>OY757905.1:57561381-57968881 GCA_963585895.1 Sepioteuthis lessoniana | reverse complement strand
AGGTCTCCTGGACTATTGGCGAACACTCTGCCCACTAGGCCAATTGGGTAAATAAATGATCTAGGATACTTTACCATTTTTAAACTTTTGCTCCAATCCTTTTTACGGCACCAGTCAAAAGATTTTTCTGAAGTTGATGAAACTTTAACAAGTAGCCTAATTTTTGTTGCTTTGCTCAAAATTGATCTTCGCAACCCACTTCAAGTGGAAGGTTGGAGTAAACACATACCCAGATTTATATATTTCTCGGTTTAGGCAAATGATACAAAACGAAGGAAATGGGAAGAGAAGAAAGTTGATAAGAGAGACAAATCTATTGAAGGCCATATTTTTAATACTCAATTCAAGTACACATAAATAGGTGGTTTACTAGTTTAAAGAAATAATACAACAAAAAATTTAAAGGAGGCAGAGAGAGAGAGGGGGGCATTGACAGAGACAGCTTAAGACGTAGAAAGGGAAAGAGATAAACACTTAAATAAAATAATGGAAATTATCTCGATTTTGCTTAAGGTTTAATGAGGTCAGTCCCTTTGGTTTTACAAAATCTAATTAGAATAACATTTTCATCAAAAGGAAATTTAATCAACAAGAATTTAAAAAAATAAGATAAAATAAAATAAAAAAATTCGATAAGTTTTTAGAAATTGAAGAAATCTAAGTGCTCTCAGCCAATGAAATTTTGTCTTTTGTATTAAGCAAACATGGTAATATGATCAAAACAAAATAATTTAATTCTAAGTGAAAATAGAATATCTATAAAGACACTATTATGCAAACAAAATTATTTTATAAGCTAGCAAGAATTTCCGGTATTGCCCAAGATAAAAGATCAGAAAAACCTTCATTGAGACATCATTAAGCATATTTACTTTCAAAAGAAAAAAAAGTCAGGTTTGTTTAATAATATAAATTTTGCATTTGCTAGATTTTCAAAATACATAAATAAAAGTCAAAAGTTTATGTCCGTTATGAGGATATAAAATAACTTGGAATAACTAATTATAATCGATATTAACAAAATGTTTACTGATTTTGATCAGTTTTCCACACTAAGTCAGCCAAGGATTTCAACTAGAGTTGCTGATCCCTTTTCTAACGTCGATTTACCGTAACACTAAGTGCGGTTCCACTTGTTTGTCCAGTTGTAATTCACTGTCGGTTTTCTAAACCTAGCACAGTTACCTTTTTTTTTTTTTAACTCAGAATTAGCCTTCTTTCAGACAAGTTGCAAAAGAAGACTGAAAAGCCTAGTCTCTTTTATTTTACCTTTGCCACAGAAATACAGAGTCACTCGGTTATCGTCCTGTAGGGTAATGTTGTTGGTTTTTAGTTATTATTTCCCAAGCCATTTAAGTTTTGCTTATATTTGGAAAAGGCAAACGAAGTAAAGATGAGCGAAACAACGCATACAAAAAGAACATAGAAAACAAAGCAGTACAAACAAATTCAAATTTTTATATCAACAATGCATTCAATGAACTATTTTAAAACATTACTAGTGTTCTAATACTGTTCGTTAGATATTCCTCTGTGTTTGTAACTAACACTAATACTACAAAAAAGGACTATTTAACAAAAGTGTCCTATGCGTGTTAATTCAGTATTTCTACTGCTTGTTTCTTTCTGTGGTTTGACGAAATTTCTGTGTTCGAGGCTGGAAAAAGTCTCACCGAAAAAGTCTAACAAGGAAAAGAATGGTTGCATGGAGTATACATTTTCGTGGCGGTTGACTGCTGGAAGTCAAATGTAAAAAATAGAAAGAGAGTGTTGAATCTGAGTCAAGTGTGAGAGTGTTCTCTCTGGAAGTCACAATAGAGAGAGTGTATTGACCCTGTAAGTGAAAATGTGAAAGAGAGTGGTGTTGGAAGATGAGAGTATTTATAGACAATCCTTGTCATGTAACAGGCTCCAAAAACGCGGGACAAAATTGAAGTTGCGGACGTAGTTGTAAGCACTAACCACGTGGTTTCCTTGGTCAATAGATTCCCAAGACTGATTAGTTTACTGACGCCCGCCATCTTTGTTTCGGGAACAAGTGGCATAACGGCCATTTTAAAATATAGGAGTGTAAATCCTATAATCCTAAGATGTAGACTCCGCTTCCAGAATTCAAATCCTAGATGAAGCTGTTTGCATCTCTCATAGCTCTAATACTCTTGACAAACGTATGAATTCAACCATTTTCCCTCCAGCTATGGGTAAAATAGTAAAGCAGATTGGGCAATCTAATCTTGGTTTAGAAACCAGTCTAGGAGAAGGAAAACTGATTTCTAAACCAGTTGTAGATCTGGACAGAAATGGTCTAAGACAGTCTATTTTTGCTGAATGTTCACTACACTACAAACCAGGCTATGGAACGAGCGATTTGGAGAAAAGATGAATTCATGCCATTTTCAACGTTACAAGTGCGATGGGGTAGTGACACTTACTCTTGTAAAAACCAAATGCTTAAAAGAATTAAACTCTTCTCAAATAAAACAAAAACCAATATCCAACGAAAAAAAAAAAAAAAAAAAACGAAACCAAAAACCAACTATCAGCTGTTGTTCAAAAGGACATCACAAATTTCAAGTTAACAGAGAATCCTAATATTCTCCAAGCTGATTTTTCGACCACAGACATCAAAACGGAAAAATTTATTGCTTTTTGGTTGAACTTTTAAATGAACTTAAGATTCAAAGTTCTTTCATCTCTGTTTGAGATTTTGGCTTTAATTGATTGTGGCTCATCTCTCTGACAACAACAACAAAAATTGTGTATGTGTGTAGGGGGAGACGTACAATTGGGTTGAACTCGATTCATAAATGGGTTAACATTTCTCTGAGATTGGCCGACAAATCCCAAAATGATTTGCTGCAGAAGAGACTAATTGCAGACAGAAAAAAAAAAATGACAAAACGTGAAAGGAGAAATAGGAATGTATAATTTGTTTCAAGTGAAGATGTAATCAGGACAATGGCTTTGTTTTTTGATATTGTTCAAGCAGTTTACCTTGGGGAGGAGAAATAAAACTGTGGGGAAGGAAAAAGAGACTAAATATGAAATGAGGAACCGGAAAAAATATTTAAAAGTTATGATTGGAAGGAAATAATTGTGTGAGCGTATAAATTATTTAAATAAAAATTCTTAAAATTAATTGGAAAATTCTCTAACAGCCATCTTATACAATTGGTAGAAATAGAAAGTAAGAAAAAAGGAAAAAGACCAAGTAAAGAGGGGAGAAAAGAGAAAGTAAAGAGGTAGGGAGGAAGAGAAAGTACACGAAGAGAGAAAGGCAAAGTAAAGAGGCGGAAATAGGGAAAGTAAAGAGGGTGAGAAAGGGAAAGTAATGAGGGTGAGAAAGGGAAAGTAATGGGAGGGTATGAAAAAGTAAAGAGAGGGAAAGAAAGAAGAAGTAAATAAAAAGAAAAAAGAGAAAAGAGGGAGAAAAAAAAGAAAAGTAAAGAGAAGTAAAGAGTAGAAAACAAAGGGAAAAGAGAAAGTAAAGAGGAGGTAAAAAACAAGGAAGACAAAAGGAAAAAGAAAGTGAAAGTAAAATGTGATAAGGGAAGTATAGAGAGAAAGTAAATAGAGATAGAGGAAGAAAAACGAGAAAGTTAAGGGAGATAGAAGAAGGAAACAGAGGAGGTAAACGAAGATAGAGGAAAGGAAAAAGAAAAAGTAAAAGGTAATAGAGGAGGGAAAGAGAGGAAGTAAACGAAGATAGAGGAAAGAAAAAAGAAAGGGTAAAGGAAAAAGAGAAAAGAAAGGGTAAAGGAAAAAGAGAAAAGAAAGGGTAAAGGAAAAAGAGAAAAGAAAGGGTAAAGGAAAAAGAGAAAATAAACGGAGACAGGGGGAAGGAAAAAGTAAAAGAGAATAGAGGAGGGAAAGAGAGGAAGTAAACGGAGATAGAGGAAATAAAAAGAGAAAGTAAACGAAGATAGAGGGGAAAAAAAAAGAAAAGGTAAAAAGAGAATAGCAGAAAGGAAAAAGAGAAAGTAAACAGAGACAGAGGAAAGGAAAAGGGAAGAGAGGAAGTAAACGAAGACAGAGAAAAAGAAAAAGTAAAAGGGAATAGAGGAGAAAAAAAGAGGAAGTAAACGAAGACAGAGGAAAGGAAAAAGAAAAAGTAACAGGGAATAGAGGAGAGAAAAAGAGGATGTAAACGAAGACAGAGGAAAGAAAAAAGAAAAAGTAAACAAAAATAGAACGAAGGAAAAAGGGAAAAGTAAACAAAAAGCAATGAATAATAGATTTAGAAAATTGCTCAACTTCCCATTAGCAATATTCATCAGTAATCATAGAAAACAAGTAGACATAAATATCAAAATATCAACATTATGCGAAACTTATAATTATGACATCAATGATAGTATTGTAATCATTTTTATTGGTTTAATAATTGGCATAATATAAACGATAATGACAGTTATAATAACACAATTGAGAAGTTTTCCATATTGATTCGATACTTAAAAACAATGAAAATTAAACTATGTCCAAACATTGTCACTATAAAGACTTTTAATAATTTTCTTCAGCTGTATGACTAATATATTTCTAATATTTCAGCTTTTTTCCTTAAACATCTATTTTCATTTAAAAACTTTTAAAATCTTCCATATGAAAACACATTCAATCACCTCTTTATATGACAGCAAAGAGAGGGCTATTTCAAACTTGAGTATTATCTAATCGTAAAGCTGGACAAGACCTTATGTGCCAATCGCTTTAATAGCACAGTTTTGCGTTTGTTATACATAAGAGGAACGTAGACTACCAAGATGGAGGAAGAACGACTGGTTCAGAGCAGGGGACACTTAATCAATATTAAATTTGAGGCTTAAAAGACATTGGTTAAGTGAGAAAGTTTTTAAATAATTATACATGTATATATAATTTTGGATGAATTAGTGTTAAAGAATAAAAACTCAGTGAAATACAAATATATATATATTTTTAAACAAGGCCCCTAGGGTGTGTGACCTTAATCTATAGCTTATTGGTAAGTCTAGCACTGGACTGGTTACGACAGCAGTGGAAAGATCTACCTTGGAAACATTGTTGCATGAACACATTCGAAGCATAGCGAAGTGAAGGACGTGGTCACGGAGTACTAAAAGCTGAAATTCCGACGGACTGGACACGTCGTAAGGGTCACAGAGAAAAGGTGGACCCTTGCAGTTGTCAAGTGGTATCCAAGAGACGGAAAACCACCACGAAATTGAGAAGATGAAACAGTTAAACAATTCGGAACAGATTAAGAACAGAATGGAAGCGCATTGTGTTCAGCAATGTGAAAAACATCAAACAATCTAGCCATTGAGATAAAATAAAAAAAAAAAGAAGATAATAACGTTATCTAATCTGTATAGTTCACTCTTCTACTGAGATTGAAAAATAGACCAAACTGTGAAGACGACAACGTAATCCCATTAAAAAAAAAAAAAAAAAAAAAAAAGCAACTTGCCAAGTTCATCTCTCAAAATGGTACTACGAAAGACAAAACTGGATCAAAATTCCACACCTCTCCAACTTAAATAATTCCTTTTGACGCATTCAGAGTCAAAGGACCTTAAATACATTACATCCCCCTTTTTGAAATTTGCCCCTTGCTGTCATGTTGTTCTCTATACATTTCTGTAATGATGCTAAGTCTCCGAGGAATTACAATTCTTTGTCTACGTTTCAACTACAGATAAGATAAAAAATTAAAGGTGTTAAGTCGACTGGGGTATTACGTACACTTATAAAGAAGTTGTTTTTTTAAACAAGAGAACGCCAAAATGGAGGTAGGCTGAAAAGTTCATATAACATCTGCTGTTAATGCTTTTTTTAACAATGGGATCTAAGCACGGCAACACCGACCGAAAAAGTGCGTGGACCACATGGGAATTATGTTAAAAAAATACACCTCATTTGGGCACATTTCTTGAGAGTATCTTGGTCAGCCTATAAACTTTCCAGTCAACCCTCGCATTATAGAGAAATCAGAGAGGTGCCCGTGGTGTAATGGTAATCGTCGTAGGAAATGGACACGGCGACACGAGTTCAAATCCTGGACGAGACTGATTGCATTTCACGTAGCACTAATACCCTTGGGAAAGGTATGAATCTAATTATTCTCCCTCTAGCTATGGGTAAATAGAAGGACAGACTGAGTTCTTCAGCCTTGGTGAGGCAACTAGTCTAGGAGAAGGAAAACTCTGAATTCAAACCTGTTAAACTCCGCTTAAAAATTGACCTTGTGTCATATCCTGCCCGAGCGGAGGGGTTGGGTAAATAGGATTATAGAGAAATCAACAGCAAAATTCTGACTTTGCTTAACCACTCAAAGGTCAAGTTAGAGAAAAAGATATGTCAGCACAGTCTTTAACATTGAGATCAAAGTCTCATTCAATAAACTTTAGAATTTTATTTTGATGCTGCGTTTCTCTGTTAACAGTGGAAACTTTATTCATTTACTGCGTAAGTATCACAAGAAGACGCGTTTAGCGCACCGGTTATCGTCGTAGGAAATGAACTCAGCAACTTAAATTCAAATTCTGAACAAAGCTGTTTTTTTACCATTTTGTGCAAATGCCCTTGGGAAATCTCTGTTCTCCATCCAGCTATAGGTAAATAGTAGGACAAAATGGGTTCTTTAGCCTTGGTTAGGTAACTAGTCTAGAAAAAAGGAAACTGATTTCAAACCAGCTGCTCTCTGCTTAAAAATTGACTCGCTGTCCCATACTCTCCATGACGGAGGGGTTAGGTAAATTCGCACTTCATAGATATCACGGATTGCATCAAGATACGAATGTAGTGTTTATTAGTCGAAAGTATTAAAATTAAAATTTTAAAATCTTTGCTTATACTTGGGTTCAAACTGTTATTTTAGTCCTCATGTGAATTCCAGAAATACGAGGTATTTCCAGAAAACCTATTTAATATCAATAAAAAAAAGTCAATCCAAGACAATGGCATTCTCTTTAAAGTACTCTATTTGGAACGTAATACACTTATACTTGTATCCTCTCATTTTTTCAAATAGTCTGAAGATTTCTCTTTCAATAATGCTATCAGTTGCCCCATTGTATTCTCTTGAAACTTGTTCACAATCTGAAATGTCCTTTTTAATGACAATTGCCAAAACTCACAGGGAGTCACATCAGGACTGTAAGTGAGGAACCCTCGAACCTGGGTGATGTAAAGTCCTCTTTTAGGATTGCTGTAAGTTGCTTCATCACGTTCTCCTTTACCTCATCCGTGGCATCAGTGGATATCTTACGGTTGAGAAACGCCAGTAATTGTAAAGTGCCAAACCTGAATGGGATGAGGAGGGTTGATGTTTTGTGAAAAAAAAAAAAAATGAACGAGACGTCAAGATTCTATTCTCTTTGTCATTGTAAATACGAGGGGCACACAGTACACAAGTTCACACAATGGCGTCTAATTGCTGACTGAGTAATTTACAGGAAAATTTTCACACGGATGTTTTTAAGGTCCTTTTTGATTGGTTGCTAACTTACATTAAGGCCGTGCAAGTGGTTTTTCGAGATGCTTGGACATGTTCCAGATTGACCTCATAAATTGTATGAACACAGTGTTCTAATCTAGTTTTTAAATGCCGATTTTCTGGGCAAACTGACTCTCTTTACTTGAAAGACCGCCACAACTCAGTCTTATGATTTCACTTTCCGCCATGCCATTCTAGTTTTAGGGCAGAAATTTGTCAAAATAAATTTCAGGCCCTGAAGATATTTAATTATCAAATGGTTGATTAATTTTAACGGCATGACAACCCTTCTTTATGCTAATAGGTTCCGAGAATCGCCTTCATTGTACATTCATGTTTACATTTTTGTGCAGTTGTTTTCTAAGAGCTTTTTTGCATGCAATTGTATGATATCGAGTATTCAAGTATCTAATATAAATACTCTGTGCATACTCATATGGTTTCAAGTATTTCTTTAGAATACTAATAAGTTTTAAACAGTTCTGTTTGAGCCGTAGATGAAACCCAGGTAAATATTATCACACTAGGTTAAAGTGGACCTATGAGATATAACAATGAAGGAGTTCACCACACTTCTCAGAGCTCCAGAACTGGACTCTCATCACCATATGCAGTTTAGTGTCATACCCAGAACCCCACCTTTTTTTTGGTAGCTCTTACTCTTCGGCAAAGGATACAGTCAGCGTATTCTAAGCCCTACAGGCACGGATAAAATGTTAATGAAGGGGTACACCACACTTCTCAAAGCTCCAGAACTGGACACTCATCACCAGATACAGTTTAATGTCATACCCAGAACCCCACTTTTTTTGGTAGTTCTTACTCCTCTGCAGAGGATACAGTCAGCGTATTAAAATGCTAATGAAGGGGCGCACCACACTTCTCGGAACTCCAGAACTGGACACTCATCACCAGATACAGTTTAGTGTCACTCCCAGAATAACCTTTTTTTTGTAGGTCTTACTCCTCTGCAGAGGATACAGCCACCGATAAAATGTTAATGAAGGGGTACACTACTCTTCTGGGAACTCCAGAACTGGATACTCATCACCAGATGCAGTTTAACATTATTCTAAACCCTACCGACAAAGTAGTCAAAGTACACCACACTTCTCAAAGCTCCAGAACAGGACACTCATCACTACTTCCAGAAATATTCTTTGATATAATTGCCAACGGGTAAGCCATAAAAAAGCAGAATATATATATTGATATAAAGCCAACGGGTAAGCCATAAAAAAAGCAGAAATAGTTCAATTTCAAACGGTTCAGTTTAGCATAAGCACGCAGTTTCAATGTCAAAAACAGCTCTATTTCAAACCAGTTTAACTACAGTAAACAGTTTAGCTCTATTTGACCCATAGATAGGACCCTATCAGGTACTGCTACTATCGGGCCAGAGTGGACCTGGGATCGATAGCAATGAAGGAGTACTCCGCATTCCCCAAAGCTACAGCATTACTGAAACCATCAGATTGTTTTGTGTCATATCCAGAACACTCGTTGGGGGAGGTCTTGCCCTTTTGCAGAGATGCAATCGGTGTATTCTACAGCCCCAGCCAACTAGTCTGGGGGTTAGGTAAATACATTATGGTTTCTTAGTTTTAGTGGGTTATCAACCTTCGTGGGTTATTCAATGCCAAAGCCATCCTTGTAAAATAGTAGTGGTACTATTTAATCTAAAGCTGGGGGTGGTGGTGAGGGAGTCATACCTTTCTCAAGAGTATCAGTGCAAAAGTTAACGTAATGGTGCGATTAAACTCTGAATTTACTTATTACGATGTCGCAGTCCAGCATGTTTGCCATTACGCCTCGGTGACTGCCACAACCTATTTACCTATATGAAGAAATAAAAATCCTACCTGGGATATAATCAATTATTTGACGACCCATGAACCCGTGGGCTTTTATTTCTAACAGCAATCCATGATGATATTTATGCTTCTATTTAGAAAGGAGTGAAATATTCTAAGTAGCATTTCATCATCATCTTCATTATATCAAGAATTTAGGAGATTGGAAAAAAATGACTTTCAGTATCAACTCAGTCTCAGCAAAATTATTATTCAGTTTCTAATTGGACTAAAAATGTCTTAATCTTCTTAGGATGAGGCTCCAGTTCTGAAGCTCTGGGAAATGTGCAGTAACCTTTTTTATACAAATAATCAGTTCTATTTCAAACAATTCAGTTTAGCATAAGTTCACAGTTTAAATGTAAGTACACAGTTTAATTGTCAAAAACATTTCTATTTTAAGTTATTCGGTTTAGTCAAACAATTCTAATTTGAATAATTCAGTTTAGTATAAGTATAGATTTTGTTTACACACAATTAATTGTCAAAACAGTTCCATATTAAACAATTCAGTTTAACCTAAGTACAGTTTCAATATCAAAAACACTTCTATTTCAAACATATCAGTTTAGCATAAGTACGTAGTTTAAATATCAAAACAGTTATATTTCAAATAATTTAGTTTAGTATAAGTACGCATATTAGTTCTATTTAATCCATAAATAGGACCCTATCAGGTAGTACAACTCCGTGCCAGAGTGGACCTGGGAGCGATGGCAATGAAGTGGTACTCCATATTCCCCAAAGTTCCAGTATTACTGGAACCTCACCATCAGATTGTTTAGTGTCATGTCCTGCCTGTAGGGCTTAATCCCCTAATTTAGAATATTTTTAGATGGATTGCTCAAATGAATATCTATATGATATTCTGTTTCTTCTGGGTTACGACTTTATTAGAGAATTTTAGTCCTGTATAGATAAGCAGGTAGTTGTCTAAGTATTCAGGATTAATGATGGTGAAATTCTACGACTCGTCGAAGAGAAAGATTATCTACGGATAGAACTATAAAAAGATTTGTATTTGATAAAATTAATAGATTTATTATTTGAATGTGTATATCTGGACGAAACTGTCTTTGAAGATGTCGCCAATATAATCACTTTTCACCCTTTGCAGCATGCTAGTCTCGACTCATAGGATAAAGTAAATGAAGATTATACTAAGAAGTTTGGAAAAGAATTTTAAAACATTTCTTTCCAATACTAATACTTTTCAAGCAAGTCTATTTGATCCACAGATAGGACTCAAACAAGTACTACCTTTCCAGATCAGAGTGGACCTGGAAGTAATGGCAGTGTATGATTATGATTGATTTCAAGGCATGTCTTGGGTTGTTTTATACTCAGAGGTAAGGGATTCTCGTTCATTGTATGTCCATATTTACTTTTTTGTGTTGTTGTTTCTTAAGAATGTTTTTTTTTTTTTTGCATACGGCCCTTGAAATAATGCTTAAACTGATCTATTTGATGGGACCCTAACAGGTACCACCACTCTAGGTCAGAGTGGATCTAGGGGTAACGGCAAAAGAGTATTCTACACTCCCCAGATCTTCACCACCAGATCCACTTGAGCGTTATACGCAGAAGAAACCTTTTTTTAAGGGTGTGTCTCTTACCCATCTGCAGAGGATACAGTCAGCGTATTCTAAACTCTACAGACAGGGCTATAATGATAATGAAGGGACACTCTGCACTCTCCAGAACTGGAGCCTCATCATAAGATACGGTATCATATTATACACGGGACACCCATTTTTATGTTTGAGGCGAGGGCACTTCGCTCTCTACAGAGGATACTGTGTATTATAAGTCCCGAGGAGAGAGAGAGAGAGAGAGGTAGATAGCGGAAGAAATGTTAAACAAAAAGAAAGGTATTATTATTATTATTATTATTATTATTTTCGTATTCTTTCTTTAAAGAAACAAACTTTTGTATATAATCAACATTTGTGGAAATTTCTTTTTGATTCGCCCATCAGACTTGAAATAGAACAGCCGCTTTATTAACAATTGTGTGCATCTTTAGAAACATTTGGTTAAGCGTAGGTAAAAAAAGAAAAAAGGAAAATCAATCAGAAAATAAAACAAAAGAAAAAAAAAAGTTAAATAAAATATCAAAGTAAAGAAAAGAAAAGAGACAGCAGGTAGGATTTTCTTGAGTAAATATTCGAATGTAGGCTGAGATACAGAGCTAAAGATAAGAGATTTTTGATTTTAAGCTGGAACAAAGATTTTCTTGGAATGGACAAGGTGATTGGCTAATAATATATTGGTTAAATAATGTCAATAGGAATGATTTGCGGCTGGATAGTGTAAAAGTACTTAGAAAAGGGGGAGGATGATAGAGACAGTAATGAGAGGAAAGAGGAAGAGAGATGAAAAGGAAATAGGTAGACAATAAATAAGGGGTGGATTACATGATAGAGAGAGGAGAGAGAAACAAATTGGATATAAATGGAAGCGATGTATTTGGAAGAAGTGGGAATGAATGATACGAAAGAGGTGGAGCGGGGAGGAGCGAGCAGTATAAAAATGATAAAGCGGGGGTGTACAGTAGAAAAAAAAAGCACGATTTGATTGTTGAGTAAAAGAAGTGAAAGAAGTCTAAATGCGAGAGGAGGAGAAAGAAAACTAACAAGAAGGAAGAACAGTAAGAAAACGAGAGAGAGGGGGATAGAGAGAGGTGGGACGGGGAAAGTGTAAGAAAATGAAAAAGAGAGTAATAAGAGAAAAGGGGTGTAAAATGAAAATGAGAAAAGGAGAGAAAGATGACTAAAGAAGCGAGCAGGGGTAAGAAAAACAAGGATAAAATGTTAGAGTTGTAAAAGAGTTTAAGGAAACAAGAAAAGGGAAGAAAAGACCAACAAAACGACAAATGGGGAGGGGGACAGAAGACTAACAAAACGAAAAAGGCAAAGGGGACAGAAGACTAAGAAAACGAAAAAGGCAGAGGGGGCAGGAGACTAACAAAACGAAAGCGGCTGAGGGGGCAAAAGACTAACAAAGCGAAAAAGGCAGAGGGGGCAGAAGACTAACAAAACGAAAAAGGCAAAGGGGGCAGAAGACTAACAAAACGAAAGCGGCAGAGGGGGCAGAAGACTAACAAAACGGAAAAGGCAAAGGGGGCAAAAGACTAAGAAAACGAAAAAGGCAAAGGGGGCAAAAGACTAACAAAACGAAAAAGGTAGAGGGGGCAGAAGACTAAGAAAACGAAAAAGGCAGAGGGGGCAGAAGACTAACAAAACGAAAGCGGCAGAGGGGGCAGAAGACTAACAAAACGAAAAAGGCAAAGGGGGCAAAAGACTAACAAAACGAAAAAGGCAAAGGGGGCAAAAGACTAACAAAACGAAAAAGGCAAAGGGGGCAAAAGACTAACAAAACGAAAAAGGCAAAGGGGGCAAAAGACTAACAAAACGAAAAAGGCAAAGGGGGCTAAAGACTAACAAAACGAAAAAGGCAAAGGGGGCAGAAGACTAACAAAACGAAAGCGGCAGAGGGGGCAAAAGACTAACAAAACGAAAAAGGCAAAGGGGGCAAAAGACTAACAAAACGAAAACGGCAGAGGGGGCAGAAGACTAAGAAAACGAAAGCGGCAGAGGGGGCAGAAGACTAAGAAAACGAAAACGGCAGAGGGGGCAGAAGACTAACAAAATGAAAAAGGGGAGAGAGAAAGGACCTAAGGAATGAGAAAGGGGGAGAGAAAAGAGTAAGAAAACGAGAAAGGGGGTGGAGAAAAAGATTTGGAAAATTATGTTGGATTTACGAAAAACGATACAGTTTTTTTATGAGAGTACAAGGAAGAGGATATGTATTGAGCAGGAAAGAGAAGTGGATGGTTTGTTAAGTTGCCATGTTGTACGCACGCACACACGTACGCAGACACACATATGTTAATGCAGCACAAAATCATCGACCACGTTGGTGGCAGGTATTATTGTCTAAGTGCACTTGCACTTTTAAGACATCAATTTTCTCTGCTGAACATTTCCAAGCAGGAAACCTTAGCGCTTTTCTCATCAGCTCATAATTGCCATGAAACATTTTCGGTTTGCTTGTCAAGTTAGGACTATGGTGTAAATAAATAAGATTTTCATGAAATTATCAACAAATATAGATAAAGAAGACGCGAACCGGGGGTTTCGGAAGTGGAAAAATAGCAGGACACTATTTCCTCGGATAGTATTGAACTTCTTTTTCTTACTTTGGTATAAAAAAAGATTATAGTTCCGACGAAAAACAAAACAAAACAAAACAAAAAAAAAAAAAAAGAAGAAAAAAAAAAAGAAAAAGTAAAACAAGAAAAAACAAAACAATGATGAATAAAGAGGAAAAGAGAAAGAAATGTTGAAAGTGATTAAACAAGTTTTATATTAATGTCAGCTGAAAAGTCCCTTGGCTGACCAAGATAGTCTCAAGAAATGTAACCAAATGAAGTTTATTTTTCAACAGTCTCCTTTGCGAGCCACACATTTATTCCATCGGTGTTGCAGTGCTTGGATAAAAAAAGTGATCAAACATAGTTTAAAGACATAGATCGGCGATTTTGTTTTAATTTAGAAAGTAAAAGAACTGAAACTTTAGAAAAAGCAAAACTTAGATGAAAATCTCTCTCTCTCTCTCTCTCTCTCGATAGATAGATAGATAGATAGATAGATAGATAGAGAGAGAGAGAGAGAGAGGAAATCTCAAAAAGGAAGAGAGTTGCATAACAATGAAAAAGAAAAGGATGATATTCACGCAAAATGAGTGCGAGAGAGAGGGAGGGACATATCCGCAAAAGAGGAAGGAGAAAGGAGCAAATAGGCAGACGAAGAGAATGAGAGTGGGGTAAATCGGGAAAGGGAAAGAGAAAAGAAATCTAAAAAGAAGGAGTGGCATGCACGCAAAAAGAAGAAGAGAGGAAGGGGCTAAAGAGGAGGGAGCAAATCCAGAGAGAGAGGCATATTTACAAAAGGAGAAAAAATAAGGGGAACATACCTGGAAAAAAACAAAAAGGTGGGAGAAAATAAAAGGCAAATCTTCAAGGAAGAAAGAATAGGGAAAATCTTAAAGGAAGAGAAGTGAGGGGGCAAATCGACACTGGGAGTGAAGAGAGGGAATAAATTAACAAAAAGAGAGAAGGGAGAGGCAAAATCGACTAAAGAAGAGAAGAGAAGAGTAGACTGACACAGAAAGAGAGCGAGGTAAATTGACAAAGAAAGAGAGAGGGGAGGGTTAAGCCGACAAAGAAAGAGAAGAGGAGAAAATGGAAAGAGAGAGAAGCGGGGAGACGAAAGGAGGTAAATCGACAAACAAGGCAACAGAGATGGATCAGGGGGGAATCAACCAAGACCACCTATTTGAGAATCTGATAACATTTTAGTTTTTATCAATATAGCTACAATATGTTCTCAAGATAAATGAGTAGGTTCGAGTCTTGTTCAGAGCCAAGTACCTTTTTTTTTTTTTTGCTGATTCTTTATTTTTTTAACGACAGTCACACATGTTTTAGATGAAGGTAACATAATCGATAAACAAAAGATGACAAATTACAAAATATTGAAAAGTTGGTGCGAGCAGTATGTCGACAAGAAGTTATTACATATTTATAACTGGAACACCAACAGATTGCTTGTTGGCTTATTTAATGTCGACGTCAGTCATTTTGTAAAAATAATTTTAGAATCCTATCTAATGCAAATAATTCGCAAACAGATCCATTTGATATACTGATTTCAATTTAATAATAATCATTTGTTTGCAAACATTTATATGGTTTCAAATAATTGTAGTAATAGTAATAGTAACAGCAGCAACAACTACTATTACAAATAGCAATAATAATAATAATAATAATACTAATTATTATTCTTCAATTATAACTTCAAGTAACAATTCTTAATACTAATAATCTACATGGAATCAAATATTCTTTTCGAATAAAATTAATTTCCAAACAGAATATTTTCACTCACAGATGGGACCCTAACAGACACTACTAATCTGGTTCAGATTTAAATGTATTTCACACTCCCAAAAAGACATCGACACACGGCTAACGAGGCACGTCCTATGCGGAGGACACCCCGGGACCCGTTCTGGACTTCGGTCCGGATCGTGGCTCGGCAAAAGGAACAATGGCAGACTTGGGGCCTTTTAGGCACCTAGTTTCGACTAGGCTACCCTCGGGTGGGCGAGCTGCAGTTTTGTCTCCTTTGTAACCCATGTATGGCACTAGACCTCGCGTCTAGTTTAAGCCGTAAACTAGCATACATGCCTGGACCCACATTTGGGTTCGTGAAACTGCTTGCCTCATCAGGCTCACATTGCACCAACTGAACTGATGAGCAGCATAGACCAGCAGGGTTCGAGTCTCGGCTCGTTCCCGACCTCCCCTCCACTTTATCCCTACTTTAATCGGCCTTCGGGCTTTTGGCCTTGTGTCAAGTTGTGTCTGGTGGGAGGCAGCGACAAATATCAACACACGGCTAACGAAGGCATGGACAGCTGTCGATAGGCTTTCGATTATATGGAAATCAAACCTGAGCGATAAAACGAAACGCAGTTTCTTCCAGGCTGCGGTCGTGTCGATACTGCTATATGGATGTACTGCTTGGACGCTGACTAAATGGCTGGAGAAGAAGCTAGACGGCAATTATACAAGAATGTTGAGAGCAATATTGAACAAGTCCTGGCAGCAACACACCCAAGGCACCAACTATACGGTCACCTACCACCTATTACGAAAACTATCCAAGCTAGACGAACCACACATGTAGGACACTGCTGGAGAAGCAAGGACGAGCTCGTAAGTGATGTACTCCTGTGGACCCCCGCATATGGCCAATCAAAAGCAGGACGACCAGCTCGAACATACATACAGCAGCTATGTGATGATACGGGATGTAACCCTGAAGACCTGCCAGAGGCGATGAATGATAGGGAGACGTGGAGAGAGAGGGCCAGGGATATCCGTGCTGGCCGCACGACATGATGATGATTGCTCCAAAACTAAAGCCTGACTACAAGTTTTAGTTCAGTGTCATACCCAGGAAACCTCTTTTTTACAGTCGGCGTAATCTAAGTTCTGTCCACGAGTTGACCAACAGGTTGCAAGCTGAACACCGTGTAACAATCATTAACTCAACAAGATAAGAAAAGAAAATGTTTTCAGTTTGAATCGTGAAATTTAAGAAAAGAAAAGCACGTAATAAACAATAGGGTAGATATAGTACAAGCAGAAGTACCTGGCCTATGATCGGACTAAACGGATTTTAGGAACACCAATGAGTGCGATAGAAAAAGAAGATGCTCAGAATTTAAAATGTGTCCTTATTTGTATTTGAAAGATTTTGCCTATCTATTCAAATTAAAAGTATACTTTTGTTTTACGAGGTGTTTTCTTATAATTTTAAGTTTACATTTAAAATAGTACAAAATTATGTAACTCTATTCTGATGAAAGGCTTAAAACATTTTAATAATTTTTTTTTTTTTGGTCTTCCATAAATGTTCATTTTTTGACAATTGGTGCTCACTTTCAAAATACTTTAGTTAATAAATTTCGAAAAAGCAGCAGAGTTTTTAATTCAACCTCTAAAAATAAACGATAAAAGATTCTATGTATCCATGCATTAAAATTGTTCTTAATTGCTTGTTGAGTTACAGTGATAAAAATGTATTAATTTAATTCATTTTCCTTTTATTCTATAGAAATCTAACATTAAAAAGAAGCGAAGAATTAAAAGTTTTTCCTTATTTTTTTGGTGGGAAATTTTGCGTATTAATTTCAATGCAAAGTATTCGTTTATTTCATAGTTCATATCTAAAAAAAAAAAAAAAAAAAAAAAAAAAAATTGAGTTACACTGATTAAAAATCAATCTATTTTGTTTTAAGAAATATGAAAAGTATCCTTTAAAAAAAAAAACCCAACATTTTTGAGTTATCGTTAAACAAATTTTCGTTTTTTTTAAATTTCTTTTTTTTACCCTCTAAAAATCTAACATTACAGGGAGAAGAAAAAGCTTAAAAATAAAAAATGTGTCCTTACAAGAAAAAGAAATTAGGAAAAAAAAAAGTAAAATTCTTAGTATTATAATTTCTATTTTGGTTTACTTTTAAAATAGTATTTTAAAAAAGGCATCCCACTTGGTTTGAAATATTTTCATGATTTTTTTTAGCTCTCCAAAAAATTAATAGTTTTTTTTTCAAAAAAGCATTAAATTCAAATTTAGCCGATGAGATCTGTTATATTTAAATATGGCAGAGGGCTTAAGAAGAACTGAAGAGTGTACATGCTTTTTGCACTTACTTATAAAGAACTGTGAAGAGTTCCACAAACTGACTGGTTTTTGATTATTGAATTATATCATTTAATCAGTAAAAATCAAAACTAAATATACTTTTCCTTATTATAGATATATTAAAATGCATAAGCGATCTTAATGCTCAGGGACATCTCTTTTCTGAGTTATGAGTCGACACGTACATACCTATAGAGACGTCTCTCCTTTATATTAAGAATATATAGAGATATGCTATTTACATTATTTCGGACTTTTTCTATCAGTAATTTTATGTTTTAAGATTTGATGATTTCTTTATAAAATTAATAATTTTAAGTATTTTAGGTAAACAGATCATCATCAAAGCTTACCGACTGCCCGGATTCTTTTATTTCTTTTGACATCTGTCCCAATTGGCCATATCAATCGGTAAGTCCTCAAGACCCTATCCAGTGTCCTCGCAGAGCTGATGAATGTAAGATTTTCCTGGTCTGCCAACATTGGTGTATCTATGTGTAGTAATCGACTCATTAAGCGATATAATGTATTAATAAGAATTATGATTCAACATTTAATTTCTCGCAACTGCTGAAAATTATGTAAGTGTGATATGGGATATCATCATCATCATGTCGCGCCGCCAACACGGATATCCCAGACCCTCTCTCGCCACTTCTCCCTATCGTTCATCGCCTCCGGCAGGTCTTCAGAGTTACATCCTGTGTCCTCACAAAGTTGCTGTATGTAAGTTCGTGCTGGTCGTCCTGCTTTTGCACATCCATATGTGGGGGTCCACAGGAGTACATCGCTTATGAGCTCGTCCTTGCTTCTCCAGCAGTGTCCCGCGTGTCTGGTTCGTCTAACTTGTATAGTTTTCGTGATGGGGGGCAAGTGTCCGTATAGTTGGTGTCTCGTGGGGTGTTGTCGCCAGGACTTGTTCAATACTGCTCTCAACATTCTTGTGTAATTTCCGTCTAGTTTCCTCTCCAGCCGCTTAGTTAGCATCCATGTGGTACATCCATATAGCAGTATCGACACAACCGCAGCCTGGAAGAAACTGCGTTTCATTTTATCGGTTAGGTCCGACTTCCATATGATCGAGAGCCTATCGATAGCTGTCCATATGGGATATAGCTGTCCAAAATATGTTTTTATCTAAGAAAAAATACAATCAATGTCGGACTGATCAGTGGGGCATTGGTCGAGGCCCTAAGTACAAAAAATCTCAATTTTTTAAGTTGTTTCAAATCAACCAATGTTTTAAATACAACACATCTTGCTGTTTTATTGATATAGTCTGCTATATATTTTCCTAATGGCACTCCGTAGCACTGAAAATTAACATTTCGTACAGATTCTTCATTTAGCTTCGTTGCTATATCAAAAGACTTACTCTAATCTGGTGTATTCTGTTATTGGCGGTGCTTGGTGACAGGGAATATGAATTAGATGAATTCAATACGCCACACACAGGAACAACTTTACGTCACCCCCAAAATTGGCTATGTCGACTGCGATGCAGAATCCTGCTCCGATACCCACCGACTTCACCACTGGGCAACATTTTCTGGAGACATTCACGCTTCTCCCTGAAAGAACCAGAACCACAAACTCACAGTGACTTCAACGTTTATCTCCTCAAACAGCAAACACGACTTTTGCTACACTTATGGCGAACATATCTCCCTCGCACGTCCAACGACACGCGCTGCTTTCTCAACTCTATCATAACTTCAAATCGTTCACTTACTTCTTTCCTTCCTACGAGACTTGCAGCATAAATGTAAACTCTCTATTCCATGCTGCCATTAAAAACTTTCATGTAAAAGCTAACTAACTTTACCTATCGCTAAAAAGGCGTATCCTCACTTACCAAGGAACAATATTAGCATTAGTATATCCATGAACACTGTGCACAACGACAGGAAAAACAATATAAACACCGATACATAAACATTTTATGAAGTTTCAAAGGTAATTTATGATATCATTTGCTATTTGACTCCATTCTGGGTTATTCTATTCTTACCCCATGTTATCTTGTTGGTTTAACTTCTTGGATATGAAGGCTGTAAAGGAATTATATGAAAGAAGAAGATAGTAAAAGATAGGAGACGAAGATATCTTTTATATTTTGCCTTTATTTCTTGGTTCAACAATCATTCAGTGGGTGAGGAAATTCTTCCTGAATACAAATGAAATGGTTGAATCTCCCCGTCAAGGTGTTAAAATGTGTTAGTCATTCTTGAGTATGTAAGTCCAAATTTGGTATTTAAGGCATTAGCAACGTGTTAGACGCTTTTGGGAGATATGTCTAAATCCGGTGTTTTCAGTTGTAGTAATTTTTATGGTGTCTTAATTGTGATTCTGACGAGTTCATTATTTGGCGCTTTTAGTCGTGGGTCGTTAGTAAAAGAGGCGACTACTACTATTGGAGAGGTTAGCCAACGCGCCGTCTTGAGACGGACGCATGACGCCTCCCACCACAAGCAAGAAAGATTTAGGTGTTGTCACTCCGCTGGTCTCTGCTGAAAGAGGACGAGATTCTTTTTGTCAGGACAGTTCCTTTGCTTTGCGTATGTGTCGCCCCTCTTCCTGTCAGTGGCTTCTAGGAGTTTCTGCATATTTTTAATAATTATTTTTAATTTAATGTTTTTTATTGTTCTATTCCCAACAATTTAACACATACAATATAGATACCAGCGCCATTCAAAGAATACAGGAATGATAAGATATACACATACAGTTCGATGGACAAGCAGTATGCAGAGGTGGTACCAAATAGGAAAAAAGATAGCTTGATTAATCTAGTTTATAATGCCATGTGGCTTTACCATTCCCTGACAGGGTGAGAGACAATGTCTGCAATGTTGAAAAAATGAGTTCATGATAATAGGTTTCTGAACTGTCAAGTAGCACTCTAAGAGTGCATAACACACATATAAATGATTTAAGAGAGATGATTATTTCGTGTTTTTACCCAAGTGAATTCACTAAGAAAATGGCTCCATACTCAAAACGTTGCCTCAGCATTGATCTTCACAGACGACCTCATTAATTCATAACTTATACTTACATACAGGTAGACAGTCAAAAAGGTAAAAACCATATATATTTTATAAGGCTGTAACAAACATGGCAGTCATATTGATTAGGCTTCGCACAATCAGCTGTAAATATGTTGTGTTCGAAATGAAGGAAATGGATCGGTAGTTTCTTGCATCAGGAAATAAACGGACTTTTCTGTTAGAAGCAAAGCGGAGATTATTGACCAAAGAATTCTTACATATTCCAATGTGATACGTGACTTCAGACAAAAATTCCAATTCCTTTTTCAGAGAAAGAAAGCAACAGATAAAATATTTGGGTTAAGATTCAGTCGAGTTAACCACTGTAATTTCCACAGGAAATGTATCTTTTTATGAAGTTTGATCAGTTCAGTTCACTTCTTTTAGAATTTTTAATTTAGTGGTTATAAAGTGGAGGTGCGTTTTACAATATACACATCAAGCAAAACGGATCCTTAACTTTCTTTTCGAATTCACAATAATTTATGTTCAATTTACAATGTAAATTGAATTTTAACTCGATTGATATTGAGACCATTTTCACAAATACAACAGATGATATAACTACATTAAGTACGATTTACGATAAAATGATGGTGGATATTCTCACTGGATCACTACGAATATTTCATGTACTTTTAATTATGCAAATTCTTTTTGAAAATAAATAATTTTGAATATTTTAAGTAAGCTAATCAAGGAAATTATCTTTCCCTACAAAAAAATATGTAAAAATATTGAATAAATCAAAACCAAGAATATATATATATATATATAAACAAAAAAAGACAAAAAAATAAAATGAAAGACAGGAAAGCAATGAGAATAATAAAAAAAAGAAAAATAAAAAATAATATCTTTAAAAATACAGCCCCTCCCCCCCAAAAAAAGCAAACAGAAAAGCAATAACCAAACAGGAAGAAAAAAAAAAAAATTGTGAAATATATTCGATTATAATCTGTCTTTTGGTCAGAGTTGAATCCAGAAGTTGATCCAAGAATTGTTGCTATTGGAAACTAAAATCAGATAAAAGATGGATGCCTACTTCATGTTTAAGAAGTCAGCAGCTGTGTATGAAAAGCCCAAGTTGGAGTGTGTTCGCTAAATGGCACAACGTTGAAAAAAAAAAAAAAAAAGCCGTTGCCATCATGTGAACCAGCTTTTTTTTTTTTTTTTTTTTTTTTTTTTTTTACACGATGACGTTGCAGTCCAGCACGTTAGCCACTACGCCACCGTGACTTCCTGCCTTCGGGAATGTATGAAGTCATAAATGTTGTCAGCCTCCGTTTCGTTCTTTTATGAATATTCAAAACCTGGTTCGCTTGCTTGACCCGTGGAATGTAACCACTTTTGATGTGGTATGAAATAGTGTCGTTTTATTTCTTTTGACGTTCCCCATGTTCCCAACTCTGACCTTTGAGATTAATTTTTAGTTTAAGAAACGAGAAAAAGTCGCACAAAACTAGTTTTAGTGAGTACGAAGGAAGCTCTATTTTCACTTTCACAATACTGTGTTTCGCCCAAAGCTGTTGATCAAAAACAATCAAGCTAAAAAATTATACTGTTAAGCATGATCATTTGATTATATAATTTGCTAAGTTCTGTACACGGCTTAAATTAGATTTTAGAATTAAAAAAACAAACAAAAAAAACTTCAAAACTTCAGTCTTCATACTAATTGATCTCATCTTCTACGTTCATTTTTTTATAATACATATTTTTCCTGTCACTTCTTTTACCTCCTATCACCACAACTGAAGCTCCGAAAGAGAAAAGCAAAGAAATCTATGCAATCAGACATCTAACTTTCGTTTCTGTCCGGCTAGTACAGCATGTACAACAGGGAAAGTACAAACATTCTGAAGTGTATTGGTTATCGTCGTAAGAAAATGGAATCCATATTTACCCAACCCCTCCGCTCGGGCAGGATATGACACAAGGTCAATTTTTATGCGGAGTTCAACAAGTTTGAATTCAGAGTTTTCCTTCTCCTAGACTAATTGCCTCACCAAGGCTGAAGAACTCAGTCTGTCCTACTATTTACCCATAGCTGGAGGGAGGATAATTGGATTCATACATTTCCCAAGGGTATTAGTACTATGTGAAATGCAATCAGTCTCGCCCAGGATTTGAACTCGTGTCGCCGTGTCCATTTCCTACGACAATAACCATTACACCACGGGAACCTCGTCGTAGGAAATCGAATCGGCGACCCGAGTTCAAAGCCTGGACAAGACTGTCTACGTTTCTCTTCGCGCTAATGCCCTGGGGAAAGGCATGGATCTATCTCATCTGGTAAATAGTAGGGCAAACTAGGTTCTTTAGCCTTGGTAAGCCAACCAGTTAAGGAGAATTCAAACTACCTGCTCTCTGCTTAAAAACCAATCTTGTGTCAAATCCTGCATATGGTGGAAGTTTGGGTATATATATATATACATACATACATATCAACTAGAAGAAGTCTAACATATCGCTAATACCTTTGAGAAAGGTATGCAATCCACCTATGAGTAAAATAGTTGGCCTGACTGGTTCTTTAACCTTGGTAGAGCAACCGGTTTACATGAAGGAAATCCCTGAATTCAAGCCTGTTGCATCTCCTTTAAAAAATTGACATTGTGTTACATTTTGCTTGTGGGGGAGTTGGTAAATACATGTCAAAATCAATAGATATATAGAGAAAATGATTTCGTGAAATAATTCTGACTAGTTAAACTTGTCCACTGCTGGTGAAGAACTTATTTACAACAAGTCTGTAGGGACACCAGAGGTAGTCAAGAAGACCCACCAGAAGCGATAGATGATAGAGACGAATAGCGAAAGAGAGAGTCAGGGAAACCCGTGCTCAGTACACGACATGATGATGGACTTGTGTAAATTCCACAGTTTAATTAGAAACAATCGCCAAGGCTATGTGTGTGTGTGAGAGAGAGAGAGAGAGAGAGAGAGAGAGAGTTACTTTTTTTCTCTCTTTGGACGAATAGAATTTTTTTTACATACACACAAAGTTGACAAGCAAACCTACACGAGTGAGTTCGAACCTCGAGCCACATTTAAGTAAAAAGCCGTGTAAATTACTAAATGTTCTCTGATGAAAGCAACAAGCTGGAACCATACATATATGTAAGAACGAAATTAATGATTCTTAAAAAGCAAATCTCTTAGTAGACCTATTCATTTTGAAATATATATATATATATATATATATATATATATATATATATTACTCGCACAAAATAAATAAATTGAATAACACCAGAGAAAAATATTCTCTTCATAAGAAACAATATTTTGTGTAAAAAAAATTTACTTTTTATTTTCACCAATATCAGATTATACAATGTTCACTTCAACATAATGCTGATCTTAAGTGAGGAAGGTCGAAGGCAAACTTGTTGGTTTTCTCTTTTTAAGGATATCTGAATTATGTATTTCCCTCTCTTTTATGACGCACACCTTACACTCCTTGGTAGATCCGTAGAAAGAGAGGGAATAAAATCTTATAGAGTGTGGGATTTAAAGGAAAGTAAGAAGTCATGTGCTGTCAGTTTCTTTTTCTTTTATTTATATTCATTGCCGGGTTTTGCCTTCTGACCTGTGAGAGCAAGAACCTGAAGGTGGATAGGTTCACTTTGCCCAATCTATTCATCCCACCTCCCCTTAAGTGTGACACCCGTCAAATCCAGAGGATAGGCCTAAGTAGTTACAACAGTGTTAACCTCAAGATAACTAGGTGACGCACATAAGCGATTGATAGGTAGGTTGATACATAGTTACAAACAAGTGTAGTAATATTATGGTATATATTCTAGCCAGATTTTGTGCGTAAAGAAATATGAATATGAAATATAAACAGAGAAAAATTCGATTAGTTTTTGAAAGCATCTTTGTACACAATTTCTTCCATCTTTGGCTGTAAATATATATATACTCCTTTCAGTTGACTTTGTCTTGTATCGTTCCTGTAGCAGAGGGCTGATATGTTGGACGTTCATAAGTGAGTATCCAAAATATAAGCCCTCCAACACGAGCACGATGTGATACAAGATCAAGAGAAAATTATATATATATATATATATATATATATATATATATATATATATATAGTATTATAAGTATTACGAACTCATAAGTGATAAACTCCTGTGAATCCATTCACGTGGACGAGCAAAGGCAGGACAACCAGCTAGAACCTACATACAACTGCTCTGTGCCGACACAGGACGTAACCTTGACGACCAACCGGAAGTGATGGAAGATAGAGAAGGGCAGCGGGAGAGGGTTAGGGATATCCGTGCTGATGGGGTGACATTACCGCCATGTGAAATGCAAACAACCTCCTCCAAGATTTGAACTCAGATCCATTTTCTATGAAGATAACCGTTACATCACGAGCACCTCTTACAAGATTTCCACAGTTGGTATCACGGGGTCCAGGCAATACCATCCAACACATAGCTGGTCATGTGAAAAAAGTAGATCTGACCTTGTTTGTTCCACTATATATCGAGTCAAAAACATTTTTCTACTTCATATCAAAGTCTCTATGTCTCATTCTGTTTGAAGAGAAATAGCATATTTTGTTTTTTGATGACCTCCAGTGACCTCAAAGTTCAACTACACAGAGTCTGAAGTCAGATCACTATCCACACAAAAAAATAAAAATAAAATACTGTGACTTGTTTGGCAGGGACTCTTCAACAGACGCAAATACAAATTTTGAGATACCAGTTTCGATATAAAATTTGTGTTGGAGTCTGTCTTCATGTATACGTACGGTACACATGAAAGTGTATAAAATTTGTGTGTATGACTTCATGGCCATTAGCCTAATGAGTCGAGTGTTCGCCAATAGTGCAGGAGACTGGGTTTCAATCTCAGGTCGAGTCATACCAAAGACTCAAAAAATGGTACTTGATGCCTCCTGGCTTAATACTCAGCATTATAAGATACTGACCACGGGTAAAGTGAAGCAACCCAGGGTATGGAATAGCACCCCCCCTACACCTCGGTGTAAAAGTTAAGTAAAGTTAGCGACCGTAGTCGAGGGCGACCCGAAGGCTCCCTTTCCAATAGCTACTACACCGAGGTGTAGGTGAGGGCGCTACTCCTTTCCCTGGATTGCTCCACTTTACCCTCGATACGTACCTTATATTGCTAAGTGTTAAGCAAGGAGGTATCAAGTACCATTTTTAAAGTCTTTGATATGACGCAACCTGGAATTGAACCCAGGTCTCCCGGATCATTGGCGAAGACTTTACCAACAAGGCCAATGAGCCGGTTAGTAGCTCCTTAAAAGGAAGCCTTCAGGCCATCCTCAACTAAGGTCGCTAACTTGACTTTTTATGTCTTCATGTATACATATGGTACATATGAAAGTGTATAAAATTTGTGTATACAATGTTTTTTTAGCTATTTTCAAGAGGGATTATAATTTGTGTAAGTATATATATATATATATATTTCCTCATCAATCATCATCTTTCTATTCCCACCATGGCTATTGTTTCATTTGTTTAAAAGTCCATGCAACAGCCGGACAAACAGATTTATGACTATCAAAGGTTCTGGCCATAACAAGATGGCGCCAAGACAAAAAAAAAAAAAAAAAAAGATCTAGATTTACTAGAAAGAGGAAAATGATACGGAAGGTAAATTGAAGGAGTGATGGGGGGCGTAATAGTGATTGTCAACTGGTAAAAAATATGTGTATGGAAAAAGAACAGTTAAGTTGAACAATAGAAAACGTCCAATTTGAGTTACATTATTTCCTCAGCTGGCATCACAGGGTCAGATCAGTGACACCTATGCAAGGACAGAAGTTTACCTGTACTTTTAAATTACTAGTAGGAAGAGTTTGAGTTTAGTTGGGTGATAGGAAACAGCTGTGGGATAAGGAATCTACAGTCAGAAGGAATTGAAAAAGAGAAAGGAAAATTGACAGAGTGATGAAGGAGGAAACGCAAATACGCAAATAGTGAAAATAAATAAGAAGAATATATAAAGCAAAAGAAAGGTGATGTGCATTAAGATGGATATAAATTTGAGTAAGAAAATTTTTAAGGAAAGGAAAATGGAGAGAGGCAAATAAACAGAGAGACAAGAAACGGGAGAAAACAGAGAGAGACAGACAGACAGACGAGTAAATAGATGGATTGGTTGGTTGTTTGTTTTGGTTTTATGGCATATCAACCTCTGTAGGTTATTTAACGCCAAATCCATTTTATGAAAATAGTTCTATTTCAAACAATTCAGTTTAGCATAAGTACGCAGTTTAAATGTAAGTACAGTTTAATTGTGAAAAACATTTCTATTTCAAACTATTCAGTTAAATCAAGCAGTTCTAATTCAGCAAATTCAGTTTAGTATAAGTACAGATTTTGTTTACACACAGTTAAATGTCAAAACAGTTCTATATTAAACAATTCACTTTAGAGTAAGTACAATTTCAAAAAACAGTTCCATTTCAAGTAATTCAGTTTAGCATAAGCACGCAGTTTAAATGTAAGTACGGTTTAATTGTCAAGAACATTTCTATTTTAAGCTATTCAGTTTAGTCAAACAGTTCTAGTTCAAACAATTCAGTTTAGCATAAGTATGCAGTTTAGTTCTATTTAACACATAGATAGGGTCCTATCAAGTGCTACCATTCCGAGTCAGAGTGGACCTGGGAGCAATTCCCCAAAGATTCAGCACCACTGGAAACTCACCATCAGATTTTTTAGTGTCATATCCAGGACACTCATTGGAGGTCTTACCCCTCTGCAGAGGTGCAGTCGGCGTATTCTACAGCCCCAGCCGACTGGGCAATAAATGAATGGAGATAGAACACTAAGAGACTCGGCAAGCCAATGGGTGAGTGACCGGTAAACTGATGGCGAGAGATGAGAGACTGTGAAAACGGATGGAGAAAAATAAGAATACATGACCGCAAAGCAAAGTAAAAAAAATGTTCTGATAATATAAAACTGATAAGGGAAAAGACAAAAGTATCAAAGAATATAAAGAAAATGAAATTTAATCAGTATTATAATTATTTGATTTTTGTATATTACAATAACACATCAAAAATGGTGAGAGAGGTAATTTACTAAGCTTTTTTGCTTAGATGTAGCACAAGGCCGCATGAATTGGGCACCCAATGAGAATCGAACTCACTCGTGTAGGTTTGCTAGTCTACCTTGCTAACCATTACACCACCCGAGGTGCCCTCAAAAAATGGTGAGAGAGAGAGAGAGAGAGAGAGAGAGAGACAGACTCTGTCAAAACACTAAATTAGAGACTAAAGCAATTTCCAGTCCAATTTGCAACATAATCATGTGGTAATTTTGATTTCACCCTGACCATTATACTTTCTCAAAGGAGATAAATATCAAATGCTAATTACATTTCTTCTTGTTTATTTGCATTTTGTTTTATAAATAGAATGTAACTTTATGTTCAGATTAATGAACCCTAAAAGGTGACTTTTAAGCAAATTCATAAATGTAGATGGGAAGATCCTAATAAGATGAAGTCAAATAAATGTGATAATCACATGAAAATGAGTTGAAAGAAAAAGTAAATGAATCACGGGAAGAGGAGGATTTATTTAAAAGAGAGCAGTTTTAAAATAAATCTAGTAGAAACGTCTTTAAATGATCAGTTTTAACGGTATATCAAACCGTCTAGGTTTATTTTATGCTTAGAGGTCTGGGAATTGCGTTCATATTCACATGTTTTGTGTAGTTGTTTCGTAAGCTATTTTTTGCATGTGGTCTTATCTAATGCGAATAATTTTCAGACAGATGTATTTGACTTGTAGATGGGACCCTAAAAAGGTACATCTACTCTGGGTCAGATGTAACATATTGACCTTCGACCCAGCCGTCAATCGAGAAACAGGTGCATCCGGTCGAAGATATCACCTTGACATGTGGACGGGTTGAATTCGGTGCAGATGCGACGCCCACAAGAAGCATGTGGTCGTCAAACAATTATATAACCCGGTGCCACAGACAGTTCGAGTTAGTTGGAGTCAGTTTGTTGCAGTTCGAGGCAGTGAGAACCAGCTCCCAGCTGAGGGCTTGGGCCCTCGGGACCCCCGGTTGAGCAGCCCAGCAGAATAAGAAAGAAGTACTGCTAAAGACAGAGGAACTTGGGGTCAGTCTGTTCAGTCTCCAATTCACCTCTCACACACAACCCTTTCGAATAAAGTGAGAGGTATATTTTTCTAAAGAAGTGTGTTCGTTCGTCATTATTGTTGATTATGTTTCCGCATTTATATGTATACGTATAGTTGTATCACGGCTATACAACACAAAGGGAACCTAAAAGTAACAGCATCATCACTAGATGCAGTTTGGTGTCATAGCTAAGACATCCCTTTTTTTGGTAGGTCTTACCTCTCTGCAGAGGATACAGTCAGATTAATTTAAGCACTACAGACAGAGCTATAATGGTAATGAAGGGGTACTCCTCCTCTGGTAAAGAACAGGAGATTCATAATCAGATGTAGTTTAGTGTCATACCCAGGACATCCTGTTTTTTGTTGGATTCTTACCCCTCTGCAAAGGATACTGTTAGGGTTTTCTAAGCTCTGCCAATAGGGTTAACGTCTCCAAAGAAAATAGAAATAAGATTTATACTACTATTCCTGTAGAGAAATTTTTCTCGTAAACAAACAAAATTGTTATGCTAAAAATATAGACTCATATTTGTATATACCAAGACTACTATTCTACTTGGTTTGTTTTGGTCGGGTTTTATGGCATATCAAGCCTTGTGGGTTATTTAATGGCAAATCCTCTTTATACATAATATTTGATTTGTAAACGCATAGTTTGTAGACATCATATTTAAACAAGCCAGAGCTCATTTGTTTACACACAGTTAAATGGTTATACAAATTATTTCTAAGTCTATAGTTTGTAGGTAATCTTATTTTTATATAAGTAAGAGGTAATTTGCTTGCACACAAGTATTGCTATTGTTTGTACACATTTAAATGGTTCTAAATATTTTAACACAAATAGTTCTATTAAATATTAATCATTTGTTTGAACTCACCTAAATGGTTTCAAATATTCCGATCTAACATTCATAGTTTTATTTGCCTATAGTTAAATAGTTTTAAGCTTCACTATGTAACACTAACAATTCAATTTAGGCTCACGGTTTAAGAGTCTCAATTATTGCTATTTAATATTAATAATTCTAATCAACATTACCCATTCGTTTGTACCCAGTTAAGTGGTTCCAAGTATTGCTGTGTATCCCTAACAATTCATTTAAACATCATTCATTTGCTTACATACACTTAAATGGTCAAACAGTTCAATTCCTAATAATTCGATTTAACGTAATATTGAATAGAATAGAATTAGTAGTGTTAGATAGCATTAATTGAATGGCCCAGTTTGCTGGGGCTGCAGAATATACCGACTACATCTCTGCAGAGGGTAAGACTCCCCACAACGAGTGTAATGGATATGAAACTAAATAATCTAATGGTGAGGCTTCAGGAAATGGGGAGAGTCTCTTTATTGGCATTGTTCCCAGGTCCACTCTGGCAGGAGTCGTAGCACCTGATAGGGTCCTATCTATGGGTCAAATAGAACTGTTTTACACTTAAACTATGTTCTAATGCTAAACTAGATTGTTTAAAATAGAACAGTTTTTACATTTACCAGATATCTAATTGAAATGTTAGTAATACATAGCAATACTTGAAAACATTAAACTGTCTGCAAACAAATGATTAATAGTCAATAGAATTATTCGTATAAGATAGAAATAAATGAAACCATTTAACTGTGTGAAAAAAAAATGTGCCCAGACTCATATGAAAATGTTGTTTACAAATGTGTTACAAATCATATATTTAAATATATATGTTTCAAAACGATTTGGCATTAACCTACAATGGTTGATATGTTATCAAACCAAATCTATTTAATTAATGCATCAAATATGCATCATCTAATAATTTTCAAATGGATTTTATGTTACAATTGTGTATTTATGTAAAATTAGGTGCTGAATGTTTTTTTTATTTTGCATAACTTTATTTTTTAATTTTTAAAATTTTTATTTTACCGAACTTTACGAATTTCATTGAACTGGTTTGATTTTTAAAACAAGCAGTTTTAAAGCTTATATGGACAAATATCACCGTTTATTTCTTCCAGAAATTGTAAAATGAGCTTTTGTTAAAATACATAGCTAAGAGAGGGGACATCAAAAAATTATCAATCAAAAAGGGTCATGATGAAAAAAAAAGAAAAAAAAAAAAAAAGATTGAGAACCATTGATCTAAACTCCTAAATACATTTATCTCTCATGTCAAATAATGCCACAAGCAAAAATAATCTGAAGTAGAAATATAAGAATTTTTGTCTTAATATATATGGAAGAAGAGGAGGAGATTATTTTATTTTGATTTAAATCTCAAATAAAAAGTAAACGCCGGCAAAAAAAAAAAAAGATAATCAGAATATGGAGATACGGAACCAAACGGGGGACATCTCCACTCTAAAAGGAACCCCTCTTAAACTAGTAGACAAATTCACGTACCTAGGAAGCAGCGTCGAATCAACCGAAAAGGACATCGAAACGAGGTTAACGAAAGCATGGGCAGCTATCAATAGGCTATCGACTATATGGAAATCAGACCTAACCGATAAAATGAAACGCAGTTTCTTCCAGGCAGCGGTCACATCGATACTGCTATATGGATGCACTACATGGACGCTAACAAAACGGCTGGAGAAGAAACTAGATGGCAATTACACAAGAATGCTGCGTGCAATCCTGAACAAGTCCAGGCAGCAACACCCCACAAGACACCAACTGTACGGCCACCTGCCCCCTATCACGAAAACTATTCAAGTTAGGCGAACCAGACATGCAGGACATCGCTGGAGAAGCAGAGATGAACTCATAAGAGATGTACTCTTATGGATCCCCACACATGGCCGCGCAAAAGCAGGACGACCAGCACGAACGTACATTCAGCAGCTATGTGAGGATACAGGTTGTTGTCCTGAAGACCTACCTAGGGCGATGAACGATAGGGAGGAGTGGCGAGAGAGGGTCAGGGATATCCGTGCTGCCAGCACGATATGATGATGATCATGCATATATTCGAAAAGGTATAAACCCACCTATTCTCTGTCCCATCTACGGGAAGAATGTGACACATGGTCAGTTTTTAAGTCGAGTACAACTTGTTAGAATTCAATGTTTCCTTCTACACTGGTTTTGCTTACTAAAGCCCAAAGAACCCAGTCTGCCCTGCTATTTATCCATAAATAAAGATGAAAAGAGATGAGGTGTTTGTTTAGAGACCAAGTAAATGGCCTTTTAAGGTTCCTTCACGTAAATTGCAGTAAAATTTTGAATATGTAAGAATTAAATATTACAGTGGTGGGGGATCAGAATTTTAGAAATATCAAAGTGTGTTGTATAGCTGTGATGAATGAATGAAGGGCCTTAACACTTCTCCACAAATCTCTCTCTCGCCTCTCGAAGGATTAAAATTGGCTGTAAGCGAGTGAGACATACAGACAGACAGAGACTAAGGACTCGGACACAAACTGGCGGATAACTGCTATATTGATCTTTTCTTAACCCAAGTTGTGATTCCATATCTAGAGCCTTACGTCCTTGCTTCTTTGACGAGAGGTTCTCGGTTAGGGTCTGCTACTCTCCCCTCCGGACACTCGCCGGCAGCTCTCCGAACCTCTTGACTACCCAAATCTCTTCTGCCTGACCAATTGACGGTTCTCTCTGTGGGTACTCGTGTATAAATAATTTCATAATGCATACGCTCCTACCAGTTCGTGATTCATGTCATCTGCTTCCAACCCACGTGAGCTGTCTTCTTGTTGACACAGCTGGAATTTCCTGTTCAGAGATGCCTTTTTGAAGGGCCCGTCAAAGGTCAATATGCAATAAGTGGAGCATGGTCCAAAATCAGTTGGGAACCACTGCTATACGAACATGGATTATCAAGACAGCGTAAGCTGCATTTTTACCAATGTCTTACAGATGTTGGGGAAGGCAAGAGTTATAGAATGAACCAAGAAAAACGCTAACGGAATGGGAACATAAGACACGTACATTATATATATATATATATATATGGACTTCAGAAAATAATTGCGTTTTACTAGAGAGGATATTAAAAAAAGTAAAGTTGGCTACCTTTTCAATAGCTACTACACCGAGGTGTAGGGGAGGGCACTATTCCTTTCCCTGGATTGCTCCACTTTACCCTTGATATGTACTATATAATGCTGAGTGTTAAGGAGGCATCAAATACCATTTTTTGAGTCATTGGTATGACTCGACTTGAAATTGAACCCCGGTTTCCGAGCCATTGACGAGCATTTTAACCATTATGCCAATAAAAAGAGTGGTGCTTGAGGTGTAACGGTTATTATCGTAAAAAATCGGCACCATCACTCGAGTTCAAATCCTGGACAAGGCTGATTGCACTTCCCATAACATTGACACCTTTGGGAAAAGTATGAGTCCAACTATTCTCCCTCCAGCTATAGGTAAATAGTTGGGTAGACTGGGCTCTTTATCTCTGGTATGGCAACCAGTCTTAGAGAAGGAAAACTGAATTCAAACCTGTTAAACCCCGCTTAAAACTGACCTTGTGTTGCATCCGGTTTGAGCGGAAGAATTGGGTATGTATCTTTCTCTGTCTCTTTATATATATATATATATATATATATATATATATATATATAGAGAGAGAGAGAGAGAGAGAGAGAGAGATGTACTTACCCATTTCCCGCGACGCAAATTCAATAAGTTTGAATTAAGTTTTCATTCACCTATATCGATTGCCATACCAAGGTTAAATAACCCAATCTGCCCATAGCTGAAGAGAGAATACATTAATTCATACATTTTCTAAGAGTATTAATACTATGTGAAATGCAAACAGCCTTGTCCAGGATTTGAACAGATTGCTGTGTCCATTTCCAACAATAATAACCATTACACCACGAACGCCCCTCTTTCTCTCCCTCCCTCCCTCCATTACTTTATGTGTGCATTCTCCTTGATCACACCTCATAAAGATCAAACCTTGCGAGAGTGTAAATAATAAAAGAAAAAATAGTGGTTGGAGAAAGGAAGGATATGAATGGAAAAATAAATCAACAAAAAATGCCAAATTTGTCACTCCAAGCAGAAATAAAATAAATGAGATCTTATAAAATAATGAACACTTTGACTAGTTCTCAAGTTTTCTCTTTTTTTCCCATAGATTTTGTAATTATACATATAAAATAAATAATTGAATCCCACCAAGGTTTGTAAATGTAGGATAAAATTAAAGTAAGCCGCATATTCACTATGCTAATTTTTGCCGCTAGAACGGCAGGGTAAATAAGTTTTAAAAAAGCCAACACTGACCCTGAGTAGAATTCGCATATACTAAACTGATCCTAAACAAAAAGCTGAGGCAGAAGAGCAAATCCATGTATAAATATTATTCTTATAGTTCTAAAAAAAATTTAAGAAAATTACACCAACTGCATCTCTGTCGAGGAGAAAAACCTTTCTCTTAATGAGTGTCCTGGATATATGACACTAAACAATCTGATGGTGAGGCTCGAGCAATACTGGAGTTTTGGGGAATGCGGAGTACCCCTTCATTGTCATTGCTCCCAGGTCCACTCTGGCTAGGAGTAGTAGGATCCTATCTATGGGTCAAATAGAACTGTTTGACATTTGAACTGAATGCAAACAAAGGACTTATTCCTAATAGAACTGTGTGATCGTTTAACTGCGTATAAACAAATGATTGATGGTTAATTGAGTTGTTTGGAATACATAGCAATACTTCCAATGATTTTTGATTTATTTTTACAAATCATATATATCTAATATATATGTATAAAAAGGATTTGGCATTAAATAACCTACAATGGTTGATATGTCACAAAACCTAACCAAACCAAATCATATATATCTAATATATATGTATAAAGAGGATTTGGCATTAAATAACCTACAATGGTTGATATGTCATAAAACCAAACCAAAAAATCTCCTAAGGACAATCAATTGATATCATCGAAAACAACTTTTCTATCAACTTGAACCTGATACAAATAAAGTTGCAAGAAAACCTGAGAAAAACATAAAATCATAAAAAAGGGACGTTCCGTGGCCTTTGACCCAATATATAAAATGACGAGAATCTTTTTGGTAAATCTAATAATTTTCTAAGAAAGCATTGAATGTTTTGAACAGGAAACAGAGACGGTATAAAATCTAAAGCATTAAGTTAAAGTCTGCAAATGAAATGCCACTAATAAAACTTTCATGTAGTGATAGGTTATATGTCAGCGTCTCGTTGAATCGCCATTATGTTTTTCTTCGACTTGTCGTCGCTTCTTGCTGCCATATTGTTCTCGCAATCCCAACATTGTTTCATCTTCTTGATAGACTGTCCTGTTTTCTTTGCTTGGATGAATAACAAATACGAAGTATTTTGTCGTGTGCATGCATAACTTTATTCATTTCATATCTATTACCGACCTCGTACGTGGGTCGGGAGGGCTCGGAATGTATAAACCATAGATAGAAAATTAGATCCTATTACTTCGACTGGTCTCGGCAAGCTTAAAGTTGACATCTAACTTCTAGGATTTTAGTCACCTGACTTTACAATCTTCCAATGATAGCTAAGCGTTCAGCTATTCTTAAAGGTCAGTATCTATCAATTAAACAGAGTTGAATCCTGGTATCTTTCCAACCATTTAAACAGTTATTCGAATTCTACATTACATGTCAAATAAGATTCTGTCAATCCATTATTTAACAGTAGCAACAGACAGTCAAACAAATGAAGTAGAGAATTTTTCTTATTTCTAGAAATAAAATCAAATAAAATATGTCCGATTATTAAAATTCCAAATATCTAATCAAGTAAAGAACTATAACGAGCGATTTAAAAATACAACTCGGTCTATGAATACAATAACTTAGTGAATATTAACTAAGTATATATATATATATATATATGTGTGTGTGTGTGTGTGTTACAGTAGCGAGCATAAACATAAAGATCAGAACGATGTTAAAGTCTAAATGATAAATAACTTTTTATTTTAAAGCTTCATAGAACATTTTATCAAAGAAAATAAAGATATAAAGGCCAATTATATAATTTCAAAATATAAAGCCCAATAAACTTATGTTATATTAATATTATTATTATTATTATTATTATTATTATTATTATTATAACTTTATCAAAGTAAGTTTATTGAGCTTTATATTTTGGAGTTATATAATTTACGTTTATATCCTTTTTTTTTCCTTGATAAAATGTTCTATGAAGCTTTAAAATAAAAAGTTATTTATCATTTACACTTTTTCTTATCATTCTGACATTTATTCTCTCTACTATATGTGTGTGTGTTTGTGTGGTTTCGCAGCAGTCGTACATTTAAGCATGTTTCTTTACCATTTAATCAAACATGCTTAAATGAACGACTGCTGCCTAACTCGACATATTTTAAAATACATCATCATGCAGCTCACCACGATACTGACACCTAAAAGTATCTCTGTACACATGCAACCAACCCCTAATGATGACCTATGAAGGGTTAGAAAGCGCTCAGGACAATTGGTAAATTCATCCAACCTGAAACCAAGACATTTATCAGGAAACTCGAAAGGGTCTTAATTTAATTATACAGACAAAATGTGTCCTTACTATTTAATATCTATATTAGATAGTAAAGACCTATTAAACACACACGAGAGTTATTCAATAAATAAGGTGAACTTTGCGGAAGAAATTGGGAATAGGAAGCACTCTTTGTAATAGCATCTTTTTGAAGGAAACCAATATTGGTGGTTCTTTTCATGTTCTAGATGACTGTCAGCATGACCTTCTTTACAGGCTGCTGCATCCAGAGGTTTTTCTTTACCAGTCAGTCAGTGTATTTGCATTTCATGGACTGTCTTTTCTACTCAGGTTTCAGGTGGCAAACCCATGTTTAGCCCATTTGTAAACGTTTACTTGACTAAAACATGTTTCTCTGTATATATTACACATTATTCTGCAAATTTCATATAGTTTGCACTCCTCAACTACCAACAATTTGATGATAGACCTCTGTTCAAACTTGAAGCACTTTGATTTGCCGTCATTTTGAATAGCCTCAAAAGAAATCATCTCGCGGGATTAAATTAAGTTTCAAACAATGCAGAGTTTACATTTCTGGAAAAATTTTTTTCTACTTTTCAAAAAGATTCCCTTATATATTTATATATATATATATATATATATATATATATATATATATATATATATATAAATGAGAGAGAGAGTACTAGTTCAGTCCAAATGAAGGAGAATAAATACAGAATTTGTCAGGTGGTAAATGACATGTCTTAACATGTCTACACTTGGGTATGACTTTGTTTCTTTTTTTTTTCAATATGTTCTAATTGCTGAATCTAAGAAGCGAATAGATATCAGTGTAGATATGTTGAAAACTTCTCTTGTGTCATTTACCGCCAGACTAATTCCATATTTACTCACTTATTTGAACTGACCTAATTCAATATATTTTCGTCGGAGTGTCACATGTACTTACATCTTACCATGTGACTATACCTCACACAATAAATACGGTGGATTAGCCCCTTTTTTACATTCCGAACTACATGAAACTTCAAAGAACAAACATTTAGTGTTCACAATTATATATTTTTATGTTTTATACATACTCTGCTATAACAACATCAATCACTTTCTAATGCAAAACTTTTTTTAATTGTATTTCTTTTATGTGTCTGTGTGTGTGAAAATTATCAATTCATGAATTCATTTTTTAAGCCAATACAGGAATAATCTATAATTTTTGACAGATATTATTCTAAATAAATAACAGCGAACATGAAAAATTACAATAAGAAATCACAGTTTAAAAGACCCATAGATGGAAAAAGTCATTTAGAAGCAAAGCCATGAAAAGTCATATGATTTTATTAAAGAGTGTATATTAATAAATTCTGATTATTTTATAACCATAAGAGAATGAAAGGAAAGTAACGAGAAATTCTTTAGTCATTGTCTGATGAGAAGGTTGTGGAAGGTTTTTTCATAGTCAGCAGGAAAATTTCTATATTCATAAATGAGTTGGATGGAGTAGGGATGGGTATACAATATTTTATCAAATATCCAAAATCACTTGCAGAAAAACTAATTCCCCAAAGCATTTTGCCAATGTATAAATCTGTTTTTGAGAAAAGATTTAATAATATGAAATCATTGGAGATCAAAGAGACTTATCTTACCAACATTCTGCTAAACATCTCTTATTAACTAATTTTAGGAATAGAAGAGAAATCGTGGAACAAAGAAGTAGATTCAACTAAAATGTCTTCTGTTAACTGTTCCAGTATTTTTAGCATACTTTTCTAAGTTTCAAAGCGGCCGCAGCAAGCTTCTTTTTTTTTCACGTCTCAAAAGCAGACTCAGCAAGCTTTCTTTTCAAATTTCAAAAGCACACCCAGCAAGCTTTCTTTTTCAAATTTCAAAAGTACACCCGGCAAGCTTCTTTTTCAAATTTCAAAAGTACACCCAGCAAGCTTCTTTTTCAAGTTTCCAATTCAGGCACCAAATTTCTGACTCCAATTTTTCTACTTACCTACTTCACAACGTCTTTCATTAAAGGTAAATTCATATGAATGTATCAATCATACTACAGTTCTCTATCTCACGCTTAGACACAAAACCTTTTGGAAAACTATAATTTTGTGATATTTTATTTAAAAATCTGGAGTCGATCTATTTTCACAAACTGACAAAAATTACTTGTAATTTATTATCTTTTTTTACTCATGGTATACAAGACACCCTCATTTTTAAAAACTGAAATGGTACATTGAATATTACAAGAGCTTATCCATGTTCTCTATTAAGTCCAGTTCAAAACAAGTTTCTTTTTAGCACATTTATGAAATTCTAATATTTAGCAAAAAGTGGGTCTTATATACCATTTTATATAATTTTTTTGTCATTGTTGTTTTTATCACAAGATTTTGGGCCGAATGCTTTTTTAACAGTTTAAAAAGGGTAACACTGGAATAAAAAAAAATGCAATTTCAGGTGAGATCTGAATACTTGGCCTCCATTTTTAGAGATTGTCTTAAACAAATGATATCTTAAAAAGGTAGCAGTATTATTATAGATTTGGATTCTGCATTGCCCTTAACCAAATCACTGAAGGCATTAACCATATAAAATAGGTTCCAAGGATATGAGTTCAAGTCTCACTGGAGGCAACGTTATTTCAATTATGTACTACTTATTTTAGCAGTTAGAAGATATTCAACATAGATTTTAAAATTAAAACAAAAAGCAAGTCAAAAATTAATAATGAAAATATTTTATCACTAAAGTCAAAATGGAAAATATAACTACCACTTAAAATTAAGCAATATAGTATAAATCAGAAGTAACAAGTAGCAAAATTATAATAGTATTGGACTAGCTATTAGCCTCTGTGGTTTAATTAATTAGGGCATTATCCATGTAAGACAAGCTCCAATATAAGGGATGTGAATTCAAGTCTCATTAGAGGCAACTTCATTTTTTCTAATTTGAGGAAACTCAACCCATTGCAATAAAACACTAAAAACTAGCCCAAAATCTATTAAATGCATAAAAGTAAATTACTGTTTCCATGCTAACTTCAAATTGTCCTATACCAGGTTAAAACGTTAAGTCTTGCTTCGGCTTTGGTCCAGAGCGAGGCTCCGAAAAGGAACCAATGGCAGACTTGAGGCTGTAAGGCCCCCGGTTTCGGCTGGGCCACCTTCGTGTGGATGAGCTGCATTATTGACTCCCTCGGCTCCTTTGTATAGCACTGGACTTTGCTGTCCAATTTAAGCTATAACCAAGCATACGTGCCCGGACCCAGATTTGGGTCGAAGACCAGCTTGGTTCATCAGGCTCACATTGCACCAAGTGGGTCGATGACCAGCACAGACCAACAAAAATCCCCTCCCCTAAATCCCCACAATAATGTGTCAAGTCCTGCCTGGAGGGAGGCAGCGACAAATAATTTATATCGTTAATATGCATTATCAAATTGCCATGAGTATTACGTGTAGTAACAAATGACGTTTATCTAATGGGATATCTAATTTGCATAATACTTTTAATAACTGTTGTAGATTATAAACTTTTAATTTTTTTTCATTATATAAGCAGTAGTTATAAAAGCTATTATAAAAAAATTAAATAAACCTCTTAAATACCGAAAACTTCCGAAATGTCTTATTACATTTTTCTAATTTTGCAATGTTTTCATTGTAACATTATTTTGCAGTGTTTTCATTGTAACATTATTCGAGAATTTCAATAAAATAGATATATGAAAATAAATGTTTGATCATGTTCAATTTTTTAGCTTTTGGAAAGATTCATAAATCAAGATCCGCCGTATTTGTTAACCACAAAAAATTAACAGAAATATTTTATCTAATTGAGCAAAAATAAACGTTGCAATCTACTGTTTACAAAAAACAAAACTGTCTTTAACTTTTCTATTCAAGTTTCCTTCTTATTTGTCTAACTAAGGTCAAATTCATTTACTTTTGGTTAGCTGTATGTGTCAATATTAATTCATCAAGCATAAGGGGAAAAAAGGACAGCAATCGACAATTTATTTCAGAAGCTAACCAGTGCTCAAAGTTTATGTCCAGGAGTAAGCCCATTTGACTATTTTTTCAAATAATAATTTTCAAACAGCGAAGATTTAGATGATGAAAACAAAATAACATAAAAAAAAAAAAAAAAAAAAAAAAAACAATTTAATTTTATCAAATTTTAATGAAGGGTGCAATTTGCAACGTACGTTATCATTTGGGCTTTTTCGTTGACTAGGAAAATACGTCGCCAACACAGACGCGGACATGAATAAATGACCGGAGAACAAATTGTTTTCTTATGTCTTTAATGTCACCCCCCCACCATCCCAAAAAGATTTAAAAAAAGAAAAAAGCAACTCATACACACAAATATATAATAATTGTCTTCATTTTCCTATAGCATCACACAAAAGCCTTATTAGAGGCGGGTATTTAAAAAATAAAAAGGTCTGAAATCGAAAAAATGTCCAGGAGAAGCGGAGGTAATACGGCTGGTTAATAATAAGAATACTTTATCTAAGAATTCAGATCTGTCTGTAATAATCTTTGGCTGATTTTTACTGACAACCTTGGAATAAACTACAAGAAAGAATTTTCTAAATATTTTCTTTATCTTTCACTGTATTTTCTAACCACCTTAGTACCATTCACCACCTCTTTTCATAGGTACCTATAAGAATGCGCACCTGCTCAAGCAAGTTTTAAAAAATCCTCCCGCAATCGTCTCATAATTAGATTCTCATAGAATTTTCGATTTTTAAAGCAATAAAATCACTCAAAATTCTGAAGACAACGTTTTTTTTATATTATTTTGTTGTCATGCACATCCGTAATCATTTTTTCAATTTGATTCACTTAATGAAGGTGCGGGTAAACGAGTTTCTAGATGTCTTAAAAGATTATTCCATAGAAAATTAGATTTCGTTTAGATTTTTTTTTCATATGACGGTTTGTCTATTTGTTCATACGGTTGCCTTAATTTTTAAAATTTTAAAAATACAGTATCACCCTTTCGTCTGGGATTAGAATACGTCGACTGAACCTCTGTAGAGGGGTAAGACCCCCCCCTCACAAAACGACAGTCTCAGATATGACATTAAACCATATGATGATGAGGCTCCAGTCCTGGAATGTAGAGTACTCCTACGTTGCCATTACTCCCACGTCTAATCTGACCTGGCTTGGTAGCACCTGTTAGGGTCCCATCCATGGGTCAAAGAGAACTTTTCAATCATTTACTTACTAAGGATTATTGTTATTTGAAACCATACACCTGGGTGGAAATAATTAGTATAGGTTTGGTTTGGTTTCTTTGTTTTACTGGCTTATCAACCTTCGTAGGTTATTTAATGCCAAAGCCACCTTTCAATGAAGATAGTAGTGGTACTATTTAACTCCTATCTGGGAGGATAGGTGTTTCATACATTCCCCAAGGGTATTTGTCCGAAAGTGAACGTAATAGCGCGACTGGAGTTCGAACTCGCTTTGTACGATTCCACTGTCCTACGATTTAACCATTACACCGAATTCGTATAAGATACGAACACTTGATTAATAGAGTCAAGAATGTTTTAACATTAGTAATTCTAACTATTTGAGACCATTTAACGGAGAGCAAACAAATGAGCTCAAACAACTCGTTCAAAAACAAAGTTACCAACAAACTATTCGCTTACAAAAGTTGATATGCCACAAAACATCAACCAAACATGATCCCAGAAGCAACCAGAGAAAATTTGGCGGTGATAGCTCACGCCATCTTTGAGTTATATAAAAAAAAATATTTTTCTTTGGTTTGGTAAGATTTATGGCATATCAAACATTGCAGGTTATTTAATGTAAAATCCCCTCTCTCTCTCTATATATATATATATATATATATCATCATCATCATGTCGTGCTGGTAGCACGGATATCCCTGACCCTCTCTCGCCACTTTTCCCTATCGTTCATCGCCTCTGGCAGGTCTTCTGGACAACATCCCGTATCCTCACATAGTTGCTGAATGTATGTTCGTGCTGGTCGTCCTGCTTTTGCTCGGCCATATGTGGGGGTCCATAAGAGCACATCACTTATGAGTTCGTCCCTGCTTCTCCAGCAGTGTCTATATATATATATATGATTTGTAAACACATTTTGTTGATAACATTCTTAAACGAGCCTGAGGTCTTTTTTGAACTCAGTTAAATGGTTTCAAGTATTGCTATATAACAGTCACAATTTAACATCAGTCATTTGTTTGCACACAGTTTGTTCTATTTGACCCATTGATAGGATTCTATCAGGTGCTACCACTTGGAGTCAAAGTGGTCAAGAGAACAATGGCAATGAAGTGGTACTTCATATTCCCCAAATCTCCAAAGCTGAAGCCTCGCCATCAGAGGGTTTAATGTCGTATCCAGGACACTCGTTAGTGGGGTGGGGGATCTTACCCTATTGCAGAGATGCAGTCCGTGTATTCTTCAGCCCCAACCGCCTGGGCTAAAATGTTTAGGGAATTAAAGCAGGATGTGATTGATATTCGAAAAACTTTTTGGCATATATATGAACTTTCAAAGAATTAAGAAAGTTAAATATAGATTGGGATGTTTTTTTTAATCAAGTAGGACAACTAATTACCTACTCAGCCAACTCACCTCCAACTCTAAAGTAATCAAGCATAGAAATTGATTAACTAAAGGAGAAAACTTATAATCAAACAACCAGAAATCTTTCACAAATATTATGCATCCGTTGATGATATTCCAGTTCTGAAGATCTAGGAAGTACAGAGACACCTCTTCATTACCATTACTCCCAGTTCGACTCACCCAGAAACAGTTAGCGTCCCATCAATGGCTCACACATAGATCTGTTTGAAAATTCGTAGTATTAGAAATACTATTTGAAGCTCTATAACTTTGTATTCAAATTATTATCAACAAATAGGAAGAATTAACTGAACCAAAGTGACGTCAGTCCAGTCGATTGGAGCTGTAGAATACACCGACTGCATCTTTGTCGAGAGGTAAGACCTACCCCCAATGATGATCCTTGCAGCTGGAGCTGTAGACTACATCGACTGCATCTCTGCAGACGGGTAAGACCTACACCAACGAGTGTCCTGGATATATGACACTAAACAATCTGATGGGAAGGCTCCAGTAATCCTGGAGCGTTGGGGAATGCGGAGTACTTCTTGATTGCCATCGCTCTGGTCTGGAGGGGTAGCAGCTGATAGGGTCCTATCTAGGAGTCAACTGTTTGATATTTAAACTGAGGGCAAATAAATGACGTATGCTAAATTGAATTGCTTGAAATAGAAGTATTTGATCATTTAACTGTGTGTAAACAAATGACTGATGCTTAATTGAATTGTTAGTGATACATAGCAATACTTGGAAACATTTAACTGAGTACAAACGAATGAGTAAAGTTGAAAAGGATAGTGTTAAATGGCAATACTTGTAACCACTTCCTTGTGTGCAAACAAATGATTAATATTGAATAGAATTGTAAGTGTTGATAGCAATAACTAAAACCATTTAACTGTGTCAAAATAATAGCAATACTTGTGTGTAAACAAATTAATTTTAACTCATTTAAAAGTGAAGTTTCTTACAAACTAATCTCATATATATATATATATATATATATATATATATATATATATATATATATATATATATATATACTTAAATGTACTACTTGTCACTCCTTAATATGCTTTAATGTGACCTCATGCCAGACTAAGCTAAGCCTCATCTTCAAAGCAAGTTTAGCAGATATTGATATATAGTTTATTTCTCATTTGATGCCTCCTATAGCTTTAAGATGAGCTTAGTAAATAACCACCTTCCCATACATATACACAATACACTTTTCCTTACGAACAAAAACCGGTCCATTGGCTTAGCGAGTAAAATGTTCAATCCCAGATCGAGTCATATACCAAAGACTCAAAAATGGTACTTGATGCCTCTTTGCTTAACACATTATAAGGTACGGATCAAAGGTAAAATGGAGCAATCCAGGGAAAGGAGTAGTCCTTTCCTCTACACCTCGGTATAGTAGCTAATGAAAGGGGAGCTTTCGAGTCTCCTCGACTACTGTCACCAACCTTACTAATATATGTGTGTGCGTGTGTGTGCAAATAGTTGCAGGTGTTGCACATGTTGCCATTCAAGGCCACAAGCATTTTAAAACCAGACAAGGTAACATGCACTATGAGACAGCAGTCAATTTTTCAGTCTCGGTTTGACGAGATGCGGGGTTGGGTGGTGGATGAAGTGTTAAGGAAATCAAATTGTTAGATACCGTGCCACTTGTGTCCAGCGCCAACACTTTCCTACCCTGATTTCCAGTCTCCTTTCGACCGCCCTGGGAGAAGAGGTGGGTGAAGGAGGAAGTGGAGGTGGAAAGATTATCACCAGTCCCCATCAAGCACCGAGTTGAATTTCCTGATACACACGATAGTTGTGTTTGTAAATGCCAACAAACTTGTTTGCAAGACTAAGAAAGATCAGTTTGTGGACAATAAAAAGTTATTGAAAAATATATGTGCGAGAGAGAGACGAAAAGCAGAAACGAAGGTGGTGAGGGAAGGAAAGAGAAAAGGAGGGATAGGGTGTAAAGAGAAGAGAGCAAGAGAGGAAGCAAAAATGAAATGAAAGAAAGAGAAAAGAAGGGAGAGGTAGCAGAGAGAAAAAGAGAGAGAAAGCAAAGAGAAAAAAGAGAGAGGAAAGGAAGAGACCAAAAGAGCGAAGACTAAGATGAGGAGAGCGAGTAGAAGAGAGAAGGATGAGACTGAAGGCGGTTAGATCAAAAAAGAAAAAAAAAGAGGAGGAAGAGACGTGGAAGAAAGGTAGACACCAAATGAAAACCTTTTCTCCAAGCTTACCTAACTTAATATTTTTTTAACTAAAGACGCACACAACTGCAACGGTTTTGTGTGTAAATATGAACAAACCACATCTACGTTTAAGTAGTATGTATTTATCCAACCCCTCCGACACGGACAGGATGTGATACAAGGTCAATTTTTAAGTGGGGTAAAATTGGTGTGCAGTTAGAGTTTTCCTTCTCCTAGACCGGTTGCCAGGTTAAAGAACCTGGTCTGCCCTAATATTGACCCATAGCTGGAGAAAAATTCTGTTCCGTTTATTTATTTATTTTTTTAGTTTCGTAAAAGTACTAAAAAAAAAAAAAATAGACACAGCAAACAGAGTTCAAATCTCGGACTAGGCAGTTTGTATTTCTCCAACCACTAACGCTCTTGGGAAAGGTATGAATTCAATTATTCTTGCTTTCTTTATTAGTAAGTAGTAGGGCAGACAGGGTTCTTTAACCTTGATAACGCAACCAGTCTTGGAGAAGGAAAACAGAATTCAAATCTGTTGAACTGCGCATAAGAATTAACCTTGTGTCATATCCTGCTCGTGCGGAGGGGTTGGATAAATACATATACGTACTAATAACAACAATAAACTTCATTTAAATCGTAGCAATTGTTAAAAAGAAGGAACACGATGAAAACCTTTTTAAACCCAATTCATGTGATTGATTTTAACGGCTTGTCAATGCGTCTTGTGTTATTTTATACCTAGACGTAAAGAAACTTCGTCCCTTCTACATTTATATTCCTATTTTTTGTGCAGAGTTTTTTTTTTATACACAGTTATGGCATATCTCTTTGCTACCTCTCCTCCACTTTTCTCTTTCCTTCATTTCTTTCCTTTTATTTTTTCTTTCCCTCTCTCCTTTTCTCTTTCATTCATTTCTTTCCTTTTATCTTTTCTTTCTCCCCTTTTCTCTTTCCTTCATTTCTTTCCTTTCTCTCTCCCCTTTCTCTTTCCTTTTATTTTTTCTCTCTCTCTCTTTCTCTTTCCTTTTATTTTTTTCTCTCTCCCTTTTTTCTTTCTTTTATTTTTTTCTTTCTCTCTCTCTCTTTCTCCTTTTCTCTTTGCTCCTATCTTACAGCGAAAAATGAAATGTTAATAGCCTCGTCCAAAATTTGAGCCCGGGTTGCTGAACCCATTTCCTACGATGTTAATCATTACGCTAAGCACGCCTCCATGTTTCGGTTGTCGTTTACCGACCTTTGATTAGTTTAGTACAAAGCCTGAAATATAGGCACCAAGGAAGAATCGAACTCAACAAGCAGTCGTCCGCTAGCCAAGCTCGTAACCATTGTATCACGCGATGATTTTTAAACAAACTGAGTAAAATAGTTGTTGCCTTTTTACAACGCAGTCGAATCAAAAATAAATATTAAATAAGGAAAAGATATGTCCTTGGGAACTGTTATGTGTAATGGGCAATAACATATAAACCAATATTATTTCGTAGAACCAATTGTGATGTACAGAAAGAAAACTGCTCGGAACAATACGTCATATCGTATCAAGCATAGAATTTTGTTTTTTTGAAAAATAGCATCAGACTGAGACTCTATATGACTGACGAAGACTTTTCTATCAACAAGATAGAAATCTGTCTCATTAAAGAAGCCTGTAAACATGCTTGAAAGATGATCCATTGCCCGAGGAAGGGTAAATAACAAACAAGAAGTTTAGAAGGATTGGGGTCTCTTTTGAAATGAAAGCAGCATGGGGGAGGTTTTATGAGATCTTCGATAGAAAGGATAAAGACTTGAGGACATTAAAAATAATTGTTTATCCGAGATAATAGCCGCCACAAAACCACAAGGACATCTATCGGTGTTATTCTGATTAACAAATTGTACATTCAGCGCATTCTTTTCAGTGAACAGTTTTTCAAATGCTTCTAACTACACTCACTTGTTCCTCAATCATATTGCTAAGATGCACCGACCAATGGATACCTGAGAGGAATCTAGTCTGTTGCTAACTGTCACCCATAAAAACACGTGACAAAGTGATTTTAATTCAAAGAAAACTGAAAAAGAACTCGACAATGTGCTGTAAAGTTCTCGGCCCAACTAAGAAGAAAATTACCAAGAGACATGAAACGTCCATTCATCCTGGATTTTAACGCAGTTGGCACGTTGTTTCTCAAATTCCTTTGAACATTCATATAATTTTAATGATAATAAAAAGCTGAGAGGGGGTCATTCCCTTCTAGTTGGGGCTAAGGATTTTTCAACACAAACACACACACATTTATAAGAAAATAAAAAGCGTGTCGAATACAAGCTCATCTGAGGATCGATAACATGAAACGGTGACGTGGTTTTTATCTTGTTTTATATCTTTTTTTATTCTTAAGATTTTTATATTGCTCAGCATTTTCGTACATAGAGCACTCTAAGGATTTTACGAATAAAAATGCTTTTAGCGTTAAATTTTAATCATTATATATATAAACATTTAATTGATTTCCCTTTAAGATAAAACTGTATTTAACTTTAGTTTGTCTCAAAGAGAGTATTAATCCTCTTTTAGGACTTCATGTTTTCGATTAAGGTTTACGTTACTATAAAAAATACAATGAATTGAAGTTCTTATAAAGAAAAAAGAAAAAAATGTTTTAAAAAAATTAAATTAAAAAACACAGAAAAATCGGGTTTCCGTTATCTCTCTTCAAAAAAAAAAAAAAAAAAGAAAAAAAGAACAAAAAGAGATTTAGCTTGTAGTAATCTAATGGGTAGAGTGTTTGCCAATGGTCCGGGGGATCAAGGTTCAATCCCAGATCGAGTAGCGCCCTTCCCTACGCCTCGGTGTTGTAGCTATTGAAAAGGGAGCCTTCGGGTCACCCTCGAATTCACTTGCCGACCGATTCATTTTAAAGAATTTACTTGTCTCTCATTGGACCAACAAAGTAAAAAAATAACACACACACACACACACACACACACACACACACACACACACACACACATATATATATAAGTAAAGTTAGCAACTGTAGTCGAAGGTGACCCCAAAGCTCCCTTTTCGATAGCTACAACACCAAGGTGCAGGCGAGGGCGCTACTCCTTTCCCTGGATTGCTCCACTTTACCCTTGATCCATACTTTATAATTTTGAGTGTCAAGCAATGAAGCATCAAGTACTATTTTTGAGTCTTTGGTATGACTTGACCTGGGAATGACTCCAGGTCTCCCGGGCCATTGGCGAACACTCTAACCGTCATGCTAAGATAGATAAAGGCAATCTAATATACATATTTTCTTAACATGGGGATATCAATATTCATTTTGTATTTCGTGTTTGTATCATGTGACCTAAAATTTGCTTCATAATTAGCTTACTGTTTCTATTTCTTATTAGCTTTGCATGCATAATGACTTCACACGCACACAATCTTTACGTGATATTATATTCTAAGACCCTAGCAATCCATATGATTTCCTCGTCACGAATCCATTCCTTATTTTCCAATGCATGACTCCATAAAAATTTTCTTAAATCTAAACAAGTGCACACATTTGCAAGTAAACTCAAGAATCAGGTGAACATATGTGTACATCGTTGCTTGCCACCCCGACTCCACTTTTACTCCAAGTAATTTTCTCAACTAATGACAAAAAAAAAAAAACTGAAAAAAAAAAAAAAACTGAAAAAAAAAAAACAGCCAAAACATGAAACCGAATCCTGGAAAAGATTTGGGTTATAAAGGAATAAAAAAAAAAAAAAAAAGAACTAATACTTTGAGCTTCTATTTTTCTCTTCTGAAAATATTTCTACCACTTATTTCCTTATATATGCTAAGGCTTCCTTGAGCTCTGATTTCTATCTTTTTACTTAAGTTAGTTCACTAGATTCTATTGCAAGAACTAAGGTTAAATTAACATCGATGTTGCAGTAAAGATAGACAATTCTTCCAAATATTTATCACTAGCATAGAACCCGTAAAAATGATGAGATTATAAAGATTATAGTATCAGTGTGTACTGCCTAGGATACAAGTCTTGCTTTCTCTTGCCCTCTGCTTCGGGTTAGTGTAGTATCTGTGCGCTCAGCCAAAAATGATGGTGTAGTGAATATGTGACTTGTCTGCTTGCCTTCGACGCACAGAGGCGCGCTTAGTGTAACGGCTATCATTGTAGGAAATGGAATCGGGATACCAGAGTTCAAATCATGGACGACACTGTGTGTTTCAATTCACTCTATTGTCCTTAGGAAAGGCATGAGTTCTGTTCTCTAGCCCCAGCTATGAGTAAATAGTAGGTCAGACTGTGTTCTTTAGCCTTGGTTCGGCAAATAGTAGTTTATTTTTGCTGATGGTGCAATCGAGTACCAATCATTTTTAAACACGTCTATTTGACCGATAGATGGTCCAGTAACTGGTATTTCCCCTCAAAATCAGAATGAGCTGAGGAGTGATGGCATTAAAGGAGTCCTCCACACTCTCCAGAGCTCCAGAACTGAAGTATCATCAGATACAGCTTCGTGTCATAACTGGGACATTCTTTTTTTAAGGTCTTACTCCTCGGCATGGAGTAGAGCCAGTGTATTCTAAGATCTACCGACAGCGTCGGATTAAGTGAATATAAGTAAGGTAAGTAAAGTTAGCGACCGTAGTCGAGGGTGACCAAAAGGCTCCCTTTTCAATAGCTACTACATCAAGGTGTAGGGGAGGGTTCTACTTCTTTCCCTGGTTTGCCCCACTTTACCCTTGATACGTACCTTATATTGCTAAGTGTTAAGCAAGGCGGCATCAAATACCATTTTTAAAGTATTTGATATGATACGATCTAGGATTGAACCCAGGTCTCCCGGATCATCGGTGAATACTCTACCCACAGGGCCAAAATGTGAATATAACTATCTAAATTGCTTCTGGTTTGGTTGGTTGGTTTTACAACATGTCAACCTTTTCTTGTTTATTTGTTGATACCTAAGTGATTATTTTGCAAGCAATAATATGGTTTTAAATAAGTAATAATAAATAATTAATAACTATTTCAAATATAAATAATTTGCAAAATTATAGTTATATGGTTTCAAGATTTGGTTTGGTTGGGTTTTATGGCATATCAAACATTGTAGGTTATTTAATGCCAAATTCTGTTTATGCATATATATTATATACATGATTTGTAAACATATTTTGCATATAACATTCTCAAGCTCTTTTTGCACACAGTTAAATGGTCTCAAGTATTGCCATATAACAGTCACAATTTAACATCAGTCATTTGTTTGTACACAGTCTGTTCTATTTGACCCATAGGACCCTATCAAGTACTACCACTCTGAGTCAGAGTGGATTTGGGAGTAATGACAATGAAGGGATAGTTCACATTCAAATCTCCAAGGTTTGAGCCTCACCATCAGATGGTTTAATGTCATAATCAGGACAGATGGTTTCAAGTATTCTTTACCAGTACTGATAAATTTCGAACACGTATCTAACCCATAAATGGGTCACCCTTTCGGTGGGTTTTGCAATACACTAACTGTATTCTCTGTAAAGTGTTAAGATCTCACCACCAAAAAGAGGTTTCTTGTATATGACACTCAACTGCATATGATGCTGACACTATATTTCTGGAGCTTTGGAGAGTGTAGAGTCCTTCATTGCTATTACTTCCAAGACCACTCTGACCCGAAGTGGTAGTACCTGTTAGGGTCCCATCTATGGGTCAAATAGATTTGATTGCAAATTATTTGTGTTAGATAAGAATACTTGGTATCTTGGTATATAACCTTGTGCAAAAATCTTAAGAAATAGCTCTACAAAAAATATAAATATAAACGTACAATGTATGTATTTCTCTAACCTCTAGGCATAAAATAACCCCAGACGGGTTGACATAGCGTAATAGTCAATCAACCAACTAACCATTTATGGGGTCCTTACAGGTACTACAATTAAGGGTCTGATTGGTTTAGTTTAGTTTGGTTTAATGGTATATCCCCAGTTGTTGGTTATTAATGCCAAATCCTCTTTTCACATATATCAAGTATATAATCGGTAAATACATTTTGTCGATAACATTTAAAAAAACAAAAAACAAAAAAACGAAGCATTTTTTGCACACAGTTAAACGGTTTCTAGCATTTCTATCTAACACGTAAAATTCCATTCACAATTAATAATTGGTTTACACCCTGAAGTGGCTACAAGTATAACTATCTAACACTTATTTTTCTTCTTTTCAACACTATTCCTTCATTAGCACACAGTTGAATAGGTCTTCGTATACATCACTTATAATTCAATCAACAATTCGCCATTTGTTTACACACAGTTAAATTATCAAACAGTTCTATTTCTAACAATTCAATTTAACATGAGTCATTTGTTTGCACACAGTTTAAATATCAAGCAATTCTCTTTAAATTATTGATAGGACCCTATTAAGTGCTACCACTCCGGGCTAGTGTGGATCTGGCAATGAAGGAGTACTCCAAATTCTCCAGAGCTAGTTTCATTTCATTGTTTAATGACATATCAACCTTGTAGATAATTAAATACAAAAGCCATCCTTCTAAAAGATCACTAGTGGTACTATTTAAACCATAGCTGGGAGGATAAGGGGGTTCATACCTTTCCCAAGGGTATTTGTCCGAAAGTGAAGGTTCAAAATCGTTAACTATGATTCCGCAGACCATCGCTTTAACCATTACACCACGAGGACCCCTACCAAAGCTGGAGCCTCGCCATCAGATTGTTTAATGTTATATTGTTGGTGTCACTCTTGGTGGTGTGTGTGTGTGTGGGGGGCTTAACTCTTTTCAGAGATGCAGTTGGTGTATTCTACAGGCCCAGTCGGCAGGTGTTGTAGATGGTTGTTTGGGTTTTATGGCATATCAACCTTTGTAGGTTATTTAACGCCAAATCCATTTTTATGCAAATAGTTCAATTTCAAACAATTCAGTTTAGCATGAGTACACAGTTTAATTGTCAAAAACATTTATATTTCAAGCTATTCAGTTTATTCAAACAGAGCTAATACAGTTTAGTATAAGTGCGGGTTTTCTTTAAACACAGGCAAACGTCAAAACAGTTCTATATTAAACAATTCAGTTTAGTTCAAGTAGAGTTTCAATATCAAAAACAGTTCCATTTCAAACAATTCAGTTTAGCATAAGCACACAGTTTAAATGTAAGTACAGTTTAATTGTCATACATTTCTATTCCAAGTTATTCCGTTTAATCAAACAGTTCTAATTCAAACAATTCAGTTTAGCACAAGTATGCAGTTAGTTCTATTTAACCCATTGATAGGGCCCTATCAGGTGCAACCATTCTGGACCAGAGTGGACCTGGAAGCAATAGCAATGAAGGGGTACTCTGCATTCCCCAAAGCCCCAGCATCACTGGAACCTCACCATCAGATTGTTTAGTGTCATATACAGGACACTCATCTGTAGATGTACAGTTGGTGTATTCTACAGCCCCAACCAACTGGGCAATGTGGTTGTAGAATACACTAACCTAGGTGTAATGGTAAGGAAGGGGTGACCCCACACTGCAACTTCATTACAGGATTATGTTTCGTGTCATGCTCAGGAATCCCCCTTTTTTTTTTGGTAGGGAAGACTTTTCATTCCTCTATTTTAGGCCCCGCCAACTGGGCGGTCTAAAATTATTTTGCAAGGGTATTCAGACAGTATTTTAAGTCAATTTAGGATCTCTTGGAGAGAAGCATAGAAGCAAGACAGGTTTTAAAGGCTGGTGGTTGCTTTTTGGAAATAGGGGGACGAGAAGGAAACCAACGTGATACTGCAAAGCAGAATTATGAAAGGTCACCCATTGATCTATAATGCAACTTGACCTATAACATTTATAAACGTGTGTTCCTATCAGAAAGCTGGTTTTGTGAATCAGACATGAGCGCGTATGAACACTGACAAGGTCAGGCTGCAAATAATAACACCCCTACCTTCCTATATCTGACAAAGAACTCCAACTGAGCATGCAGCAAAATGTACAAGTCATCGAGCGGTTTGACCAGGAACATAATGTATGATAATGTAACATACATTGCAAATCAGAAATTGTTACAAGTAAACAAATTTGTAATACTGGCCTGTTGAGTCATCTGCATATAGATGCCTGAACGATGGACAATACCTGAGTTTTCTGATATCATGTGTCTACGTGTTATAGAGTGAAGTTATTTATCAGTTAATTGCGAATAAGAATCTTAAACCGTATTGAGCGATCGACATTGGTAAGAAAGTCATTTATACAACTACAAACATTAAAATATCTTCTGATCAGAGAATTTGTGAGGTTGAAAAAGAGGAGCAGGAAGAAGTGCTGATATTTTTAGAAACGTAAATAATAGCTTCCAGCTTCTCAGATTTAAAACAATGTATCAGGCTTGCATACAAGGAAGTGGAAAAATATTTCTCAGCTCAAAGTAAAAAGTATCCGAAAGAAAAAAAAAAAAAAAAAGAAAAACCAAAACAACAAAACAAAACTAAAAACAAACAAAAAAAAAAAATAAATAAACACAACCCCGGAAAAATGAAACAACATTGTTACTAGATAAGGAAACTACTTGTGGTATAATGATACCCGAGCCAAGCGAGCAGACCATTGTTAGTGAGTTTGAATCTCACTCGGTTGCTTCTGCCCTTGTGTCAATCCTAAGCAATGCTTGATAAATAATGTAATAGTTAGCGAGCTAGGTTATTCGACCATTGTCAGTGAGTTCAATTCTCGCTGAGTGCTCTATACTTCTGGCCATGTGGTAAACAAAGCTAAGTTTAGTAAATGGTGTAATGGGTAACAAGTTCGTTTTGCAGTTCATTGTTTGTGTGTTTGATTCTTACGGAGTGCTCAATATCTACAGCTTTGTGCCAAACTGAGCTAAGTTTAGTAAATGGTGTAATGGTTAGCGAGCAAGATTAGCAGATCATTGTGCCAAACTAATGACAATAAATGGTGTAATGAGTAACGAGGAGACTATTATCAGTGAGTTCGAATTTCGCCAAGGGCTCTATACTACTGGCCTTGTGCCAACCTAAGGTAAGTTTAGTAAATAGTAACGAGCAAGTTTAGCAGACCATTATCAGAAAGTTCGATTCTCTGGGGGTATCCTATACATTTGGCCTTTCTTTGCTTTTAGTTTTTTCCGATGTTCAGGAATGATTTCTGGACCCCCCCCCCCAAAATAAATCCTCTTTGAATGCATCTGAATTGCAATCAAAAGATATCGGTGAATAACAGAACAAGAATATAAAATCTTAGGATTCCATGGACATTTTGTATATATTTATCCAACTCCTTTGACACGACCGGAATGTGACGCAAGGTCAATCTTTAAGCGGAGTAAAACTGGTTTGAATTCAGAATTTTCCTTCTCCTAGATAGGTTGCCTAAATAGAGCTACAAAAAAGCAGTATGCCTTACTATGAGGAAGAGAGATGGATTTATGCCTTTCCTAAAGTCATTAGCGCGAAGTGGTACGTAAACAGCCACGTCCAGTATATTGATTCAGGTCGACTATTCCATTTCCCGTGGATATTTTGTAAATGTTCAGTCATTTGAATTTGTTTACTGTCCATCGTTCACGTTTCGGAGATGTTTTTTTAAAGCACCTTATCACTCCACTCTATCAGCCTCGCCCTTTAACATCCAGATTTGTCTCCCAGCGATTTCCGTATTTTCCCAAAGTAAAAGATTGTCTTTGAAACGGAGAAAATTTGAACTGTTTTGAAAAGACACACTGAAAACAGTGATTATTTTTTAGGGCACTTATAAGAAATTTCTTGATCATTTCCAAACAGATTTCTTATATTCCGTGAAAATGTCTGTACAGAAACCAAAGTAAGTAGATAAATAGACACTTATTATTATTATTAGCGTAATGGTTATCGTAGCAAATGTAATTGGCAACTCGAGTTCAAATCAAATCAGATAATCTTGTATGTCCCGTACGGACAATTTTGCGATGACTTCCGGTTGGTTCCCGACATTGGTTTGGTTTGGTTTTATGGTATATCAACCATTGTAGGTCATTTAATGTAAAAATCTTTTTTACACATATCTAATATGATTTAACACATTTTGTGGATAACATTTTTAGACGAACCTGAGTTCATTTTCTTTTGCACATAGATAAATAGTTTCACTCATTTCTATCAAATACGAATAATTATGTTTACTATTAATCATTTGTTAAACATTTTCAAGTATTGCTGTTTAACACTAACAATTCATGTTAAATGATGAAACAGTTCTATTCCAAACAATTCAGTTTAGTGTAAGTCATTTGTTTGCACTCACTTTAGATATAAAATTTGACCTATAGATATGACCCTATCAGGTGCTACCATTCCTGGGAACGATGGCAATGAGGGGGTACTCCGCATTTCCCAAAAGCTCCAGCATTAATGGTGCCTCACCATAAGATTGTTTTTTATGTCATATCCATACACTCGTGGCGGGTAGGGGGGATCTCACCACTCTGAAGTGTATTCTACAGCCCCAGCCGACTGGGTCTGTTCCCGACATTGAAAAGGCAACATTGTTCAATTGATGCTATAGGTGAAGTTACGGCGCGCAATTGGATCAAAACAAGAAACATTTTTGACAGACGGAATGAAAAAGTGGATAGAATGTTTGGAAAAACGCGCGGCACTAAATGATGACGTGAAATATAAACTTGTAATTTTCAAGAATAATATCACTCAAATTTGAGATTATTTGCACTTCCTTACAATTCATTTCCACTGCACAAAGAGGCGTAGTAATTACGACTGACATAGGAAACTGGTACGAGAGTTATGTGTCCGCTCCTTGGATGCATACCAAAAAAGAGTTCGCTGCATCCATATAAATAATCAAAAAGCCAATTCTCTTCTCCTTGACACGTAATCCCCCAAGGAATTGGAAGTATATATGTATATATATATATATATATATATATATGTTTGTGTGTGTGTGTGTGTTGTTACAAACATTACAAAACAGATTGGATCTTCTAATAGGTACTTTGGCATAATATGCTGCAAAAAAAAAAAAAAAAAAAAAAAAAAAGAAACCTTTTCTTCTTTACATATACTATCACTCCTGTAAATATTCTCACAAATTTGTTATATAAACAGATAACCTATTATCTTCATATTATTTCCCCTTATGCCATATAAATCTTTTTGGGAGGGGTATTAAAATAAAGAAACCAAACGAAACAATGTTAAATTGATTCATCTTATCACATTGGTTAGCAATTTCAACAACTTAAAACCCCCAAACATATTTGGTATAAAATTTGTTTTATTAGATTACTTGAATTAATGACACGTTAATCATATTTACCAAACCCTCCGCTCGGGCAGGATATGACACAAGGTCAATTTTTAAGCGAAGTTTAACAGGTTTGAATTCAGGGTTTTCCTCCTAGACTAGTTGCCTCACCAAGGCTGAACAACCTAGTCTGCCCTACTATTTACCCATAGCTGGAGGGAGAATAATTGGATTCATACCTTTCCTAAGGGCATTAGTGTTATATTCCAGGATTTGAACTCGTGTCGTCGTGTCCATTTCCTACGACGATAACCCTTACACCACGGGCACCTCCTTAATTAATGACACCTTAATCTATGTTGGGTTATTTATTTTTTTTACAAACACTTATATGGTTTCCCATAACTAATTATTATAAACATTTTTAAACAATCATAGTAGCAAGTAAGTATTCTTAAATACTAATAATTTGCACATCGTTATATGGTGTTAATTCTTATCCAATACTAATAATTTCTAACACCATTATATGGTTTCAAGTAATTATTCCCATCTAATAATGATTATTATTCGTTTGCAGACAGTTATATCTTTTCAACAAGTATTCCCATTGAGTACATAATCTGCACAATAATACAGTTTCATATGTTTCAAGCAGTTGCTATTCTCACGCAGGGCTGACAGATAAAGCGTATTGCATTTCTCCTACCGCTCCACAATTTTAACTCTCCTTTGGGTGCTGGATTTTTATAATTTTTTTTATCTATTCACACCCTGCGACCACTACCCTTTAGCACTCGTTCACAATATTACATTCGAGTTATATATTTACATTTATCGTTTTAATATTTATATCTAGGTCGATACAGTTTTTGTTGTTCTCCCAAATTCTATTTGGTTGGCTGGTTTTACGGCAAATTAATCCTTGTTTGCTTATCGAATACTGAAGAGTCATTTTTATAAGCAATTCTATAGTTTCTACTCATGAGAATAATCCTTTGTAAACAATTATAGCTTCAACGAACCATTCTCAATACGAATAATTTGCACACAGGACATTGGCATAACGGTTAGAGTGTTCGCCAATAGCCCGGGAGACCTGGGTTTAATCCCAGATCGGGTCATACCAAAGACTCAAAAAATGTTACTTGATGTCTCCTTGCTTAACACTCGGTATTATAAGGTGCGGATCAAGAGTAAAGTGGAGCAATCCAGGGAAAGGAGTAGCGCCCTTGCCTACATCTCGGTGTAATAGCTTTCGAAAAGGAAGACTTGGGGTCACTCTTGACTAAGGTCGCCAACTTTACTTTTACTTATATGGTTTCGAGTATTTCTATCTAATACAAATAATTTGAGCACAGTTGTATGGTTTTAAGTATTCCTATTTATTAATTTTCAAACAGATTCACCTGACACATAGATAAGACACTAAAAATGGTACTACCACCCCAGGTCAGAGGGAACCTGGGAGCAACGGTAACGAAAAGATGTCTGCACAGTCCCAAGAGTTCCTGAACAACTGGATGCAGTTTTGTGTCATACTAAGGGCACCCATTTTAGAGGAGTCTTACCCTTCAGACAAGTCATCGTATTCTAGGCCTTGTCAGCAGAATGATATAGAATTACAGACTTTATCAATCCCCCGAATATTTTACACACATTTTCTGCAGCAAGTTTTTATTGCTACAAAACCTTTAAACATATAAAAAAAACAGTTTGAAATATAAAAGTGATACTCTACTAGAATCCTGTTAGCTTTATCTAGAAATCTGTTAAGGCAAATTGCATCTGGTTCTGTAAAAGATACTAAAAAGAATTAATAGGGTCACGTATTAGGCTCAAATGATAGTAAAGCTCAATATGTTAATAATAATCTTTCAGTGTGTGCGAGAAAGAACAGAATTGATATTGTATCTTGAGTTTTCCTCTAACACGGTCGTCGGCTCGAAAATAGATTGCCAGGGTAATAGGTAGGTGGCCACTGAAAAGTGTTGAGACTTATGCAAATTTACGTTAAGCATCGTATTTAGAAATGTAGAAAAAACATTAACTACAACAAATTTTATATATGACATGTTGATGGTTAATTCAGTATCAAGAAAATATTTACATATGTGTCAGTAGGATTTAAAAACGAGTATACATTACATTGTTGTTAAGAAAACAGAATAGTTTGGGCGTCACGTCATGGTTAACCAGTGAGTCTCGAAGATTCATTGCTATGAATAGTGAGTACTATCATGGCTGGATGTCCTATAATTACGGCCTTGTGCTAAAACCCAGGCAATGCTTCTTCAGAGATTCATGTTTAAAACACTGGTTATTGTCAGTCAGTCCCATCAAATTAAAACCTCAAGTAATGAACGTGGGAACTAAACTATAGATATGTTTGTGAAGTTCTTTCATATGCCTCGGGTGGTGTAATGGTTAGCAAGCTAGACAAGCAAACCTACACGAGTGATTTCGAGTCTCATTGGGTGCCCCATTCATACGGCCTTCAGCAACACCTCAGTAAAAAGCTTAGTAAATTATTACAGCTTTTGAGTCTCGTCCAGAGACAAGTGGCAGCAAGTCACCCTCGCAATGTTACACACTGAGAACGAATTTCCATTAACTAGGGAATTATGTTCAAGTCATGCTAAAAGCACTAAGTCATGTCAGATATTCCAAATTAAGAAGTAATAAACCTGTTCAATAACTTTGGTGGGTGACCATTGAGTAAAGTAACAATACGCACAGTAAGACACCAGAGTTCCATTGTTCACGGGAATTTTTTGTCTCGGTTTAACATGATAAAAGGTGTCTTTTTGGCGATTGCTTCTGGACAGGACTCAAAAGCCGTAAATCGTTATTCCTGTTCGGGGGATGAACGTTCACAAATACGCCTTTATAATTTGGTTCCAAAGCTCATCAGTTGATGTTTTAATTTGATCAAGCCGACTTTTCCACTGGTTTTCGATCACTTCATATGAAAAAAGTGAAAAATAACGGGATTTTTTTCTTTTCTGTTAAAGCTCCCCAAAAGGGATTTAAAAAAAACTGAAACCCTTAAAACGTCAGACAGTTTTGTTCTCATAATCCACAATTGACTAAAATTCATTTCTCTCGAATTTTACGTGACAGTCTCTAGCCAAATGAACACTCACGTGATTCCCAGATTTACTTCGGTACTAATCAGCTATGTCTTGTCAACTGAAAATTATTACTCCGCAGATGTTCGACACATCCGTCTTCCAAAGTGCCGAGGGTGGTGGGGGTCATTAACTCATAGGCAGACGTAGTTGTGTGCATGTTCATGTAGACCAGGGCTTCTCAAAACTTATACAAGATGCACCCCTTGTAAACAAATTACATTTCAACTCACTTCCAAATAGATTAATTGAATTTTGTTGACATTTTTTCTTAATCTTACTGGTTGTTAGGGATAATTTTTGAAATGTTTTGAGTTTCAAGATTAATTTTTTTTTTTTTTTTTACAAAATACAGACGAGTCATTATTAATGGAATATTTAATCTCTTAATAAGAACCGCATCAACAAATACCTGGCAATAGTGAAACTGGCTTAACAAATAAAGATCCAGATCTCTTCTCTCAGAGCAGCATTTTTCATTAATAATTTTATCAATTAAAGATCTGTTACCATGGATAAGAATTACAATTTCAGGCATTGTATTTTAATTTTTTTTAAAATTATTTTTCTTTTTTTTCTTTTTTTGAATCCAAATATTTCATTCTCATAATGAAATAATAATTATAATCATTATTATTTAAAAAAAAAAATATTATTATGATGATAATGATGATGAAGAAAGAGCCGCGAAAAAAATCTGATCAAATGTCTATGCGTGTGTGAGAGAAAGAGAGAGGATGAAGGTTGAGTTTTACGGAAGGTCAACCAGCTTAGGGTTATTTCATACCAGGAGATTAGAGAATTGCCTTTATTGTACATTCACATTTTTTGTGTTGCTGTTTAAGGGTTTTTTTTTTGTTTGTTTGTTTTTTTACACACAATTAGATGATATCAAATATTACAAATACAAATAATTTGTACACAGTTGTATGGTTTCAAATATTCCTATCAAATACTAATAATCATTAAATGGTTTCAAGTAATTATTTCTCTTTACTTATAGTCATTTATTTACACACAGTTATATGGTCCAAAGTTACCATTGCGAATACAAATAATTAACAGTTATATCGTTGTATTCCTATTTATTAAAAATAATTTTTTAAACAGATTTATTTTATCACTAGATGGTTGGTTGGTTTTAATGGCATATCAACCTTTGTAGGTTATTTAACGCCAAATCCATTTTATGAAAATAGATCTATTACAAACAATTCAGTTTAGCATAAGTACGCAGTTTAAATGTGAAAAACATTTCTATTTCAAGTTATTCAGTTTGGTCAAGCAGTTCTACTGTTAAATGTCAAAACAGTTCTATATTGAACAAATCTTTCTCACGAAAGTACGGTTTCATCGTCAAAAAACAGTTCTATTTCAAATAATTCTGTTTAGCATAAGAATGTAGTTTAAATGTAAGAACGGTTTGTCAAAAACATTTCTATTTCAAGCTATTCAGTTTAGTCAAACAATTCAGTTTAGCATAAGTATGCCGTTAGTTCTATTTCACCCATAGATAGGGCCCTATCAGGTGCTACCACGCCGAGCCAGAGTTTACCATTAGATGGGCGCGGGAAATATTATCAGGCCATAAAGAGAACCAAGCGAAAATAAAAATTTGCATAAATGTTTAAGGAGAGGAAGAAGTTCTTGTGACATTTCGCAACGAAATTCCTTAACTAAAAGCTTCTCAGCCAATCTGCAAGTCTGTCTGTAGGGGGAACATTCTTATTTCTTTCGGCAACCTAGACTGGACATAAAAAAACGGCTGACAACGAGTCTCCAGGAGACCCTTAAAGGTAAGATGATAAAATTTTATAAGTCGTTGATCCACTTTTATCAGACATCTGTGTTTTATACTAGCAGGAAAGAATTAATGATTCCCACACAAATATGACTCGGCCCTTATAGGAATGCACATATACATAATCAACTCACATGTATACACCCGCTCGAGGATACATACACACATCCAAACACTCACGCCCACCCACATAGAGCTAAGTCTGTATACCACCATTAATAGTGTCACATGGGATCCCAAAAGTTACAACCACACCGAATCAAAATGGACCTGGCAGTAATGCTAATGAAGACATATTCTACACTGCACAGATCTGTACAATTGGAGCCTTACCATCTGATACAGCCTCATGTCCTATTTAAGACTAGCCTTTCTTTGGTGGGGAGGAGAGACTTCACTTGTGGCGTCCTGTGAGATTGATAAAAAATGTCGACGATATTCAATGAATTCATTTGGAATTGTAATGGAATTCACTATTTAAAACAAAGGGTGTGTCAGGTATAAGTTTTAAGAAGCTCTGGTCTACATGAACACGCACAACTACTTCTGCAAGTAATGGCCCACCACCACCACCACCCTCAGCACTCTTATGGGATACACATTTTTTCTAGTCTTAAAATAAGCCATAAAAACATACTTAAGAACATTCTAGAAATTTAGGATCAAAACTGCATTAGCATTTAAGTTATATTTTTCAACCAATCAGCTAAAAACATAGAATAGAACATTCTAGAAAAATAGGATCGGAAGTCAACTAACAGAAAATATTTAGGCTTTAAAATAAAATAGTAAAATACAAATCTGATTGGTCAATAAATATCTATGCGCCAAAATTTTAGGACGATTCTTTGATCCACCATTACGGTATAAATAACACGGAGTTAGGGAGCCATTCACCAAGACAAGCCACTAAGCCAGTAAATCAGTAGCCGATACTCTGTCCGGCAAATTCCTTTCCTTCCTCAACTAAAGTTCACGACCTAGCTACAGATGGCCACGAATCACGTTCAAAAGAAAAAAACCGACAAACTTTCTTTCATCAACGCGACACGCCGTCGCCACAATCATAAAACAAGACATGAACTTAATGTAAGTAAGAACGACTTATTTACAGACTGTTAGCATGAACATACACACATCTTTAAACAAATTTATTTTCTTCTTGCCAAACTTTATTTTCCAAAAGGCCATTTACACATCATGTATTTTATTTGTTTTCATATTCTGTTACATGCATATTAAATTGTTTGTTGCTTAATGTCCGTTGTGTTCTATTCCATTTCTTTCACGTGATTGTAAAGTTTTGTGTTGTATTTGTGGAGGAAATAATATAGAGAGCAATACCCGTAAAGTACGGACGCACATCTACTGAAATAACCAAAATGCATACAACCCCCACACTCTAGAAGACGGATGTGTCAAACATTATGCATAGGATATAGCTAGCGTATTCTAAGTCCCGTAGACAAGGCCTTTGATGAGAGAGAGAGAGAGAGAGAGAGAGAGCGATCGAACGAGAAAGAAAGAAAAAAGAAAAAAATGAAAAAGTAAAGTCTAAGATGTCCTTAACAAAGTATTGCCTAATGACGGTTAATGTCATGTGAACGTGTCATAAATAAAAATTATGAAGTGTCCAACGTGTTAATATGCTTTTTTCATTAAGCAGAAGGATCTTACGTGGTTGAACTCAGCTAAGCTACATAGCTGAATTGGAATGCAAGGTGATAAGCACTGCCTAAGAACAGACTTACTACTTACTGTATTACCTATTAATAAGTTTTAAGCAGCCCTGACCAAGCAAAGAATTGGTGAGGGTGGAGAGTAACCATAGAAGATGAAAAGGTTTGTTAACAAGTCAAAAAGGAGATTGGGGCGACGAGCAGAAAAACAGTTAAAGAACACAAGTAAACAAGTTGATAAGGGCTATTCTATCGAGTGGAACCTATCTGTTTGATCTTACACATCAAGGAGAAAAATAGAGAAATAAATTATATATATATATATATATATATATATATATATATATATATATATATATATATAAAAAGAACAATAAGGAAAATTATAATCAAGATGATCATTTATAATGTGCAAGAGCGAGTGTTTTAGTTTCAAAGTTTGTTTGTTTGTTTTTTTTTTTGTTAATACCAAAACTCTTTTGGAAAAAATGAATAAGAAAATAAAAATATATAATAAACAAGCTACTTCCTGGCTCAATTTCCAAACTTGAGATTCATGCAAGTCTTGTAATAATCTATTTCGGAAATTTAACAACTACCTATCAAATATAAACTGCTAGCAGAACTAAGGATACAAGAGGACATAAATTTTAGATTCAAACCCTTTGTTCGTTCCTCACTCTAATAATAATAATAATAATAATAATAATAATTTCACTTCCTACCAAAGCAAAAATGTTTAAATGTCGGCTGCCACGCAGAAGGCGAACTTCCCATTTCAAAAACATGCTTGGATTCAATCGGCATTCTTCTTGAGAGGTGCCTAAAGCATCGAGAATTCAATTCACCTCTTACTCTTATAACCTGGATGGAAGGCCCCCTGGGACCGAGCTTATCATCTTATTTCACCCACCCAGCGCAAATACCCTCAATATGTTTAATGCTATATAAGTTTTTGATGGTTTAGTTTATTTATTTTCCTTTAACGGATGTTTAATGCCTAAATTTGATTTTGTACTAATAAATGATTATAGTCAAATTTACAAATGATTTATGGTATCAAGTATTCCTATCTAATACTAATAATTTATACCGTATAATGGTTTAAAGCGACAATTTCTATTCAATGAATCATTTGTCAGAACATAGTATCGAATAGAAATATCTGAAACTAATAATTTTCAAACAGACCTATTTGACGCATAAATGAAACAGGTAAAACCACTCCGAGTCATAGTGGGGCTGAGAGTAATGACAATAAAGAATTACTCCATATTTCTCAGAGCTTCAGAATTGGGACCTTACCACCGGTTGTTGTTCAGGGTCATACCCAGCATATCCCTTTTGAGTATGTAGAGGCATCATCATCATCAATAATAATAATGGGGAAAACAACTGTACGGATATTTCAAGAGACAAAATAAGGAAATTGCACACGAGATCACGTGGACATAGTTAATAAGGGGAAACTCAAAAGACAAAATTAATCTCTTAAAAACCGCATAAAATAATGCCATAAGGACTTATTTTTATCATTAAGGGTTTTCGGACTATTGTCTTCATCGTTATTTCCACAACGTTTCGGCCGATATGTCCTCCGGCCTTCAGGTTTTTTTGTCGAATTCAAGTTCCTACAAAAATTGCGTGAGGGTCTGGACATTATATTAGAAACACGTAATGATGTACGGCTTAAAAACCAGATAGTAACTAAATAAAAAATGTTGAACTGTTTTGAAAAAAAAAACAAAAAACGATAGCAGCTTCCAACAAAATGTCAAATTAGAAATATTCAGACGCGTATAAATAGTTACAAAATGGCTATACGCTGTAAGGTTTTGAGTTTTTGTATCCAAGAATAGTCTGGAGGATTCACATCAGTGGAATTACAGGGCTATAGTTGCACAGTTGTACATCCATAATTTTCTCTTTCTCGAAAATTTTAACCAAACTTCAAAGTAGAACTCTACAAAACAGCACTTGTTCGGTTATTTACCTCTCATCTCACAAAACATGAATAGATGGCAACTCATGCTTGGAATTACAAAAGATATAAGGAACTCAAAAGCTACATTCTTTCCATTAAGGGTTTTCTGAATATTGTCTTCATCTTTATTCTTAGTGTGATTTCCTCAACGTTTCGCCCGATATGTCCTCCGGCCTTCGAGTGTTTGTTGAACTCGGGAACATACACGGAACTTCGAACTACGTCCTTTATTGAATCCACGGCGGTCGCCTTGTTCTGATTCCGTTAGCCATAACCGAGTACAAGTGTTAAGTATTCCTGTATTGTTACTCGCCTGTAGTCAGGATTGAACCTGCAACCACTAGAGGATTGTCTCTTTTGAAGCTTAGGGAGCCAACGCCTATAACCGTTACGTTTTGTATCCTGCTGGACAGTTTAGAGTGAATTTTTGGGACTTATAAACCTAATGCTCTTAACTAGGATTTTTACTATCATGTATGATTTTTTTACCTACGCTCATATTCAGATTTTTTTTAATCTAACCTTTTTAATTATCAGTTCCCATATTGTATTCATCTCTATACTTGGTCAACTCAGCAGGTTATTGTACCCCACCATATGTGCTGATTCCTTAAGGTGCCTAATCCTCCAGTGTTCAGCTCTATCCATTATTTCACCCTCACCCCATAAGGGCAGATTGTTTCCCTTTTCCTTCCATATTTGGTCAGCCATACCTGACTTTTCAATCTCACCTCGTACTACTGCCTTCCGATATTCTTCTAGCCTTACTTTTAATGGGCGACCTATCTCGCCTTTGTATATTTTACCACAACTGCAAGGAATAGAGTAAATACAGTTCTTGATTATGTTGAATTCTGTTGGTGGCTTGACTCGGAAGAGATATCTCCGGAGAGTTGAACGACTTATGAATACTGTCCTGATGTCATATGGACTTCATATCTTTTGTGTCCTTTCGGCTAGTCCTTTGACATAGGGCAGACATACTGTGGTGAGTTTTCGGGTATTGTCTTTTGTCTTCCTATCCAGGTTTCTTGGAGTCGATGTTATGCGCTTTGGGCAGTTGTTGCGATGGAGTCTGTGTCTCAAACTAATCATTTCTTCTTGAAATGCATCAGTCTCACTACTAATGGGTTTTGCCCGATATTGTAAGCAACGGACTATTCTTTTTTTTTTTACCGTATATGGATGATGGGAGTTGAAATTGAGATACTGTCCGGTGAAGGTGGGCTTGCAATACACAGATTACCTGAATCCTTGCTCTGTGCGTGTTACTATTACTTGATCACGTGAACTCAATCCGAACATCTATTCAGTTCACAATGGAGAAAGAGCAAGATAACAAATTACCCTTCCTCGATGTATTAGTAACATGCACCGTGTGGGTTCAATAAAGGACGTAGTTCGAAGTTCCGTGTAGGTTCCTGAGTTCGACAAACACCGGAAGAAGGTCGGAGGAATATCGGTCGAAACGTTGTGGAAATAATGAAGATAAAGACAATAGTCCGAAAACCCTTAATAATCAAAAATCATCAAGCTTCATCTAAAATATTCTGACAACGAAGGACAAATTATGTCAAAGTAAAAATTGATGATATGCAAAAGAATAGCAAATGTACATAATATGGTGACATCAATGGAACAGTTGATCCCATAATAAACGAATGCAGCAAACTGAGGCAAAAGGAATGCAAGAGTAGACATGACTGGATTGGAAAGGGGATCCACTAGTAATTGTGCAAGGAATTGAATATTGATCATGCTGGTAAATAGTATACGCACAATCCAGAGTCTATCCAAGAAACTCAAGCTCAAGAAATTATTCGACCTTGAAATACCTTGATGACCCAATCCAGAAGATCAAACCTAGTATTCATTTAAAATGTTATCCATTAGAACACAGTGGAAACCAAATGCAGTTGAAGCCTTTAGAACAGTCCCCACTCTCAAGTAAATACTATGTAACCAACACTTAAGTTTTATGCCATTACGAAGAAATAGCCACTGGAATGTTTGTTTATAATTTTGCATCTGTTAATGTAAACTTATTTTTGTGACAAGTTTGTTGCATTTGTGTGTGAACATGTCTGTGTTTGCTCTAAATACAGTGTAATGTTTTGTTCCAAAACGTAACTGTATAAATTTGTATTTTTAGTTTTTACGAACCGGATAAAAAGTTGAACAAATCTTATATTTAACTGCTACAAATTCTAAACAGTCAGAGTGTATTATGAAAGAGGTACATTTTTTTTCTGAATTTCGAAGCCTAAATTTATTGGTGGGTGTTATAAACAAACAATTACAGCACAAAAATTTGAAAGGCGAATCTGTATTTCATAAAATGTATTATCTATATTATATGGAATTAACTCTTATCTACGACACTTTTCATACGATTAGTAAAAAAATCTTAAGTGCAACATCCAGGTATAAAAGAAAAAGACTATAAGATCTTACACTCTTTCTTCACAGAAATACCCATATGCAAGGACATTTCTCCCCCTCTGTGGGTACATGTCTGGCTAGTCAACCTTATGGTGCATTAAACACGACAATTCATTATAATACACAGTATGTAATAAAAAAAAAGTTTATTTTCATATAAGTAAGTATATAATTACTAACAATACAAAGAACTTTTCAAATATCTAAGCCTTTCACAAACTTTCATATCTCTTCACACTTATTCAGGTCATAAAAGTTCTTTCTAAACTCAAAAAGCGTGAATGAAAGCATTCATCTAATTTTTTTTTTTTTTGATATTTCCTTATCTGTTCAGTTTACACCGGCAAACTGAATTGTTTTTTATATTACTTCTACTTAATTCTAAGCCTTAGAAAAGTGTAGCATTTACTCGCAACAATAAATCCTCAACAACTATGCTTGACTGATTGATTTTGATGTCACGTCAACCTATCTGAGTTTATCTTATTTCTAGAGAGTAGAAAATTGCATTATCTTACATTTTTTTAGTGTAATTTAGGTTTTTGTACGGTAATATAATACAAGGTTTTCTTATCTGATACAAATAATCTTCAACTGATCTATTGACAATCATCACCACTCCAGGTCAGAGTGGACATGGGAGTAATGGAAATAAAGGGCGTACTCCACTGTTTCACCAGTAGCAGTTTAGAATCATTTAGGGTGTGGACTTACTTCTTTTGCAGTGGGGGATACAGTCAGTATATTCTAAGCCCTACAGACAGGGCGATTTACAACCGCAGTATTTGTCTAAATTTCAGAGATGAAGCTTGATAATTCTTCTCATTTACGGTATTCAGACTTAGAGAACTTACCAACGAGGCATATTCATTTTTGAAAATTACCAAACCTTACATTTTTAGTGAGATATTTGATTTACAATGTAAGTTTAATGTTATACTGGACCTTTTCTTGTATCTATCAGGAAAGATACACAAAATCTTTGCATTTTCATTTAACCATATAAAGCAGACCCCTAGCTGTAAATTTCAAAGATTTTCCTGAATGAAAAATGAATCTGGAAATCTGAAAAATATGCGCACTTAAAATCTTTGGAGAAATCTTCCAAGAAATTTATCTATTACTAAAGCTCATCATCGTGAGAATTTTATTAGAGCAATGCACTTAACATGTTTTACATGCAAGAATAAAAGTAATTGTCCGTCTAATTTGCAACAATTTTTTTAACGATCAATATTCTCGATATAACGTAGATATATGAAATGCTAAATCAGAATCTTTCACTCCTTTCGAAATAGAAGTATCAATATCATCTAACATAATGAAAAGATAAATAGCTCATCTTTCATAATCCCTCTCTCTCTCTCTCTCTCTATATATATATATATATATATATATATATAAAGCTGCTTATTACGTCAAGGGAAATTTTTAAAGTTTTTTTCTCAAATTTTACCTACATTAAATGAACAGATAAAGAAGTAAAAATGTAAAAGTCAATGTGTAAAAGATAAAAGATACCAGGTAAAAAGTGAATGATAATAGGTAACATGCATTATTCAATATATGATGCGAATCAGTAATAATGTAATCGTCATGAAGTCGTGTTGACGGCACGGAGTTCCGGCCTCTCTCTCTCCCAATCGTCCATCGATGTTGTTAGGTCTTCTAGACTACATCCAGTGTCCGCACAGGGTTGATCCATGCAAGTCGTCCAACACCAGCGAGTAGTAATTTACATAGCTTTTTGCTTAGATGTGGCACAAGGCCATATGAATGAGGCACCCAATGAGAATTGAATTCACTCATGAAGGTTTGCTAGTCTAGCTTGCTAACCATTACACCACCTGAGCGAGTTCATGTGTAGGAGTCCATAAGAAAACGTCACTTATGAGTTCGTCTTTGCTTATCCAGTAGTGCCACGCAGGTCTTGTTCATCTTACTTGAATGATTTGTGAGATAAGAGTTAATATGCATTTGACAGAAAGTAAAATAGAAGATCAAAGTGCTCCTAAGGTAAAAGATGAACAATGGGTCACAGCTAAAATCTGGCCACTGGCTTAGCCTTGCCTTTAAAAATAAACCAGCGATACGTGTAGGGAATTCTCTAGTAGTAGTAATAATAATGATGATGATAGTCGTTGCAGTGCAATAAAAAGATAAACAACTAATCTAAATTCCTAATATAACAAACGCTAAATCAGAATCTTTTACTCCTTCCAAAATAGAAATACCAATAGACTACTACCACAATGAGAACCCAAGTTCACTAGTCATCTAGTTTAACTTTGAAGAATTCATGTTGATGATAATTTTCAAATAAACTATGATTCAATAAATACATTGTTCAAATCTACGATCTCAGAAACTAAAAATAATCATTTTAAGCCCTATGTAAGAATGAGCTAAAAAATCTCGACTTTTGGACAGGTTTTCGGCTTCCCCGCGTATATATGTGTGAACTCACATATTTCAGCTAATATATCTATTTCACGCAGTATTTGGCGTTATAAGTGGATCTGAAATCAAATTGTAACCTTCTTCCGACTTTGGTAAAAGTTTGCAGTATTCTAAGTGGAGAGAATAAATAATTTGTAACTGCTTGAAAACCAAATTCTTTTCTTGCCTGCTTTTCCTTAGCCATAACATGGATAAAGATAATCCCCTTTATCTCTTATCTGCCCCACTCTCCAACTATACATTCGGCCTGGATCTTATGGGCAGAAGGTAAACACAAGAGAGAAATGAGGTTAGGGTATATAAGTAGAGATTATGTCTATGTGATACCTAAGCTGTGTTGTGTCCTGATAAGTGCTTTCTAAGCCAATCTGAGCTTGCAAATTCAGCAATCTTTTGTCATTATTTCTCGGCATCTTAGCAGGAGGTCATGTACCACAAACGGATGCAAGTATCTTTTGGATTATCATGAAGGAATTGGGGAACTGAAGAAAGTGCCTGAGAAGGCGCCGTCACTTCTGCTTATTATTTGGTTATTCTTCCAGGAGAATTGTTTGCTGCAGAACAAGCAAAAGTAAAGGAGTCAAAAATTCAATCACTGTGTTTATGACATTACTAGTTGACGCACTGATCTACAAAGGGCAAAAGATCAAGACTCGAATTTTCAAAAACAGTGCGATAAATATTTTCAAAAATCCCTTTTACTAAATTATTTTAAATTTGTTACTAAACTTTACTTAATCTAGCACACAGGTATCGAATTACTTTAAGTATTTGCCATTCCTAAGAAGTCACTCATCTAAGTACTGAACATCACTTAACTTGTTATTTACTCCCCTCAGTTCCGTCTGGCGCTCATAACTGCTAATCGTGAGGTCGATCTTCACTAAGTGCTCCATTTTTGTGGCCTTGTGTAAGTCTTAGATAAGCTTAGTAAGGAAAAGGAACTCATCCAGTTATTCTGAGGATTTTTCTAATATTATTACTCGCTGTACCTTTGAGCTACTACTCTGTGCAACAAAATTTTTGTGAAGTCATCATCATCATCATCATATCGTGCTGGTAGCACAGATATCCTTGACTCTCTCTCGCCACTCCTCCCTATCGTTCATCACCCTAGGTAGGTCCTCAAGACAACATCCTGTATCCTCACATAGCTGCTGAATGTACGTTCGAGCTGGTCGCCCTGCTTTTGCGCGGTCATGTGTGGGGATCCATAAGAGTACATCTCTTATGAGTTCATCTCTGCTTCTCCAGCAGTGTCCTGCATGTCTGGTTCGTCTAACTTGAATAGTTTTCGTGATAGGGGGCAGGTGGCTGTACAGTTGGTGTCTTGTGGGGTGTTGCTGCCAGCACTTGTTCAGGATTGCACGCAGCATTCTTGTGTAATTGCCATCTAGTTTCTTCTCCAGCCGTTTTGTTCGCGTCCATGTAGTGCATCCATATAGCAGTATCGATGTGACCGCTGCCTGGAAGAAACTGCGTTTCATTTTATCGGTTAGGTCTGATTTCCATATAATCGATAGCCTATTGATAGCTGTCCATGCTTTCGTTAGCCTCGTTTCGATGTCCTTTTCGGTTGATTCGATGCTGCTTCCTAGGTACGTGAATTTGTCTACTAGTTTAAGAGGGGTTCCTTCTAGAGTGGAGATGTCCCCCGTTTGGTTATAGCACATATATTCCGTTTTGTGTGCATTAACATAGAGGCCTATGCTTGCTGCTGCTCGTTCCAAACTATGCAGAAGTGTTCCGGCTTGGTCAGGTGTATTTGCCAGTATCGCTATGTCATCGGAGTAGTCGGCGTCGGTAATTGTTGTTGCGGGGTATCTTCTGCTTCTTTTCTTCGTCAGTTCGAAGCCATTCTCTTTGATTTTGTCAATCGATGTTCTAAGTACGTAGTCTAGACAAATGATAAAGAGGTACGGGGCCAGCATGTCCCAGTAAGTAAATATCAGCGAGAGGTTAACGTTTACAGACACCTGGTAGCCATTAATTACTTACAACAAATGTGAACACGAAAACACGATTTTCTCATCGGTGATTCCTCCTCCCCGCCCCATCGAAATACAAAGTTGGCTCATCAATACTTAACTTCAGTTATCGGGTTTGGTTTGGTTTCTTTGTTTAATGACATATCAACCCTTGAAGGTTGTCCAATGTAAAAATCATCCTTCTAAAAGAACTGTACTGTTACTATTTAACTCATAGCTGAGAGTATAAGAGGGTCCATACCTTTCCCAAGGGTATTTGTCCGAAAATGAACGTAATAGCGCAACTGGAGTTCGAACTCGCTAACTACGATTCCGCAATCCATCGCTTTGACCATTACACCACGGGGACGCCCTCTGGTAGGAAGCAGTACTTTCAGGGTGACCTGACTATAAGTTCTATTTTATATTTGTGGCTTATTAAAAGTTTATACAAAACAATTACAAACTACAAGATAAATACACCTAAAAAAAAAAAAAAGAGATTTACCGATCGTTTTTTTTTTACTAGATGATTTGTGTTCCTGTTTTGACAGTAGTTCATCATGCTTTTATTTAGAAAGGATTGTAGGATTTTGATTAGAAGTCCACATTTATTTTCCATCTCATCAACAATTTTGATGATGTAAAAAAAATGATCATCACCACAAAAGCAGACCCCAAAATTATCACCCATTTTCAAATCGAAATGGAATTTGCCTTATTTTTTAACATTTTAATAATAAAAAATAAGAAAATTATGTGCTTTTTTGTTGGGCTACAGATATATATAATGAAAATTTTAATCATATATACATAGATGTTCAAATAGCATGCTGTATCCTTGAGTAGTTCCCATCTTCTGGAAATCTAGAAAGTGTGGAGTACCTCCACATTGCCATCTAGTCTTTTCTCCGGGAATTTCGTTAAAGTGGTGCCACCGTGTCATAGTACAACAAATCCTGAAAAGAGCACCCTACAAAACAGCAGCTATACGATCCCTTACTTTCCATTTCACAAACCATCCAAGTAAAGCATGCAAGACACAGCTGGTGAAGTAAGGAAGAACTCACAAGCGACGTTTTCTGATGGACTCCAACACATGGACACACCAGTGTTGGCCGACTAGCAAAAAGCTTAAATTCATAAGCTCTGTGCGGATACTGGATGTCGTCTTGAAAGTAAAATTTGAAGACTTGTCATACTAAAACAGTGCCTTACTATTTATGCCATGAAGACGAACCAGTAAGAGTTATTCAAATTTAGCCATGCATCAGATGTACTCGTGTAATGAACAACCCCTAATTTCTCGCCACAAAATAAAAGTACTTTTTATAATATATTGCGTGTAATGAACGACTCCTAACTTTTGGCTACGCTAGTTTACAAAAATATTTTTTCAACATCCAACGACAAGGAGAAAACAATTTCTGTGAGACAAAATTAATGCAAAACCATAAATAAAAAATGTAGTATAAACCTTGATGTAGCCTGCCATGTTTATTTGGATATTTTAAACATTAAAAACCTCACCACTGATACCCAGTAACATTCGTAATATGGTTATGTATGTAGTGAATTAAGTCTGCTTGGGAATTATTATTTCCTTTTTTTTTTTTTTTTTTTTTAATAAACCAGTTGATATCTTAATTAATAGTCTCTTTTAAGGTATAAGGTTATGCCAGGACACTTGGGATTACAGCAAGGTTAGGCCTAGAAACAAGATAAGTGTCTACGCTTCAAAAAATATCTTGTGTAATGAAAGGTATTTTTAATATGAAAATGGGTTTTAAAAAGTTGTTCATTACACGATTATATGTACAGAGTGTCTCAAAATACATGGGACTCATGTGACTGCTAATAAGTCTACTAATGATAATGTGTTCTTTTTTTTTTTATTCAGTTTTGAAAATTGTTACATTTGTTAACCCTCAATCACAATGCTTTGCTTCATTACGTATTTGAAGGCAAAATTATTTAAAACTGTGCAAGCAAAATTTTGCAGAAGTTTAACTTAATTATCCTCAGAGAAGCCAATTTTATCGTTAGGTACACAAACTTCAAGCTACAGGGTCAGTCAACAACCTCAAATCCCAGATCTGGCAGATCTTGTAGTTGACTACAAGATGTCCTGACAATGTGGATGCAGTGAGAGATCTCTGTCGGAAGTAGTCCGAAAAAGTTCCACTGAAGACGTTCCCAAGAACTTGGTCTTTCACGTGCATTGTTGCAAAGAATCTTAAAGAAAGATCTTCAGCTGTGTCCATACAGAATCCAGATTAAGCATAAACTCACACCAGCTGACATGGAATTTCTTGTCTCAGTAATAAATTAGTATCATATGAACGGGTTGCATCTATTTTGAGGCATCCTGTGCGTGTGTGTATATATATATATACATGCACAGTAGGTTGAGTCAAATGTTACACAATATTTTGGTAATGTCAGGCAAAATTTAGCAACTTCGGATGCTTTGCAACAATTGTGAAGGTGGCAAATGACACTGGACGGTGAAGTGTCAAGCTCGTCTGATACTCATTGAATGTTACTCACTGGATTTACCTCAATGGTTTGGTGCATGGCTCTGGCATACACAGTTTTGACCTTGAACTTGCCTGATCGTCGAGGTTCTTGCTACCCAAGCGAAATTTCTCCAACCATCTGTTTACTGTACCATGATCAACTGTGCGTTCACTTCTTGCACAACAAATGTTTTGATTGTTTCTGTGGCATTATGGCCTCGTTTAAACTCATAACGCATAAGTTCCCAAATTAGATTACGTTGCATGTTAATTTGTGCAGCTTTCAAATTATGCTACAACTATAGCAAATACTTTCAATGAATTCAATTGCTTTGGCCATATAATAAGCTATACATAAAAAACGAGCATGTACTACAATATTGCAAAACTCTTGACTCATCCAAGTGTATATATATATATATATATGTCATCCACAGAAAGACTGTTTCGTTGTATCACAACTCTTCAATGAGGCTAGAAACATGGGACACTTGGGTTTGTGAAACTGCTTGCCTCATCAGGCTCACATTGCACTAAGTGGGCCGACCAGCAGCACAGACCAGCAGGGTTCGAGTCTCGGCTCGTTCCCGACCTCCCCTCCCCTTTATCCCCACTTTAATCGGCCTTCAGGCTTTTGACCTGGTGTCAAGTCCTGTCTGGTGGGAGGCAGCGACAAATAAAAGGCTAGAAACATGGGACACTTCAAGCTGGGATTGAAACCTCCTAACTTTACATTAGGCTTAGTAGCATATCACTCAGCCACCAGCCGGCACATGTCAGCTCGGGAATTATAAAGCATTATGTAGTAGCTTTTGTTTGTTTAGATTTTGCCTTACCGGATACCAGAGTGCTCGCTTGTGGTTGGATATTATTTTTTCTTAATTATTCTTCCTCTAGTTATAGGTAAATTGTAGGGCAGACTGGGTTCTTTAACCTAGGGATTATTTTATACCCAGAGGTTAGAGAATTCCATACATTGTACATTTTTATGGAATTTAAAAGTTGTTTTTTTTTTTTTTTTTTGCACGTTTACATGATATGAAGTATTCCTATTGTGGCAGAAAGAAAAAATCTCAAATTATTATTTAGTGCAGGAATTATTTTGACCGTTGAGGTTTTGATTTTATATTTTCATCCAATGAGGATGATTTAAGCCATACTACTCGGATGACGTTCCTGGGTAGTATTAAAGGCCACGCAAACGCTCTCCCAGCCTCTTCCTCACATATTTTTCGAGCAGGACAGACTGACTCTCTTCTTCACTCAATCTAGCAGCAGAGCCCCAACATTCAACACGAGGAAAGCACATTAAACCATGGACCATTGTTCCTTTTTGAGACTAGTCTTTTGTCATCTATTCATTCCTCCTAGATCAACTGGACCTCAAAACTTCAGCTCGAATGCTTAATTCCTGCTCTAAATTTGCAATTGTTTTCTTCTATTTGTACAACTCACAGTACAAGGGTTATCTTTCTGGTTGTCATTGAAACTTGTCAGTATTCTCGTCCACATTCCTGTATTTTCCTTTTTTCTTAATGTAACAGGGCAGACCACAACTTTGCCTTTGTATCAAAACTATCTAATATAAATAATTTTCTAACAGATCTATTTGACCGTGAGATGGGACTCCAATAGGTATGCCCCCCCACGATCAAAGTGGACCAGAGAGTAATGGTGATATAAAGGTACTTCTCAGTCTCATCTCTAGATGCCGTTTCGTGTCATACATGGGACACTTTTTTTTGGAAGGGTCTTACCCCTCTGCAGAGGATATAATTGAAGTTTCAGAGTTACAAACAAATGTCAATCAATAAGATTTAAAAAAAAAAGATGCAAGTAGCTATATTTAACAATTATAAATAAGTTTATTTCTTATAAAAACGAATGAAGGAACATAAAGATTTCTTTCAAAGAGATCCTCTCATTAAAAAGTTCCGTGAAAATTTGTATTTTCACTATCTTCCTCAAGAAATTAATCAAAGATTAATTCTATCAACTCTTTGATGGCACTCTACAAAATAATTCAACATGGTCAAAGAATAACCATGGGTCTAGTGTTTTGACCTTTCACTGAAAGACTGGTTTCTTTGTTCCAACTATTTTAAAACTAACTACCCTGGTAGATAGATCGCTATAGCAAGAAAGATAGCTTCATTTTCAAGTGTAGAGATCCTGAACAAGCGGAGATAATCGCATTTGCCCATATTAATGTCATTCATTCAAATGATGACACATACACAATAAATTTTATTGGTCAGGAAAAAACAAGAACAAAAACAAACAGTAACAAGGGTTGTATTTTTGTGTTGACCGCATTTGAATTTTATGTATAGAGGCAAGATTCGGACTTTCATTAGTGTGCCCACTGACTTGAATATTACCACTTTACTTTTGTTACTTTTAATAATTTTTTTTTCCACTAAGAAAAAAAAAAAAAAAAAAATTTTCGTGGCAGAAAAATAATTTGACACTGAATTTTGCAATTTCATTTTTTAGCCAAAATTTGCATAAATTACGACACTCATTCTGTATGTTGTAGATTAAAAAGTCATTAAAAGAAGGGATTGTCAGGGGTCAAGAATTCAGTATATACACACACATAGAAACATACACATTTATATAGAAACACACGCACACGTATATGTACAAACACACGCACATATATATATATATATATATACACACACACAAACACACATTATACTACACAAATATATATATATACACATATATATTCACACATAGACACACACACATATATATACATCCACACACACACACACACACACATATATATATATACATCCACACACACATGCTAATGAAAATTTTAGTAATACATAGATGTAGATAAGTTTTCAACCAAGTCAGTAACTCATGCAAATAAAAATTAAAAACTTCATCTGTAGGTAATTATAAGCTTACAGTTTAGTTTCTTGTTGAAATTACTTGGCAAAATACAAGTTAAAAATAATAGATTAATATTGAAAAGGAAATGTTTTTCTAGCTGCTTATTCCCAATGGAAACTAAGCAAGAAGAGAAAAAGGAAGAAAGAAGACAATATTCTGCAATGACATAAAGCACTCAGGCCACGTTTATCAGCATTGTAACATAAGCTGAGCTGACTGGCTGTTGCATGTTCTAGTGTTCAGCTCTGTGATTAATAACGGTGTTTGTGGGGCTACGTTGGCAGAAATGGTTTTGCGCATGTGAAGAGAGGAAAAACAAGACAGGCAATGCAATCTGGACTTCGTCCAAAATGAAAAATTAAAGGAAAAAGAAGAAACAGGTTCCATCTGGCAACATCAATAAAGTTAACCGCATTTATGTACACAAAGGAGACATGCTTGCATATGCACACACTCAAAGGCACCAGTACGGAGATTTATATAAGAGCGCACTCAAAATCATTTATGTACAGATATTTGCATGTTATACTCACTCAAATCCATTTGCTTTTGTGTGTGTCTATGTATTTGTATACAAATATACACAGAAGGAAATGTTTTATAAGCATAAACACAAACGTCTTCCTTTATGTGGGTATATACAGTATTGCTAATAAATAACACCTCAAACAATTTTTTTTATAAAAAATTAATTTTCTTCTAAACCCTAGATGGTTAGATTTTTATTATCTTTAATGAAGCATTGCACAAATTAAACATTAAAACCAAAGTCTAAAACATTGAAATTCTGAAATCAAAAACATAAGTAGCAGTCCAAAAATAAAGCTACTATATATTTGATTAAACAATGAAGACATCCCTTGTCTACTCATTTTTGTATTTATCCTTTCAAGTCACTGCATCAATTTTATGATATCCGGTGGGAATTGGTTAATAAACCTCCCATGATAAATTGGTTCCTAAGACTTTCTGCCCAATCTTGGGCCATTGTCAAAGGTGCATATATTGCAAAATGATGTGACCTTTGTATGTACGTTACTACTTTGCAAGTGTTGATTGTATATTATTTATACTGGTGTGTTGTTGTAGCATTTATTTTTAAATTTGTTTCGATATATAGCTGTAGCTAAAGATATTTAGGTACATTAATACTGGATTTGAAATTAATTCTATGGAGTTTAGCTAGTTTCTTTCTGATGTGGAGCTCTTTGAGATACTGTAATTTTTCTTGTTATTTTGTTGTTCTAATATTGTGTTTTTGGTAAAGATTTTCTGAAATTCAGTTTTAGGGCAGGAATGTTTTTTTTAGATGTTGGGCTATTGAACTGGTGTCAGAGATAAGCATAGTGAGTTGTATCGATAGGGTAGTTGAAGTTAAACCAATGTAAATGTAATTATTTTCAGTGATACAACTCCTAAAGGACATTTAAATTGATATATAATCTTTGTTTTTTGCAAAACTGCACTCAAATTTTTGTTAATGACTAAATTAGAGATTTTAAATTTACTATAGAATGTGATAAGTTTTTTGTTTTTTTTTATTAGAATCAGTAGGGAGTATTTACTTTTAATCAATGTTTTTAAAAATGTCAGCCAACAAAATAACCACTGAAACACTACTCAAACAAATATTTATCAAACTTTTTACTGTAACTAAATGCACTACAATTATAAATTAGATGGTCCAAGATCAGGTCGAAAATACGAGAGAACCAATTAATCATGAGAGGTTTATTAACCAATTCCTGCTGGATATCATAAAATTGATTAGGCAACTCGAAAGGATGAATACAAAAGTGTGTAGAAAAAGAATGTCTATATTGCTGAATCAAATATGTATTAACCAAGACATGCTGCCTAAATACGCACACACATTATATATATATATATATATATATATGAAATTTTATCTTTGGTTATCAAGTTTAAATGCTGTAGAGTTTGTCATTAAATAATATACATTTTGCCAGCAAAATGTATAGAGAAATAATGAAGATATTAACAGATTTGGTTGAGAAGAAAATTTACTCTTGAAAAGAAATTAGAATTATACTTATGGCAGACACTATGTATGTATGCATACACACAGAGGAATCCTTTGCTTAGTGGAGTTTTCAGCAATGTTGTCTTGATTATTGCACAAAAATGAATTGTAACTCTTGCTATGTGCAGTTTAAGATTTGATCAGTGTATATTGAAAGGTGTCATATTAAACAGTAATACAAATTCTAATCAATATGTATCATTTTCTGTGAGCACTTAAATTTCTTATTCCATCACAACCTGCTAATTCTTTCAATCAACAGAATTTAAGGCTTCCCAATTATTTTAAGAGCTGTTTGCATTGAATAATAATAATCAGTTGTGTAGGTTTTAAAATTTTCAGCAACGAAATATTTTTTAAATTTTTTAGTCAACTAATGTAAATTTTTACCTGCTTCATTTTTGTTAATTTCTTTGGAAGCCCAGTCAGCTGGAGCTGTAGAATACACTGACTGCATCTCTGCAGAGGAGTAAAGCCTCCCTCATTAATAGGTGTCCTAAATATGACACTAAACAATCTGATAATGAGGCTTCAGTAATGCTGGAACTTTGGGGGAATGCAGAGTACCCCTTTATTGCTGTTGCTCTCAGGTTCACACTAGTTTGGAGTGGCAACACTAGATAGGATCCTATCTATGGGTCAAATAGAACTGTTCGACTTTTCACTGTGTTTAACCAAATGTCTGATGTTTCATTGAATTGTTTGTTATACATAGCAATACTTTTAACCATTTAACTTTGTTGATTTATGCTAAATTGAATTGTTTGAAATAGAACTGTTTAATCATTTAACTGTGTGTATCTACAAAACGTGTTAACAAATCATTTATCTAATATAAATGTTATGGAGGTGCCTGTGGTGTAATGGTTATCGTCGTAGGAAATGGACACGGCGACACGAGTTCAAATCCTGGACGAGGCTGATTGCATTTCACATAGCACTAATACCCTTGGGAAAGGTATGAATCCAATTATTCTCCCTCCAGCTATGGGTAAATAGTAGGACAGACTGGGTTCTTCAGCCTTGGTGAGGCAACTAGTCTAGGAGAAGGAAAACTCTGAATTGAAACCTGTTAAACTTCGCTTAAAAAAAATTGACCTTGTGTCATATCCTGCCTGAGCGGAGGGGTTTGGTAAATAAGATCTAATATCAATGTAAAAATAGGATTTGACATTAAATAACCAACAATGGTTGATATGTTATAAAGCCAAACCAAACAAATTTCTTTGTTACTCATCATTTTTTCTGAAGAATCACTCAAAAGGGATTTCAGGCCAGAACATTTCATCTCCAGGCTATTATTTTTGAAATTTTACACATACTTTTTTTAACTGTTGATTAGAGAAAAAGCTAGATGCAAAGTACACAAGCATGTTGAATTTTGTTTTGAACAAATCCTAGAAAACAGCACCTAACAAAACAGCAGCTGTACAGCCACTTACATCTCATCATAAAAAACATCTCTGTAGAACAAACAGGATGCTCTGAGTACTGCTAAGAAAGCAATGAAAAACTCATAAGTGATGTTTTCCGATAGATTCTAACATACTAGTATTAACCAACCACTAAAAACGTACATTTACCAGTTCTGTGTAGACACTAAATGCCATTCAGAGGACCTACCAAGAGCAATGATTAATAGGGATGGATGGCAATCGAGACAGAGAATTAAGGTTTGAATTTGGTGTTATATCAACCATTGTAGGTTATTTAATGCCAAATCTTTTTTTATACATATATTAGTTTTGTAGATAACATTTTTAAACAAGCCTGAGCTCATTTTTTTTGTATACTGTTAAATGGTTTCATTTATTCTAATATGAATAATTCTATTTACTATTAATCCTTTGTTTGCACACAGTTAAATGTTTTCAAGTATTGCTATGTATTACAATTCAATTAAACATCAGTCATTTATTTACACACGCTTGAATTGTTAAACAGTTCTATTTCAAGCAATTCAATTAAACATAAGTCATTTGTTCACACTCAGTTTAAATGTCAATCAGTTCTATTTGACCTATTGATAGAAACTTATCTGGTGCTACCACTCTGGGCCAGAGTGGACCTGCGAGTGATGGCAATGAAGGAGTACTCCACATTCCCCAAAGCTCCTGCATTCCTGGTGTCTCACCATCAGACAGGTTAGTGTCATATCCAGGACACTCATTGGGGAGTCTTACCTCTCTGCAAGAGATGCAGTCAGAGTATTCTACAGCCCTAGCAAACAGGGCAAGTGAGTTAAGGAAATTTGTGCTGTTGGCCTGCCTTGGTGATGTTGATGATATATAATTACAGACAAATTTGTCTATATACATGTGTCCGTATAAAACTCAGGTATGTGTACCACATATACCCAGAAGAATGCATATACATATCCATAAACATGTACAGTGCATCTGTGTATAAATGAATATGTATATATCATCATCATCATCATGTGGCTCCATCAGCACGGATCTCCCTGACATCCCGTATTGGCACAGAGCTGCTTTATGTAGGTTCTTGCTGGTTGTCCAACCTATGCTCGTCCATGTAAAGGGTCCATAGGAGTATATCGCTTATGAGTTTGTCCTTATTTCTTTGCATGTCTGATTTGTCTAATTTTGATAGTTTTTGTGATGGGTGGTAAGTGGCTGTACAGCTGCTGCTTTGTGCGGTGCTGTCTCCATGACTTGTTCAATACATGTATATATATATATATTAATACATAACTTTGAGAAAAATCTATTTGTGCATTGTTAATACAAGATGCATAGTGACATCAGATTTTTAAAAAATTTCCACCTTGTTTGGTAATTAAAAAAATAGCTCAATAAGAGCCATTGTATAATTGGGAAACCTGATTTGATGTTTAATAGTGAAAACAGATGGAGGCTGCTTGATGAAAGCCGATATTGAAAAGCTAATAATAAATGTTACTGTAATGTTAATAGACTTTCATTGGTTGTTAAAATTCTCACATTTCGTGGTTTGGTTTGGTTTCTTTGTTTAATGACATATCAACCTTTGTAGGTTATTTAATGCCAAAGTCATTCTCCTAGAAGAACAGTAGTGGTACTATTTAACCCATAGCTGGGAGGATAAGGGGGTTCATACCTTTCCCAAGGGTATTTGCCCAAAAGTGAACGTAATAGCACGACTGGAGTATGAACTCACTTACTACACAGTTCATTGCTTTAACCATTACACCACGAGGACACCCACCTCACATTTAATGGATAATCTGAGAAGAATATCATTTCTCCTAAATTGCCACACACACCTGTCACTTATACTGAAGAGAAGCAAAAATTCTCAATGCTATCTTAGGGGTAAAGTTAGGAAAATCTTAGAAGCATACTCTGTGTACAGAATTACTTTTTTTTATTTTTTATTTTTTTTATTATTGACTGATTTCAATGGCATATCAACCTGTTTAGGGTCATTTTATGCCTAGAGGCTAAGGAATTGTACTTATTGTACATTTACATTTTAGGTGTTGTAATTTAACATTTTTTTTTGCACACAGTTATATTTTATCAAGTATTCCAATGTAATATAATTAATTTACCCGCAATTCTCTGGTTTCAAGTATTCCTATCAAATTCTAATAATTATATGGTTTTAACTAACAAATAATAATCCTGAGTAAACAATTATAGCTTCAAGTACTGTATTTGATGGCATATAAGGTGCACTTGTAAAAAATTTTTTATTTTTAAAAAATTTTTTTTACAAGAAATATCTTTTAAAATTCCCCTGCATCTTATATGCCATATGTAGGTTTAAAATTTGTGATAGTTGGCCAAATTTAGCTACCTAGCAACTATTAGCTTTGATTTGAGAGTAACTTTCATATACCTATTGTTATTATTTAAAAGACTATTATCCAGATTAAAAGTGTTATCATTGATAATATTCATTATATTTCATATTCGTACTTGATTTGCCTCACTGAAATTGGGGTGCATCTTACATGCCGTCAAATATGGCAAATATCCTTAATGCAAATATTAAAAGTTATCAATGTATCTCTCATCAAATAGTAAGGCAGACAGAGCTCTTTAGCCTTGGCACAACAACTGGTTTATGAGAAGGAAAACTGAATTCAAACCACCTGCACTTTGCTCAATTGACCTTGTGTCACATCTTGCCAGTGGCAGGGAGGTAAAGGTTAGGTAAATACCATGACTATTTAGATTATTACCTCTTGGTCTAATGAGAAGAAAAACTCCTTATTCAAATCAGCAGGACTCTGCTTAATAATTGACCTTGTGTCAGTCCTCCAGGAGGCAGACAAATTTTATGTAGTGTATTTTTCAGCCAATTAAATGCATATTTTACACAGGTATTTTCAGGACTACCATGCTCTCCAACTAATCCAAGCCCTGTAACTTTTTATCTTGAATTCTTGTTAGATGTCTCTCCCCTCAATCATATTACCAACACATTGGATGATGCACCATATTTATACAATCTATTGATATACATTTTATATGCCATTAAGTGGAATAATACTCTATATCAAAATAAAACTTGGTAAAAAAAAAATATATTATTTAAAAATAAACTTAGTTTTAGATTTTGAATTGAAGGTGCAATTTTTATTTTTATTTTCCTTTTCATAGATTGGTTGCTGTATGAGAGCTAAAGATCTCAGTCTGCCCTTCTATTTCAATATCAAATAGAGATTCAATTTTGTCATTTAAATTTTATAAGTATTACATTTATTCATCTGATACTCATTTTTAATAAGTTGTATATCTATATATATTTAATAAGTGATCTACTCTTATGGACCCCCACACATGGCCGTGCAAAAGCAGGATGACCAGCACGAACATACATTCAGCAACTATGTGAGGATACGGGATGTTGTCCAGAAGACCTGCCTGAGGCGATGAATGATAGAGGGTCAGGTGAGAGAGGGTCAGGGATATCCATGCTACCGGCACAACATGATGATGATGATGATATATTTGCTTATTGTGCGTAAAAACCAAATACCAAAAGATAAAAACTTAATGCATTCCAAAAGTAATATCATCTATTTCATTGTTTTTCTATTTGAAGGGAAAAAAAGTGAAATAATATAACCTTGTCTAAGTATTAGACTTAAATTGATTGGTTTTAATGACATTGCAATCTACCTAGGGCTATTTTATACTGAAAGGTTAGGAAATCATTTTCATTTTATGTTCATATTTACATTTTGCATAGTTGTTAAGAGTTTTTTTTGTTTGCACTTAGTGCTACTGAATATGAATGATTTTTAAAACAAATCTATTTGACTCATAGATGGAAGTCAAACAGGTACTGCCACTATGTCAGAGTGGACCTGGGAGTAATGGCATTGAAGGTATACTCCATGCCCTTCAGAGCTCCTGGACAAGAGCCTCACTATCAAGTGTAGTTTAATACCATAGACATCTATTGGTGGTAGTGGTGGTTGTGTGTGATGGTGGTGGTTGGTTTGGTGGGTTTTATGGCATATCAACCTTTGTAGGTTATTTAACGCCAAATCCATTTTTATGTAAATAATCTGTTCTATTTAAAACAATTCAGTTTAGCATAAGTACACAGTTTAATTGTCAAAAACATTTCCATTTCAAACTATTCGAGCAGTTATATGTAACAATTCAGTTAAGTGTAAATACAGTTTTAATGTCGAAAAACAGTTCTATTTCAAATAATTCAGTTAAGCATAAGCATGCAGTTTAAATGTAAGTACAGTTTAATAGTCAAAAACATTTCTATTTCAAGCTATTCAGTTTACTCAACCAATTCATTTTAGCATAAGTATGCTGTTAGTTCTATTTAACCCATAGATAGGGCCCTATCAGGTGCTACCACTCCGGGCCTGAGTGGACCTGGGAGCAATGGCAATGAAGGGGTACTCCGCACTCCCCAAAGCTCCAGCACTGCTGGAACTTCACCATCAGATTGTTTAGTGTCATATCCAGGACACTCGTTGAGGGGAGGGGTCTTACCCCTCTGTAGAGAAGCAGTCGTTGTATTCTACAGCCACAGCCGACTGGGCAATGATGGTGGTGGTGGGGGGTCACATTACTCTGAAGGAGATATAGTCCGTGTTTTCTAACCTACATTAACAAGGACAAAATTTGGATTGGAATTTTTGAAGTTGTCAAAAACATCAGTCCTATTTAATTCTTTTTGAAGACACTGAGTTTTAAAATAACATGAAAAACAGTCGAATTAATCATCGTAAAAGCAGAACAATTTGATAGTGTCATGGGAAGTGAGTTGGTTGGTGAATATGAAGTTATTTATAATTATTTTTATCGAATTAGTTGTCTGCATCTTTTAATGAGGATACCAGGTTTTAGGAGATCAAGTTTCCCTCTCATTGGAAACCAAATATTCTGCACAAGGTGATTTGTATTTTGTTTGCGTTCTAAAAACTGTGTCAATACTTAGTGATGTCAAAACATTTTATGAATCTTTAAAAAAAAAAACAACATTTTTTATCGGGTTTTTTGTACAATTAGTATATATATAAGCAAGCTCTTCTCAAGGGTTAAGAATCAATAATATATAAAATTCTCATAAGAATTATATTTTGCTCAGATTGTTCCAATCTTTCTCTTATTTCCACACATTAACCTATTGTTTTTGAAATGATACATTGGAAAGGAAAAGAATTCAACAGACTCCTTCAGAGGTGAAGATGAAAGAATTATTCAGGATAAACTAGAAGAGATGTTATTGTGATTATATTATGAAGAGGGCATTAGATTACGATGGAAGAACTGATTGAAGTGCTGAGAGAAGCAAATCAAACTGGAGTGATCATCTGAAGAATGAAATTAATCCAGCCTTGCACCATAAAGCTTAGTAAATACCTATGATAAAACATCAGACTCTTGTTTATTCTTAGAGTTTCTCTTATATGACTGACTGACTGATTGATTGGTTTTAAATGGCATATCAGCCTTTCTCAGATTATTTTATAGCAAGAGGTTAGCGAACTGCATTCATTGTACTAATACACTTACTTTTTTTTGCATAGTTATTTCTTAAAAGTTTTTATTCTCTTAGTACACAGTCCTATTGAATATAAATAATTTTTAAACAGATCTTGACCCATAGACAGGACTCTAACAAGTACTACCACTCTGGATCAGAGTCGACCTGGGAGTAATAGCAATGAAAGGATACACTACACTCCCCAGAGCTCCAAAGGGGAAACCCCGCCATTGGATGCAGTTAATTTCATACCCAAGATACTTCTTGGAGTGGGTCTTACTCCTCTGCCAGAGATACAGTCTGAGTATTCTAAGCCCCAATGATAGTACAAAGCTTCTCTTATAGGACTTGTTTTTTCTTAGAGTTTCTTTTATAGGTTCCTGGAAAAGTAAAATCTGAGATAAGTTTCTTTGCTTAATGGCATAACAACCTTCATGGGTAATTTAATGCCCAAGCTATCATTCTAAAAGAATAGCAGTAGTACTATTTAAAGAAGACAATAAGGTTCATAATTTTTCCAAGGGTATTAGTCCAAAAGTGAATGTAATTGTATGTGAACTCCAGTTGCAATATGATGCAGTCTAGAATGTTTGCCACTATGCTACATAGTCCCACCTCCTGATATAAAGGTATAAAGTTATATTTTGAATTGAACTGTCTGCTTGACCCTCACTTCTGGACACTCCTTTATGGCGATACCCTACAAGCCAGATGTCCAGGTGGGGTATTTATGATATCATTTATCAACCCCTACGCACGGGCAGGACATGACAAGGTCAATTTTTAAGCAGAGTTTAACAGGTTTGAGTTCAGAGTTTTCCTTCTCCTAGACTAGTTGCCTCACCAAGTATGCTCTACTATTTACCCATAGCTGGAGGGAGAATAATTGGATTCCAGTTGGGGTATTTACATGAACAAAACAATAAAATAAAATCACAGCGAAAAAGGAAAGAAAAAAATGAAAAACTAACTTGAGGCACCAAAACTATAAGATACAAGTCTGTGGCATTTTGGTTCTCCGTTTGTGTGGCTATCTTAATTGCCTTGTGAAATTCCTTACCGCTATCAAAAATGCTGACTAGTCCCCACGTCCACTGGTCAGCGTGCTGACACTGACAACATCATTGCTGATTGACCAACACTCTTGGTCCTTCCCGCCTCCATTTCTGGTCTCAGAGCTTCATGTGGGTACATCTCTTTGTCCATCTTTGCACCAAGACCCACACAAGCAATCTACAAAGAAATCTCCCTCAGACACTGTCCAAAGATGCTGGATTCAGACTTCTATCCACAAACATAGACAGAGACACACATCCATATATATATATTAATCATACAAAAATGTGAGAACAAGTGTTACACTGTCCTCATCAGCCACCAGCTAGGGGTGATTCCACAGTATATATATCATATGAATACACATTTCTCTCTATCTGATGCTACAATTGAAGACTAAATTTACCAGTCAATATCTATCTAGCTGATAGCCTGAAGGTATATTTATATTTAAAATATTTAGTCATTCTAATTCAGACTCTCTAAATTCCTTTTCTATAAAAACGTTGTTTACATTGTCACCTGTCAATCAGAATGATCTTGGTGTGTATTTTCTGCAATAAACCCATTTATGATTTTAGCATCATTACATAATTATACTGTGAGTAATAATCATCATCAAGTCGTGCCACTAGCACGGATATCCCTGACCCTCTCTCACCACTTCTCCCTATCATTCATCGCCACTGGCAGGTCTTCAGGGCTACATCCTGTATCCTCACATAGCTGCTGTATGTATGTTCGAGCTGGTCATCCTGCTTTTGTCCAGCCATATGTGGGGGTCCATAGGAGTACATCACTTATGAGCTCGTCCCTGCTTCTCCAGCAGTGTCCTGCATGTCTAGTTCATCTAACTTGGATAGTTTTTGTGATGGGAGGCAGGTGGTCGTATAGTTGGTGTCTTGTGGGGTGTTGCCGTCAGGACTTGTTCAATATTGCTCGCAGCATTCTGCGAGCAATATTGAACAAGTGAGTAATAAAATCAATGGCAAAATAATATAGGTTATTGGAAGAAATCAATTTTACTATCATATATAGTGTGCATATTAAGCAACTTATTATGAAGAGAAAATGTTCTTAGAGTTATTCATTTTATTATTTTGTCTGTCACATTCATAATGCATCAAAAAAAAAAAAAAAAAAAAACCTACAAGATTTTAAAAATCCAAAATGTTTTCAATCAATTTTAACAAGAAAAATATAACCTTTGACTTTATTCCAAATGCCAAGGTTTTCAGTGTCTCATTAACCAAATAAAATTTTAAAAGAAATATAGATATATTTCTTTCTACTCACATTATTTTTAAATTGAATTAATTTTTTTACAGTTAATATATGTTATGATGACCTACCTACATGATCATATAAATACTAACCCTATTTTAGTCTCACTGAGACTTCCTCCCAGCTGAGTGGAACGTATGCACTACTATGTGGGAAGCACTAGGCAGGGACATGCTTTGGTCAGCCGTGTTGGTCAGTACACGGATCTGGTCGGGTGTGTCCTGGTTCCAGTGCCAGTCGGTTGGGGCGCACCTTGACTGGCATCCTTGAGTCTCAGGGGGCCATCCCAACAGGCTCTAAAAGGTCCCTTTTTTTTTTTTAGGAGAGTGTTTGAGGCATTTTTGGAGCTGCTGGGTATGTCTGGGCTATGGCCCTGCACCCAGACCCACCTAAAGAAATGGCCTTGTGCCACACTAGTTTGGTTGGTGGGACAAACAACAAATACTGACTTTCTCCTTGTAGTCAAACCAGTCCGTTCGGATGGACACTTCTATCTGCTGTACTACCACTTATTTTGTATGTATGTTCTGTTTATTCAATACACTTGTTCCATCTACTTTTTCTTCTTCTGTGTCTTCTTTCTGGCTCCTAATAGGCCACAACAATATAACATAGGAGTTTGGGCAGGAAAATAATTTGGTTAAATTTTGACAGAACAAAAACAATTCTAATTGATGAAAAAAAAAAAAAAGAAAAAAAAAAAAAAAAAAAGGTACTGGCATTTAATCTGAAGAAAACAGAAGCATTTGTCAGGTAATTTGTTTGACCACACAATTATATTTAGTCTATCATTCCTTAGACAAGTCAATTTTTTAGACTAGTCATTCACAAAATGGGTGGTACTGCCCACTTAGAGGGAAGGTTTGGTGAGGTTTTATGGCATATCAACCATCATTGGTTATTCAATGCCAAATCCTGTTTTTTACATATATATTAAATATATGATTTCTAAACACATTTTGTAAATACACACAGTTAAATGATCAAACAGTTCTATTTCTAACAATTAAAGCAATGGCTATTAATGAGTGCTCTGCATTCTCCTAAGCTCTAGCATTACTAGAGTCACACCATGAGATTGTTTAATATCATATCCAGGACACTCGTTGTGGTGGTGGGGGTCTTACACCTCTGCAGAGACACAGTCGGTCAGTTCTACAGCCCCAGCACTAACTGGGCTGTAGACAGAAGGGGAGCAATGGAAAGATTCAATGGGCCAGAAAGAGTGAGGCAGGGAGGGAGTATCAGAACGTCCAGATTGTTTGTGTTTGTGGGTATATTTTTTTAATTGAATCAATGAGACAAAAAATCTAAAATCGTGAATACTTGAGCAACTATGTTTTATAAAGAATGGTTTTTATTTCATATTGTGATTCAACCTTAAAGTTAAATGTCTAAATGTTTGTTTGAAACTTGGTGACCTGGTCACAGGTCAGCTAGATGGATGAGTAGATGATCATCATATTTTTACATCTCTAAGAGCCAAAGCTCTTGGTAGGAATAGGGGAGGCCCCATGATATAATGGCTTAAGTGCTGAACTGTGATGTCATAGTGAGTAATACTATTATGTTCACTTTTGGACGAATACTCATTGGAAAGGCATGAACCCCTAATTCTTCCAGCTATGAGTTAAATAATACTACTAATGTTCTACAAGGATGGCTTTGGCATTAAATAACCTACAAAGGTCAATATGCCATCAAACAAAAGAAATCAAATCTTGGTAGGAATGATCACAAACTTTGTGTTAAATCAATTGTGGGCTTAAATTTGCAGTAGATCTCATACTAAGAGGTGTGAGATTTTTTTTTTTTTTAGATGAATTGTTCAAGGGATGTACATATTTATCAAACTCCTCTGCCAAGGGCAAGATATGATACAAGGTCAGTTTTTTAGGCTGAGTAAAGGTGGTTTGAATTTATTTTCCTTCTCCTACACTAGTTGCCTAACCAAGACTAAAGAACCCAGTCTGCCCTTGTACTGACTCATAGCTAGGGGAGAAGAGATGGATTCATGCCTTTCCCAAGGACATCAGTGCAAAATGAAACAAAAACAGCCTAATTCAAAGATAATGCTATGAACACCTACGTATGTACGTCTTCTATATTGAGGCACTCAGAGTATAATGGTTATTGTATAGGAAATGGCCACGGTAACCCAAGTTCAAATTCGGGACAATGAGGATTTTGTATACATAATATGATACAACAGTGACGTTGGCAATGCACTCAATGCATGGTAGGGTTTTTTGGGGGAGGGAGTGTTCTGTTGCTTCGAAAAACAAGAACAAAAAAAAGTCATACTATAATTGTAGAGATAAATTTTTTTTAACCTTGCGCAATGAACAATGCCATATCAGGTCTTCTTCATGTTGATGGTCGTATCGATACTGCTATATGGATGCACTACTTGGACACTAACTAAACGGCTGAAGAAGAAGCTAGACGGCAATTACACAAGAATGTTGCGAACAATATTGAACAAGTCCTGGTGGCAACACCCCACAAAACACCAACTGCACGGCCACCTGCCACCCATCACAAAAACTATACAAGTTAGATGAACCAGACACGCAGGACACTGCTGGAGAAGCAAGGACGAACTCAGTGATGTACTCCTATGGACCCCCGTATATGGCCAAGCAAAAGCAGGACGACCAGCTCTAACATACATACAGCAGCTATGTGAGGATATGGGATGTAGCCCTGAAGACCTGCTAGAAGCGATGAATGATAGGGAGAAATGGAGAGAGAGGGTCAGGGATATCCGTGCTGGTGGCACGACATGATGATGACCTTTCTGGCATCAAGGAATAACATGGCAAAGAAATTTCTTTTCATTCGTGGAGTCTTTTGCATTTCTATGTTTATCTTTATTAGAGTATAAAATCAGAAAAAAACTCAAAAAAAACGAACACAGAGTGGAAAATTTCAACCCTCCTTCTCAAAATACAATGAATCATGCCAAAACAAAGCTCTGGTTATTTCTGACCATATTAAAGAAAAATCATCTTTCATCTCATTAACTCAACCATCCAGCAATTAAACAAACCACTGGCCATACATTATCATCAAGACTCTCTTGCCATCCATCCCAATAGGCTATTGCTCTTGGTAGGTCCTCTAGACGGCATCCAGTGTCTGCACAGAGCTGAAAATGTAAGTTTTTACTGGTCGGCTAACACTGGAGTGCATTAGAGAATGTCACTCATGAGTTCATTCATCTCCAGCAGAGCTCAGAATGTCTTGGTTGTCTCATTCAAATGGTTGTGAGATGGGAGGTAAGTGGCAGCACAGCTCCTGTTTTCTGGGGTACTGCTTCCAGGATTTTTTCAAAACAGCATGCAGAATCCTTGTGTAGTTGCCATTCATCTTCTCAAAGAATTCTGCTTAACTCCAAGTAGTGCAACCATATAGTAGTACTGACATCCCTATAGCTTGGAAGAACTCCTATTTTATTGCAAAGATCAGATTTCCACATGATCAATGTTTTATCTATACATATGTTGACATTGCTTTCAGTAGATGAGATATTGCTCCCGAGTTATATGAAGTAGTCTATTCATTTAATGAGCAGATGGTACCATCTTGATTAAGGCATGAACTCTTTTTTTATCTGAGTTCACGTAGAGATCAATGCCTCTTTCTGTTTGCTCAACATTAAGCAGCAGAGATTCAGCATGAGCAGGTGTATTTGCATGAAGTACTAGATCATCTGCATAGTCTGCATCAGTAATCATTTCTAAAGTTCTACATTCAATTCTTCATTTCTCTCAAAGAGTAAATATAAGCTCAATTTTTAAAAAAATAGCAAAATAATATCTGCTTCCATTACCCCACCAAAAAACATGCAAGCTATAAGATTTTGAGTGGCAGTATGAGTAATTATATTAGCTAATAACCCAGGTACAGAACTTTACACTCGGTAGAGAATGTTGCATTTATTTATCCAATCCCTTCACCACTGGTAGGATGGGACACAAGGTCAATTATTAAACAGAATACACTTTGAATTCAGAATTTACCTTCACCAATATTAGTTGCTGTACCAAAGCTAAAGAACCCACTCTACCCTACAATTGATATAATTAGTGGGAGAGTAGATACCTTTCTAAGGGACATTAGCATGAAGTGAAATACAAATAGATGTTGTATCAAGATTGTCAAGTACCGTAAGGATTTGTGTATAAGATGCTCTATTTTTCCACATGTTTCAGCCTATAAGTAAAGGAGTATGTATTATTCACAAGAACTAGATAAACTTTATTCTGCCCATATGCCTCACCAGATTCAGAATACAATGACCAAAAGTTATATCTATACTCTAAACTAATGTGTTTTACTCCATTATAGAGAAATATTGAATGTTAGTTGTCTTCTACTATTGTCTTCATCTTTATTGTTATTTCCACAATGTTTCGTCTGATATGTTCTCCGGCCTTCTTCAGGCGTTTGTCAAACTCGGGAACCTACATATTGTGCAAATAACAATAAAGATGAAGACATTAGTCTGAAAACTCTTAATGATAAAAATATAGAATGTGTTTGGTTATTATTTTGTTTTCTTTAATGAGAGCTTATTTTCACAGCAATTTGGTTACATTTTTGTATAAATATGTTTGTGTGTTTGCTTAAAATACAGTGTAAATTTTGTATTTTAAGACTTGATGTAAACTATAAGAAGAAATGGTAAATTTAACTTCAATTTAGCTGCTACAAATTCTAAAAAGTCAATGTGTATTTTTGAATGTGCAATTTTTTTCTAGAATTTTACCGTCAAAAGTTAATTGTGTGTAACGTGCACTCCTAAGTAAGTTACTCCATTTCTCTATTTTTGCGCTCATAAGCATGACATTTTGGAGTGTAAAGGCTCAGTGAGAAGAGGGGTGGCATGATATGCTCTCTCCACCTCATTGCTCATGACCCTCAGAACCATTAAAGACATTGTAAATTTGATGTGCATCATGGTAGACACTTGTATTCACTTTCTACCAATGCCCTTGGGAAAGGCACGAATCCTTCTGATCTCCCCACAGCTATGGGTAAATATTAGGATAGACTGGGCTCTTTAACCATGGTAAGGCAACTGGTCTAAAAGATTGAAAACTGAATTCAAAGCTGTTAAAGTCTGCCCTATTATTTACTCTTAGCAGGATTCATATCTTTCTGAAGGGTATTAGTGCAATGGGAAACGTAAACAACCTTCTCCAGGATTTGAACTTGGTTCACCATGTCCATTTTTTAACAAAGGTAACCATTACACCATGAATGTCTCCTCTATATCTTCACCCATCAAAAACAGCTCATTATATTATGCTTTTATTAAAAAAATATACTTAAAATGTTCTAACTTAAAGAATAAAGCAATTTCAGTACAATTTGCATCCGTGTGATAATTCTTCACTAAATGGAAACCTTTACAGCATTATAAACTGTAGTTACACCAAGAACATGGCATATTGTCTAGCATATGTCTGTTTGAAATTATCTAACTACTGAGCAGATTAGCTATCAAAATGGAATACAGTGAACTCCAAATAATTGTGGATTGAATATTACATGCTTTTAAGTGGAGACTCATATTTGTCTCTTTTGTAGATATTTCAAAGGCTGATAATTTTAGACCAAGAAGCATCAACTTTATAACAATAATAATATACAGGTGTTTTAGAAAACTCAATCTCATTTTGTAATTTAATAATCTGACCAATTCTCATTAAAATGATCTCAAATTTTGAAAGCATGCACTGAAACACAAAATTCTGTATTTTATGTTTTTTTATTTCATGTATAGAAAAGTCATTCATCAGAAAAAAGATGTTTAAACATTAAATAGAATTTAAAAAAATTTTTTTTACTCAAGCTGTTATAATTTGAGATAATTTCCATGAGAATTAGTAAAGTTATTAGATTACAAGATAATATAAATTTTTAGGAAACCCCAGGTAAATCCCAGATCATATCAAATTTTTTGAAACAGTCGTTATACATTTTTCTCTTGAAAATACAGCCATTCATTCCATGTATGAAATCAATATTATATATAATTTCAACACAGATCATTATGTTATATAAGACTGAATGAAAAATACTTAACCCTTTCCATCCGAAAGTAATTTCTGAAGTGTAAGAAAATATCATTTAATAATACCAATAGTTCATTTCTGTAAATTATTCTACTTAATTGTTAAGTAATAAAATTGTTTGGATATTGTCCCACTCCTAAAAACTAAAATATTGTATTTAAATAGTGCTTGTTCAAAGTATTATGAATTCATTAATATAAAACGATAATAAAATCGTGGATACAAAACTCGGATAGAAAGAGTAAAAAGAAAAAACAAACGAAAAAAAGAACAAAAATATTTTCAAGCTTATACAAAGTTATCTCCCATTATTAGCTATTCAAATAGTTGCCTCCCTTTAAATTGTAATATTATTCAATAAAACAAAAAAAGATCTTTTGCTTTAGATATAAGCCTTTCATATAGTCAGATTCAGTTTCGCATGGCACAAGACCAAGTTGTAAGATAAGTAACAAACAAGGGTAGAAAGTTTTGGCTGAGTCAAGATTAAACTTCGCAGCTCACAAAGACAGAAAGAAGTTCTTTATTTACACTGTCATAATATATCATAAATAAAACAGTCTTAGATTATATAATAAATAAATAAAAAAGACTTCACTTTCAATCAAATTTTATTTTAAATCATTTTAAGTAATTGATTTTGATGGCATGTCTAACTGCTTAGGGTTATTTTATGTCTAGATTCAGGAATTGTGTAGTTGTTTCTTAAGAGTCTTAAAAAAAATAAAATAAAAACCACAACCCTACTGAATATCAATAATTTTTAAACAGATCTATTTGACACATGGATAGGACCCTAACAAGTATAGCCAATCTGGATTAGAAGGGACCTTGGAATATTTGTTATACAGGAAATATCCATATTTTCCAGGTTTCCAGAACTGGAGCCTCACCACGGAATGCAGTTTAGCGTCATACCAAGGACATAATCTCTTATCCTTCTTAGACCTGCAGAGGATTAAGTCAGTATATTCTAAGCCTTGTCAATAGGGTAATAAATCATTTTAAAGTTTTTAAATAGATTTATGGGTTAGGGTTTTATGGGTGTTGGTTAGTTCTTCTTTCAAATCCCAATATGTGTTGTTTTCTTTTGCTGGTCGCATTAGCAGAAATGATAGTAGGAAGGAGAGAAAAAGAGAGACTAGTGTAGCTATTAAGACTCAACTTTATTATTATGGAAGTTCACAACCAAATTTTGCAGGGAGAATACTTCCCTGGTCTTTTGATTGGGCCGTCTGGCATTTGTGTTGGATGGGGTATCAATCAATGGCAGATTCGAGGCCGAAAGGCCCCCAGCTTCGGTTGGGCCACCTTTGGGTGGGCGAGCTGCAACCTTTGTCCTCTATGTATAGCACTAGACCTTGCTGTCTAGTTTAAGCTATAACCCGGCACATGTGCCCGGATCCAAATTAGCATTCGTGAAACTGCTGGCCTCATTAGACCCACACTGCACTTAGTGGGTCGTTGAGCAGCACAGACCAGCAGGGTTCGATGAGCAGCACAGACCAGCGGGCTCATTCCCGACCTTCCCCTCCTCGTTATCCCCACTTTAATCAGCCCTCAGGCTTTTGACCTTGTGTTAAGTCCTGTCTGGTGGGAGGCAGTGACAAATATACTTCCCTGAGCAATAAAATAGTTACCTGCCTATACAAGGTCTAAATTCTTTTTCCCTTCTGAGTTCCTTTTTGGTGTCAGGAAGCCTCCCAACCCACCCCTCAGCATACTCAGATCATTCTTCCTGTCAGAGGCCTCCTGAGAGATTGTTATTTCTTTTGCATTTATTTTATTTTGAGTTTTTTTTTCTTTGGCATAATGGTTAGAGTGGTATGGATCAAATTAAAACCACATAACTCAAAAACATTAGCATTTGATAGATGGTTTCCTTTGTACAAATTTTCTGCATCAAGAATAGTTACTTGAAGATAGAATTATAATACAATTATTTACAGTAATTAATGCTGTTTCATAAGTACTAGATATGATACTAAACTTTACCTGTATTGGGTCAAATAGTTAAAAAATGATTAGTATTAGATAGGAATACTTGCAACGATGTAACTGTAAATTATTAGCATCAAACAGATCAGAGGGTTCAAACACAGGGAGTCAAGAGAGCTATTACATCCTGGGGTACAGGCACAACAGACCAAGAGTGAGTTGAGGAATGGGGGTAATTTCCACCAGTTATAATGCTAATCTACAATAGATAAATTGTCTCTAACCCTGCCAGGGAATGGTAAAGCCACATGGTTATCTTACCCACACTTATCAAGTAAGCATTTTTTCCATTTTGAATCTCTTCCACATGCAACTTGTTCATGGAACAATATGTCTATAATTCTACCATGGGATATCTTCATGTATTTTTTATTTTGATACTACTTGTAGTATATTTTATATGAAATGGTAACAAATGAATTTATCTAGTTTTTCCTTGAGTCATATCCAGTGTTAGTTTATCATGGATATAGTAAAAAGTAAAGTTGGCAACCGTAGTCAAGGACAACCAGAAGGCTCCCTTTTCAATAGCTACAACACCAAGGTGTACGGGAGGGTGCTACTCCTTTCCCTGGATTGCTCCACTTTACCCTTGATACATACCTTATATTGCTGAGTGTTAAGCAAGGAGGTATCAAGTACCATTTTTAAAGTCTCTGGTATGACTCATCCTGGGATTGAACCCAGGTCTCCCGGACCATTGGCAAACACTCTACCCTCTTGACCAATGAGCCAGTTTGATCCTTAGTGAGTGGAGACTTGACTCAAACTTCTTTCCCACCATGAAGCCTCCAGTATGATGAGTATGAGGTTATAAAAAAACTAAGTTAGAAAGGAAGATAGTCTTGAGTTAGATTGGCTGACCAAAGCAAAATGCGATTCAGAAAAAACTGTGGTAAACAAGAAAAAAAAAAAAAAAAAACCATCAATATAAATGTGTCTATTCAAACGTTATAAGCAAGTTCATGAAACAAAACATTCCTTTTCTAAAAATCATGCTAGCTCATCAAACAATATAATGTTGTTCACAATTTTTATTTCTTTAATAAAAGGTAAAATTGCATTGCTTGAATTATTGTTGAATAGATTGTCTAAATATTTTATTTGGCATGAAGTATAGAGTATTTTAAAGAAAATAAAATAAGATTTCTTCAGAGTGGTCGCTGCATCAGTACTACTGTATGGATTCACCAAGTGGACGCTAACAAATTGCATGGAGAAAAAGCTTGATGTCAACTACACAAGAATGCTATACGCTGATTTAAACAAATCCTAGAAGCAACGTCCCACACATCTCCCAAACCATCCAGTAAGACGAACATGACATACTGGAGAAGTAAAGATCAACTCAAGTGACATTCTCCAATGAACTCCTACACATGGACATACCAGTGTCTGCCATCCAGCAAAGACTTATATGCATCAGCTTTGTGCAACCACTGAATGCAGTCTAGAAGACCTACCATCAGTGATGGTCAATTGAGACAGATGGTGAGAGAGCCAGGGAACTCTATGCTATCAACACAACTTGATGACAAGAGAGATTTGCTATATCTACCTGTGGTCAACTAAAAGTGATTGATAAAAGGTAACTTTTGGGATCATTTGAGAGTTAGAATTATATTGGAAGACAAAGTCATGAGATTACAAATTCTAAAAGTCAGAACTTAGATTTTAACTGAGTTAGTTAGCCCAGAGCTGATGAAATTCATAGACCAGTAGTTTTTGCAGTTCTAATTTCTATCAGTGTTCAAATGAGCTGGCTCTCAGTTCATACAACTGGTCATATAAAAAGATGTCTGAACTAAAAAGAAGTGTACACAGAAAAGAGATCACTTCTTCATTATTCTACACATAGAAAGAATATCTCAGTAAGAAACTACAAAGAAGATAAAACAGCCAGGAAGAAAATGGAACAGCAAGAAACCAAGATGGTAAGACTACAATATAACATTATGGCAGTTAACCTTTTTTTAATTTTTGAAGTTTTATTGGTGACTATCCAGATTTCCCTTTATATTGGTTTTGAGATTGTTTTGAAATTAAGTACATTAGGAAAAAAATTATAAGTTGTTAAATAGATATATTCTGAAAGATAGATCTGATGATAATTGAAGGATTTTAATGGCATGCCAACCAGTCTGAGGGTATTTTCTGCTAGTATGTTATGGAAGTGCACACATACATTTATATTCATGTAGCCATTTCTTTAGAGTTTTTTGGACACAATTATGATATCAGATATTCATATCCAAACAAGTGATTTTTTACAGTTGTATTGTTTCAAGTATTCTTATCTAATACTAATAATTCATAAACAATTATATGGTTCCAAGTAACTATTTCTATTTGATAATAATCATTGGTTTGCATACAGTTATATGGTTTCAAGTTACTGATAATTCTTGGCAACAATTATAGCTATAGTAACTGCAATATAATACAATAGATAAGAGAAATAATTTACATATGGTCATATCAAATATTCCTCACAAATACAAAAAATTTTCAAACAGATCTATTTGACCAGACGAGAGGACCAACAGACTACCATTCAGGGTCAGAATAGACCTGTGAGTTATGGTAATGAATGTGCACTCCACACAGATCCAGAACTGGAGCCCTACCATCACGTGGAATTTAGTCTCATGCCTAGAACACCCTTTTTGTGGGAGAGGGGAATTCTTACCCCTCTACTAAGTCAATCTATTTTAAGCCCTACTGACAAGATTTTGAAAGATGAAATTTTCTACCCAACCATAAATTTCAAATAGATCTTCATTAGTGAATAAAATAATGAAACAAAATTTATCATTTATTATCTTTTATGTTGGATATCACCCTCTTACTCAGTGGAGCAGGCTGAGAAGTTAGAAGTGATATGAGTACAGGATTATAAAAAATAACTTGCTGAGTAAGAAAAAGATCTTTCTAAGACACAAATTAGCTGAGTGAAGCTAAGTATGTATTTACCTGTCCCTGCCACCATCAGCGGGAGATGACACAAGGTAAATTTTTAAGTGGAGTATACCTGGTGTGAATTCAATTTTCCTACTTCTCCATTTGTTGCCATGGCAAGGTTAAAGAGCCCATTTGACAAAAGGTAACCTTTGGGGTCATTTGAGAGTTAGGATTTCATTGGAAGACTAAGTTATGAGGCTGTTCACAAAGCACTAATAGTCTTGGGAAAGACTATTAGTGCTTTGTGAACAGCCTCATCCAGGAATGGAACTCTAGTCTATTTGCTTATACTATGAGTGTCTTCTTTTGAAGCTGTGTGCTACTTTGTTACAAACTGGTAGTTTGGTTTAGTGGCATATCAACCATTGTCGGTTATTTAATGCCAAATCCGTCTTTATACATATAAACAGTTCTATTTCAAACAATTCAGTTTTGCATACAAAAAGTTCCATTTCAGACAATTCCGTTCAGCATAAGTATGCAGTTTAAATCTTAAAACAGTTCTATTTCAAGCAATTCAGTTTAGTATGAGTACCAAACTAGCTGTGTACTACCTTGCTATGAACTGTCTATGATTTGGTTTATAAACAAGCTTAAGGAAATTGGAACAACAATTGACAAACACAAATTGAAAGAAACAATTTTGTTTAAATGGCTTATCAATCAATCTGGGGTCATTTTATGCATAAAGATTAGGGAACTGTAGTCATTGGACATCTATATTTTGATTTTTTCTGTAGTTGTTTCTTTTGATTTTTTTTTTGCACAGTTATAATGATATTATTACCAGGCCACTGGCCTAATGAGTAGAGTATTTGCTAATGGTCCAGGAGACTGGGGTTCAATCCCAGGCCGAGTCATACCAAAGACTCAATAAGTGGTACTTGATGCCACCTTCCTAAACACTCAGCATTATAAGGTAAGGATCAAGGGTAAAGTGGAGCAATCCAGGGAATGGAGTAGTGCCCTCCCCTACACCTCAGTGTAGTAGCTATTGAAAAGGGAACCTTCGGGTCACCCTCAACTCAGGTCGCCAACTATATGATATCAACTATTCCTATCAAATACTTGCACAGAGTTGCATGGTTTTTAGTATTCCAACTTAATACAATTCATCATATGACTTCAAATAATCACTTCTATTAAATAATTGTTATTTGTTAGCATAAAGTTATATGGTTTCAAGAAACTAATAATAATGCTAAGTAAGCAATTATAGCTCCGAGTAACTATTCTTAATACAAATAATTTACACGGTTATATGGTATTAAGTATTCATATTAGATATAAATAATTTTAAGCAGATCTATTTGATCTACAAATGGGACCCTAAAAGATACCAGTTAGGGTCAGAGTGGGAAGAAAAAGTAATCTAATTCATTCGATATTTCTTGAACATCATTCTTATTATAACCATTTTCTATTTAAAGCTTTCTAAAATTTTTGAATTATTGAGGGGAGGAAAAATTACTATCCAAGCCAAATATATAATTTCAAGTGTATATAAAAGGGACTAATTAAATGAAAAGTTTTGTTTATAATTAAAAAAAAAGAATATAAAAGAACATATAATGGTCATCAACAACATCCTAAACCATCAAGACACTTTAAAAAGCTCTGCTTTAGACTTACTTAAATCTCTATCATAGTTTTTTTTTCTTTTATGATAGTGACAGTTTGTACATGATTCTCATAATGAACTCAAGTAAAATATTGAAATATCTTCCGTTTCAAGCTTTAACAATTTTACTTTTCATTCAAAAAAAGCTTTAATTTACTAGAAATATGAATGCACACTGTAATTTTTTAATATTTCAATGTTATACCATCTCTTCTAATGCTGTTTAAGACCTGCAAAGAGACTTTGTTTCTAAATCAAGGGCTAGATATCAATACCAAAGTCTTAACTGAAAGGGGGAAAAAAAATCATAAAACATTTTTATTTCTAAGCAACTAATTTAAAACTTTGAAAATATTGCCAAGTTAGTCTACATTTTATTCAAGGGGCATAACTCATATGATTATCTCCCATGGATAAAATAGAGTTTAGTGACTAAAAAATTTGAAGCAATTCTGATTATGTTCAAGTAATATTAAAGAAAAGGAAAAGTATCCGAAAGAAAATCAGCGATCTGATTATGTATTGAGAGAGAGAGAGAGAGAGAGAGAGAGAGAGAAATATTGACGTCTTTCTAAAATAAAAAATATCATCAAGTTGGAACGAATATAATATCTGATTTTAGAGTATATAGCATAAATGAAAAAATCTCATGCTTATCGAAATATTTAATCATCAACATAGCCACCATTGCTTCCAAGAACCTCATTCCATCTGTCAACAAGCTTTTCGATGCCACGCTTGTCAATTTTTTCAGTTTTGATGCAAAATAAGAAACCAACTTTTGTTCATTCTTTTCTCTTTATGTCAACTTAAGAGCATCCAGATGATTCTGTAATTGCTTGTTTTGAGTCATTACTTACTGTCAGATACCTTTTTTGTTTTTAGACAGACTTGTTATATATATAAAAATATGAGATCAACTCTTGCTCAACCTCTTCTTTTGATGTCAACCCAAGGCCATCCAAATGATTCCGTAATCCCCTTAAGTGATAATCAGAAATCAGATTCAGGAGAATATAGAAGATGAAGCTATTTTTTCCAGCTGATCTCCAGTAAGAGATCTTTAAGACAACTGAGCAGTGTGAGGACAGAGATTATCATGGAGGAATTTTTTTTTTTGTCCAAAGCAGTTTTCCAATGATGAAGTTGATTGCAGCAGAGATTAGATGTGATTGTTTGATTATTGTCTAACAGTTTCTAATAAACCATTCCTTGATTATCCCACCATACACTCAACATAATCCTCTTTGGATGAAGTCCACCTCTTGTTTGCTGAGTAGATCTCTTTTCTCAGCAGATCCACTGACAATGGCATAAAAAGTTATGATAAATGATCATCATCTCATCAACAATAACAAGCCTGTCTAAAAAAAAAAAAAAAAGTACCTGACAGTGTCATGTAAGCAAGGACTCATAATAAGCAATTATTTGGATGGTTTTAGGTTGACATCAGGAGAAAAGGAGGGACACGAGCAGGTCTCTTATTTTGTATCAAAACCAAAAGAATTTGACTATAAGCTTGTTGACCGATGGAATGATTGGTTTCTTTGTTTAATGGCATATCAACTCTTTTTAGGTTATTTAATGCCAAAGCCATTCTACTAGAAGAACAGTAGTGGTACTATTTAACCCATAGCTGGGAGGATAAGGGGTTCATACCTTTCCCAAGGGTATTTGCCTGAAAGTGAACGTAATAGCGCGACTGGAGTACGAACTCGCGTGCTACGATTCTGCAGTCCATTGCTTTAACCATTACACCATGAGGACACCCCCCAAAATGGAATGAGGTTCAAAAAAGCTATAAAGGTTTTGTTGATGATTAGATATTTCCATACACAAAAGTTTCCATTTATTATATATAAGCTGGAATCATTTATTCCAATCTGATAATTTCAAGAACTGTTTATGACTACTGAACTGATATTTGTTGCTTTTGTTATCACCCCAGATATACAAGTATATATAGAGAAAATAGAAAATCTGAAAAAGATTAACATACCTATCAGACAAAACAATTTATACAAATGTTTATCATATTTACCCAACCTCTTCGCTTGGGCAGAATATGACACAAGGTCAATTTTTTAAGCGAAGTTTAACAGATTTGAATTCAGAGTTTTCCTTCTCCTAGACTAGTTGGCTCACCAAGGCTGAAGAACCTAGTCTGCCCTACTATTTACCCATAGCTGGAGGGAGAATGATTGGATTCATACCTTTCCCAAGGGTATTAGTGCTATGTGAAATGCAATCAGTCTCGTCCAGGATTTGAACTCGTGTTGCCATGTCCATTTCCTATGATGATAACCATTACACCACGGGCACCTTTATACAAATGTTTATAATCCATGTGGATTATTCTTCAATCATTATCTTAGTAAGCAAGCAACAAAAAATAAGTAAATGAATAAATAAATAGTTTCAATATAAGAAAAACTGGAGATGTAGGACAGTTGGTTTGGTTTGTTTGTTAAATGGCATATCAACCTTTGTAGGATATTTAATGCCAAAGCCATTCTCCTAGAAGAACAGTAGTGGTACTATTTAACCCATAGCTGGGAGGATAAGGGGTTCATACCTTTCCCAAGGGTATTTGCCCAAAAGTGAATATAATAGCGCAACTGGAATATGAACTCGTTTACTCCGATTTCGTAGTCCATCGCTTTAACCCTTACACCACACGGACACCCAATTGGAAAGTTGGTATTTAGTTGATATTCACTGATCATGGATCTCCACAGCTTTCTGTACTATCTCTAAACTACATTATTCTAGGGAAGGATAACTGTTTTTTTTGTTTTTGTTTTTTTTATTGCCTTCTTATTTTGTTAAATCATCTCTACTTAGCAGACTATTAACTCTTGGAGTTTGTCTCCCCTTTGGTTGATTTTATATCTATTCTTCTAATCTGCCCTCCTCATCCAAATCAAAGTAGAATGAGGGAGACAGTCGTCATGACCACCCATTAGTGGTGTTTTTATCAAAGTAAACTTCTCTTCCTTGGATTGCCTTTAAATGACTAAAAGGCTTTAACTATCCAGCTATTTACTTAGGCAACCCCCTCTCACAAAACAATTATCACAGAAATAAGAAAGAATCAAACTAGAATACCTTTTAATAAAAAATGAATTATGTCTATGAAAAGGTCTTAAAAAGCAGTATACATACCAATTTTTCAATATTTAAGCAATGAGAAATTCATACATTTTTGATATTCCTGGATTTGCTAAATTGACTTACCTGCAAAGAGAAAAAGAAATATGATTCACTTTTAGTCATTCAAATTTTTGATATTTCAGTTATATGAAACATACAGAATTTATTAAGTTATTTTATCTAGACAAAATATAATCTGAAATAAATATGTCCTGATGATGGCCTCAAGCTGAAATTGGTCAGGATTAAAAAATTCATGAAATTTTATTACCAACTTTTGTGTCCAATTTCTTTTTGTTCATGGTAAAAAAAAAAAAATAGACCAACAAACAAAGCTGTCTTACTGAGCATGATGTGTAAGTGCTCAATAATTCACTTGAACATGTTAACTGCTAAACTGAATCCACAGGTGATTTGTTTATAGCAGTTGATGAAACTTTTAAATTCAGAGTCTTTCTCTCTCTATGATCGGTTGCATTAAAAAGGCTAGAGAACCCAATATGCCCAACTATTTATCCAGAGATGAAAATAGAAGAAATAGATTCATGCTAGACTGATTTCAATCACATGTTAACTCTTTTGTATTTAGATTATTTTTTAGTTATAGTTTTGCACAAAGTTATGCAATATCAGGTATTTCAATTTAATAAGATAATTTGCATATAGTTGTATGGTTTCAAGAATTCCTATTTAATACTAATAATTTATACACAATCATATGGCTTAAGTAACCACTTTATTTAATAATAATAATATTTTTTTTTTAACACAGTTATATAGTTTCAAGTAACTCATAATAATCCTTAACTAAACAATTATAATTTCAAGTAACTATTCTTAATACAAATAATTTACAAACAGTTCTGCAAAATCAAGAATTCCTACCTAATACAAATAATTTTCAAACAAATCTATTTGACCCATAGATGGGATCCTAAAATTATTATCACCCTGGATCTAAGTGGATCTGAGAGTCACAGAAATAAAGGAGTACTCCACACTACCCAGATCTTCAGCACTGGAGCCTCACCCCAAGATACAGTTTTGTGTCATACCCAGGACACACCAATTTTTTTTTTGGGGGGGGGTCTTCTAACTCAGTAGGGAATAGTCAGTATATTCTCAGGTGCATTAAAAAAAGGTGAAACACATACACTCAAAAGCATGCAGAAAGAACTATTTGTTCTTTTGGCATCAGGTTAGAACTAAAGTACAAAAATTGCCCAATTGGGTGGGGCTGTAGAATACACTGACTGCACTTCTGCAGAGGGGTTAGACCCCCCCCTCAATGAGTGTTCTGGATATGACACTAAACAATCTAATGGTGAGGTTCCAGTAATGCTGGAGATTTGGGGAATGCAGAGCACCTCTTCATTGCTAATAGTGTCCTATCTATGGGTCAAATAGAACTAAACAGTGTATTCATGCTAAACTGAATGGCTTGAAATAGAAATGTTTTTGACAATTAAACAGTCAACTCACATTTAAACTGTGTACTTATGCTAAACTGAATTGTTTGAAATGAAACTGTTTTTGACATTGAAACTGTACTTATACTAAACTGAATTCTTTGACATTTAACTCTGTGTAAACAGAATCTATACTTATACTAAATTGAATTGTCTGAATTAGAACTGCTTGTATTAACTGAATAGCTTGGAACAGAAATGTTTTTGATGATTAAACTGGGTACTTATGCTATACTGAATTGTTTGAAATAGAACTGATCATTTGTATAAAAAGGGATTAGACATTAAATAACCTACAAAGGTTGATATGCCATAAAACACAAACAACTAACCAACCAAAAGTACAAAAAGAAAAATTTAAGAAAATGCCAATGATTATTGATTCACATACACACATAATAAATGCGGGTTATGCAATCTACTCTCTCTATAGAAAGATTGGTTTGGTTATTTTATGGCATATCAACCCTTGAGGGTTATTTAATGTCAAATCCTGTTCATATATATTTATTAGGATATGTAAGGGAGTAGTTTGTAGGTAACATTTTTAAAGGACCCAGACATCATTTATTTGCACACAGTAAATTGTTTCAAGTATAGTAAAAGATTAGATAGTTTTATTGGACCTATAGATAGGACCCTAATAAATACTACCACTCTGGGTCAGAGTGGAGCTGGGAGTAATGGCAATGAAGGGGTCCTGCATATTACCTAAAGCTCCAAGACTTAAGCCTCACCTCATACCACAGACACTTGTTGTGAGTAGGGGATCTTACCCTCTACTGAGATGCAGTTGGTGTATTCTACCACCCCAGTCAATAAGCAGATGACAGAATGAGAAGCTCCATCATTATGGTAATGTGATGCATTGGTATTTATAAACAAAGACTTTCCTAGTGATGTAGAAATTATTTTTTATGTTAAACCTGATAAATAAAATTCAAGGATTATACAATGGTAAATGTTATTTGTCAATTTTAGAGAGAACACAATCTGAGAAACAGACAGATATGTACACACACAAAAAAAAAAAAAAAAAAAAAAAAAAAAAAATATCGAATGTTCAAGAAATTCTGAAACTGTGATTAGCTCTGGAAATAAACAGATGTGCAAATATACAAAACCCTTGGAAAAATTATGGAATTAGCTCACTTTAAAGTAGGTATGCCCAATAGCTTGTGTAGGTCTGCAAGAATCCTTAAGCCTAGACCAATTTGCAAGTATTGGCTTCTGCTGGTATTTGTTTTAGACATGCAAATTACAAGACCATTCTATATTTGTTCCTCAAGTTTGGGTTATTTCATAATATTTCCTTTTGCATGGCTTGGAAATAAATTATACCATTAATAAAAATAATTTAATCTATTATATTAATTATACCATTAAAAATAATTTAATCTATTATATTAATTATACCATTAAAAATAATTTAATCTATTATATTAATTATACCATTAAAAATAATTTAATCTATCCTATTTAAGAAATATTTGATCAAGTGAGAGTGTTCAGCTAAAGATTTAAAAAATGTTTTTGCTTTAAACCTGTTATCAATTTATTTACTGCTAATAATAATAATAATAGAAAAAGAAAAAAAAAAAAAGAAAGCACCCCTTTATTGTGATTTCTCCAAAGCTCATGTTGACCCAGAGCGGTAGTGCCTGTTAGGGTCAAATAATTTGTTTTGTAGATTATTTTATTTGATAGTACAGTGTGAAAAAACAAAAAAAAAATCTTTAACAGCAACTGCAGAAATGTAAATAGTAACATAGAATGAATCTGATTCTCTAACCTCTAAGCATAAAATAATCCTAGACATGTTGACATATTAAAATCAATCAAATGATATTTTAATAGATTATTAATTTGTAACTCGTATTTTTCTTTGTCTTAAATTTAAAAAAATATTGAAACTCAGTTGGTTCATTATCTCTATCCAGTGAAGAACAGTATGTATTAGAAACAAAAAATATGCTCTTGGTAAGATTTGAACACATATCCTCTTTTTTACCTCATTTTCCAGTCCAACTGACAATATGATGGGGTTATAAAAACAAGAGTAATCCTCATGTAACTAAGTGCTAATAAATTTCAATCAACAAAATAAAAGTATTGATGAAATTTGGCCATATCTTATGGATAGATATTTATCACAAGGCTTAATGTACAAAGCATTGATATCTTAAAATAAAAGAGGATCTCATAAATAAGACAGCTGTTATTCTGAAATACTATACAACATTTTCAGCCACTTATATTCATTACAAATGAATATCTGCCTCCAGTTAAGTGGCATGACAACAATTGGTATTTAAATATAACCACAATGATGTTAATTGAAATAATAAATCTGTCATAGAAAATGAGACAGATAAAATTTTCTGGAACTTTCAGATATAAATGGATCACCCAATCCCAACTAGAAGACAAGACACTGTGTTGATTAAGAAGAAAGAAAAAACTTGTCTCACGGATTTTGGTATTCCAGAGGACCATAGAATAAAAATGAAAGAAAGTGAAAAGATAGACAAATACTTGGATCTTGCCAGAGGACTGAAAAAGCTGTGGAATATGAAATTGACTGTGATACCAATTGTTGTGGGCATTCAAGTCACAGTTCCCTAAGGAATGGAAAAAAGGTAAAAGGAATTGGAAATCAGAGAAAGAATCCCGACCACCACATTAATATTCGGTAGAATACTGAGAAGAGTGCCGGAGACCTGAGGAGACTTGCGGTCACTCAGATTCCAGTCAAAGACCACCAGCTTCAGCTGGTATAAAAAAAAACCTCAAGAGGGATATAATAAAAGCTAGAGAATACGAGATGTAGGCTATGTGGACAAAGAGACGAAACAGTGCAGCCTGTAATGAGCTAATTCAGCAAACTGGCACAGAAAGAGTACAAAAGCAGGCATGATTGGGAAGTAAATGTGATCCACTAGGAATTGTGCAAGGTACTAAAATTAAACCATATAAATAAATGGTACATGCATCAACAAGAAAAATAAGACCCCCCCCAAATTTTCTAGGATTGAGATGAAAACAGATCATCCTATTATTGTTGAGTAGCTAGCAACCCCTCAGCACTCTCCCAGATGGACTGACTCATAGCCATAAATAGCCTATGATTAAGAAATTCAATGGTTGATTACTAAGTTGATATTAAGCTGATTAATATTCGGACTGATCTTACTTCGTTTGGCTATATAGCATTTTGACCCTCCTCTATTTCTTCCAAGTTCTTTTATTGTTTATAACTTGTTGCATGTTTTTTTGTATGTATCTCTTAGAACTGGAGACTGGTGCTGAATAAATATATTCAGCACTCATTCTTCTCTCTGTATCAAAGATAATTAATAATAGAGATATAGATTGAAAATGTAAAATTAAAATACAATGTTTGAAATGTGAATTTTTTCCATGATAATAGAATTTTAATAAATTATTAATAAAAACATCCTACTTTGGCCAAACAGATTTGGATATTCATTTATTTAGTCAGTTTTAATACAGCCAGCCATTTGTTGATGTGGGTGTAATTTTATGATCCAATATTCTATTAGTAATAACTTTTCTGTATTTTGTAAAAATATCAATCTTGAAACAAAACAAAAAAAGAAAAAAAAAAAAAGAAAAACAAAACAAATCAATCCCTCTTATAATAGCATCCAGTGAAACTAGGAAAAAAATGTTAGTAATATGTAATTAATTTATTTGTGGGTAAATGAATATTAAATTTACTTACAATGGAGGCATCAAGTAAAAAATTTGAGAAACCCTGTTCTATTATATGGTTTATTGGGAAGTTACCTGTTGGACTTGTCTCAGAGGTAAATTGACTTGGTTGCGCCCTTCTCCTCTCTAAATAAAAACTTTACTATTATTAGTTACATTTGTTATTATTTTGGTGATAAAGATTAAAGAATTTAAATATATGTCATAAATTTTCAACTGTTTGGTAAATTTTTATTCATTCTTATACTGCAGAGGTATGACAGGAAATAAAATCTATCATTGTGTCTGGGTGGTAAAAATAAAAATGAGGGTGTAGGCCGAATGGTTAACATGGAAAATCAGTGTTCAAATTTCAGCTGGTAGTTTGTATTCACTTAGCTATAATGCATTTATTACGATCCCAAGGTAGAGTATCATTCCTTGCTGCAGGTATCATGTAACCCATGTGACATGAGGAGGAGATAGGAGCTGGAAAATACTATGAAGACCCCAGCCGTTCCGATCATCATGGGATAATTCAAATTCTCTTTTGAATTAAGATGTAAGCGTTGATGATGAATAAGTACACAAAAGTTACTTCCCTTATATCAAATTTCTTTGCTTCAGATTGTCAATGCGAATTTGTATTTTGAACCATGCTCAGATAAAAAATTCATTTTATATATCTTATTTGATGACATAAGACTTAACCTCATCCCGCAAAAACAAAAAACAAACATGAAAAAATATGTTACAAGTCAAGTTGCCCTATCTGATCGGCTAAAACACGAAGTTTTACATTGTAAATTATAACATTATAATCATTTTACTCTTTGATAGTTTTTTCATTGCAGTCTGAGTGACAACAAGTCTCCTCAGATTTCCAAGACTTAAGCATATTAGCTGACTTTAACAGTGCTGTGGTTTCAATAGTATCTATTTTTCTTCTGATCTTCAATGACCCCTGTCAGCTGGGGTTGTAGAATATGCTGACTGCATCCTCTGTGAGAAAAATCCCCTCACAACAAGTATCCATGGTATGACACTAAAACTGCATCTTATAGTGAGGCTCCAGTCCTGGAGCTTTGGGGAATGTGGAGTACCCATTTCATTGCCATTACTCCTAGGCACACTCTGACCTAGATTGGTAGTATCTGTTAGAGTCCCATCTATGGATCAAATAGAATTTTTCAATCATTTACTAAAGATTATTATTATTGATTATTTGAAACCATATAGAATTACTCATGTTAAATAGCAATACTTGAAACCATTTGACAGTGTGTAAACAGATGATTGATATTTAATTGAATTATTAGTATTAGACAGGAATACTTGAAACCATTTAACTGTGTGGAAATAAATGAGCACTAACTACTCATTTAAAAATTAAGTTATGGTGTAACCCGGATATAAGAGAGCTTGTATCTGGTCCCTAGTTAGAGCCTGTGTTACCACAGACCAAAATAGACCAAAATAGACCAAACCCGGATATAAGAGACTTATTCTCCGGTCCCGACAACTCTCTAATATCCGGGTTACACTGTATCGACAAACTATTCACTTACAAATCATATATACACTACCACCAAAAGTTTGGAACCACCCTGAATTGTTTCTCTAAGTTCATAAAAAGAGGCTTGACTGAACTGTAGAGTAGACATTTACAAATATTTCCACTTCACTGCTTGGTAGACGTTCAATTCAATCTTGATTAATCGATGATTTAAAGTAACTTTCAGAAACCATTCAAATGCCTAGAACTAAATAGACTAGTATTGAAAAAAAAAAAAAAATGCCAAACTAAAAATTCTTTCTTTTGAAGAGAATTATAAACATCATATATTGCTAAAATATCACAGATAACAAAAAATGGGGTACATTATTGCTTGCAACATGTCGAAATCAGGGCAAATGCTGACAGAAAAAGATCTGGGAAGCCTAGAGTAATATCTCTTGTGGAGGATAGACACTTGATTGAGTCTAGCAAAAGGAACAGAAGGAAAATAGCTCCCGAACCAACTGCTGAACTTAATTCTACATATCAATGTCTATGACTGTTAAGAGAAAACCTCTTTCTGTCGGGCATAAAGGATGTGCGTCAGTTAATAAATCTATATCAAAAAAGAAAAATTGGTGGAAAAGACAACAATAGGCAAACCTCACAAGGATTTGACTTAAGATTGGAAAAATGTACTATGGATTGATGAGTTTAAATTTGAGCGTTGTGGAAGTAAACAAAGTGTGTTTGTCAAATGAACTCCTCCCAAATAAATGAATGAAAATTACATTGTGCCAACAATTAAGCATGGTGGTGATGTTTGGTTGGGTTTTATGGCATATCAACCTTTGTAGATTATTTAACGCCAAATCCATTTTTATGTAAATAATCAGTTCTATTTCAAACAATTCAGTTTAGCATGAGTACACAGTTTAATTGTTAAAAATATGTCCATTTCAAACTATTCAAGCAGTTACATATAACAGTTCAGTTTAGTTTAAGTGCAGTTTCAATGTCAAAAAAAAGTTCAATTTCATACAATTCACTTTAGCATAAGTACGTAGTTTAAATCTAAGTACAGTTTAATTATGAAAAACATTTCTATTCCTAGCTATTCAGTTTAGTCAAGCAGTTCTAATTCAGTTTAGTATAAGTACAGATTTTATTTACATATAGTTAATATTCAAAACAGTTCTATGTTAAACAATTCAGCTTAGTGTAAATACAGTTTCAATGTCAAAAAACAGTTCTATTTCAAATAATTCAGTTTATCATAAGCACGCAGTTTAAATGTAAGTATGGTTTAATAGTCAAAAAAATTTCCATTTCAATTTATTCAGTTTAATCAAACAATTCAGTTCAGCATAAGTATGCTGTTAGTTCTATTTAACCCATAGATAGGGCCCTATCAGGTGCTACCACGCTGGGTCAGAGTGGACCTGGGAGCAATGGCAATGAAGGGGTGCTCCGTATTCCCCAAAGCCCCAGCATTACTGGGACCTTACCATCAGACTGTTTAGTGTCATATCCATGATACTCATTAGCAGGGGTCTTACACTTCTGCAGAGGTGCAGTCAGTGTATTCCAGCCGACTGGGCAATACACAGAGTTAAATGTCAAACTGTTTTATGTCAGATAATTTAGTTTAGCCTAAGTACACATTTTAGATGTCAAAACAGATCTATTTTGAGCAATTCAGTTTAGCATTAGTACGCAGTTTAAATGTCAAAACAGTTCTATTTTAAACAATTCAGTTTAGCATGAATATGCAGTTTAAATGCAAAAATCAGCATAGTGAAGGAAGCACGGTTTAGTTCTATTCAACCCATAGATAGGACCCTTATCAGGTGCCACCACTCTGGGTCAGAGTGGACCTAGGAGTGATGGCAGTAAAGGGATACTCCACATCCCCCAAAGCTCATCATCAGATTGCTTAGTGTCATATCCAGGACACTCGTTGGGGGGGGTCTTTTCCCTCTGCTGAGGTGCAGTTGGTGTATTCTACAGCCCCAGCCGACTGGGCAATGGTGGTGATGGTGTAATACTTTGAGGATGTTTCGGAGGCAAGATTGTTGGAAATTTGGTTCAAATTAAAAGCATTAGATGAAATGAAAAGTATTATTTAATACTGCAGAGGAATGCAATTCTGTCTGGCTGCTGCTTTATAGGACAACATTTAGTTTGGCAACAAGATAATGATCCAAAAAACAGCTCAAAACTGTGTACAAATGATATAAAATCATTGGAAATTAAAGGAATTTTTCAAATAATGACTTGGCCCTCTCAGTGTCCACATCTTTCACCAATTAAACTAGTCTGGGATGAAATTGATCGTAAAATTCAAAGGGAACAGCCTAAGAGTTGTTTAGACATTTACACAGTTTGGAAATAACTTCCAGCAAAATACTTTTACAAGTTAGAAGAAAGGATGCAAAAAAATTAATACTGCAGAGGAATGCAATTCCTTCTGGCTGCTGCATTGCTGAACAACATTTAGTTTTGTGACAAGATGATGATCCAATGTGTGCAAATTATCTAACATCAAAAGGTGTTAAAGGAATTTGGCTAATTGTGACCCCCCCCATGTCTCTAGGTCTTTCACGAATTGGTTTGGTTTCTTAGTGTAATGGCATATTAACCTTTGCAGGTTATTTAATGCCAAGGTCTTTCTCCTAGAAGAACAGTAGTGGTACTATTTAACCCATAGCTGGGAAGATAAGGGGGTTCATACCTTTCCCAATGTTATTTGCCTGAAAGTGAATGTAATAGCACGACTGGAGTACGAATTCACTTCTTACAATTCCACAGTCCATCGCTTTAACCATTACACCATTATGATTATTTTATATTAATTTTGATTTAAATTGCATAATTTCATGCAAACATAGAAAAAATAAATTTATTTCTTTAAAGATCTGAAACTTGATTCTTTTTAAAGCTCAGAAGTAATTTTAAAAAAATATCAATGTTGTCCAAACTTTTGGTCAGTTGTGTATATATAAATAGGATTTGGCATGACATAACCCACATGAGTTGATATGCCATAAAACACTAACCAACCAGTCTCTTTGCTAGGGCTTTGATGACCAATATAAGGGTGCCAACCTCAATTGGTTTTACAGTCACCCTCATGAAGTTTTTTCCAGCTCTGTGGCAAGATCCAGATATTGTCTGGCAAGGACACACGGTGCAGTAGAGAAGGCAATTGTTTGGAAAGTGCTAAGTGAAATCATCTGGAGGTTGCAGGTTCAATCCCAACAACAGGTAAGAATAACAAGTAATACTTTCAATTACTTAACACTTGCACCCAGTCATGATTAACAAAATTATAACAGTCTACCCCTGTGGTTCAAATAAAGGGTTCAGTTTGAAATTCTGTGTGGACTCCTGAATTCAACATGAAACACCTGAAGGATGAAAGACATCATTCAAAATGTTGAGAGTGTAACAATAAAGATGAGTTCAGTTGTCTGAATATTCTAAGTAATAACAATCCAGGTATTTGTGTTTTTGCTTTCTTTTATTTTTACTCTATAGTCCAGTGGAGCAGCCAAATCTACTGGAGGCCAAGTACTTTATTATTTCTTGTTAATTAACGCAAGGTTTACTCTTCTGGCTGAGATTAGATGATCTATTTGTATCTCAAAGACAAAGAAAATTTTATGTGTCTCACTTTCTTGGATAGATTCCAGTTTTGCGCATATACCATTTATCAGCATGGTCAAATTTTACTCTTGCATTATTCCCAGTGGTTCACCTTTCCCACCCAATTGTGCCTATTATTGTATTCTTTTTGCAGTTTGCTACATTCACTTATGTTTTATATGTGATCACATTACCAACACTTGTTAATTCTTTTGCATATCATCAATTTTTGCTTTGATTTAATTCGTCCTTATGGCATTATTTTGGTTTGGTTTGGTTTCTTTGTTTAATGGCATATCAACTCTTTGTAGGTTATTTAATGCCAAAGCTATCCTCCTAGAAGAACAGTAGTGGTACTATTTAACCCATAGCTGGGAGGATAAGGGGGTTCATACCTTTCCCAAGGGTATTTGCCCGAAAGTGAACGTAATAGCATGACTAGAGTACGAACTCGCTTACTACGATTCTGCAGTCCATCGCTTTAACCATTACACCACGAGGACACCCTCCCCGGCATTATTTTGTGCTGCTATTAAAAGATTTACTTAGTCTCATCCAGCTAATCACATGAGCAATTTCCTTAGTTTGTCTCTTGATTAATCCATACATTTGTTTTTCTTCCTAGATTTTTTGTTTGTTGTTTGTCTGATTATCCTAAGTTAATTCTGTTGTCAGTCTTTCTTGGCACTTTTGCATATTCCTGAGTCCCTGAATTGTTACATTGATAACAGCTAAAATTTTTTTTCTTCCTTGTCTTCACTAATTGTTGAATGTGTTGGTCTCTACATTGTCATTTCATCGACTAATTCCTTTGCAACATTGTTTAATGTTCCTCAAGAAATAGTTCACAGATTTTGAGTGAGTGATTGGTTTTCATGTTTATTTGTGCAGTTAGGATCTTCTATATCATCAGTAATATTATTAGCATGAAATTGTTTGGGATGGTTCCTTATATTTTTTTGGAGGGGTCTTTCTGGATAACTGTAGTTTTTCCTTTCGTAAACCATTCAGAAATTCTTGTGTAAGCATTAATGTAGATGGGCTAAATCTGTTGTGGATTGATGTGAATCTTTTTGAACCAGTATCCATATATTCCATTATGTCCTGGTATCCTCCAGTTGGTTATTTTCTTGAGTGTTACTTTTAGTGAATCCACATATATTTTAACCTCTGGATCTTCCTCTCTTTCTTGTAATTCTTTTTCATGCAGTGTTTCTGTTCCCATAGTTTATTCAATAAATAGATGGAGTCACTGGATGAAAATGAAACAATCTTCATTCTTTTCCTATAGATTGGTAGAATTTTCTTTCATTATTTTGGAATATTCTGTTTTGTTTGTATTGAGTCTCTATTTCTAGCTAATGTTTGTCCTCATTCCATGTTTTGCCCAGGTTTTTTTTTGTTCTACTGTAGCTGTTAGTTTTTTCAGAAAACACAGTCCAGTTAAATCAACTGAAACAGTCAAAATATGATCACTGGACATCTATGCTTTTCTGCCATTGATTAATAAGGTTATCTATGTCTGTACAATATCAAGAAATCTTTAAATACAGTTTAGAGTAAAAAAATATCCAGGTGATTGAAAAAAAATGGTTATTGTTGGAAAAAAAATCAGATAAATATGGAGCAACTTTGGGTTCAATGGTTATCATCTTAGGAAACAGACATAGTGACTTGAATTCAAATACTAGACAAGGCTGTTTGCATTTCATATAGGGCTAATACCTTTAGGAAAGACTATGCATCCAACTATTCTTCCTCCAGCTATAGGTAAATAGTAGGGCAAACTGGGCTCTTTAACCTGGTCAAGGAGAAGAAAAACTCTAAATTCAAACTTGTTAAATTCCACTTTAAAAAATTGACCTTGTGAGGCATCCAGCTTGTATGGAGGGGTTGGGTAAATACACATGTTGGATGAGGAAAGTCACATGCACCAAGATGGTGAACTTCTGCAGTGTTATTTTGGCAAGGTGGGGCCAAGCATTGTCATGAAAAAAAATTATGACCAAACTTGAAAAGTAAATGTATCACTTTTTTTCACGTTCTTGATTAGGGGCATATAACCTTCAAAATCAAATTCTGAAAGAAGTGATTGAAAATTAATGCAGAGGACACTTTCATCATTAAAATACAATTTTTTTAAAATACAGCTACAATTAAAATAATATTTTAGAATAGAATTCAAACAGTTTGTTAAAATCAGACAGTATTTTCAGAACAACCTAATATTTCAAAACCAATAAATATTTACCCATAAAAACATTTAAAAAAAAAAAAAAAAAAATATTCCCTGATCAAATGGACAGAAAGAATGAAACTTATGAAATATGCTAAACATTCTTATTGTAAACTAAACCAAATATTAATCTAAACAAATGTATGATGATTTTTGGAAAGTTTTAAAAACAATTATAAAAAGCCAAGAGCAGTGGTCATAAAAATGTTTTATTCATCCACTCCTTTTTTTCTTTTTTTGCAAAAGCATAGCTACTTATTCTAAGAAAATTTTCTTCCAAATAAAAGGCAAAAAAAATTTTTTAGTTTGGTTTCTTTGTTTAATGGTATATCAACTTTCGTGGGTTATTTAATGCCAAAGCCATCCTTATAGAAGAACAGCAGTGATGGGAGGATAAGGGGGTTCATACATTTCCCAAGAGTATTTTTCGAAAAGTGAACATTAAAAAAAAATTTTTTTGATAAAAAGTAATGGCTTAGTTCAATCCACAGAAAATACTTGATCCCTACAAAATAATTTATGAGTACTAGTTTGTAACAACCTAAGGTGAGACAACCAGTAAGGATTCATCATCATGTCATGCTGCTAGCATGGATTTCCCTGACTCTCTCTCGACATTCGTCAATCATCCATTGCTTCAGGCAGGTCCACTAGACTACATCTTGTGACTGTATAGAACTGTTGTAGATAAGTTCTCGTTGGTTGTCCAACACTTGCACATCTGTGTGAAGGTGTCCATAGGAGAATGTTGCTTCTGAGTTTGTTCTTACTTTTCCAGCTGTGTCCTGCATATCTTGTGCATCTTATTTGGATGGTTTTAGGGATGAGAGGTAGGTGGCCATACGGCTAATGCTTTGTGGGATGTTGCGGCCAGGATTTGTTCAATATGACTTGTAGTGTTCTTATGCAATTTCCATCTAGCTTTTTCTCTATATGATTAATCAGCATCCAAGTGGTGCATCCATATTGTAGAATGAACATGATTGCTGCTTTTAAAAAATTGGATTCTATTTTATCAGATAGATTTGACTTCCATATGATCGTCAACCTATCAATAGCAGTTCATACCTTCACTAGTTGCACACTGATGTCATTTTCAGAAGATAAGATGCTGCTTCCGAGGAAGGTGAACTTGTCTACTAATTTCAAAGAACCCCCATTGACTGTAAAGATGTCTCCTATTTGATTCAAACACGTGTACTGTTTTTTCTGCATTGACATGGAGACCAATGCCACCTTCTACCTGCTCCAGACTATGCAGCAGGGATTCAAGCTAAATCTCCGCTGCATAATGAATATTAAAATAACTTCATTCATTATGAGCTGTGAGACTATCTAGTGAACCATTAATAGTGAAGTACTTTAGTATGAGGCACACAGTTAGGCTCAAAGTCATTTCATTTGTAATAGGTTATAGAACAAACCATTACAAATACAGCAAGGTATTCTTCCTGATTATTTGTCTTCTACTTACTGATATAATCTTATTTTGACTAAAGTCTACAAGTAAGGCCCAAAGTTAGTTAAGTAATAATGCTCCTTGATTAATTACTGATCATTTGAAGAGACTGGTTGCATGTTGTGATTTTCAACCAGACACATTTAAATAGAGGACTTGTGACAATAAGTTTGATATTTTGACAGTTGCAGCAATTGCATTTTAAAATAACATTTAAAGTAATATCTTATCACAAATGAATTTACAAATGCAGTGATGTTTTTCAGGTAAAAGATTTCAACCTTCAATCCATGAGAGATAAGCACTTGAATAAAGTGTGTTAAGTACAAAAGAACTTTGTAATTGATGATACTCAAGAAAAAAAAAATTGCTTTTTCTATTTATGTCTTGTGTATATATATAAAAAAAAAAAAAGTTCCAATGATTCCCAAATTCCTTTTAACTGTATCATTATTACTATTATTTAACTCCTTTAGAGTTTTTCACACCAGTTCTGACTGGTGGTCTGTCACTGGAGATTGAGAGCCAGCAAGTCTTCTCTAGCTGACCTTAAATCTGTGGTCAGGATGGTCTTGATTCTTCTTGATTCTTCCTGTATTTAGTCAAAGCCACTGAGAACTTTTCCAGCTGCACTAACTATAATTGGTACTACTGTTACCCTCAAGTTCCACAGGTTTTTTAGTCCTCTGGTAAGATCCAAGTATTTTTTTATTTTTTTGCTTTCTTTTATTTTTGCTCTGCAGTCTGGCAAAATCTACTAGATTACAAGTTCTTTCTTTTTGTTAATCATCACATGGTCAGGTTTTCTGGCTGGAATTAGGTGATCCTGTTGTATTTCAAAATTTTAGACCATTTTATGCGTCTCAAGGATGGATTCTGGTTTGTGTATATACCATTTGGTAGTATGGTCAAATTTAAATCTCTTGCACAACTCCCAGTGTATCCCTCCCAGTCATGACTAGTCTTATACACCTTTTGTGCTAGGAGCACAAGATTATTATTTAATTTTCAGCCTTACTTTCTAATGAAGTCATAACCATATTTGTCACTGTAGATAATAAAACTGTAGGCATGATGAGTCAGTATCATGTGGGTGAAACACAGGATTGTGAAAGTGTAGATCTCAAGTTTTACTTTAGTTGATAAATAAAATAAAATCTAAGGCAAAGTAGTCAATTATAAATAATATCTTCATTGCTCTTTCAGTTTAGAATACATTGACGGCATCCCCTGCAGTAGAGTAAGACATTACCCTGTAAAAAAACAAAACAAAAAAAAAAAAACACCAGGGTATCCTGAGTATGGCACTAAACTGCAGGGCTCCTGTTCCAGAGATCTGGAGCATCACCATCAGATCTAGTTTAATGTCATATCCAGGATGTTAGATATAAAGAATTGAGACTACAACACTCAGTATACGGAGAGACGCCCTTTTGTACTCGTCCTCATTCCCCTATCACATTAACAAGTAGGGCTTTCCCTTCTCTTCCAGTCCAAGAAAAACACTCCCTTTTCTCAGGAGTATTAGGGGAGGTAACTTGCATGATTTAACACAGGAGATTCCTTTATGTGGGGAGTTTTTTTTTTTCCTTCTCCAGGGTAGACAGTTTATTCTAAGTCTTGTCAAAAGAAACAGAAAAGTAAAGATTTATTGCCAGTTACTTTATTTTTTACTATTATATTAGTTTCTGTACTGGATATATTTTCATATTCATTAGGTTCTACTTTGATTTTACAGTGCAGCATCTAAATTATGTCATTTTTATATTAGGATTTTGAACATACTGAGTTTTTGAATAACAGTAGGGAAGTTGGGAAACCAATTGTAGGTTCCTAACTTAATCCTGTTACTCATTCTGTTTTTACTATCTGTTGTGGTGTGTGAAACCACCCCTTGAAGAATGGACTGATCCAAGCCTATAAAAAAAAAAAAAAAATCAAAAGACAGTTATTGGATACCGTCGCTCCTGGGGCTACCACCCGCTTTGGTGGGGTCAGGTTTATCCCCTGGAGCTGAGGGGAATGGTATTTTTCAAACTAACAGAACTTGAGCTTCTGCTTGTGTCTGGACCCCGCCCAGCAGCAAAGTGGCCTTGTGCCATATTTCAACATCTGTTGAATGTTGACAAAATAGAAATTGTAACTGGATACTTACTGTATACTGTATTTCCTTACTTGTACATTAATTCCAAGAATAAATACCTATCATCTCACATGTATCTTTAATTATATTATTAAAATATAACACTATTACACTAAATTCCACCATTTCCTAATGTTGTCAATCAGTCAGGTATGAGTTGATCTTAAAGTGGATCTAATCTTTTTTTAATTATCTCTATTACTACATAATTAGCAACAATGTTTTCAAGAATATTTTTATATCTTTTAACCCTTTTACTTACCAAGTCAGATTAAAATTGTTTAGCAATGATTATTTATCTAAAGAAAAAAATCCTTACATTGCTGATCTTTTTACAGATAAGCTCCACCTTTAACCTTTTTACCACCAAGTTCTTATTTTGACATCTTCAGCATTAATATTGAAATGAAAACTGACTGGTATATTGTTGTCCCTGTAGGAACAAAAGAGTTAAGTGGGGGTGTCCTCGTGGTGTAATGGTTAAAGCGATGGACTGCAGAGTCGTAAGTGAGTTCGTACTCCAATTGCGCTATTACATTCACTTTTCAACAAATACCCTTGGAAAAGATATGAACCCCCTTATCCTCCCAGCAATGGGTTAAATAGTACCACTACTTTTCTTCTTGGAGAATGGCTTTAGAATTAAATAACCAACAAAGGTTGATATGCCATTAAACAAAGAAACCAAACCAAAAGGGTTAAGAAACCCAATGTACAACCCCAACAACAATTAGTTAATCCTTACAAAAGACCTGAAGAATTCTTCATATTTGTTGCTAAAGAGATTTTTCTGCAAAACTGTCATTTTCTTTATTGAAAATAAGAAAGGATGTTTAAAATTATCTTCTCCATGATAAGATATGTTACGTGACCTTTATGATAATATCTTAATACAGTACAAGGTTCTATAGTCTAAGCCTCCATTGTTCAGTGTTGCCTGATTATTAGATTTCATAGGTTATCAGTATAATATCATGCATGAACAACTCTACAAACACTTCTGAACCACTTGTTATACACCTACGATGTCTCAGATTAATAAAAACAGAAATAGTAAATGAACTGTTTGAATGTAAAACAACTTGAACTTCTAAAATGAAGATTTTTGGTAGAATTGGGAAGAAATGTTTTTTTTTATTTCTTTTTAAATGACAAAGACAAAAATAAAAAGAAGAACGTAAAAAATATAGATAATAAAAAATGAAAATGTCAATGAGAGAGAAAGACAGAGAGAGGGGAGAGATGCTCATAGAAATCCTATATGAGGCTGTTTGCATTTCACATAGCACTAATATCCTTGGGAAAGGTATGAATCCAATAATTCTCTCTCCAGCTAGGGGTAAATACTAGGGTGGACTGGCTCTTTAACCTTGGTATGGCAACCAGTTTATGATAATAAAAAACTCTGAATTCAAACCTGTTAAACTTTGCTTAAAAATGACCTTGTGCCACACCCTGCTTGTGCCTAGGGGTTTGGTGAAGGCATAAAAAAGAGAAAGAAACAATGAAAGGTAAAAAAAAAAAAAATTCAAAAAACCTTGTTGGAAAGAGGTTGATAAAGGCTGGACAGAAACAGTTTTACCTTGGGACAAAGTTTATATATATATATATATATATATATATATATATATATATATATATACACATACATACATACACACACAGAGTCTGTGAATGTGAAATGTCACAAAAGGCATATACAATTTCAATTGAATATGGGAACTTGCTCTATAATTAGAATTTGAGAGTTATCTCCCTTGAAGAATATAATAGGAGCGGGTATAAATGAAGTTATGTGAATTGTTTGTTTGGCTTTTATGACATATCAATCTTCGTAGGTTATTTAACGTCAAATCCATTTTTACACAAATAAACAGTTCTATTTAAAACAATTCAGTTTAGCATAAGTACACAGTTTAATAATCAAAAACATTTCTCTTTCAAGCTATTCAGTTAAGTTATAGTTCTATTTCAAATAATTCAGTTTAGTGTACAAAAACAGTTCCTTTTCCAACAATTCAATTTAGCCTAAGTACACAGTTCTATTTGACCCATAGATAGGACCCTATCAGTCGCTACCAATCCAGGCCAGTGTGGACCTGGGAGCGATGGCAATAAAGGGGTACTTTGCATTCCCCAAAACTCCAGCATTACTTGAGCCTTACCATCAGATTGTTTAGTGTCATATCCAGGATACTCGTTGGTGGGGGGGGAGTCTTACTCCTCTAGGCCCTACGCAAATTGGAGTTTTATTCTTTCAGAGTATATTGATACAATTATGTGCCATTTTTGCTCTGTGATGAAAGCAGAAAAACTGAATGATAATATAGATATCATTTATATAAAAATATTTAATACTTCTAATATCTATGTTATATAATAAAATTTTGAATAGCAGATCTATCCAGAAAACATTGTTATGGGTAGTCATTCACTAAGCTTAACTTAGGTTTGGTTTGTTGGTTTTATGGCATATCAACCTTTGTAGGTTATTTAACACCAAATCCATTTTTATGTAAACAATCTGTTCTATTGAAAACAGTTCAGTTTAGCATAAGTACACAGTTTAATTGTCAAAAACATTTCCATTTTAAACTATTCAAGCAGTTATATGTAATAATTCAGTTGAGTGTAAATACAATTTTAATGTCAAAAAACAGTCCTATTTCAAATAATTCAGTTAAGCATAAGCACGCAGTTTAAGTGTAAGTACAGTTTAATAGTCAAAAACATTTCTATTTCTAGCTATTCAGTTTACTCAATTCATTTTAGCATAAGTATGCTGTTAGTTCTATTTAACCCACAGATAGGGCCCTATCAGGTGCTACCACTCTGGGCCAGAGTGGACCTGGGAGTGATGGCAATGAAGGGGTACTCCACATTCCCCAAAGCTCCAGCACTGCTGGAACCTCACCATCAGATTGTTTAGTGTCATATCCAGGACATTCGTTGGGGGGGGGTCTTACCCCTCTGCAAAGGTGCAGTCAGTGTATTCTACAGCCCCAGCTGACTGGGCAATAAGCTTAACTTAGTATTCAGCCAATCCCTTGGCCATGAGCAGAATGTAACACAAGGTCAATTTTTAAGTGCAGTACAGCTGGTTTGAATTCAGGGTTGTTCTTTTCCTAGATTGGATGCCTAAACAAGGCTAAAGAGCCTTGTCTATCCTACTATTTACCCACAGCCATAGGGAGAATAGATGGATTCATGCCTTTCTCCAGGGTATTAGCATTAAGTGAAATGAAGACAAACACCTCGAGGATTTAAACTTGGGTCATCGATTTCATTTCCTATGTCGATAACTGTTACACTTAACTCCTACCATTTTTTTTGTGATGGTCTAATTTCTTTGCACAACTTATCTTTTATCTATGGAATCTCAATAAAATTATTATGATTAATTTCTGAATTATTTTTCACTGACAGAAAAACTGTTTTATTGCAATCATTTCGTTTCAATTGACTTGAATAAAAATATTTTTGCTGTATTTTTGTGTCAAGTAGTGTCATCATAAAATGGTAAACACTTTGGCACCCAGGCTCAATGGCTCTTAGTTTTGAGGACATTAGTGGCTTTTAGTGAAGTCTTTTAGTTTGTCTTTTCTAAAGTGGGTTAATGTATATACATGTTATAAAACAAACTGCCTTGTAAATTTATTTTGAGCCAATGCCCACTAAAAATCTGCTTGGTGTGGACATGAAATTGACTAACAAGTTTATTTCTCGAGATATATGGTGTGATCATAAACAAGAAGACCAAATCTTTAAATTTTTATTTTATTTCTAAATCTGGATGAAGGTACGTGGGCATCTGGGAAACATAAAGCAGAATTTTTTTAATAGAATAGATTCCAAACCAAATAAAGCAACTTTTAATCTTCTCAAAACCATCTATATAGTTCCCTCAGTGTGAATAAAAACAGGTCGACAGGTGTGAATTTACTAGTTTGTATTTATAAATCTCTTTATAACAAAACAAAAAATTGCAGAATGCCAAATTGGATGCGATGGATGCTAAATGACCGGTATGATCTGGCTCTGACCAAAATGGTCCAGATCATTCCGCAGTCTTTAATCATGTATATATACATATTTTCAGAAAAGAAAACATTTAAAAAACAATTATATTCTAAATGAATTCTTTTATAAAAATACTAAATTCTATAATACTCCTTTTTATGATAGGTTTTAAAATGTCTTTAGAAAAAAAGATTATTTATTAATAAAAATACAAATTTAAAAAGAAAAAAAAGAAAATGCAAAAGTAAAATCAAAATACAATGCCTGAAATTTGAATTGTTATCCTTGGTAAGAGATTTTTAATTGATGAAATTAAATGGATTTTTAATGAATAAAATTAAATAGGTTTTTAATTGATGAAATTAAAAAATTATAATCAACAAAAATGAAGATCTGATTGAAGTTTCAGTATTGTTGGGGTTATAGGATTCATTATTCCATTTGTAACAACTTTTCTGTATTTTGTAAATGTTTGAAATAGAAAATATGAAAAAAAAACAAACAAACCTTCATCATAGCATCAAGTGAGACTAACAAAAAATGAAGGTTGTATTTAATTTACTTGGGGGTAAGGGTGAATGGAAATTTTGTTACAGAGGTGTGTCAAGTAAAAAGTATTAGAAGCCCAAGCCTAAGGTTGCATTTGCACTCACTCTAATCATTATGAATTCTCAAGGGACCTATTCATTTGATGATAATTTTAGGTTTTTGGTTTCTTTGTTTAATGGCATATCAACCTTTGTAGGTTATTTAATGCCAAATCAATTCTCCTAGAAGAACAGTAGTGGTACTATTTAACCCATAGCTGGGAGGATAAGGGGGTTCATACCTTTCCCAAGGGTATTTGCCCGAAAGTGAACGTAATAGCGCGACTGGAGTACGAACTCACGTACTACGATTCCGCAGTCCATCGCTTTAACCATTACACCACGAGGACACCCTCCCCATGATAATTTTAGATTACTAATTTGCTGTTATATCATTTCTATAAATAGGATGTTATTTGATAGCAAACTTAATGGCCAGTAAAAGCAGCCTTTGAAAAGTTAAACAACATTAATTTTTTTCAATAGATATTTGAAGTTTTCAAGGCTAAAATCAAGAAAAATTGAGTTTGTTTTCATAACAGACTGACATAAAAATCAGTGTTCATAACAAGTTGTCAATAGGAATACATTTGACATTTAGTTTTACAAATAAAACTGGGAAAAAAAAAAAGAAAAAACAAATCTTTTAAAACATTTTTTGAAAATACCAACCCCAATCATTTCTAAATATATAATCTCACATTCTTTAGTAGATCATGTCAAGAAATGAATCTTCAATTTCTTTGGTCGTCATCTCTTACAACTATCATTCAATCCTTATAAAGATATTTAGGTGTATTCAAAGTATTTCACTAATATCTATGGTTGTTATATCAATACTAGAACAAGTGAAAAGTCTTGCAACATTTTAGTACCTGCTAGTTGGTGGAGCCTATATCATGTGACTGAAGCAGTCCAAACTGTGATAGGTACCCACTATGGTTGATAGTATTGTGCTTGTTATTATGCCAACACGTACATTGTTTCATCTTGTGTGTGGCTTGAAAGTCACACAGATGAACGTGTAACAGTCTAATTCAAGAACTTACATTTTACAAGTTTGAACTGGGTCATAATATTGCTGATGTAATCAAAAACATTAGTTGTGTGAAAGGCAATATAGTTGATCACAGTAATCAGATGGTTGAAAAAATTCATTCTGTTTGCAAGGATGTCAACAATCAGGCAAGGTTAAGTAGGCCTAAAACTTAAAGAGTACTTGGAGAGTATCAGGCAAATTTAGCATCACATGATCCAGTGTAGTTCGTCACCTTCAGGACCTTAGCAAAAGTATCCAGAGCTACCGAAATGTGCCTCACGTTACTAAGATATTGCAAAACATTTGACTCGAGTAATATTTTTTATTTGGTTGATATTAATTACCTGTGTTGATGTTTATAATTCAGGATTAAGTCAATAATTTCAGACACCATTTTTCTTAAAGTGTACTTTAAATGATTGCTGAGTTTTGGAGTCAGGATTACGTAAAATGCCTAGTTGTCCATGAAACATCTTGAATCTCGTGGCTATGGGACCAGTGCACTAATAACAAAGAGAATAACCCTGATTGGTGCTGCATAATAGTTTAACATTAAAGTTTTGTAAATGGTTAGTGACACAAAGGAAGTAAGCTAAAAAAAAAATATATATTTATATATATATATATATATATTTTAACAGTCAATTTTTCTTGTGTAGAAAAAAAAAGAAAAAAAAAGGACAGAACATAAACCCTGGCAAGAAGTAGACTAAATCCAGCAGAAACTATTACTGATTCAGACTTTGCAGATGATCTAGTGCTTCTTTCAAATATACCTGCTCAAGCCAAGTCTCAGCTCCATATACTGGAGCAGGCAGCAAAAGGCATCAAACTCAGATAAAACAAAGTTAATGAGTTTTAATTAATCTTGTTTAATGAACTTTTGAATTAAGTTGACCAGCTCACATACCTCAGTAGCAGTATCTCTCAAATGAAAGAGTTAAGGGAATCCACGTTGGTAGCACGCATTGATGATGATGCCTCAAAATCATCGAATTATAAAAGATTACATTTCTATTTCACTGAAATCAGTTGTCAACAATGTTGAGGGGGCGGAAATACCGGAGCAACTCAAGTTTTTCTTTTCTTTGTTGTTATGATCTTTATGAGAAAAATAGATTCTGTCATTTCAGGTTGGATAATGTAGAACAACTTTAGGACTTTATTTGTCTAAATTTCTGAGATGAAGCTTGATAACTTTTATCGTTTTGAATATTCACACTATTGTCTTCATCGTTATACTCACAACGCCCAGCAGAACATATGGCGAAGTTGATAAGGTCTTTGGTTGGAAAGGACTTTGGAGTGAAATCATCTGGAGGTTGCTGGTTCAATCCCAACTACAGGTAACAATGAATACTTGAAATAGCTTAACACTTGTATCTGGTCTTGGTTAAAAGAATTAGAACAATTTACCTCTCTGGATTACATAAAGGGTTCAGTTCAAGGTTTTTGTAAGTTCCTGAATTCATCATGAAACACCTGAAGAAGTTCAAAGGACATATCGGCTGAAACGTTTCGAGTATAACAATGAAGACAATATTCTAATAAACTTTTCAGCTCAAGTCCATATTAACTCGTTCACCTTTTGGCGTCATCAACCAATTAGTCCCTTCAAATCTCACCTCACTGAACTAAGGTTCCCTCATAAATATAGACTGGAAAGTTTGAAACACAATATGTGATGAAGTTACCTTTTCAACAAAAATTTCTACACAATGACAAAAAAAAAAAAAAAAAAAAATCAATAAATTTTGTTGACATTGTAAACCATTGCATAAAAGGTAATGATTCTTTGGCACTCCCAAGCTATGAATGACCCCAGGGTTATCATCTAATGAAGGTTTTCTTGGTTCAGCTTCTGTTTTTTTCTTCTTCATTATCATGCTGATAGCATAGAGTTCCCCAACTCTTGCCATTTGTTTCTATTGTCCATCACTTCTGGCACTTTCTCTAGATACCATCCAGTGTCTGCACAAAGCTGATAGACTTAGTCCTTGCTAGTTGGCAAACACCAGCATGTTCCAGTGTAGGAGTCCATTAGAGAATGTTGCTAAGGAATTTATCCTTATCCTACATGTCATATTTGTCTTGGATAGTTTATGAGATGGGAAGTAAGTAGCCATACAGCTGCTATTTTGAGGGATGGTGCTTCCTGGATTTATTCAAAACAGCATGTAGCATTCTGGTGTAGTTTTCACCTTGCTTTTTCTCAATACATTTCATTAGCTTCAAGATGGTGCATCTCTACAGTAGTACTGAAACGTGTAAGAAGTCCCATTTTATTTTAACAGATACATCAGATTTCCTTATAATTGATGTCCTGGTGATAGCAGCCCATGCCTTTTGCTATGCATATGTTGACATCACGTTCAGTCAACTAATTTCAGAGATTTAATCGCTTTAAGTTGAAATGGCTCCTCCTTGTCTAGGGCATATGAACTATGTTTTATTTGCAGTCATGTAGAGACCAATACCATTTGTTTTCATACCATGCATAAAATATTCAAGTATTCTTATACAATATTAATAATTTGCATACAGTTATATGATTTCAAAAATGTCAAGCATTTCTATGGTTTCAAGTAACAAATAATCCTTTGGAAACAATTATAGCTTCAAGTAACTATTTTTAATACAAATAATATACAGAGTTATATGGTTTCAAGTATTTCTATCTAATCCTAATAATTTTCAAACAGATCTATTCAACCTATAGATGGACCCTTAACAGGTACTTCCAATCCAAATCAGAGTGGGCCTGGAAGTAATGGCAAGAACACAAGCCTCATAAACAGATACAGTTTAGTGTGATACCTAGAAGAGTGTCTTACTCTTTTGCAGAGGAGGCAGTTTGGGTATTTTAAGCCCTGCTGACAGGACAGGAGATTGTTGGTTACTTAGCAGTTTCCATGTCTTCTCACAGGTTAGGTTTGGATTGGTTTTATGACACATCAACCATGTTGGTTATTAATGCTAAACCCATTTTTATGCATATAAACAGTTCTATTTCAAACAATTCAGTTTAGCATAAGTACACTGTTTAGTTCTATTTAATCCATAAATATGACCCTATCAGGTGCTAATACTCTGGGCTACAGTAGACCTGTGAGTGATGGCAGTGTAGGGGTACTCAGCATTCCCCAAAGCTCCAGCATTACTGGAACCTCACTACCAGATTGTTTAGTGTTATATTCAGGACACTCTTTGGGGAGAGGTCTTACCCTTCTACAGAGAAGCAGTCAGTGTATTTTACAGCCCCAGCCCACGGGGCAGTGTATTCTTCAAGTAACATAATTGGGTTACATAGTACCAGAAGTAAAGAATGCTCACTAACCCAACGTATTGAATGCCCAAGATTGATGGCCTTTGCAAAGTCAAAAGCATCCAACAGCCCTGCTGAAGGAGTGATGGAGATTTGTTTCATCATTGTCAATGCATTTCTGTCATAAAACCATTTGCAATGCATTTCAATACATTGTTTTTAGTATGTATTGTATTGCTATACAGTTTAAAATTTTTTTTTTGCTCAAAATTACGTTGATTATAAATGATTTTAAAACTGATCTATTTGATCCAGGAGAGTCCCATGGCTAATGTGCTTGATTGGCATTGTCGTAAGCAAGTTCAAGCTCCAGGTGTGTTATAGTGTTTACTTTGGGACTAATATCTTTGGCAAAGATATGAACTTCCTTATTTCTCCAGATACGAGTTAAATAGTATCATTACTGTTCTTTGACAAGGGTTGATTTGGTATTTAATAACCAACAAAGGTCGATACACCATTAATGCAGCTTAGTGTTGAAGCAATCACAGATATTTTTTCTCTCGCAAATCAATGCCCTCACCAAGCAATTTGGCCACACGCTGACCAATCAGCAGGCAGAGCGAATTGATTCCTTCTTCCTCTCAAGAACTATTTTTTCTAGCCCTGTTTGGAAGTCGGCCTGCAGAACAGAGAGCACAAGACCAGCAAAGAAGAAAGACCTCCCTCCTGTAGCCTGCCGCAGGAACCCAGCATTCACGATCTTCACTGAAGATAACTGTTACCACAGATACCCACTGAAGAAGGTAACAGCGGCTACCAGCTACACACACAAAAGAACTAATGCTGCCACCTGCAATACACTAAAGAACAAAAGAACTGACATACAACCTGCGACACTACTACCTGATACCCAAAAAGAATCTTTTCTCACTCTGACAAGTCTACTTGTAACATACCCATAATATATGGATGTGTGAAATAGACATAGGGAATCCGAAATACACGACATTCACAAAATTGATTCAGGTACAAAACTTTATAACTTTTGAGTTAAAGGTTATTCGACATGAGGAGAGAGAGACACAATCTTTCTATGCTGACTGCTTTAACACCTGCCCCAAACCACATGTGGCACCCCATCTACAAACTACTAGTCTGGCCTCAGCGGGCCCAAAAAGTCAACCTTCCCGTTCAGACACAGGAACTCAACTAACTGCTTTTCTCAAATCCCCAAAATCCTCAGCGCGTTCGGGCATGACGTCATTCACCTCCCCTGGTCCATTTCCTATCTGGGAATTTTTATTTTGACATCTGTGAATGACACATCCTCGCGTGAACACTCGCGTTAATGTTGCACCTAACCAACCCATGCACTAAGCGAAAGGTTCTCATCCTAACGAAACCGGATCCCTCCACAATTATATTACATATTTTTGTCATAAAAATAAACCATTCATTGTTGTTCTTCAAATGAAGTTTTGTTATTTTGTTCAGTGTTACATAAATAACTACAAATTAACTTATAGTGTATGTAAACCAGTCATATACTAAAGTGTCATACACAAAAAACCCTTTTTTAAGGTTGGTTTTACTCCTTTGCAGGGGATACAGTCGGTGTATTCTCAGCCCCACTGACAGGGTGATATTTTTCTTTGAGGTACAATTCTACATTTACTTCAACTGTTTTGGTTACAGCTTTTCAATGCTGTAGAGTTTGATAATGAATAATATCTAGTAAAATCATTGACAATGCATTTCTATAGAAAAAGTATTACTACAAACTGCCCCAACTGTTATGAACTTAGTTCACAATTCTGTTATCTGTGCTTTTAATCATTAGGCCACCTATACCAAAAATTAAGCAGGCTAAAAAAGCAAGGACAAAAAAAAAAAAAAAATTAAACCATTGTTTATGGGAATATATCAATATTGTGTTCGAATCAAATTACAATTAAAAAAAAAAAAATTATTGACACTGTTCACACCCAGATTTTAATCCTTGACATAAAACAAGTATTGAAATACTTGTAAACAGCATTATAATGAAAAATACTAAAAACTGAAAACTTTCTTTTCAATTATCAAAACAGATCTTAAATTTTCAAGCCTTTTTTAGAATCTTAAACATCTTTCATAAACACTCCAGATTTTATCATAACACAATGACTTTCTAAATATGACAGCTTTATTAGTTTCACAATATAAAATAAAAAAATAAAAAAACATTTCTCATTGCTCTAGTTTCAGAAGTAAAAATCTACCCAACACCACACCCCACAAAAAAACACATTTATATAAAAAGCCAAGTACTTTACTGGACAGCACTTGTACTTCATCAAACTGAATGTTCAACTCGTTTCCTTTAAATAAAAATCCATGTATTACACATTCTTAAGGAGGTTGCCCAACAAGAACCCACCAATGGGTTAAATAGTACCATTACTGTTCTTCTACAAAAAGAATGACTTTGGTATTAAATAACCCACAAAGTTTGATATGCCAGCAAACAAAGAAACTAAACCCAACCCAATATGGAAATATTGGCAACATAAGCATTTTATACATCTTTGTAGTTGTGCATATTAACTCATCATATCACTGGCTGGATTTTTAAAATGTTTCAAAAATTTTTATTTGTATAAATGATAATGTATTTTGCTTGATTTTAATATCATGTCAACCTATTGGGGGATTATTTTATGTCTAGATGCTAGGGAATTTCATTTGTTGTACATTCGTATTTGCATTTTTTGTGCATTTGGTTTCTTGTAACTATTTCTAATAAATCATGCTTGCTTAGTTATGTATAGTAAGTAAGTTGGCAACCAGAAGGCTCCCTTTTCAATAGCTACTACACTGAGGAGTAGGGGAGGGTGCTACTCCTTTCCCTGAATTGCTTCACTTTACCCTTGATAAGTACCTTATGTTGCCGAGTGTTAAGCAAGGAGGTACCAAGTTCCATTTTTTAAGTCTTTTGTATGACATGACCTAGGATTGAACCCTGGTCTCTTGGGCCATTAGCAAACACTCTACCCACTAGGCCAATGAGCTGGTTAATAATAATAATAATAATAATCCTTAGTAAACAATTATAGCTTCACTAACTATTCTTAATACAAGTAATTTGCATACAATTGAGTGGTTTTAACTCTTCCCAACATTGATAATTCTGCAGGACATATAGTGTAATGGTTATAGGCATTGGTTCCCTAAGCTTCTAAGGAGACACTCATCTGGAGGTTGCAGGTTCAAACCCTGACTGCAGGCGAGTAACAATACAGGAATACTTAACACTTGTACTCGGTTATGGCTAACGGAATCAGAACTGGCGACCCCTGTGGATTCAATAAAGGATGTAGTTCGAAGTTATGTGAAGGTTCCCAAGTTCGACAAGCACCTGGAGAACATATTGGCAGAAATGAACCCTTAATGATCACAATTGATAATTCTATTTAATTATAATCATTTGCTTGCACACACTTATATCATTTCAAGTAAAAAAGTAAGTTGGCGACCATAGTCGAGGGTGACCCGAAGGCTCCCTTTTCGATAGCTTACTACACCAAGGTGTAGGGGAGGGCGCTACTCCTTTCCCTGGATTGCTCCACTTTACCCTTGATCCGTACCTTATAATGCTGAGTGTTAAGCAAGGAGGCATCAAGTACCATTTTTTGAGTCTTTGGTATGACTCGACCTGGGATTGAACCCAGGTCTCCCGGGCCATTGGCGAACACTCTAACCACTATGAACAATTTTCAAACAAATCTCTTTGACCCAAATGAGTACTTCCACCCTGGTGGCAATGAAGAAGTATTCCACTCTCCCCAGAGCTTCAGAATCAGGTGCAGTTTAGTATTTTATCAAGGACACCCTTTTTTTGGGGGGGGTCTTACCCTCTTTTTAGGAAATACAGTCAGCATATTTTAAGCTCCACCAACAGGCCATTATAATTGTTTGAATGAATTTAAGTTTTATCATAAATCCTATTTTTGATATCATTGATTAAAACCACCAGGAGTTAGAGCATTGTCAATGCATTTCTATAGTAAGAACATTGTCAATGCATTTCTATAGTAAGAACATTGTTAATGCATTTCTATAGTAAGAACATTGTTAATGCATTTCTATAGTAAGAACATGGTTAATGCATTTCTGTAGTAAAAGAATTGTCAATGCATTTCAATTCATTATTTTATGTGTTGTGTTGCTAACAGTATCACTCATAAATGATAATACCCACAACAAATTTTCTTCTCAACAAGAGATACCAGGATTTTATCATTTCTAGAGGAACATTATATTCTCAAAATGAATATTATTTATCCTCAAATCTACAGAATTCCATTCTGACAGTCTTTCAGTTCTATCTTTGTGGATAGTCATTATTTTCCTATTTTACTTTTGGGTACAATTTTACATGTACTTGTGGCTCAGTCAGTTGGGGCTGTAGAATACACCGACTGCTTCTCTGCAGAGGGGTAACCCCCCCACTACCACCACCACAAGTGTCCTGGACACTAAACAATCTGATGGTAAGGCTCCAGTAATGTAAAGTACTCCTTCATTGCCATTGCCCCGGGTCCACTGTAGTCTGGAGTGGTAGCAGCACCTGATAGGGTCCTATCTATAGGTCAAATAGAACTTCACTGCGTGCTTATGCTAAACAGAATTGTTTTAAATAAAACTGTTTTGACATTTAACAGTGTGTAAATAAATGACCGATGTTTAATTGAATTGTTAATGATACATAGAACAATTTAACTTTGATTAAACTGAATAGTTTGAAATAAAAGTGTTTTTGACATTTAAACTGTGTACTTATTGAATTGTTTGAAATAGAACTGTTTATATGTCTAGAAATGGATTTGGCATTAAATAACCTACAATGGTTGATATACCATAAAATCAAACCAAACTAAACTACATGTACTTGGACTGTTTTGGTTACAGAGTTTCTATGTTGTAGAGTTTGGTAATAAATAATATCTAATTAAATCTGTTTTTATTGCATAATTTTTAAATAGGAATAATAAAATCCTGGTATCTTTAGAAATTGTTCGGAATGTTCTAATTTATGGTGGGTTATAACATCTATTGAATAATGTGACTTATTGTACATCAGTTCATAATCTGTGCCAATATTCTGCCTAGGATCAGGTTGTAGTATCTGTAGAACTCTAAATCCATTTCAAAATAAAAAATAAATTAAATTAAAATCTACAGATTTATGATTTATCTTGCATTTATTTTTTGTTTTCATTTTAAGTTTTAAAATTTTATATTATGCAAAATAACTTTTGATCAGTAAAGAAATCTGATAGTTTTTAAAAATTGATCCAAGTCTGAAATTGCAGGCATTATCATTTTGATCCTTGAGAGAAAAAAAAGTAGATCCTAAAATCAAATACACTTACAATACCAAAGCTATAATCCCACTGATTAATTTTAACGGCATGCTAACCTATGTATGATTATCTTATGCCTTGATGTTAGGGAATTGTGTTCATTGTACATTTACATTTTTGTGTAAATGTTTCTTAAGGGTTTGTGTACAGATAAATATATATCAAGTATTCCTATTGAATATAAATAATATGCATACAGTTGTATTGTGTCAAGCATTCCTATCTAATAATTATGTGGTTTCAAGTCAGTATTTCTATTTAATGATGATGATTAGCTTGCACAGTTATATGGTTTTACATGACTAGTAATAATCCATTGTAAACAATTATAGTTTTAATTAACTATTCTTAATACAAATAAAGTATATGTTATATGTTATCAAGTGATCTCCTTTCAGTATGAAATATTTTTGAATAGATCTATTTGACCCATTGATGGGATTGTAATCATATTTACCCAACCCCTCCGCCCAGGCAGGATGTGACACAAGGTCAATTTTTAAGCGAGGTTTAACAGGTTTGAATTCAGAGTTTTCCTTCTCCTAGACTAGTTGCCTCACCAAAGCTGAAGAACCTAGTCTACTCTACTATCTACTCATAGCTGGAGGGAGAATAATTGATTCATACCTTTCCCAAGGGTATTAGTGCTATGTGAAATGCAATTAGTCTCATCCTGGATTTGAACTCGTGTCGCCGTGTCCATTTCCTAGGACGGTAACCATTACACCACAGGCACCTCCCAATTGATGGGATTGTAATAGATACTACCATACAGAGTCAATCGCAGCCTCACTTTCAGATGCAGTCTAATGTCATGCCCCAAGACACTCTAATTCAACTGAAATTAAGCTAAAAATTAACTTTTTCCTACAAAAAGGGGTGGGGTACAAAAAAAAAAAACCCAAAAAAAACCCAAAAACAGTGTGACTGAATAGTCTAATGCTGATTAGACAATCCGGAACTGGGCCTTCCTAAATCAATCAATAATAAAATTGAAATACAATTAACCACTCCTGTTTTTTTTTTAATCTTGTTTTTATTGGTAATCAGTAATTGATTATCTTAAAGTACATTTTTTGGAATGACTTTCATCTTTGTTAATATCATTATATTAATACAATCACAGACATGTTCATAAATTGCACCCCACTTTCTAAAACACATACCCCATACTAATGTACATTTATTTGCTTGATAAAAGCAGGGATTTTGTTTATTTATTTATCAATATTTTGGAGGAGAGGTTCATTTGCATCAAGACAGAATTAGCTATAAAATCTGAATAAATTAATGATTAATTTCATGCACAAAGGAAAATGATTTTATTTAACTGATGACCAACAAGAATATCTATTCTGAGAGAGAGATAGAGGGAGAGAGAGAGAGGATTGTGGTACAATGGTTATCATTGTAGAAAATGGCTTTGATGACCAGAGTTCAAATCCTGGACGAGACTAGCACAAAATGAAATGTAAAAAATGTCGTTGAGAAATACATGAATTCATCTCTTCTACTCCTGTGATGGTTAAATAGTAGAGAAGACTTCGGTTCTCTAGCCATGGTAGAACAAAAACCAGAAAAAAGGAAAGTTGAATTCAAATCCAAAACTTTGTATGAGAGATGGGCAACAGGAAAAGAATCCAGTTTATAAAAATTGGCGACATTGTACAAATCTAACAAGGTTTTTCTGAGGCAAAGGCAAAAGCTCACAGAGTTTTCCATGAGACAGAAATCAACCATCTACCCGGATAGGGTCCCCGTGTACGAGTCGGATTTAACAGATACGACCACTCTCGGTCAGAGCGAAGCTAGAAGTAATGGTAATCAAGATCTCCGGAAGTCGAGCCTCACCATCAGATGCAGTTTAATGTCCTAACTAGGACACTTCCTTTTATCTCCTCCGCAGAAGATACAGTCAGTATATTCTACATTCCGATGACAGGGAGCTTCCCAAGATGAAGATAGTTGAAAGAGAAAGAGATTGGATAAGGCTGTAAACTGGTTTTAGTTAAAGAAGAGATTGACCAAACCCCTAAACTCTCCCTATATATATATATATCTTACCTGAATATACAATATCAATATTCTTAAGTTTTCTTAGTCCACCTATGCAGATGAGACAACGTTCTGGAATTTGACCTAACGATAAAAGACTGATAAACACTTTCACTAGAGACAAATTTCCCTACTTAACTTTTTTCATATGTAAAATAAAGAAAAACAAGAAAACATGTTATCACCACATAAACAATAACAATTACCTCAAAACAACCACTGTATGATTAAAAAAAACAACTGCTGTTGACAATGTAAGAAAAAAAATCAGATGAAGAAAAACAGCAGCAAAAACAACAGAGTTAAACAAAAACTAGCACATGAAAATAACATTAAAAAAAACAACAAAAAAATTACCACATTAAAATAAAAAAACAAAAAAACAAGTGGAAACCCCCCCCCAAAAAAAAAAACTAGCACATGAAAATAACATTTAAAAACGCCCCCCCCCGAAAAAAAAAATTAGCACATGAAAATAACATTAAAAATCATACAAAAAATCCCCCCCAAAAAACTAGCATATGAAAATAACATGAGAAAAAAATAGCTCATGAAAATAACAAAAAACAAACTAACACATGAAAATAACAACCCCCCCCCCCAAAAAAAAACAACGAAAACCAACAAATACAAAAAAGAAAAGCAAAAAACAAACAAAATTAGGTTTCTTTAACTAATAGCATATAAACTTTCATGGGTTATTTAATGCCAAAGCCGTCCTTGTAGAAGAATAGTAGTGATACTATTTAATCCATATCGGGAGGGTGCAGCTAAGACGGGTAATACATTTCCCAAGGGTAATTATTCGAAAGTGAACGTAATGACCGGAACTGGAATTTGAACTCGCTTCAAAGCCACAGTCCTGCACTTTTGTCGTTACACCATAGGGACTTTTCCCAAACAGCAAACATAACCACAAAAAGTCTGATTAACCCAATATTAATGATATTGACAAAGCTTAACAAACTTTCTAATTGATGCTTTTTTTAAAAATCGTCAGAAAAAAAAAGAAAAAAAAAAAAAAGAAGAGATTTATTTCGAAAAAATAATCCAAACATATTCATAAAATCTGAATGATCAAATCAGAGTTCAGATAAAATGTATATATCAAAAAGAAAACTCAAAACTGATGAAATAATTTCCGGGAGACCTGGGTGCAGTCCCAGGTCGCATCATACCAAAGACTGTAAAAATGGTACTTGATACCTCCTTGCTTAACACTCAGCAGTATAAAGGTACGTATCAAGGGTAAAGTGGAGGAATCCAGGGAAAGGAGTAGCGCCCTTCCCTACACCTCGGTGTAGTAGCTATTGAAAAGGGAGCCTTCTGGTTGCCCTCGACTACAGTCGCCAACTTTACTTATTTACATCGTTTCAAGTATAAGCAAAGGCTTATGGAGCTTACAACAACGCAGAAACCTGACATTTGAAAACAGAAAAATATGAGCAAGCATTATTATATATTAATGGAAGTAAGTGCGGTACAATGGTTATCATTGTAGAAAATGGCTTCGGTGATCCGAGTTCAAATCCTGGATGGGCACATTGGGCTCTTTAGCCTTGGTAGAGCAAAAAATCTAAAAGTAAAACTGAATTCAAACGAAAAAAAAAAATTTACCTTTGTAAGAGTTGAGTATCAGTAAAGAATGCAGTTCATAAAAATCAGTCACATAGATAAACCTTGTCAGATCTTTTTGCAGAATCAAGGGTGAAGGCTCATGGGCTTTACAATGAAGCAGAAACCTCCTACCTGAAAGGACAGAGTTAGGTGTATAATTATGCTTGCTTATATTTCCCTAAGAATAAAGGTGAATAGACTAATTGAACCAAGAATGGCTATAAATCCTTGATAAGTTGGTTGGTTTTATATCATGTCAACTTCTGCTGGGTTATTTCATGCCAAAGTAAGTTTAACAGTTATTATAAAAGTTGGCAACCGTAGTCGAGGGTGACCAGAAGGCTCCCTTTTCAAAAGCTATTACACCGAGATGTAGGGGAGGGCGCTACTCCTTTCCATGGATTGCTCCATTTTACCCTTGATACGTACCTCATATTGCTGAGTGTTAAGCAAGGAGTACCATTTTAAAAGTCTTTGGTATGATGCAGCCAGGGACTGAACCCAGGTCTCCCAGACCATTGGCGAACACTCTACCCACTAGGCCAATGAGCCGATAGTCTCCGATTATATACGGTACAAAAATGTAGAAAAACCATTCTTTCACATTTGATTTGAATAGATATTTTTTTATCTTTATCGCTTTTTTATATTCCTGTTTCTTTCCAAATTTTATCAAGTATACATTTATATCTGAAAAATTTAAGCAATGAAGATTTTTAGTCAGACTTAAGATAAGCACAATAGATGTTTATTTGTAATCAATGACAAGTAAGACCGAGTCTCACCGGGATACGTATTTATTACAGCCTTGTGCCACTCTGAGTTAAGCTGACTTCAAAAGCAATTATAGCCGCACTTAGCTTTTGTGATTTGAATTTAATCTCATTGTTATTGGAATGGAATTAGCAACCTTAGTTCGAATCTTGGACAAGGCTGTTTGAATTTCACTTTGTGCTAATGACCTTGTTAAAAACATTAATTCATCTGTTCTCCTCACGGCTGTTGGTAAATAATTGGGCAGACTAGGTTTTTTAAAACTTGGCTAGACAACCAATCTAGGAGAAGGAAAACTGAATTCAAGCCAGCTTTTGGCTGCTTAAAAATTGACTTTGTCACATATTACCCGTGGCCGAGGGGTTACATGGATATATACTAAAGTCATTGCTTTAAGTTTGATTATTGTGGTTTTGAGCCAGAACAAGCAACCTTTCTCGAAATCTATAATGTAAGCCATTACTCATGAGCTGTCTTCAGTGAGCATTCTACTCAACCTAATGAGCATTGAAAGTATACCACCTAAAATAAAGAGTTCTATTCAGCAAAGCCAAGATAATTAAATGGCTACTTGATATAGGGCTTCCAACTAATGACTTGGAGTGTTCTTTTACCACCATATATGTAATGATAGTAACAAAATGAAAGAAAAGAAAGGATGTCAGCAATAATATTTTTTGGGGGGAGGGGTTATGGCATATTAACAAATATTGGTAATTTAATGTCAAATTCTGTTGTTACATTTATATATGATTTGTAAACGCATTTTTAGATACACAGTAAAATGATCAAACAGTTCTATTTCTAAAATCTCAATTAGCATAAGTCAAAAAAGTTAAATGGTTTCAAGTATTGTTATGTATCACTAAAATTTAATTAAACATCAGTCCTTTGTTTACACATAGTTAAATGATAAAACAGTTCTTTTTCAAACAATTCAATTCAGCATACGTCATTTTTGGCACTCAGTTTAGATGTCAAACAGTTCTATTTGAACCATAAGAACCTTATCAGATACTACCACTCTGGGCTACGGTGGACCTGGTAGTAATGGCAATAAAGGGGTACTCCGCATTCTCCAAAGCGTTTCTGCTTCACCATCAGATTGTTTAGTGTCATATCCACGACACTCATTAGGGGAGTCTTACCCATCTGCAGAGATGCAGTCGGTGTATTCTGCAGTCCCAGCCTACAGGATCCCATTTTATCTGCATTATAGTTATCCCCAAAACAATTTTCAGAATTTTCTACCCTCAAAATAAAACATGTCCTAAGCATCGCCCATTATTTTAAAAATCCCATTTGTTTCAGTAAAATTTTCTCATCTTCACCATGGACGCTATTTTATAACTTTCACCATCATTATTAGCAACAAGGGTATTTCCTCTTTTCCATCATCACCACCTCCTTCCCCCTCCCCACCTGTCGATTTCTTCCTGACCAGTGCATCCAGAAACAAACAGCAGCCAGCCATGTCTAGACAGCAAGTGTCTATTTTCGAAATCAATCTAATCAATATGTATGCTTTAGCGAAGAAACTCCCAACTCAACCCCACCTCCAGTACATGCACCTCATTATTTACCTCTCTCAAACACAAGTGTTTGCCATGAAATTATTTCTTTTTGAAATTGTGTCAGCCATTGAAAAAAATGACCTAAATTTGTACCTTAGCAACATGCACACATCTCAGTAAGGTCAAGTAATTTTTTTCTTATGTGTTTACACTAATGGTTCCCAAGATTTTTCTTGCTCGGGACCCACTTTAGAAATCACAAAAATACTTATACCATTAATCGAATATATATATATATATATATATATATATATATATATATGTGTGTGTGTGTGTGTGTGTGTGTTTGTTTTAGAAAAATTGATATTTTATAATCTAATAATTTCAATTCCCGTTCAAAGTATCTCAAATTATTAATGCATGTATAGAGTTAACCAAAAATTCTATGCTTAATATATTGTGTTTTTTTAAAATGCATTTCACTGAAAAAGAAAATGCATTTAAACATGAAGTGTCACGTGATAGCTCACGGAGATGAAGAGGTAAGACTGATACTATCCTCCCGTTGAATTAACAGTATCCAGCCGTCAAACAAGTGACCGTTAGGAAGGAATGTGGGTCACGCAGGGGAGACCAGGTGTTCGCACTTAGTGACCTCAGGTCGCCGGACATCGGAAGGGGAAAGAGAGAGAAGCCAAATGATTGGCTGGGACCCCAAAACGGAAGTGGGGCTCCCTTCCCCTCAGCGGAAGTAAAGGACAAGAAGTCAGTTTTTGAGCAGGGTTCATAGCGGGCAGACGAACCATAGCCACTTTACTCCGGGTTGAAGACAAAAGATTAACTGAGACATGAGAGACCCGAGTCCCTCAAGCCAGTACTAAAAACAGAACAAAGTCTATGAGCCCGTAAAAGAAGAACGATTCTCCAGTGGAACCCCGTCGAGAAAAAGATAAGTAACTTTGGGGACATTTTTCCTTTATACCCAAATTTCGTTTACCACTCTCTCTCTCTCTCTCAATTTGAAGAAAGACAAAAGTCAGAAAAGACGTTTATATTCGTGGACTGTCCAATTATATGTTTTTGATACTTTGAACGTGTACATAATTGTAGTAAAGGAATTTATGTATTTTCATTTTTACCATGTGGTCTATGTTGTTACTTCATGCTTTCTTTTCAGCTTCTATTCGCCTTATGTTATCTTGCTTAGAATTGTCCTATTAATTCCTAAAGTATCACACGGGAAACCGGAGTTGCCGACTACTACAATATTAATATTATTACGACTAAAACCTGTAGGCCCATATTCTTCTGTTGTCTAAGGGGAAGAAGTTTAGCGGCCTGGTGGGTGTGTGATAGTGTGAAATTTGGAACCCCTTTGCCAGTGGGGGTCAGTCTGGCCCTAAATTATTCCCTCACGTAATATGCCAGTTCTTATATGCCTGAGAGAAAAACTCTGAACAGGACTTATTCTATAGGGGATCAAGTGCCAACCTGCCCCGTCTTCACACGTGCGAAAATAAAGTCCCGTTTTGGGATTTTAGTCGATTTGCCGTCACAGAAGTATATAATTTTGCTTTGTTTCCATACATGCAGTTCAATTTTGAAATAGTAATGGTACTTAAGTAATTTAGTTTTAACCAAAAAATAGATTTTAAAAATTCAAAAAACATTTTTCTAAAAATGTCCTATCAATAGAAAAATGAATAAAATAAAATAAAACATTTTTTAGATTCTAGAAATAAACCTAAATCAGACTAACTGACCCCAAATCATGATTAAAACATTCCACAGTTAACAGACACACCACCAGACTCCTTAGGAATAGGAATTAACTAATAAAAATGGATAAAACAAAATTTAACTCCAGCAACAACTTAGAGTTCTAGGGATAGTAAAAAAAAAAAAAGAACCGATAGCTTTAAGATGTTCAGTAGAGAAAAGGATAGTAATTAAGAATCCATCCGATTCCAAAGATTCCGATGTATTCAGAAGAACAAGGGGCTATATCTATACAAATAAACATTCGAGAGACTAATTTCCTTTTCTTTTACCAAAACGCATTAATACATAACAAGAACTGTTATTAAAAATTTGGTTACGACACAAAAAATAATTGCAAACCAAAGACTCTCTCTCCATCAGAACACACATAATTCAAAATAAAATTCACTTTTACTATTTGTTTCCAGAATATCTGTGTTCCTGTTCTTTCTTGTTCTTCGAAATTCTTTTGTCCACGTTATTCTCCGTGTTCGTTTAGTTTTGTGGGTTTTATGGCATAACAACCTTTGTAGGTTATCTAACGCCAAATCCATTTTTATGTAAATAATCTTTTCTATTTAAAACAATTCAGTTTAGCACAAGTACACAGTTTAATTGTCAAAAACATTTCCATTTCAAACTATTCAACAAGTTATATGCAACAATTCAGTTAAGTGTAAATACAATTTTAGTTTAGTTAGTTTGGTTTTATGGCATATCAACCTTTGTAGGTTATTTAACGCCAAATCCATTTTTATGTAAATAATCAGTTCTATTGAAAACAGTTCAGTTTAGCATAAGTACACAGTTTGATTGTCAAAAACATTTCCATTTCAAAGTATTTAAGCAGTTATATGTAATAATTCAGTTAAGTGTAAATACAGTTTTAATGTCGAAAAACAGTTCAATTTCAAATAATTCAGTTAAGCATAAGCACGCAGTTTAAGTGTAAGTACGGTTTTCTATTTCAAGCTATTCAGTTTACTCAATTCATTTTAGCATAAGTATGCTGTTAGTTCTATTTAACCCATAGAGAGGGCCCTATCAGGTGCTACCACTCCGGGCCAGAGTGGACATGGGAGCGATGGCAATGAAGGGGTACTCTGCATTCCCCAAAGTTCCAGCACTGCTGGAACCTCACCATCAGATTGTTTAGTGTCATATCCAGGACACTCATTGGGGGGTGTTACCCCTCTGCAGAGGTGCAGTCAGTGTATTCTACAGCCCCAGCTGACTGGGCAATCTCCGTGTTCAAGATTACTATTATCGACCAATTTGACAAGACCATTTTAACAAAAATTGGTCAAGTTATTAGATTACGAAGTGAAAGAAAATTTTATGAAAAACCCTCTACATTTGAAATAATATAAAATCTTTTGAAATACCCTGTATATAAAATATTTATTCAACGAATGAATATGTTACGTCAACAGTTTATTTTTTGTCACTTCTTTTCTAGTATATCAACTCTTAAAAACTATTTTTAAAACTTACTTCATAAAAACTTTTCTTCAGGCGATGACTTAAACTAATTAAGAACAATACTTTCAAAGAAATATTCCTCTTTGTTTATTTACTCTTGTTCAACTCTTTAGTTATGGAAACAAGTAAAAGGATCCCTGTCCCTAACCCACAAGTGTCACTAATTTCAAATACAGAAAAAGATCTCCACGTGTCATGGTTTCTTGAAAATTTTCCTTGTTTAACCGCCGAAAGCTAATGAGAATAAATAGACCAAAATCCCTAGCGCTAATGAGTAGCAATTGCAGTCGCAGACTCAAGACGAAACAAAAGTAACAGCCCCTAATTTCACCACGATAAATAAGTTTTATCCTCTAAGGAATATCGGGACCGACGTATACGTCAGTATTTAAAAAGAATACAAAAAACATTTACATATACTGAAAACATACAAAGATTAAAAATCATATAAGATATGAAGCCCAGTCGGCTGGGGCTGTTGAATACACCGACTGCATATCTGCAGAGGAGTAAGACTTCCCCGAAGAGTGTCCTAGATGTGACATATTATTAATACTGTTTATCATCAAATCTACAGAATTCCATTCGAACAGTCTTTCAGCTCCATCTTTATGGATAATCATTATTTTCCGATTTTACTTTTGCGTACAATTTTACATGTACTTGTAGCTCAGTCGGCTGGGACTGCAGAATAAACTCTGCCGAGGGGGACCCCCTGCTGACGAGTATCCTGCTAAACGATCTGATGGCGATATTCGAGTAATGCTGGAGCTTTGGACTATGTGAAGTATCCTTTCCTTGCCATTGTTCCCAGGTCGACTGTGGTCCAGAGTGGTAGCACCTGGTAGGGTCAAATAGAACTGTTTGATATTTAAACTGAGTGCAAACAAAAGACTTATGCTATATTGAATTGTTAGAAACAGAACTGGTTGATCATTTAATTGTGTATAAACAAATGACTCATGCTTAATTGAATTGTTGGTCATATTTGGCAAAATTTAGAACCATTTGTGTTCAAACGAATGAATTGCGTTCAATAGAATTAGTGTTAAATAGCAATACTTGTAACCACTTTTACAGTGTACAAATAGATTAATATTGAATAGAATTATTTGTGTTTGATCGCAATAACTGAAACCATTTAACTGTGTAGAAGTAGTAGTAATACGAGAGTGCAAACAAATTAGTTCTAACTCTGTTAAAAATAAAATTACCAATAATCAATGAAAATGGAATTACCTACAATTACCTTCACTAATAAATCATTAGGGTATCCATTTAAATCTGTGCCAACTAATGACTGATATTAAATTGTTACTGTTACATAACAATACTTGAAACTATTTAACTTTGTTCGAGTTCGACATACACCTGAAGAAGGTCGGAGGGCATATCGGCCGAAACGTTGTGAAAATAACAAATATGAAGACAATAGTCCGAAAACCCTTAATGAAAAAATCATCAAGTTTCGTCTCAGAAATTTAGACAACTAAATTGAATGATTCGTATTTGATCGAAATACTTGAAACCATTTAACTGTGTGCAAAAAAATGAGCTTAGGCTAATTTAAAAATGTTATCAACAAAATATGTCTACAGATCATATATTTGATATATATGTATAAAAAGGATTTGGCATTAACTAACCTTCAATGGTGGATATGTCATCAAATCAAACCAAAGATAAAATATCTTTTTCTGCAGTTACTCATTATCAAAAATAATACATAAAATAAAATAAAAAAACAACATTGTTTTTACTCAAATTCCTGTTTGTTGGGCTTGTTAAATTGATAATTTCAGCATTAAATCTTTATCACAACTCCTGGAAAACTCATTTGCGACAATATGGAGACATTTTGTTACAATTGCACATACATCACTCCAACATTCATGCTGGAAGAGGTGCCATAGTGGCTAACGTGTCGGACAGCAACATCATAAAAGAGTTCGAACTCCAGTTTATTAAGTTCACTTTATTTAGTGAGAATTGAATTAACACGACCAGAAAATTCACAATATAATTCCTCTACTTAAAGAAAATGTACAACTTTATTTATGATAAAACCTTCTCAGAGAGGGTAAATTAACAAATTTCAAGCATTTTTTTTAAAAACTTGGCTATATGTTTCAATTATGTGAATATACGAAGCTCTTAAAGGACATAGAGCTGAGGTGGTGTCGTGATTTTAGTTGCAAGTAGATTTTTTATAGGACGGAGAAGCGAGCCACATGCCCCTTGTTCAGAATTAAAAATTTTTTTTTTCTTCAAGACAGTTCCTCACGAAGGCTAAAGATCCCAGTCTGTCTAACTATTTCTAGATTTAGTTTATTTTTCTTTCTTTTAGACAGTTGTCTTATCATTGCTTCTCTGCAGAGGGAATAAAACCCCTGTTACAACGAGTGTCCTGTATATGACACTAAACTATCTAATAGCGAGGTCCCCGTCCTGGAACTTTATGGAATGTGGAATACCCCTTCATTGCACTTACTACCAAGTACATTCTGACCCAGATTGGTAGTACCTGTTCGGGTTCTATCGACGAGTTAACTGAACAAACAAATGACTAATGTTGAATAGAATTATGAGTGTTAAGCGGCAATACTTCAACCTATTTAACTGTATTCAAACAAATGAACCTTGACTTCTTTAAAATGTTACCCTAAAACTATTCCTTTACAAATTATATATATAATTATATATATATATATATATAGATGAACAGAATTTGGCATTGAATTACCTACGAAAGTTGATATGCCATAAAACCCAACTATCAAAGTCAAATTAGATTTGTGAGCTATCTACAAAATTGAACATTTCAATGTCACATATTCTGCAAGGACTGTCTAGGCTAGATGTTTGACATTTTTATTCATGAAGGTTTGGCTTTGATTATTTCCATAGAAACTAAATGTCATAACATTGGGGACAAATGAAAAATAGAATATAAATATAACTGTATCATTGGCCTAATGGGTAGAGTGTTCGCCAATGGCCTGGGAGACCGGGGTTCAATCCCAGGTCGCGTCATACCAAAGACTTAAAAAAATGGTACTTGATACCTCCTTGCTTAACACTCAGCATTATAAGGTACGTATCTAGAGTAAAGTGGAGCAATCCTGGGAAAGGAGTAACGCCCTCCTCTACACCTCGGTGTAGTAGCTATTGAAAAGGGAGCCTTGGGGTCGCCCTCGACTACGGTCGCCAACTCTTTTACTTACTATAACTGTATCAAAGATAAAAATTGATAAACAACTGATTCCAGAACTGGAGTTTCATCATCAGATGCAGTTTAATGTCATACCCAAGATAACTCTTTTTTGCAGGGTCTTACTCCTCTGCAGGAGATACAGTTAGCATATTCTAAGTCCTAACAGGGTAACACAAATTTTATTATACTATGAGTTTCACCAAAACAAAAAAAAACAAAAAACAAAACAACAACGAAAACCCCAAAAAACAAAATGTTGCATTTAACCAAATTAGCATAAAAAGAACGTTGTCATTGAAGTTTATTCTGTTTTGGCACAGTTGGCTGTACCTCATAATCATGTTACATTTAATTAGAATCTACGGTATTGTTTTCCATTGATTCATATCCACTTATCTTAATATCTGACAAAATTATTGTGGGGAATTAAAAAAAAAAAGAAAAAAGACAAGTAGTATTGGCAATTGACTTATGAAAATTTTGAATTTCAGAAAATAGAAAATCTATAGAGTGAATAATTGAATAAAAACCTCAAACAATATATTTGCCCTCTTACCGGCGATTAGCTAAGAATATGTTAACTGTATCCCTTGCAGGAGGTAAACACACCATTCCACCCCAAAAAGGGGGTGCCCTGGGTATAACAATAAACTGCATCTGAAAGTCAGGCTCTAGTTCTGGAAATCTGGAGAGTGTGGAGCATCGCTTCATTGTTATTACTCCCAGATCCACTCTGACCTGGACAAGTCATACCTATTGGGGTCCCAAAAATACATTTTTCAAAGATGCTCGTTTATAACATTACTTATTTGATAATTAGCAAGGAGGCCTCCCAATAATAATACAGGTATTTACCTAACACCTTCATGGGCAGGATGTGACACAAAGTCAATTCTTGAGTACAGCTGGTTTGAATTCAGAGTTTTCCTTCTTCTAGACTGGTTGCCTTAACAAGGCAAAAGAACTCAGTCTTATCTCTTTACTGGGGGAGAACAGAAGGATTCATGCCTTTCTCAAGGGCATTAGAGTGAAATGAAACAACGTAGTCCAGGATTTAAACTTAGGCAACCAATTCCATTTCCTTCAATGATAACTGTAACACTAAGTACGCCTCCCATCATATATATGAGATGTAACACTTAAGTCAGTAACTGATATTAAATGATAGCTATTACATATCTCTTGAATTTTCCCCTTTTTTGTAAACAAAATAATCATTGATCTATTTGAATCGATAAATTTACAATAGTTTTAAGTAGAGCACGCATCATAAGTTCTTAAAAGAAAAAAAAAGGGAACGTTTTTTGGTCACGCTACGTTAGAGAACTCCGTGACAAAAGCAAACAATAAGAGGAATAAACAGAGAGAGAGAGAAACCACATAGGGGAAAAGAGCAAAAAAAGTTGACCAGGAAGGATTGGTAATTTTTTTCTTGGACTTAATTGGGTTTAGTTTCAGTGTAATCAGCAGAGTTGAACAAAAGAAGATTGTAGAATTCATTTTCCTTGCAGAGAGCCGTTTGATATTTAGTGTTATAGAACTATCCTCTACTTAGAGCTATTCTAAAAAAAAAAAAAAATTACGTACCATAAGATATTTAGATGAATTTATTTTGAATAAGGCAAAAATCTTTTTAGATATCTGATATTAACTGAAAATAGGGATTTACGAAGCTTAGTGTGACACAAGGTCATTTGCATAGAGTACCTAGAGAGGACTGAAATCACTAAAGGTGAAATTGTCAAGATGGCTAACTACTACTCTACCGTAGGTTTGTTTTGATATCTTAAGTCAGGAATCAATTTCACAGTTGCAATTCTAACAACGATGTTATTAATTTTTCAACTTGTATTTGTTTCATCTTAATTTCAATTGCTTTTTATCTAAATTCTCAAACTGTCATTATATGATCACCATTAAAAATATGGATCAGAAATAAAGACTCACCCTTTGGTGAGATTCCAACTTTTTTCCTCTTAAAAAGTCAATCTTAATGTGACAGTAGCTTTCCCTATAAATATTACCCTAATCGTACCTCCAAAATCACTTATAGACAATTTAATTCTTTTATGCAAATACTCATATAGGACATAAATATGTCAGGTTCGTAAGCATCTACCTAGATTAAAATAAATGTTTGTGATTAATAAAATATAAGTAGGCTTTCTTGCTTGTATATCAAGTATTGTCTACCAATTGTCTTTTAAAAAAACTTATCCTTTGTTTTGAGTATAATTGTATGGGACATTTATTTCATTAGCATCTTATCTAACCACCTAATTGTAATTTTCCGTTGTTAACATGTAATAATTAAGCATCCATGTTGTTTAATCTGTTAGAATAGTTTACTTTTTTTCTTATTCAACTTTTTTCCTTGTCTTCGTGTTGGCAATTCAAACCCTTATCTACTTTGGCACAACTACTTTTCTTGTCAGAGTTGAGGTGACAGGGTACAGGCATTGTCAGTTTTTTTTCCATGTTTTGGGAAGAGGGGAAAAAAGAAATGTTGGACCCAAAGGAACGTGTCTTCTCCATGATGACATACAGGTTGTAAAGGAAGGTGGGAAGAGTCAATAAAGACTATCTTTTAGATGTCAATGTTAAAAATATAATTCAAAGAAAAACATTGCTGACAGGCATAGAAACGTTTCCCTGGTGAAGTTAGCTGAAGACAGGATCAGTAACATTTAAATATACACAAACTAATATATATATATATATATATATATATATATATATATATATATAAAATGGCCCCGAGACCAAGGGTCAATCCAAGGTAGAGTCATATCAAAGACTCAAAAAATGGTACTTGATGCTTCCTTTCTTAACACTCAGCATTATAAGGTACGAATCAAGGGTAAAGTGGACCAATACACGGAAAGGAGTAGCAACCTCCTGTACACATCGGTGGTGTAGCTATTGAAAAGGGAGCGTTCGCCTTCGACTACAGTCACCAACTTATATATATATATATATATATGCGTGCGTGCGTGCGTGTTCATTAAAAAATAAATTCAAATCTTGGTCTTTCTTTTTTTTCTGATTTGATTATCTCATGTGCTAGCAGAAACAGTTTCTAGGTTAATTATGTACTTAAGAGCAAACAGACGCGCGATTATATATATATATATATATAAAATCACACCTATATGTCTGCTCTCTCTCTCTCTGTGTGTATATATATATATATATATATATATATATATATATATGTGTGTGTGTGTGTGTGTGTGTGTGTGTGTGTGTGCATGTGGTTGGAAAATTCCAGATATTAGGTATTCGCTTAGAAATATTTTCTTTTATATGTAAATGACAAACCTGTCATGACTATTTTTAGTTTTATAAATGAAGAATTGTTAACAATTCCTTTTTTACTAATTTTTTCTTTCATCTTAATTTTTAGGGTTTTCTCCTCTCTCAGTCATCACTAAATAATAAGTAGCAATACTGGAAACTGGAGATCTGGATTTGGTTGGGTTTTATTGCATATCAACCATTGTTGGTTATCTAATCCCAAATTCTTTTTATACATATTATATGATTTGTAAAGGCATAGTTTATAGATAACATTTTTAAACGAGCCAGAGCTCTAATGTTTCTATACATTTTAAGTCAATATTTTGTCGGTAATTTTATTTTTAAATGATTCAGAGCTAATTTGTTTGCACATAAGTATCACTATTGTTTGTACACGGTTAAATGGCTCCAAATATTTTAACACGATTAGTTCTGTTTAGTATTAATCATTGGTTTGCATTTACTTAAATGGTTTCAAGCATCACTATGTAACACAAACAATTCAATTTGGGCACACTGTTAAAGAGTTTCAAGTATTGCTATGTATCTCTAACAATTCAATTAAACATCAGTCATTTGTTTACACAGTTAAATGGTTAACGAGTTTTATTTCTAACAATTCGATTTAACCCCAGTTATTTGTTTGCATACAGTTTAAATGTCAAGCAGTTTTATTTGACTCATTGATAGGACCCTATCAGGTGCTACCACTCTGGGTCAGAATACACCGGAAAGCTACAGCAATAAAGGGATACTCCATATTCTCCAATGAAGTCCCGCTATCAGATGGTTTAATAACTGTTGTGAGACCGAAACTTACCTGCATCATAGACTCTTCCAGCACTATATTACATGCGTAGTAATATCTTAATACGGGAGTAGTATGGTTGCAGTAGTACAAAAGCACGAGACGTATGACTACCAATACTGCACACTATCCTTTGCAACTTTTGTTAATATATATCTTTCTTACCTCTAAACCGTGTTCAGTGTTTTCCTTCTGTGGAACCAACTTCGGGTCCACATCAATAACATATACTGGACATCCTTTTTTTGGGGGGGTCTATTTTACAGACCCAACCGAGAATATCTTCATTGCTATTACTACCATGTTCTCTCTGGCCCGGATTGGTAGCGCCTGATAGGGTCCTATTTATGGCTCGAACAAATCTGTTGAAAAATTATTCGTATTCGAAACAACACATAAAATGTAAAAATGAACGTTATTTTCTAACCTCTTACGGTTTGTCGTACCATTGAAATCAATTAATCATGTTTCGATGAAGTTTTTTTTTCACTGTTTTGTCTTTGCCTATTGCGGTTTCATTGTATTCGTCTGTGTTCTAATTTAGTCTTCCAGGAACTTGGTTCCTCATTTTGTTTTGAAAACATTTTCCCGCAAAATTTTACGGTATCCTTCATAAGGTAAAAGGAGAACTGCTCAATCTGTTTTTCATACTCAGTTAATAGGAATTCTTCATCGAGGTTATCGATTGTGTTTCGGAATTTTTTCCTCAGAACAAAGTACACAAAGGATGTAAATATGAACGTACAGGAAGTATGATTCCCTAATCTTTAAGCATAACATAACCCTAGACGGTTTAAAATACAGATAAAATTAATCGATCATCTGCTGCAACATTGGTGGCACCAAGTTAGGGTAAGTTAGAGTATTGCTAAGCTTCCCAGTAGCCTTGGATTGCATTTATTATATTGTCTCTTCTCGTAGATTTCTTGTTGACCCTTTCTCAAACTGGTATAAAATCCTAGCATCACCAGTGTTCTTCAACAGACACGATAATATAGGTTACATATAGATTCGTGTAATTTGGCTAATAGCCCAGGAATCCCAAGCATTGTGGGATTGGTTTTATGGAAGAATTATTTTTTGTTATAATAAAAAAATGCATCCTTTTGTGCAACCCATTTGTTATGAATGGCAAAACCCCCTGAGAATTGCCTAAAGTAGTATTTTTGTTATACATATTGTAATGGTTAGGGAGTTAGACTAGTGGACCATAGTTGGCGAGTTCGATTCTCACTGGGTGCTTCATACCCCTGGCTTTGTGTTATACCGGACAAATCTTCGTAAATGGTTAGTTGGTATGGCATGTCAACTCTTGTCGGGTTATTTAATGCCAAAGTCAATCTTTCGTTTTTTCAAGTAATTATAAGGTTGCAAGTATGGATTTACTCAACTGGCAGGTAAATTTTTACGGTGAGTAAAGCTTGTTTCTATTTCAGAATCTTCCTTCTCTTCGATTGGTTGCCTAACCAAGGCTACAGAATCTAGCCTGTCTTACTATTTACACATGGCTGAGGAGAGATGGATTCATACCTTTTCCAAGGGCATTAACACAAAGTGAGATGAAAACTGATTAGTCCAAGATTAGCCGCGAAGATAATCATAACATCGTTTCAAGTAAATAACAATAATCCTCTGTAAAGAATACTTGAAACCATTTAACTGCGAGCAAACAAACTGATTTTAAAATAATGTTACCTACAAACTATTCGTTTACAAATCGTAATAGGATTTGGCATTAAACAACCTACAAGGGTTGATATACCATAAAACACAACCTCCTCTGTCGGTCGCTGATAATCTTTTTCTGGGTGCCCTATCTAGTCACAATTCCAGCATTTACGTTGGCTTTTACTTTATCCCTGAGAAGCGTTTCTCTGTCAGCTGAGCCTGTAGAAAACGCCAACTGCAGCTCAACAGAATAGTAAGACCCACCCATGAGACCACTTATTGGTCATGAATGGTGACCTGTCATGCCTGAGGACGGCACCCTGTTAGCCGAGTAGGCTGCAACCCGCGTACTAAACCAGTTAGGGCTAATTTATTTGCACACAGTTAAATGGTTTCAAGTAAAGCTATTCACGATTTGTACACAATCAATTGGTTTCCAGTAGGGCTAACATTAACAGTTCTTTTTGTATACAGATGGTTTCAAGTATAAACAGTTCTATTTGACCCACATACCCTAACAGGCACCACCATTTCGGGTCAGAGTGGGCCTGGGAATAATGGCAATAAAAGGGGTACTCTACACTCCTCAAAGGTCCAGGTGTGGACCCTTACCATCAGATGCAGTTTAGTATCATATCCAAATCACTCGATGAGGGTGGGTTGGGGTCTTACTCCTCAGCAAAGATACAGTCAGCATCTTCTACAGATATAACTGACAGGACTGCAACAGAGAAGAAAGAAAGTGACTACAACCATGTCAAGTCCTTAAAGAAAAAGAGATAGCAGAGATTCTGAAAGACATGGGTGTCAAAGAGGCAAGTGAGGGAAGTAACTATCCAAAAATCTTATGCAAGAAAGATAACCAATTAATACATTCCCCAAAAGCTCAACTATTTTATCTCAGTTCATAAAGAGATCAATGCCTCTTGCTGCCTGCTCCAGGCTATGTAACAGAGATTCAACTTGAGCTCGTGTATTTGCAAGAGGCGGAAGATCATATGCATAATTGGCATCAATAAGAGTTTCTGTTGGGTGTTATTGTTATATAGTCACATATGCAGATTCACATCTACATACGTGCACATATATATGTAGAATAATTCACAACGACAACGACGCACGCAGTAATAAACGACGCATGATAAAGATGCAGTGACAAAGACAGATGCATGAAGGAAGACGCAGGAAGACTTCTTTACAAAAATATAAACCTCTCACTTTATTGCAAGGGTTCGAAAGGGTTGTTCAAGGGTTGCATGTGAGAGGGAGCTGGAGACCGAACATAAACTGTAATTTCTTGACCCCACTGTTATGACCGTCACGCTCTGTCTTTCTTGTTCTTTAGTGCTGTTCAACCAGAGGCCTAGGGCCCACTGCTGGATGCTGGCTTTCTTTATTGCTTCTTATCAGCATCTTCTCTGGACCCCAAACTCCATCGGGGTTTCCGAGGGCCCCCTCGGTCGGGTGTAGCTTTCCCCTACCACATCTGGTCTCTAGCTGTCTGGAATTCTACTGGCAACTGCTTCTTGGACTCGAACTCAACTGAGTTAAATAATAATTCAACGCCCACACGATCGCCCACTGGATCTTTGAAATCGAATGTTTAATCGTCATCAAGCGGAAATAACTGTCATGCAGTTCAAAGGTCACTCTCTTCCGGTGCATCAGTCTGTATTGGCACAGTGAGACCTTCACCTTGTCCCATATTATAAGGCTTAATCCGCCCACGCGATCTCTTTCGATTACTGGCCATTGGAATGTGTCACTTCCTTCCGGTGCATCACCTTGGAATAGCCTTTTTTTGGGGCCGGGTCGAAGGTCAAAACATAACATTATCTACTTCTTGCCCCTCTTAGTTTTTATTTACTTATTTATTTATTTTACAGTGAAACCATTTTCTTTCATTATATTTATTAATGTGATGAGAACGTCATCTATGCGGATTACGAATAGAAACGGAGCCAATGTATTTAGTTGCAAGACAAGCTATAACGTCTAAGAAATCGGTGTCATCATTGGGTGAGCGAATCAATGTTTTCGTGTTTTTGTAGGACATCATGATAATAGTAAGTTTTTGTAGGACATCATGATAATAGTAAGTTTTTGTAGGACATCATGATAATAGTAAGTTTTTGTAGGACATCATGATAATAGTAAGTTTTGTAGGACATCATGATAATAGTAAGTTTTGTAGGACATCATGATAATAGTAAGTTTTTTAATGTAAGTTTTTGTAGGACATCATGATAATAGTAAGTTTTTGTAGGACATCATGATAATAGTAAGTTTTGTAGGACATCATGATAATAGTAAGTTTTGTAGGACATCATGATAATAGTAAGTTTTTTAATGTAAGTTTTTGTAGGACATCATGATAATAGTAAGTTTTTGTAGGACATCATGATAATAGTAAGTTTTGTAGGACATTATGATAATAGTAAGTTTTTTAATGTAAGTTTTTGTAGGACATCATGATAATAGCAAGTTTTTGTAGGACATCATGATAATAGTAAGTTTTTGTAGGACATCATGATAATAGTAAGTTTTGTAGGACATCATGAGAATAGTAAGTTTTGTAGGACATCATGATAATAGTAAGTTTTTTAATGTAAGTTTTTGTAGGACATCATGATAATAGTAAGTTTTTGTAGGACATCATGATAATAGTAAGTTTTGTAGGACATCATGATAATAGTAAGTTTTGTAGGACATCATGATAATAGTAAGTTTTGTAGGACATCATGATAATAGTAAGTTTTTTAATGTAAGTTTTTGTAGGACATCATGATAATAGTAAGTTTTGTAGGACATCATGATAATAGTAAGTTTTGTAGGACATCATGATAATAGTAAGTTTTTTAATGTAAGTTTTTGTAGGACATCATGATAATAGTAAGTTTTTGTAGGACATCATGATAATAGTAAGTTTTGTAGGACATCATGATAATAGTAAGTTTTGTAGGACATCATGATAATAGTAAGTTTTTTAATGTAAGTTTTTGTAGGACATCATGATAATAGTAAGTTTTGTAGGACATCATGATAATAGTAAGTTTTTTAATGTAAGTTTTTGTAGGACATCATGATAATAGTAAGTTTTTGTAGGACATCATGATAATAGTAAGTTTTGTAGGACATCATGATAATAGTAAGTTTTGTAGGACATCATGATAATAGTAAGTTTTTTAATGTAAGTTTTTGTAGGACATCATGATAATAGTAAGTTTTTGTAGGACATCATGATAATAGTAAGTTTTGTAGGACATCATGATAATAGTAAGTTTTGTAGGACATCATGATAATAGTAAGTTTTGTAGGACATCATGATAATAGTAAGTTTTTTAATGTAAGTTTTTGTAGGACATCATGATAATAGTAAGTTTTTGTAGGACATCATGATAATAGTAAGTTTTGTAGGACATCATGATAATAGTAAGTTTTGTAGGACATCATGATAATAGTAAGTTTTTTAATGTAAGTTTTTGTAGGACATCATGATAATAGTAAGTTTTGTAGGACATCATGATAATAGTAAGTTTTGTAGGACATCATGATAATAGTAAGTTTTTTAATGTAAGTTTTTGTAGGACATCATGATAATAGTAAGTTTTTGTAGGACATCATGATAATAGTAAGTTTTGTAGGACATCATGATAATAGTAAGTTTTGTAGGACATCATGATAATAGTAAGTTTTTTAATGTAAGTTTTTGTAGGACATCATGATAATAGTAAGTTTTTGTAGGACATCATGATAATAGTAAGTTTTGTAGGACATCATGATAATAGTAAGTTTTTTAATGTAAGTTTTTGTAGGACATCATGATAATAGTAAGTTTTTGTAGGACATCATGATAATAGTAAGTTTTGTAGGACATTATGATAATAGTAAGTTTTTTAATGTAAGTTTTTGTAGGACATCATGATAATAGCAAGTTTTTGTAGGACATCATGATAATAGTAAGTTTTTGTAGGACATCATGATAATAGTAAGTTTTGTAGGACATCATGATAATAGTAAGTTTTGTAGGACATCATGATAATAGTAAGTTTTTTAATGTAAGTTTTTGTAGGACATCATGATAATAGTAAGTTTTTGTAGGACATCATGATAATAGTAAGTTTTGTAGGACATCATGATAATAGTAAGTTTTGTAGGACATCATGATAATAGTAAGTTTTTTAATGTAAGTTTTTGTAGGACATCATGATAATAGTAAGTTTTTGTAGGACATCATGATAATAGTAAGTTTTGTAGGACATTATGATAATAGTAAGTTTTTTAATGTAAGTTTTTGTAGGACATCATGATAATAGCAAGTTTTTGTAGGACATCATGATAATAGTAAGTTTTTGTAGGACATCATGATAATAGTAAGTTTTGTAGGACATCATGAGAATAGTAAGTTTTTTAATGTAAGTTTTTGTAGGACATCATGATAATAGTAAGTTTTTGTAGGACATCATGATAATAGTAAGTTTTGTAGGACATCATGATAATAGTAAGTTTTGTAGGACATCATGATAATAGTAAGTTTTGTAGGACATCATGATAATAGTAAGTTTTTTAATGTAAGTTTTTGTAGGACATCATGATAATAGTAAGTTTTGTAGGACATCATGATAATAGTAAGTTTTGTAGGACATCATGATAATAGTAAGTTTTTTAATGTAAGTTTTTGTAGGACATCATGATAATAGTAAGTTTTTGTAGGACATCATGATAATAGTAAGTTTTGTAGGACATCATGATAATAGTAAGTTTTGTAGGACATCATGATAATAGTAAGTTTTTTAATGTAAGTTTTTGTAGGACATCATGATAATAGTAAGTTTTGTAGGACATCATGATAATAGTAAGTTTTTTAATGTAAGTTTTTGTAGGACATCATGATAATAGTAAGTTTTTGTAGGACATCATGATAATAGTAAGTTTTGTAGGACATCATGATAATAGTAAGTTTTGTAGGACATCATGATAATAGTAAGTTTTTTAATGTAAGTTTTTGTAGGACATCATGATAATAGTAAGTTTTTGTAGGACATCATGATAATAGTAAGTTTTGTAGGACATCATGATAATAGTAAGTTTTGTAGGACATCATGATAATAGTAAGTTTTGTAGGACATCATGATAATAGTAAGTTTTTTAATGTAAGTTTTTGTAGGACATCATGATAACAGTAAGTTTTTGTAGGACATCATGATAATAGTAAGTTTTGTAGGACATCATGATAATAGTAAGTTTTGTAGGACATCATGATAATAGTAAGTTTTTTAATGTAAGTTTTTGTAGGACATCATGATAATAGTAAGTTTTGTAGGACATCATGATAATAGTAAGTTTTGTAGGACATCATGATAATAGTAAGTTTTTTAATGTAAGTTTTTGTAGGACATCATGATAATAGTAAGTTTTTGTAGGACATCATGATAATAGTAAGTTTTGTAGGACATCATGATAATAGTAAGTTTTGTAGGACATCATGATAATAGTAAGTTTTTTAATGTAAGTTTTTGTAGGACATCATGATAATAGTAAGTTTTTGTAGGACATCATGATAATAGTAAGTTTTGTAGGACATCATGATAATAGTAAGTTTTTGTAGGACATCATGATAATAGTAAGTTTTGTAGGACATCATGATAATAGTAAGTTTTGTAGGACATCATGATAATAGTAAGTTTTTTAATGTAAGTTTTTGTAGGACATCATGATAATAGTAAGTTTTTGTAGGACATCATGATAATAGTAAGTTTTGTAGGACATCATGATAATAGTAAGTTTTGTAGGACATCATGATAATAGTAAGTTTTTTAATGTAAGTTTTTGTAGGACATCATGATAATAGTAAGTTTTTGTAGGACATCATGATAATAGTAAGTTTTGTAGGACATCATGATAATAGTAAGTTTTGTAGGACATCATGATAATAGTAAGTTTTGTAGGACATCATGATAATAGTAAGTTTTTTAATGTAAGTTTTTGTAGGACATCATGATAATAGTAAGTTTTGTAGGACATCATGATAATAGTAAGTTTTGTAGGACATCATGATAATAGTAAGTTTTTTAATGTAAGTTTTTGTAGGACATCATGATAATAGTAAGTTTTTGTAGGACATCATGATAATAGTAAGTTTTGTAGGACATCATGATAATAGTAAGTTTTGTAGGACATCATGATAATAGTAAGTTTTTTAATGTAAGTTTTTGTAGGACATCATGATAATAGTAAGTTTTGTAGGACATCATGATAATAGTAAGTTTTTTAATGTAAGTTTTTGTAGGACATCATGATAATAGTAAGTTTTTGTAGGACATCATGATAATAGTAAGTTTTGTAGGACATCATGATAATAGTAAGTTTTGTAGGACATCATGATAATAGTAAGTTTTTTAATGTAAGTTTTTGTAGGACATCATGATAATAGTAAGTTTTTGTAGGACATCATGATAATAGTAAGTTTTGTAGGACATCATGATAATAGTAAGTTTTGTAGGACATCATGATAATAGTAAGTTTTGTAGGACATCATGATAATAGTAAGTTTTTTAATGTAAGTTTTTGTAGGACATCATGATAATAGTAAGTTTTTGTAGGACATCATGATAATAGTAAGTTTTGTAGGACATCATGATAATAGTAAGTTTTGTAGGACATCATGATAATAGTAAGTTTTTTAATGTAAGTTTTTGTAGGACATCATGATAATAGTAAGTTTTGTAGGACATCATGATAATAGTAAGTTTTGTAGGACATCATGATAATAGTAAGTTTTTTAATGTAAGTTTTTGTAGGACATCATGATAATAGTAAGTTTTTGTAGGACATCATGATAATAGTAAGTTTTGTAGGACATCATGATAATAGTAAGTTTTGTAGGACATCATGATAATAGTAAGTTTTTTAATGTAAGTTTTTGTAGGACATCATGATAATAGTAAGTTTTTGTAGGACATCATGATAATAGTAAGTTTTGTAGGACATCATGATAATAGTAAGTTTTTTAATGTAAGTTTTTGTAGGACATCATGATAATAGTAAGTTTTTGTAGGACATCATGATAATAGTAAGTTTTGTAGGACATTATGATAATAGTAAGTTTTTTAATGTAAGTTTTTGTAGGACATCATGATAATAGCAAGTTTTTGTAGGACATCATGATAATAGTAAGTTTTTGTAGGACATCATGATAATAGTAAGTTTTGTAGGACATCATGATAATAGTAAGTTTTGTAGGACATCATGATAATAGTAAGTTTTTTAATGTAAGTTTTTGTAGGACATCATGATAATAGTAAGTTTTTGTAGGACATCATGATAATAGTAAGTTTTGTAGGACATCATGATAATAGTAAGTTTTGTAGGACATCATGATAATAGTAAGTTTTTTAATGTAAGTTTTTGTAGGACATCATGATAATAGTAAGTTTTTGTAGGACATCATGATAATAGTAAGTTTTGTAGGACATTATGATAATAGTAAGTTTTTTAATGTAAGTTTTTGTAGGACATCATGATAATAGCAAGTTTTTGTAGGACATCATGATAATAGTAAGTTTTTGTAGGACATCATGATAATAGTAAGTTTTGTAGGACATCATGAGAATAGTAAGTTTTTTAATGTAAGTTTTTGTAGGACATCATGATAATAGTAAGTTTTTGTAGGACATCATGATAATAGTAAGTTTTGTAGGACATCATGATAATAGTAAGTTTTGTAGGACATCATGATAATAGTAAGTTTTGTAGGACATCATGATAATAGTAAGTTTTTTAATGTAAGTTTTTGTAGGACATCATGATAATAGTAAGTTTTGTAGGACATCATGATAATAGTAAGTTTTGTAGGACATCATGATAATAGTAAGTTTTTTAATGTAAGTTTTTGTAGGACATCATGATAATAGTAAGTTTTTGTAGGACATCATGATAATAGTAAGTTTTGTAGGACATCATGATAATAGTAAGTTTTGTAGGACATCATGATAATAGTAAGTTTTTTAATGTAAGTTTTTGTAGGACATCATGATAATAGTAAGTTTTGTAGGACATCATGATAATAGTAAGTTTTTTAATGTAAGTTTTTGTAGGACATCATGATAATAGTAAGTTTTTGTAGGACATCATGATAATAGTAAGTTTTGTAGGACATCATGATAATAGTAAGTTTTGTAGGACATCATGATAATAGTAAGTTTTTTAATGTAAGTTTTTGTAGGACATCATGATAATAGTAAGTTTTTGTAGGACATCATGATAATAGTAAGTTTTGTAGGACATCATGATAATAGTAAGTTTTGTAGGACATCATGATAATAGTAAGTTTTGTAGGACATCATGATAATAGTAAGTTTTTTAATGTAAGTTTTTGTAGGACATCATGATAATAGTAAGTTTTTGTAGGACATCATGATAATAGTAAGTTTTGTAGGACATCATGATAATAGTAAGTTTTGTAGGACATCATGATAATAGTAAGTTTTTTAATGTAAGTTTTTGTAGGACATCATGATAATAGTAAGTTTTGTAGGACATCATGATAATAGTAAGTTTTGTAGGACATCATGATAATAGTAAGTTTTTTAATGTAAGTTTTTGTAGGACATCATGATAATAGTAAGTTTTTGTAGGACATCATGATAATAGTAAGTTTTGTAGGACATCATGATAATAGTAAGTTTTGTAGGACATCATGATAATAGTAAGTTTTTTAATGTAAGTTTTTGTAGGACATCATGATAATAGTAAGTTTTTGTAGGACATCATGATAATAGTAAGTTTTGTAGGACATCATGATAATAGTAAGTTTTTGTAGGACATCATGATAATAGTAAGTTTTGTAGGACATCATGATAATAGTAAGTTTTGTAGGACATCATGATAATAGTAAGTTTTTTAATGTAAGTTTTTGTAGGACATCATGATAATAGTAAGTTTTTGTAGGACATCATGATAATAGTAAGTTTTGTAGGACATCATGATAATAGTAAGTTTTGTAGGACATCATGATAATAGTAAGTTTTTTAATGTAAGTTTTTGTAGGACATCATGATAATAGTAAGTTTTGTAGGACATCATGATAATAGTAAGTTTTGTAGGACATCATGATAATAGTAAGTTTTTTAATGTAAGTTTTTGTAGGACATCATGATAATAGTAAGTTTTTGTAGGACATCATGATAATAGTAAGTTTTGTAGGACATCATGATAATAGTAAGTTTTGTAGGACATCATGATAATAGTAAGTTTTTTAATGTAAGTTTTTGTAGGACATCATGATAATAGTAAGTTTTTGTAGGACATCATGATAATAGTAAGTTTTTGTAGGACATCATGATAATAGTAAGTTTTGTAGGACATCATGATAATAGTAAGTTTTTTAATGTAAGTTTTTGTAGGACATCATGATAATAGTAAGTTTTTGTAGGACATCATGATAATAGTAAGTTTTGTAGGACATCATGATAATACTAAGTTTTGTAGGACATCATGATAATAGTAAGTTTTTTAATGTAAGTTTTTGTAGGACATCATGATAATAGTAAGCTTTTGTAGGACATCATGATAATAGTAAGTTTTGTAGGACATCATGATAATAGTAAGTTTTGTAGGACATCATGATAATAGTAAGTTTTTTAATGTAAGTTTTTGTAGGACATCATGATAATAGTAAGTTTTTGTAGGACATCATGATAATAGTAAGTTTTTGTAGGACATCATGATAATAGTAAGTTTTGTAGGACATCATGATAATAGTAAGTTTTTTAATGTAAGTTTTTATAGGACATCATGATAATAGTAAGTTTTGTAGGACATCATGATAATAGTAAGTTTTGTAGGACATCATGATAATAGTAAGTTTTTTAATGTAAGTTTTTGTAGGACATCATGATAATAGTAAGTTTTGTAGGACATCATGATAATAGTAAGTTTTTTAATGTAAGTTTTTGTAGGACATCATGATAATAGTAAGTTTTTGTAGGACATCATAATAATAGTAAGTTTTTGTAGGACATCATGATAATAGTAAGTTTTGTAGGACATCATGATAATAGTAAGTTTTGTAGGACATCATGATAATAGTAAGTTTTTTAATGTAAGTTTTTGTAGGACATCATGATACTAGTAAGTTTTTGTAGGACATCATGATAATAGTAAGTTTTGTAGGACATCATGATAATAGTAAGTTTTGTAGGACATCATGATAATAGTAAGTTTTTTAATGTAAGTTTTTGTAGGACATCATGATAATAGTAAGTTTTTGTAGGACATCATGATAATAGTAAGTTTTTGTAGGACATCATCATAATAGTAAGTTTTGTAGGACATCATGATAATAGTAAGTTTTTTAATGTAAGTTTTTGTAGGACATCATGATAATAGTAAGTTTTTGTAGGACATCATGATAATAGTAAGTTTTGTAGGACATCATGATAATAGTAAGTTTTGTAGGACATCATGATAATAGTAAGTTTTTTAATGTAAGTTTTTGTAGGACATCATGATAATAGTAAGTTTTTGTAGGACATCATGATAATAGTAAGTTTTTGTAGGACATCATGATAATAGTAAGTTTTTGTAGGACATCATGATAATAGTAAGTTTTGTAGGACATCATGATAATAGTAAGTTTTTTAATGTAAGTTTTTGTAGGACATCATGATAATAGTAAGTTTTTGTAGGACATCATGATAATAGTAAGTTTTGTAGGACATCATGATAATAGTAAGTTTTGTAGGACATCATGATAATAGTAAGTTTTTTAATGTAAGTTTTTGTAGGACATCATGATAATAGTAAGTTTTTGTAGTACATCATGATAATAGTAAGTTTTGTAGGACATCATGATAATAGTAAGTTTGGTAGGACATCATGATAATAGTAAGTTTTTTAATGTAAGTTTTTGTAGGACATCATGATAATAGTAAGTTTTTGTAGGACATCATGATAATAGTAAGTTTTGTAGGACATCATGATAATAGTAAGTTTTTTAATGTAAGTTTTTGTAGGACATCATGATAATAGTAAGTTTTTGTAGTACATCATGATAATAGTAAGTTTTGTAGGACATCATGATAATAGTAAGTTTGGTAGGACATCATGATAATAGTAAGTTTTTTAATGTAAGTTTTTGTAGGACATCATGATAATAGTAAGTTTTTGTAGGACATCATGATAATAGTAAGTTTTGTAGGACATCATGATAATAGTAAGTTTTTTAATGTAAGTTTTTGTAGGACATCATGATAATAGTAAGTTTTTGTAGGACATCATGATAATAGTAAGTTTTGTAGGACATTATGATAATAGTAAGTTTTTTAATGTAAGTTTTTGTAGGACATCATGATAATAGCAAGTTTTTGTAGGACATCATGATAATAGTAAGTTTTTGTAGGACATCATGATAATAGTAAGTTTTGTAGGACATCATGAGAATAGTAAGTTTTTAATGCTAGAATTATTTGTTCCGTTACAAAACGTTAACAAATCCTCAACATATACACTGTAGTCATGGAGAGGATAATAAATATCACATTTCTCAATTTTTATCTTTCTTATTTTAACTACAGAGTTAAAAGAGGATTGGATGAAACAGAATTAGTAATCAAACGTGACCTCTGAAGCTATTTTAATCCAAATAGCATGATATTAAATCATTCGATTGAATGAATGCAGTGTGTGTATTTCAAATAAAGACAGATGGTAATATCATTCCAACTTTGGAAATAAAAAGGACATCTATCAAAACAGGATCACTCTCCACCCACTAAATATTATAGAATAGCTCTCTTAGGTCTACCAAACATTACTACTTGCAGTAATTTTTGACCCCAGACATTTTTTCTCATTTTTCAATGCCCAACATCCAGAGTGGTAAATCTGGAAAATAAATAAATAAAATGGTTAAATTGAAGTTAAAGCAATTTTTTCTTTGCTGCTAAAAATACTTGTTTAACAGAAAAAAAAACACAAAAAGCTGAGTCGTGGAGCAATGATAAAGACAGAAGGTTACAATAACCAAATCCAACATCTTGTCTGCTCGTTTTCCCTGTCATTAAAATTTACTATCTTAGATCTTTTACATCTTAGTGAGACAAACCAAATTTCTAGTCATGCCAAGTTCGACTATGGTTGGTTGTGTTTTATGGCATATCAACCTCAATAGGTTATTTAATGCCAGATTCTACTTACACATGTATACACGATTTGTTAACGAATAGTTTGAAGGTAACATTTTTAACGAGCCGGAGGTTATTTGCTCTCACACAGTTAAATGGTTTCAAGTATTGTTAACACGAATAATTCTATTCAATATTAATCATTTGTTTGGACACAATTTCAACTTGCTTGTACAATGGTTTCAAGTATTTGCTACTTAGCACAAATATTTTTATTCAAAATTATTCGTTTGCACACAGTTAATTGGTTCAACGAATTGCTATGTAATACTAATTCATTTTAACATCAGTCATTTGTTTGTTCACAGTGAAATGATTTCAATTATAGTTAATGATTAAATATTTCTATTTTACCCATACATAGGACCCACGCAGGTACGAACGCTCTAGAAAGAGTGGAAACGAGAGTAATGGTAATGATTGGGGTTCTCCACATTCCCCCAAAGTCAGGGACTAGAGCCTCACCATCAGATGGTTTAGTGTCATATCCAGAACACTCGTTAAGAATGGGGTTCATACATCTGTGCAGAGATGCAGTCGGTGTATTCTACAGCCCCAGCTGATTAGGCGATATTCAACTATGGTAAAATTTTATGTGATCATCTGACAATATAACTTTCCTGTTTTTTTTTTATTATATATAAGATAAGAATTTAAATATATTAACAGATATTTCCTTCCTACTTGGATGGGACTAAGCTATGGATGCAATGATGAAAATTCCAAAGATTATCTTTGGCCCATGGGTCTACTGGGTTGATTTATAAGATCCAGAAGTATCAAAGACTAATTACAAAAAAAAAAACAAAAAAAACAAAACAAGCAGACAGAAAACTAAGAGAAAAAAAAAACATAAGATCCAGAAGTATTAAAGTCTAATTACGGAAAAAAAGACGGAAAACCAAGACAAAAAGCAAAAGATCCAGACGTATTAAAGACTAATTACAGAAAAAAAGCAGACAGGAAACGAAGAGAAAAAACGAAAGATCCAGAAATCTTAAGACTAATTACAGAAAAAAAAAAAATAAATAAATAAAAATAAACAAAAAACAAAAAGCAGACAGAAAACCAAGGGCCGGTGATTTGATTTTATTCCAAATTATTACCCAATCTTCCTAAAACGGGTTCATAAAATTTACGTAATCAAAATGTCTTAAGGTGATTCAAAAGTTTTAAAAGTATATATTTACTAAAACCCTCAGCCATTTGCAGGAGGATATATCAAAGTCAATTTTTAAACGGAGGATTCAAAGTTTTCCTTTTTCCACATTGGTTGCCAAGGTTAAAAAAACCCAGTCGGCATTATTATTTACCCAAAGCTGAGGGGGGAAAGATGGATTCATGCTTTTCTCAAGGTTTTAAAGTAACTTTTTTTTTAATTTTTTTTTTTTTTGTAGCAGTTATTTTTTGCTGTTAAAAGCAGCACTAGAAGCTGCTGGTAATTGGGAAAGTGTCATTGAAAGGGATTTATATATAAGTTCACCAACCCGAGTCGGAGACGACCCGAAGGCTCCTTTTTAAATAGCAACTACACGGAGATGTAGGGGAGGGCGCTACTCTTTCCCTGGATTGTTCCAACTTACTCTTGATCCGTATTTTAAGCAAGGAGGCATCAAGTATCATTTTTTGAGTTTTTGTTATAACTCGACCAAAGGTTTGAACCTCGGTCTCCTGGACTAGTGGAACACACTCTACCCACTATGCCAAAAGGCCTGTCAAATTTATATATAAAAATAGAATAAGACGAAATACAAGTTTTGCCGTTCATTTGATAAATCTTATCTACTTGTAAATAATCTCCCATGTCGGGGAACTTCGGAGACGCTGACTGCATCTGATGGTGAGGCTATAGTTCGAGAGATGATGGGGAGTATGGGGTACCACTTCAATGCCATTATTATCTGGTTAACTCCATTTAAACTGCGTGCTTAAGCTAAACTAAATTGTTTGAAATGGAACTGTTTTTGGCATTGAAACTGTACTCACACTAAACTGAATTGTTTAATATAGAACTGTTTTTGACATTTAACTTTGTGTTAACAAAATCTGTACTTATGTTTAGCTGAATTAGAACTGTTTGAATAAACTGAATAACTTGAAATAGAAATGTTTTTGACATATAAACTGATTTTTAAAAAAAAATAGAACTGACTATTTGCATAAAAATGGATTTGGTTTTAAGTAACCTACAAAGGTTGATATGCCACAAAAACCAACCATCATGTTAACTCTAACCCTGAGCGGTAGTACCTGCAAGGATTCCTTCTGTAGTTCAAATATATGTTTAAAAATTATTTGTATTCGATAGGACCGTGGGCAAAATGACAATAGAAAAAAAAGACAACTCAAGAAACAACTACACAAAAAATGCAAATATAAACATACAATGAACGATATTTTAAACCCTCTAAGAATAAAATAACCCTAGATGGGTTGACATTCCTTTAAAAATTACTCAATCCATATAAATAAAAAAAGGAAAAAACGTGTAGCAATATTGCTTTCAGGACATTTCTGAAAATGCTTTTAGTATTTGATTTGATATTGTACATGCCATAAAGTACACTGAACGAAAGTTCTGACATATTTGTTTAATATAATTTTACCTGTAATACTATGGGTTATGCTAACAGTGCGTATGAATAAAAAGCCAAGTTGTTTCTGATTGCCTAAAAACCGAGTAGCTTTTCAAGCATGAAAAAAAATAAATGGAGACAAATTGAAGTCTTTACTCAACATCATTTTTCTCTTCCTAATTCATTCAGATTATGTTACAAAAAATTGAATTAATTAGGCGACTAAAATAATTTTTTTTCTTTCATTAAAAGAAAAAAAAATATAAGGCAACCGTAAAGATATTTTTCCTTTTTGTATATAAAACCAAATTACTTAAAATCATATAATTATTTCTTTCATATTCTAAAGTTATATTCAATTTATGATCTTAAAGTCATACCATTCACTCAGTAATATCAATTATTGACTTATGCGCATCAAATTGTTCACTATTCAAAAAGTAAAATCTTATTCAAGCGATTCTCTATTAAAAGCAAAGCAATTTTTTTTTTCTGATTATGCAGTATTAAATTGCCGACTTAGATTACATGATTCAATATTACAAAATTCTTTGAATCCGTAAGCCCGATATTTGAGTTGAATATTATTTTACAATGCCCTATAAGCCCAATATTTCAGGTTCAGAGAGACCGTGTCAAATACAAATAATAAAACACTTAATATAGCAGCTATACACAGCCTGTCTTTTAATAGAATGATGGGATAACTAGAAACAAAAACATCTGACACTTGATTGATCTTAACAGCATGTCAATCTGTCAAAGATCATTTTATACCAAGAGGTTAGGGAATCGTATTCATTGTACATTTATATTTTTTTTTGTGTAGTGTTTTTTTAGTCATTTTTTGCACGCAATCATATGTAGTCCAGTTGGCTGGGGCTATAGAATACACTGACTGCATCTCGGCAGACGAGTAAAACTTCCCCTAACGAGTGTCCTTGATACGACTCAACAATTTGATGGTGAGGCTCCAGTAATGTTAGAGCTTTGGGGAATGCAGAGTATCTCTTCATTGCCATCGCTCCCAGGTTTACTCTGTTCCAGACTGGTAGCACCTGATAGGGTCCTATCAATGGGTCAAATATAAATGTTTGATATCTAAATTGAGTGCAAACAAATGACATGCTAATTTGAGTTGTTAGTGAGCAATACTTGAAACCATTTAACTGTATGCAAAAGAATGAGCTTAGGCTCGTTTACAAACCATATATATAAAGAGATTTTGTCATTAAATAACCTAAAATGGTTAATATGTCATGAAACCTGTGACACAATATGAAAATCCATATATATATATATATATATATATATATATAGGGGTGTATGTGTGTGGGTCTCAATTTGTTCGTGGATGAGTGGCCAAAGAAGGGATCTTATATTCAGCATCTCTGACCAGCTTCAGAGTGTCTTAGAGGATTTTACCTGTTTGTCCATTTTGGCGCGAAGACCATACAATGAGCTGTGCCCGTATGAACCTAAGAGACCGAAAGAAAGGACGAAGGACGTTGGCGTGTCAGGGGTGAGACTTCGGCAGTAGAGAATCATTCATTCTAAGTCCAGGACGTAGGGCTACTCAGTCGACTAAGTAGTGGGACCGGTGAGTTGAGGCCAGGATGCTAAGCGTAGCAGTCAAGAAAAAAGACATGGGGCAGTGAAGTCAGAAACAGGGCATCGAGCGTTGAAGACGATGACCAGAGATGAGTCAGCATTTTTGGTAGCTGTTTGGAGTTTCACAATACACTTGTGATAGCCAAACGCATATATACACACACAGCAAAAAAAAAAAAAAAAAAAAAAAAAAGTGCTAAACTTCATCTTACGTTTTACTGTTCCGAATTTGTGTTTTGTCTTTTTCTTCCTTCCATCCTCCGTCCTTCTTTATTATTTTTCGTTCAACATGTGAAATGCCCACTCGGCCGGGTATGAGAAGAAATAACGAGGTCCACACCATGAGACGAACGGCCAGACGAAACCAAACCAAACTGTCCGTGTGGGTTGTTTCCAAACCAAACCAACCGGGGGTGGGTTCTCTAGGTGTAATGGTTTAAGCGCTGGACTACGGAGTCGTAGTAAGCGAGTTCGAACTTCAGTCGCGCTATTACGTTCACTTTCGGACAAATACTCTTGGGAAAGGTATAAACCTCCTTATCTTCCCAGCTATGGGTTAAATAGTTCCACTACTGTTCTTCTAGAAGGATGAGTTTGGCATTAAATAACCCACGAAGGTTGATATGCCATCAAACAATGAAACCAAACCAATCACATCACATTTCTGTATCAAGTATTCCAATCTAATTTATTTTGCACACAGTTGTATGGGTTCAAGTCTTCCTGTTAGAGTACGGCCTCGGAAGCCACAGTTTTAGGACTGCTTGATCTATATAAGATTGTCGAGATTCTTGCAACCTAAGCAAAATTTCTTGAAGCATTTGGTTACTGTACTGTGACCTTCACTTTTTGCACAACAAATGTTTTTGGTGGCTTCCAAGGCTTTATGGTCTAGTTTGAACTCATAAAGCATATGTTTCCGAATTAGACTAGATTGAACATTCATCTGTGAGGCTTTCAAAATCACACACTGACTGAAGCAATGCAAAACATGTTAGCGCACCAACTACCACAATACTAACAACCAATCAAGTGACACACGCATAGGCAAAGCATTGACTGCCATTCACAGATTATCAACCATATGGAAATCTGATCTCTCTGATAAAACGACAATACTTCCAAGCCGTGCTAGTACTATTGTATGGTTGCACCACTTGGACATTAACGAAAGACTTAGAGATGACACTAGATGATAATTATACAAGGGTACTGTATGCCGTTTTAAACAAATCCTCAAAGCAGCATCCTATAAAAAAGCAACAGAATGGCCACTTACCTCCCATCTCACAAAGCATCCAAGAAAAGCATGTAAGATGTGGTGGGCACTGCTGGTGAAGTAAGGAGAAACTCAAAAGTAACTTTCTCCAATGGACTTCTACACATGACACACCAGTGTTAGTTGACTACAAAAAACTTACATTTATCAGCTCTGAACAGACACTGGATACTGTCTAGAAGACTTAACAAAAGTGATAACTCGTAAAAAAGAGTCAAAGGAATCCATACCGTCAAGCATACCATAATGATGGAGTGTATGTGTGTGTGTGCATATATAATGAAACTAAGTAATGAAGCCAAGATGAAAAGACGAGATAACAGTTTCTAATCATAAGGAATTCAAATTTGCTTACCAAATCATCATCATCATCTTGTTGTGCCGGATATCCCTGACCCTCTCTCGCCATTTCTCCCTATCGTTCAACGCCTCTGGTTGGTCTTCAGGGCTACATCCCGTATCCTCACATAGCTGCTGAATGTACGTTCGTGCTGGTCATTCTGCTTTTGCCAGCTATATGTGGGGGTCCATAGGAGTACATCACTTATGAGCTCGTCACTGCTTCTCCAGCAGTGTCCTGCATGTCTGGTTCGTCTAACTTGGATAGTTTTCATAATGGGAGGTAGGTGGCCGTATAGTTGGTGTCTTGTGGGGTGTTGCCACCAGGACTTGTTCAATATTGCTCGCAGCTTACCAAATACTATGTGTGTATTCCAGGTTACATAAACAATGAGTTGAAAATAAGTTACATATTACAAAAGTACAGAAAACTAAGTAAATGAGATGGTAAAAAAAGCAAGTAAAGATATTGATGTAAGTGCATAATAGCAAGTTCTATCCAAAGTAACTTTTGCATTCACAGCTGATATCAGCATTTGTTCAATATTAAATGGATTTAAAGATCAACAATTAGCTCAGCTTTTCTCCAAATTACACCCCCACCACAAAAAAAAAAAAAAAAATATCCAAGCTAAATTCCAAAGATGCTTGACAATTACTAAAACCATTGCAATGTGGATTTGAGCCAACATTTTAGTTGCATTCAATTACAGATATTAATGTTGAACCATTTAACTTCTGTCAGCAGCTTAGTTCTTATGAAATGTCTGTACTTATCTAACCCCTCCGCTCACCTTGTCAATGGGGCTTAGAAAGCTGTATCCCCTGAAGAAGGGTAAGACCCTTCTCCAAATGAGTAAGATACAAAATTGCATCCAGTGATGAGGCCCCATTATTGAATCACCCATTTAATGCCTTTACAACTGGGTCCAATCTGATCTATACCTATTAGGATTCCATCAAAGGGCCAAATTGATCTATTTAAAAATCATTTGCATTCAATAGGACCATATAAAAAAAAACAACAAAAAAACAAAGACCAAGAAACAATCATACAAGAATGTAAATATAAATGTACAATGAATGCGTTTCCCTAACACCAAGACATAAAATAACACGAGACTGGTTGATATGACGTTAAAATCTATCACTCAAGCTGTCAGTTTGGGAAGCATGTGACAGTAGGTCAATTTTTTTAAGCAGAAAAACGATGGTTGGAATTCAGAGTTTTTCTTCTAGACTGGTTGCCTAACTAAGGCTAAAGAAACTCAGTCTACCCTACTATTTACCCATAGCTGAGGTGGAGAGGAGAAGAAATAAAAGAAGGTTTGGTTTGGTTTGGTTGGTTGGGTTTTATGGTATATCAACCATTGTAGGTTATTTAATGCCAAATCTTCTTTATACACATATATCAAATATATGATTTGCAAACACCTTTTGCTTATAACATTTTTTAACAAGCCTGAGCTCATTCTTTTGTACACAATTAAATGGTTTCAAATATTTCTGACATGAATTATTCTATTTACTATTGAGCATTTGTTTGCACAAAGTTAAATGGTTTCAAGTATTATAATATAACAGTAACAATTTAACATCAGACATTTGTTTGCACACATTTAAATGGATATACTAATGATTTGTAAAAGGATAGTTTGTGATTGCTATAGTTTCTACAAAGTTAAATGGTTTCAATTATTGCTATCTAACACTAATAATTCTGAGAATTCATTTTTTATTTGTGGCAGACTTTTTGTCCTCATCTTCGTAGTTTTTATGTTGTTTCATCTTTCTCTACGTTTTGGCCAAATTTCATCTTTGGCCTTCTTCAGGTGATTAATTGTGACCTCAGATAGAAAATTTGGCCGAAACGTAGTGAAAGAAGAAACAACACAAAAACTACCAAGATGAGGACAAAAAGTCCACAATAAATAAAAAATTAGTTCTCAGATTAAGAAGCCTCATCTCAAAATGATTCCAATTAAAGACAACTAATAATTCTATTCAATTTTGTTTGCTGACAGTGAAGTGGTTACAAGTTTTGCTATTTAACACAAATCATTCTATTTCAAAAACTATTCATTCATTTGCACTCAGTCAAATGGTTTCAAGTATAAACAGTTCTACTTCTAACAATTCAATTTATCATAAGTCATTTGTTTGCATATAGTTTAAATGTCAAACATTTCTATTTGACTCAGAGATAGGACCCGATGAGGCGCAACCACTCCAGGCCAGAGTGGACCTGGGAGCGATTGTAATGAAGAGGTATTCAACAGTCCCTCAATCTCCTAAGCTGGAGCCTCACCATCAAATTGTTTAATGTTATATCAGTGACACTCGTCTTACCCCACCCCAGCCAACTGAGCTGGATAACAGATGGATTTGTTCCTTTTGCAAAGGCATTTATAAATTGAGAAATGCAAAGAGATGGATTCAGGATTTGAACTGTCCACCAATTCAAAAACTAACCACAGTTGCAACATCTCATTCACCTATAAGAAAAGCTAAATAAAAAAGGTAAACACTAACTCCTTATCTATTATTTTCAATCTAATTATATATATGAGGATCATTAAATAAGTTTCCAGACTTTTTTCATATGGGCACTTTTATTGATAGTACACACATGAAACTCTAGTCCTCATTGAAGTAATCTCCTCCGCCTGCAATGCACTTGTTGTACTGTTCCAACTTCTGGAAAGCCCAATGGAAGCCCTCTTGTGTGAGCGTGTCAATGACTTGTCACAGCCTCTTTCATCTCCTCAATTGTCTCATAATGAAAGCCTCTGAGCTTAGGGAATGAGCAAAAGTCACAGGGAGCAAGGTCTGGACTATAGGGACGGTGAGGAACTGTGTTGATGCCCATCTTGGTCAAATAGTCTGTGAAAAGGATGGAGTTGTGGACGGGTGCATTGTCCTGGTGGAAATGCCACTGACCTGATTTGCAGAGTGCTGGCCTCTTCCGACGGAATCTCTTCCTGAACTCCCTTAAAACCTCAACATAGTAACCCAAACTGTTTGGCCAATCAACTCGGTATATTGAGTTCCTTACTCCTCCCACACCTCTCTTCATCCCTCACAGACTCCGTGCCTTCCTTGAATCTCTTATGCCACTCAAAAACTGATGCTTGATTCATGCAAGCTGGTCAAAAAGCAGTCTGAAGCATTTCATACGTTTCTGTGACATTTTTTTCCAAGTTTAAAACAGAATTTTATTGCATATCCTTCTTCTAAAGTGTCAGATTGCATTTTTGAAATTCCCCAGCTGTGACAATCAGGATTTAGTAGGGTGTATTCAAATTGCTTCTGTAGGTGTTCATTTGAATCTGAAATCATAAAAATTGGTCAGTAATCTCCTAAGATGTATAGCAATAACATACTGAATTTTCAAGAGTCTACGACAATTTTAAATGCCTCTACAAAAAAGTCTGGAAACTTTTTGAAGGCACCACATATATAGGAAAAGTGAGTAAATGATAGAATAAAACACAGAATCTGCAAATTTAATGAATTCTATTTCCTTAAATTGAGTGAAAAGTTGGTTGAAAAACAGAAGTTACAAAGTATTTTCTTGTAAGAAAAAAATAATTATGATAATGATAATTTAGCTGGTGAAGCTTGTAATGGTCACTCAAATGATAACAATGAGCCATGCATGTTTGGTCTAAAAGAACAGAAAAGGAAGCATGTAGAACTTTTAAAAAAGATTTTTTCATCAATAATGGAACATAATTACAGATCAAATTAATGTAGAAATTGTCCAAAAGATTCAGGTTTTTGAGTGTTTTCAGCAGTCTCCAGTCATTTCTAAAAATAGTTGCTGTTTTCGTGGAATTTACACAAGGTTGATTTTTATTGTCCTGAGCCATATAAAAAACATTTTCAAAACTGATTTTTTTTTCGTGTTTGTTTTCAAGTTGGTGTGTGCCACTGTAGTATTAGTTGACGTCATTTAATAGTCTCTGTTCAAAAGAGAATGATAATTATCAGTATGAAAATTAATTAAAATAAATTTTGTTTCTACTTGATAAAATTATTTTTAATTAATTCATAAACCAGAAGGTAACAATGTGTTCTTTTGTCATCTCGTCCAATACCGCAACTTTTTGAGAGGCCAAAAAATTACAAATTGATCCAATAGAGAAAGCTGCTTTCATCCCATTATTCATGACTTAGGCTGGGGTCCTTTGTTTAATGGTATATCAATCTTCATAGGTTATTTAATGCCAAAGTGATTCTTGCAGGAATACAGCAGTAATACTATTTAACTCAATGCTGGGGGTGGGGATAAGGGTATTAGTCCATAAGTGAACATGATAGCAGTTCAAAATCACTTACTTCAATGTTGCAGCTCAGTACTTTAGCTCTTACATCACAGGGAATCCCGATTCATGCCTTAGGATATTTCACTAATTATTGAAAAATAGCATATTTAGCAGTCAAAATAAGATCAGTTATTGAAAAGAGGGATAACCGGCTCATTAGCCTAGTGGGTAGAGTGCTTGCCAATTGTCCGGGAGACCTGGTTACGTCATACCAAAGACTTTAAAAATGATACCTCCTTGCTTAACACTCAGTAATAAAAAGGTACATATCAAGGGTAAAGTGGAGCAATCCTGGGAAAGGAGTAGTGCCCTCCCCTACACCTTGGTGTAGTAGCAATTGAAAATGGAGCCTTTTGCTCGTCCTTGACTACAGTCACCTGCTTTACTTTTACTTAATGTGTTGAAATATTAGAGAGTCCTTGAAATATAGAATGGTTGGTTACACAAATCATGGCATACAATAAATTATTTCAATATCGATTTTAAGCAGTTATCTTGTTTATTAAATCACAATACCATTTTTTTTTATATTTCAGTTTTTCTTTTTTTCTTTCCCCAAACTCTTATTTATTTCATATTCATCTTTTCTTTTCCTCTTTTTTCCTTTCACTTTTTCTTTTCATACTTCCTATTATCTTTCTCTCTTATTTCTCCTTTTCTTTTTCTCTTGGTATCTTATTCACTGTTTTTATTAGTCTTTATTTTTCATCTCATTTAATCGCAAGTCTCTAAAATTAGTAGAACATTTCATATACCTTGGTAGCAACATCTCATCTACTGAAAGCAATGTCAATATATGCATTGCTAAGACACTGACTGCTATTCACAGGTTATCGCCCACATGGAAATCTGATCTCATATAAAATAAAATGGGAATTCTTCCAAACTGTTGCGGTGTAAGTACAATTGTATAGTGGCACTACTTGGAAAAAAAAGCTTGATAGAAACATAATTATGCTATGTGTGGTTTTGAACTGATCCTAGAATCAGAGCCCTACAAGACAGTTGCAGAACCAACACTTACCTGCAATCTCAAACCATCCAAAATATATGGGCAAGACATGCTAGATGCTGTGGGAGAAGTAAGGACAAACTCATAAGTGATGTTTCCCTATGGATTCCTACACAGTCATACTAGTATTGGCCAACCAGAAAAATCTTACATTCATATACATTTTCTCTTCTCTTATATTCTATCTTCTTCTCTCACTTCTTTTTGTTTATTTTTCTGATAGTTTTCCTCTCGCCCTTTTTCTGTATCTCATTTTATCTATCTTCTTCAGCCCTGTCAGTGGGTCTTAGAATATACCAACTGCACCCACTGCAGATTAATAAGACCCCCACCCAAGTGTCCTACATATGGTACTAAACTGCATCTGGTGGTAAACTTTAAAAGAAAAAATTCAATTGAACATTGAAAATATGATTACAATCAAAACTTTACAAATGAATTGTATTGTGATATTAAATAACCCTTAAAGTGTTGATATGCCTACAAAAAATTAACAAAACCATCACCCACCCTCCCCCCGCAAATAATAGATTAAGCATTAAAACCTGATTGTACTAATCCAATATGGTAGAGTTTAGCAGGTTCAATAGCTGTGAATATGGGTGAAAATTAACAATGTCATTTCATTATTTCTTTTCTTAATAAGGAGTTGTTTTGACTATCTCACTAATAGGGTTTATCCAAGAAATATGTCAAAACATCCATATCCCACTAGATCTCACACACACAATATAATAAAAATGAACACAGCCAATTGTGGCAGTATGAGAAAGATTACACAATGGTCATGATTATATCTTAATATACCACCGGCTTATTGGCTAGTGGGTAGAGTGTTCGCCAATGGTCCAGGAGACCTGGGTTCAATCCCAGATCACATCATGTCAAAGACTTTAAAAATGGTATTTGATATCTCCTTGCTTCACACTCAGCAATATAAGGTACATACTTGTATCAAGGGTAAAGTGGAGCAATCCTGGGAAAGGACTAGTGCCCTCCCTTACACCTCAGTGTTGTGGCTATTGAAAAGGGAGCCTTCTGGTCACCCTCGACTACGGTCGCCAACTTTTTTATATCTTAATATAGACCTTATACAAGTTCAACTTATATTGGGAATATTTTAGCTGTAATATTTCACTGCAAACTTTTACTTGTTTCTTACACTAACAAACTTCAGATTTCTGACTGTATAGAACAAAAATTAAGATTGCTCAAATCATTTGTGGATAAGACATTTTTTCTCCAGATTGTTAAGCTTAAAACTGAGATATACATATTATATATGAGAACTAAATATAACTTTCTTTTTCTTCTTTTTTTTTGGCCATGTATGAAACAAACACTTGTTTTATATTGCTGCAAAGAAATAGCAATTGGAATGAGTGTTTGTTTATAATTTGTTTCTTCAATTGTGAATTTATTTTTGCTGCAAGTTTGTTACATTTTCATGTGAACATGTTCTTGTCTTTGTGAAGATACTGTGTCAATTTTGTATTTCGAAACATTATATAAACTATATAAATTCTTATTTTCAGTTGATACAAACTGGATAAAAAGTTGAATAGAATAGAATATAAAATGTAGTATAAATTTAGCTGCGACAAATTCCTAAAATTCAATGTGCATTATAAGATTTTTTTCCCCAGAATTATGAAGCCAAAAATTAGGTGGTACATGCACGTTATACATGACTAATTATGGCATTAAATATTGAATTTTGATATATTTTAAATTTAAAACCTGTTTATGCTTATTTAAATACATAAACCTATTAGAAAAAAACCCCAAAGAATGTTACTTTTGATGCGCATATGATAAGTTTCCAGACTTTTTTCATATGGGCATTTAAAATTGTCATAGACTCTTGAAAATTCAGTATGTTACACCAGAGTTGATTGGCCAAAGGGTTATGTTGAGGTTTTAAGGGAGTTCAGGAAGAGATTCCATCAGAAGAGGCCAGCACAATACACCAGTACACAACTCCATCCTTGTCACAGACTATTTGACCAAGATGGACATCAACACAAAACTCTCCTTATAGTCCAGACCTTGCTCCCTGTGACCTTTGGTTATTCCCAAAGCTCAGAGGCTGTTATGAGACAATTGAGGAGATGAAAGATGCTGTGAGGAAGGTCATTGACAAGCTCACACATGAGGACTTCCATGGGGCCTTCCAGAAGTTGTTGGAACGGTACAACAAGTGCATTGCAGCCGGAAGAGATTACTTTGAAGGGGATTAGAGTTTCATGTGTGTACTATCAATAAAAAGTGGCCATACAAAAAAAGTCCTGAAACTTGTCATATGCTCCCTGTATTAAGAATTCATGCTTGCACTAGTTGCAGAATCAAGCAACTATATATCTAATTTACTTACATCCATCTTAAAGATCAAAGAATTCAAGTCAAACACATTTGCTTTATGTTAAGCCATAATTATCATCATAAAAAATCTTATAAAATCTATGATCAAAAAGTATTGACAGTGAGGTGTTCATTTTCTTTTAACTTAAAAATTTAAATGAGCAACATATTAAATAAAGTGATGATGCCTCAATTAGATGAGCCATTACTCATTTTTAATCAGCAGCTGTTAGCGAAATACAGAATTATGCAAGTGCACCAGTCTTCTCACCTGACCTAACTTCATGCAACTTTCTTCAATTGAAAATTCATCACTAAAGGTAAGATTTAAGGATGTAGAGCACAAAAAGAAATACAGCTTCACACCATTTCAATTGCTCAGTTGGCTGGGGCTATAGAATACACTGATTGTACCTCTGCAGAGGGGTAAGACCCCCCCCCCACCAATGAGCGTCTTGGATATGACACTAAACAATCTGATAGTGAGGTTCCAGTAATGCTGGAGCTTTGGGGAATGCAGAGCACCCCTTCATTCCCATTGCTCCCAGGTCCACTCTGGCCCAGCATGGTAGCACCTGATAGTTCTATTTAACCCATATATAGGGCCCTAAGGGCATACTTATGCTTAACTGAATTGTTTGACTAAACTGAATAGCTTGAAATAGAAATGATTTTGACAATTAAACCGTACTTTCATTTAAACTGTGTGCTTATGCTAAAATGAATTATTTGAAATCGAACTGATTTTTGACACTGAAACTCTACTTACACTAAACTGAATTGTTTAACATAGAACTGTTTTGACATTTAACTGAGTGTAAACAAAATCTGTACTTATAGTTAGTTGAATTAGAACTGCTTGGCTAAACTGAATAGCTTTAAATAGAAATGTTTTTCATAATTAAACTGTATTACATTTAAACTGCGTGCTTATGTTAAACTGAATTGTTTGAAATGGAAGTGTTTTTGACATTAAAACTGTACTTACACTAAACTGAATTAGCTGAATTGTTTGAAATAGAACTCATTATTTACATAAAAATGGATTTGGTGTTAAATAACCTACAAAGGTTGATATGCCATAAAACTCAACCAACCAACACCATATCAAATTTGTTTGAGGTGCTTAGACCAATGGAAAATTTTGAGGAATTTTTCAGAAAATGAGTATTTTTATTTATTGTTCATTTCTGTTTTGATAAATAGCATCAGTCTCAATACTTTTTAAAACCACATCATTAAAAAAAAATAATCCATGAGATTATTTACCTAGGAACTGTCATCTATCTAGGATTAATGTAATACCTTTAACTGTAAAAATCCTAATATTTTAAAAACTATAATAATATCTAAAATATACAGGTGAAAACAATTCTTTTTAAGCACATAAAGTATAATTGTTCTTCAAAAAATAGACTCAAAATTTTATAAAAAAGTTTTTTAAAAAATAGACAGCAGTTAAATTAGCTGTATAACAGATAAATATGCAAGCAATATCATTTTTGATGGGTACTATGCTTATCATAATTAAGGAGAAATGTTATTTAATTTGTAAATCTTGAGGTATTTTTGTTGATTGTATAGTATTTAATTCCTTATCTCAGATATTCAAAAAGAAACTTTAGACATGTTTCTCAGAATTACTTTTAGTGTTATAACATTTTCTACATGCATTATGAACAGAATAGAATTATTTTCTGTATAATCCAGAACTTTTCTAGTAGCTTTGTTTATCAATGTCTTGCTATTGTATTCTTATAGTATGACACAGACTCACATGCAAATTATACAAAATCAATAAAAATACAACAAATTATTTGCTCTGCTTCTTCTAGACATAAATAATTCTCTAAGAAACAATGCGCAAGAAACGTTATTTTTTTTTAATTTTTTTACTGCAATTTCCATTTATCTTAGTTTTTAATTATTACTTTCATGTGATATTTATAGGGTTCTGTCCATGGGAAGAGTTTGAGCAAAATCTGACCAAAAATAGCAGAACCTTAGAGGTATGGATAAACTGTACACTCTATAATATATACTACAATTACACTAGAACAGACAAGATCTGAGAGTAATGGCAATAAAGGGTTTGGTTTTATGGCATCTCAACCATTGTTGGTTATTTAATACCAAATACTTTTTTTTTTACATATATATCAAATATATCACAATCAATGTTATCTATCCAAAGGTAAAATGTTCAAAGAAATCAAGAGGACATTTTTGGAAAATAGCAGATGAGTTACTTTACAGAATTTGATCAGTATATAGATATTGTACGAATATTGTATAAATAGTATATATGTTCTGTGCAATGACTTAAGTTTTATCTTTTAACGGCTGATATGAGAAGACAATGAAAAGTGGAGATGCCCAAGAAAACATAAAAAACAAATAAGATTTTAAAAGAGAATAAATAAAAGATTTTAACACAAAATACTTTGTGAATATCTGGAAACCCATATATTATATATGAGTAAGTGTTGCTCGTAAGAATAACTGAGAAATAGGATTTAAAAACAGTATGAAACACTTGTACTTAGAACATTTGATATCTCTCTGCACATGACTTCACTTACTCATTTGTTGCACAGGATAGAGTATTAGACTGAGTGAAGACCAGATGTTTTTAATTAAAAAATAATGTAATGCTAAATTAGAAACAATCAGATTGTTTATTAAAGTGCATATAGAGACTTAAATTTCATGATAATTGCACTAATAGTCATTATTTTAACATTATAAAATGCTGAAATTGCAATTAAAATTGTCCAATGAATAACCATGAGTAACTCAGTATCATATGTGTCCACTTAACCAGAGCTGGGCAAAGGGAAGAAAGGTAGTAAAGCTATATGACCAAGGTCTACGATTTTGAAGGGCCCCACTCAAGAAACCTTATTTACTAAGCTTTGCTTAGCCTGGCATATGGGCTCCATGTTACTTACAGTACCTGCTGTTCCATGGGGTCAACCATTCTCTAGACAGGGGACTAAGACATATACTTACAAATTTAAATTCAGGCTATGATTTTGACGAATTTAGCAAGTCCATAGAATTGGATTTTTTTTCTTCACAAAAAGTGAAAATGAAAAATTGTATGATCGAGCAAGGCAATGCATTTGAGAGAAATTAGAGTGGTTGGTTAGTTGGTTGTGTTTTGTGGGTAGCTGCTAGTTTAGTTTGGTAGGGTTTTATGGCATATCAATTATTGTAAGTTATTTAATGCCAAATCCTATTTATACATATATTAAATAGGATTTGTAAACACCTTTTGTTGATAACATTTTTAACCAAGCCTGAGTTAAACATTTAAATGGTTTCAATTGTTGCAATCTAACACAAATAATTCTATTTACTATTAATCATTTGTTTTCAGACTGTGAAGAGGTTACAAGTATTATTATTCATTCATTTGCACATTGTCAAATGATTCCAAGTATTGCTATGTAATACTAATAATTCAATTTAGGCACACATTTAAAGAGTTTCAAGTATTATTATTTAACACTAATAATTCTATTCTGCATTAATCATTCACTTGTACAAATGGTTCAAAGTATTGCAATGAATCGCTAATAACTCAATTAGACATCAGTCATTTGTTTACACACAGTTAAATGGTCAAAGAGCTCTATTTTTAACAATTAAATTCAATGTAAGTCATCTGTTTGCATAGAGTTTAAATGTTAAGCAGTTCTATATGACCCATAGATAGGACCCTATCAAGTGTTACCACTCTGGGTCAGAGAGAACTGGGGAGTAATGGCAATGAAGAGTTAAGTCCACATTTCCCAAATGTCTAGGACTAAAGCCTTGCCATCAGATAGTTTAATGACATATCTAGGACACTAATTGAGAGAGGGATCTTACCCCTCTCCAGAGGTGTATTTGGTATATTCTACAGCCTCAGCTGATTGGGCTGAGTGACTGATAGATCTTCTTTTGGAAACAATCCCAACATGGAGGAAGAGACATCAGCTCTCCAGCAAAAATGAGCAGGCCCTAACTAATACTGTTACAAAAGATCATGAAAAGGGATTCAGTATTTTTTCTAAGATGAACCCTTGACAATCTTTCATTGGTACTTTTCAATAATGGTAATATCAAGAATATAATATACAGCAACTAAACATTTTGGTTTGGTTGTGTTTTATGGCAAATCAGCTCTTATGGGTTATTTAATGCTACAGCCCAGTCAGCTGGGGCTCTAGAATATGCCGACTGCATCTCTGCTGGGGTGTATGACCCCCACCAAAAAAAAAAAAGAATATCCTGAATATGACAATTAACCAGCTGATGGTGAGGCTCCAGTTCAGGAGCTTTGGGGAATGTGGAGTACCCCTTCATTTCTATTGTTCCCAGGTCTATTATGACCTGGAGCAGTAGCACCTGATAGGGTCCTATTTAAGGGTCAGAAAGAACTGTTTGACTATTTAAAGTGTGTGCAAGCAGAAGACTTAAGCTAAATTAAATTGTTATTAATCAAACTACCAAGTAAAATATTAAATGGTTTTATTTGACCCATAGATGGGACCCTAACAGGTACTAACACTCTGGGTCAGAGTGAACCTGGGATTAATGGCAATAGAATTATTGTTGGTCATACAGCCAAGCATAAGGTTCACCATCGTGGAAAGAGGCCACTTCATTACATATTCGATAGACTTATTCCAGTGAGTTTTCAATTGGTTGAAGCACTTTTGAAACTCTTTTCCTTTCTTTTATACAGTGTGAAGTTACCGTCATTTTTTTTTTTAATGTCTCCCACATTATCAAATTTTACTTGTGAGATGAATTTTCAGTTTAAGAAATGAGGAAAACTCACACAGGGCAAGGAGCTTTGGTGAGTATGGTAAGGTTCCATATTTGCACTGTCATGTGTTTCATAAAAAACTGCGATCCAAATGTATTGAGAATTGGCACAGATTTATCTAGATAGGCGTTTGCCCGGTTGTGCAGACGTTTTTATTTAAAATTCTTATTCTAAAGTTTCAGTATTGATACTTCTTGATCACGTCCTTTATGTTAGCCATGTAATTCTAATACTGAGAATTTTATATAGAAACTTAATTTACAAGTTTATTTACATATACATATATACATATATATATATATATATATATATATATATATATATATATATATGTGTGTGTGTGTGTGTGTGTGTGTCTATGTATATATGTGTGTGCACATATATATATTTAAGCATGTTTGATTAAATAATACAGACACATTTTATCTATATAATTTCAAGATTCTTTCAGGTTTCTTGATAAGTGTCTAGGTTTTAGGTTGAAATTGGTAATGCTTGGGACAATTTTGGTAAATTTATCAACCAATTTCAACCAAAAACCAAGACACTTATCAAGAAACTTGAAAGGATCTTAACAAAAATATATATAGACAAAATATGTCTTTATTATTTAATCAAACATGCTTAAATGAAAGACTGCTGCCCAACTACATACACACATATATATTGTTACTTGAATTCTGTGATAGAATTTTTTTTCTTGCCATAAAGACAGGTCATGCTGATGAAGTAGTTTCTTAACTAGAATTTTTACTTTAGAATTTTTGTGCAAATCTTTTTTTTTCCTAAAGGTCACATATTCAACCAGAATTCTTTGGCAAATATTTGTTTAGATGTCAGATAAGGTTGGAATATACATCTAGGTGTTATCAAAAAATAATACAAGTAATATTATAAAAAGTGCTTCGTATCAAGTTGCTAAAAATTATTTGCATAAACATTTCTCCATTTTTAAAAAAGAAAAAAAAGAAAAATTACCTATATGAAAATATCTCCTGAGGTTATCACTATTGTTTGTGGTGTAATATGTGGTATGTAGTTTTGAACAAATCCTGGAAGCAGCACCCAACAAAACAGCAGCTATACGGCCACTTACCTCCTAACTCACAAACCATCCAAGTAAGACAAACAAGAGATGTAATTGATGTTCTCCAGTTATCTCTTGCTCATGGAAACATCAATGTTAGCCAGTTAGCAAAAAATTAGATTAATCAGCTCTGTGCAAACACTGGAGGTGGTCAAGATGACCTGCCTTGAGGAATGACTGAGGGATAGATAATGAGAGAGAGTCAAGGAAATCCATGCTATCAGCATAACTTAATGAGGGAAGTAATAGATGCTGAACTGTTAATTGCATGGAAAATTGAATTGGCAATCAGAGTTCAAATTCTGGCCAAGACAGTACTTTGAGCTAATGCCCTTGGGAAAGGTATGGATCCTCTTACTTTCAGAACCCAGTCGGCTGGAGCAGTAGAATACACCACCGACTTAATCTCTGCAGAGAGGTAAGAACCTTCCAAAAAGTGTCCCGGATATAACACTAAACAATCTGATTGCCTTAGAAATTTGGGGAATGTAGAGTACCCCTTTATTGCCATTGCTCCCAGGTCCAAACTGACCTGGAGTGATAACACCTGATAGGGTCCTATCTACAGGTCAGAAAAAACTGTTCAACATTTAAACAGAGTATAAAGAAATGACTTATGATGAACCTTGTTTATGCTGGATATAATAGCCTATTGTTTGTTTATGTCCAGTGAATTGTTTTTGAATAAAAGAGGTTATCAAAAAGTTCTTGGCTTGGACAATAAACGTTTTGGATCAGTTGTAATGTAATTTCAGTCTTATTTTATATTCTTTGTTTTTTATGAACGACTCTTTCATATCAATTGTGGTTTGGTTGGTTGTTGGTGTATCAATACTTTTCAGGTCATTTAATGCCAAATTAAATTTTAAACAATTCAGTTTAGTATAAGTATAGTTCCTGCCCACAATCAGTTAAATGTCAAAACTGCTCTATTTCAACCAGTTCAGTTTAGCATAAGGACACAATTTAAATGCTAAAACTGTCCTATTTTAGTCCAACGGTTCTAATTCGAACAATACAGTTTAGTATTGTTGGTTGGTTGGTTGTTTGGGTTTTATGGCATATCAACCTTTGTAGGTTATTTAATGTCAAATCCATTTTGATACAAATAATCAGTTCTATTTCAAACTATTCAGTTTAGCATGAGTACACAGTTTGTCAAAAACATTTCTATTTCAAGCTATTCAGCTTATTCAAACAGTTCTAATTCAGTTTAGTATAAGTATAGATTTTGTTTACACACAGTTAAATGTCAAAACAGTTCCATATTAAACAATTCAGTTTAGCATACAAAAACAGTTCTATTTTAAGCAGTTCAGTTTAGCATAAGTACACAGTTTAGTTTTATTTGACCCATAGATAGGACCCTATCAGGTGTTATCCTCTGGGCCAGACTGGACCTGGGAGTAATGGCAATGAAAGGTTACTCTGCATTCCCCAAACCTCTAGCATTACTAGAACCTCACCATCAGATTGTTAAGTGTCATATCCAGGAAACTTGTTGAGGGGGAGTTCTTACCCTCCGCAGAGATGCAGTTGATGTATTCTACAGCCCCAGACAACTGGGCAACATATCAATTATAAATGATTGATGAAGATTTTGAAATCATGAAACCATTAGTCACAAAATATTCTTTTAATTTCTATGTTAAACTGAATATAAGTGAAAGACAGAGAAATGTGAACAGACTAACATATATATATAAAACATGACATCATTAAATCATGGTGACAGTGCAGATTTCCCTGACTCTCTCCATCTGTCCCCATCATTAATTGCCTCCCTGGCAGTTCTTCCACACTTCATCCTGTGTCAGCACAGAGCTGATATAAATAAGTTTTTGCTAGTCAGACAACACTGTAAAGTCCATGTATAATGGTCCATAGAAGAATGTTGCTTGGGAGTTCGTCCTTACTTCTCTAGCAGTTTCCCCACATGTCTTGTTTTTTTATTTGGCTGGTTGGTTGGAGTTTATGGCATATCAACCTTTGTAAGTTTTTTAATGCCAAATCTATTTTTATACAAATAAACTGTTCTATTTAAAAAAAAATCAGTTTAGCATAAGTACACAGTTTGTCAAAAACATTTCTACTTCCAGCTATTCAGTTTAGTTAAACAGTTCTAATTCAAACAATTTAGTTTAGTATAAGTTTAGTTTTTGTTTACACACAGTTAAATGTTAACCAGTTCTATTTCAAACAATTCAGTTTAGCATAAGTACATTTTCAATGTCAAAAAGAGTTCTACTTCAAGCAATTCAGTTTAGCATAAGTACACAGTTTAATTCTTTTTAACTCATAGATAGGACGCTATTTGGTGCTACCACTCCAAGCCAGAATGGACCTGGGAGTGATGGCAATGAAGGAGTGTTACACATTCCCTAAAGCTCCAGCATCACTAGAACCTCACCATCAGACTGTTAAGTGTCATATCTAGGACACCCATTGGGAAGGTCTTACCCCTCTGCAGGGGTGCAGTTGGTGTATTCTACAGCCAGAGCCAACTAGACATTACTTACTTGGATGGTTTTTGCAAGATGGTTGGTAAGTGGCTGTACAGTATAGCTTAAAAATTACTTCACTCACTCAGCTTGAACATTACTCTATTAAAATCTTGCTATGATTTCCTGTTTTTGCAGAAGGATTTGCCAATCCTTATCAGTACACTTAAAATGCATATTACCAGATGGATATTTGACATACATGAGAATTTTATTGAATTTTTTTTTTGGAATGGTTAAAGAAACTATGTCCTTGTGAGAAAAATATGTGGTATAGTTATTTCCTAACCTTAGCTTAGAAGTAGCACAAGGCCAGAAATATGGGGCACCCAGTGAAAATTAAATTCACTGGTAATTTAGCCTGTGAGACATCACATCAGGTGAGGTGCCCATATATACGTGGTAGAGAACATACATTTAATGGCTCTTTGTTCTTTTCCTCTTGGCCAGAACTTTTTAGAATGCTTTCATTTAGCAGACAGTCCCCACCCACTTAAAAAAAAAAAAATGCTGAGAAATGTATCAGTAGATTATCAATGCTTGATTAACTACAAACATGAGATTTTGTTAGTGATTTGATACGAGATGGATATGAATAAATTACATATATTCATGAAAATAATGCCAGCATTAATTCCTGACCACAAACAATACTTATCTTCCTGATCTTCTGTGATGACAGTACTGGAATTTACTTAACAATTTTAGTTTCCAACTTTCATAAATTCTTTTATGCAGTTAGAAATATATTTATACAAAAAAAAAAAAAAAACAAAAAAAAACAGCCTAATTTTGGCTTATTATAATTATACATATTTATACGTTTGTTTTGCATAAAAGGAAAAGGGTATTCATTCAACAAGATAGATTGGTTGGTTGGTTTTTATGGCATCTCAACCCTTGTAGGCTACTTAATACTAAATCCTGTTTTATATGTAATTAAATACATAACTTACAAATGAATAGCTTGTAAGTAACATTTAAAATAAGCTAGCTCATTTCTTTGTCCTCAGTTAAATGGTTTCAAATATTGCTATCTAATAATTTCATTTGCACTGTTAAATGATTTCTGGTATTGGAATTTAACGATTCAACTTAACATCAGTCATTTGTTTGCTCACAGTTAAACAGTTCTATTTGACCTGTAGATGGGACCCTAACAGGTATTGCCGCTCTGAGTCAGTGTGGCAATGAAGGTTTTTGGAAGGGTGGATCTTGTAAGGGATGGGGTTGGTATATTCTAGGCTCTGCAGACCGGGTTGGAAAACAGAATTAGCATTTGAATGAACTAATTCCACACCTCCAAATCTGATTAGTAAACCAAATACAAGTCTTCACAACAGGCTACCTAGGTAAAACAAAAAGATTTTGGCAGAAGCATTCTTTTTATCTCAACTGTTTTTGATAGTGGTTTTGAGCATTACGTCTCTTGTTATGTTAGTTTGGGAAAAAGGGAAGATGATTGAATATTCTGTAAGCATTAGGTGCAATAGAACACACATACACACAAGAACTCCCACCAAAAAAAATAAAAAATAAATAAAAAAATTTTATTTAACACAAAATAGATTTATGCGTTACCCTTGAAGTCAAATCTTGTTTTGGTTCATGATACTTTTAACAGTTAAAAAATAGGATGTTACTGGCACACACAGGACACCAGGTGGCTACTTGCTCCACAGGAGTGATGTGTGGGCATGTCATATGATCAATTAGAACACATTACTAGTAGTGCCTTTGAAACACATAAATACACTGGAATTTGCTCTCTTGCTCTTTTTTCTTGGTAGCCCAAGCCGTTAATAGCAGATGGCTAAGCCTCAAGCATGTCCCCTTCTCATAGTAGGATCAGTAAAATACATAACTTATAGCATTCCCTACATTACCATACATAAATATAACACACGAGTGTCAGCTGAAAAGCTCATATGCTGACCAAGATGTTTTTATGGAGTGTGACTAAAAGTTGTTTTTTTTTCAACATGGTCTCCCTTGTGGCTCCCAGATCTATTCCATTGGTATTGCAATGCTTGGATCTCATTGGTTAAAAAGGTCATCAACAGCAGATATGATGTCATATGAACTTTTCATCTTATCTTCATATGTAACAAGCTTAAGTCAATTTTCTTTTGTTTTCTTTACGTTCATATCAACAGTGGTATTCACTAGCTTCTTAAAACCATTAATTTGTGCCTAGAAAATGTACAGTCTTGCTTTCACTTCAAAGCACAGTGCAAGTTTGTATGGAAAACAGGTTGCCTTGTCATAAGTCTCCTCTCTTCCAATTGCCAATATTGTTCAAAAGGGTAAGGGATAATACAGTTTAGTACCCGTGTCATCATAAGAATAATGAGAATATGATTGAAGATAACATTGGACAAACTTGAGGATGCCAGTTCCAGATCAGTCCTTATTCCAGAAACTTTCCCATGAGTGGCTAAGATAGGTTTGAAGAGAGTGTAGTCTGCCCTGCCTTTTGACCCAGAGGAGGAGTGGTTTCATACTTTTCCAAAGTTCTTAGGCTAAAGTGAACACAAACTATAACAGCCAGAATTTGAACATTGTTTGCATATCTCATTTTCTACACATTTAACTTTTAGGCCAGATGCACTTTCATATTTCTTTCAAGAATATAGCTATAAAAACAACAATTCGATGACAATAGTGAAAACCATATGCAATTAACTTAGTATGAAGCAGAGTGACTGTTTTTAGTTTTCTTGAATGTTACAAGAAAGAACTTGAAATAAATTGTTTGTTTTTTTTTTGTTTTTATGACATATCAACTTTTATAGGTTATTTATTGTCAAATCCATTTTTATACAAATAATAAATTCTAAAACACTTCTACTGTAAGCAATTCAGTTTAGTCGAACAGTTTTATTTCAAACAATTCAGTTTAGTATATGTATAGTTTTTTTGTCTACACAGAGTTAAATTTCAAAACTTCTATTTCAGCCAACTTGGTTTAGTGTAAGTACAGTTTCAATATCAAAAAAAGTTCTATTTTAAACAGTTCAGTTTAGCATACAAAAACAGTTCAATTTTAAACAATTCAATTTAGCATAAACAGTTTAAATGTCAAAACAGTTCTATTTTAAGCTATTCAGTTTAGTCAAACAGTTTTAATTCAAACAATTCAGTTTAGTATAAGTATAGTTTTTGTCCACATACAGTTTCAATGTTAAAACATTTCTATTTCAACCAATTCAGTTTATCATAAGTATGCAATTTAGTTTTATTTAACCCATAGATAGGACCCAATCACGGGTTACCACTCCAGGCCAGAGTGGACCTGGGAGCAATGACAATGAAGAGGTACTTAGCATTCCCCAAAGCTCTAGCATTACTGGAACCTCACCATCAGATAGCTTAGTGCACAGGACACTCGTTTGGGGGCAGGGTCTTGCAGAGAAGCAGTCAGTGTATCCTACAGTCCCAGCTAACTGAGCAACTTGAAATAAACTGGTTCTTTGAAAAAAAGTTTTAATGCGAAAATACCATTAAAATAAATTTAAAGTCTAAAGTTTCCCAAAGCCAGAGATGAAAAATTAAAAAAAAAAAAAAAAATCAGTAAATTAAACAAAAAAAAAAAAAACTTTAAAAATATAAGTAGTATTTGTTATACAGAATAATTAATAAGTGAATTAAATTACCTAACACCAAATAAAGCAAGCAATGTAAAATATTTGACAAAATATAAGAGGCTATTACTTATTCAAATAAAGTAAAGAAAAAAAATTAAGTCTTGCTTTAATAAATTGCAGCCTTAAGAAAAAAAATTAAGTCTTGCTTTAATAAATTGCAGCCTTAAGAAAAAAAACCAAACAAAAAAAAACAAACACATTCTAATGTAAAGTTTACTGTACCAAAACAACTTATGTAATGTTGGCTGGGGCTGTAGAATATACCAACTGCATCTCTACAGAGGGGGTAAGACCCCCACCACCACCACCATCAATGAATATCATGGGTATGACATTAATCAGTCTGATAGTGAGGCTCCAGTAATGCTGGAGTTTTGGGGAATGCCGAGTACCCCTTCATTGTCATTGCTCCCAGGTCCACTCTGGCCTTGAGTGGTAGCACCTGATAGGGTCCTATGTATGGGTCAAATAGAACTGATTGACATTTAAAATGAATGCAAAAAACTGACTTATACTTAATTGAGTTGTTAGAAATGTGTGTAAACTAATGACTGATCTCCACTTGAATTGATATGTAGCAATACTTGGAACCATTTAACTGTGTGCAAAAAAAAAAAAAAAATGAGCTCTGACTTGTTTAAAAATGTTATCAACAAAATGTATAAAGAGGATTTGGCATTAAACAACCTACAATGGTTGATACCCCCTAAAACTCACCCAAACCAAACCACAGTGAATGTTCATAGTCTGGTCACCAGCTCTAAACTGACCTAAAACATGATCACAAGCCCCATATGAATATATAGGGGTAGTCATGGACCCCAAATAAAAACCTGTTGAGCTGTCATCCAAATTCATATCTATAATGAAGTCATCAGTTCCCAATACGTATCTGTAGGATAGTCACTTTCTGACTGCTATGCCCGTTGTACTAAGCAGTATAGATAAAATAACATCTTAAAATTGGTAACCATTGTTCCAAAGTCATATTTTCTATTCAAACTGTCAAGAAATGATCTGACCATATAATTGTTTCCTTGGCCTGTTTTACAGTTATTAGTATCTTCCAGTGCCACATTAAAAAAAAAAAAAAAAAAAAAAAAATAGTTATCTAAAACTTTTAAATCATTACGATATCATAGTCTATATGAATTCTACAAACTGGTGTTAGAGCATTTTCTGAATAAAAGCAGAAAATTTTTTTTTTTTCCCTTCCCCAACTTTTTCTATAATCATCTTTTTATACTTGACATTGGGGTATCTGTAAAGAATTCCCCCCAAAAAGCGTAAAGACTGAAGTTTTCTATTCTTACAATCCCTACATTCAAACTGTGTTTATTTTCAACTTGGATGGGATAGTTTCTTATTGCACATGATACAATCAGCTTGCTTGACTGATTGATTTTAATGGCATGTCAACCCATCTAGGATCATTTTATGCCTAGAAATTAGGGAACCGAGTTCATTATACATCTTTATTTACATTTCTTTTGTGTAATTATGATATCTTAAAAATCATGATATCTTAAAAATCATAAAACTGTGCGCAAATTATTAGTATTAAACAGGAATATTTAATATGAAAGAATTAGGGTCCTGTCTATGGATCAAATAGATCTGTTTAAAAATTATTCTCATTGGACTGTGAGCAAAACAATAAATACCCTCTTGAGAAACAATTAGAGAAAAAATATAAACATGAATGGACAATGAACATGATGCCCTAACTTATGTACAGAAGCAAGGACCACCAAAGAGACTAGATCAATAGAAATGATTCACCCAGGAGAAAACTGGAGAAGGTAAAACAATTTAAGTACCAGCTAAGCGGCACTCATGAAGAATACACTTTGGACCACCGTAAGGAGGCCAACACTCATGCTACAACCTCTCGGCATAAAATACCTGTAGATGGGTTGACATCATGACATCAAAAAGTTATCTAGGCTTAATTTGAGTCATCATTGACAGTTTTTATAATTTGAATACTTTCTGCAGATAGACTTTCAAGCAGAACTATATTCATATTCACTTTAAATGGTTACCCAATACACAAACTCACTTAATGGTGTCTCACCCTCAAATGATTCACACCATGTGAGTCTTTAACTTTCTTGCACAAAGACTAACAAATGTCGGCTTCTACAAATTCTTGTTTGAGGAGACTAAACTACTCTTTCTATCCTCCCAGCACACCTAGCAATACTTTGCTTAAGTTTTTTTAGAAAAAATATAGCTGACTGACCCCTTATCAAGGTTGACTATGTGTGTAACAGGCTTTTTTGAAAAAACCTTCCACTAATTTCTGCGCATCAGTGGATCTCTTTACTAGTAATGGAATGGCAACAATGAGACATAATTTATCAAGTTATCTGGTGATAAGACAGAGTATAGGGAAAAGGCTATTCATGCCTTTCTTAAAGGGATTTGTACTGAGTAAACACAATCAGCTTCAGCAAACTTTTTTTTGCTGATTTCATTACATTGCCAGAATTGCCTTAAATGATCAATATTTTGAATATATACACATACACACACAATCTGCTCACATGCTCAATACATAATAAAGATTTTGGCATCTGCTTGTTTTCTACATATACTTTTAGTATATGCAGTATCAACATATTTGTCATTAAAGTGAATGAAAATTCTTATTCATTACGAAGGTTGTTACCAGTTCATTGTGTTTTATGGCATATCAACTCTTGTAGGTTATTAAATACTAAATCCCTTTTACACTCACAAGTATATATATATATATATATATATATATATATATATATATATATATATATATACACACACACACACACACACACACACTCCATCATTATCATGGCATGCTGCTAGCACGGATTTCCCAGATCCTCTCCTGCCTCTTGTCCCTATCGTCCATCGCTGTCAGCAGGTCTTCCATTCTACATCCTATATCAGTACAGAGCTGTTATAGATAGGTTCTAGCTGGTTGCTCCACACTTGTTCATTTGTGTGAGGGGATTCACACGAGTACATCACTGATGAGCTCACTCTTACTTCTCCAGCAGTGTCCCAAATGTTTTGCTAGTCTAATTTGGATGGTTTTTGAGATGGTGGTAGGTATATGCACAGTTGCTGCTTTGTGGGAAGCTGCCTCCAGGACTGGTTCAATACAGCTTGCAGCATTCTTGTGCAATTGCTGTTAAGCTTTCTCTCCATATGCTTAGTCAGTGTTTATATATATAAAATACATGATTTGTAAATGAATAGTTTGTGGTTAGCAATTTTTACATGAGGCTGGGCTCATTTGTTAGCACACTGTAAAATGGTTTCAAATTTTGCTCACACTGATATTTTTATTTGCACACAGTTATTGTTCTATTTATCACAGTTAGATAGTTTTGAGTTGAGTTGGCCCAGCAGTTAGAGTGTTCGCCAATGGCCCGGGAGACCTGGGTTCAATCCCAGGTCGAGTCATACCAAAGACTTTAAAAATGGAACTTGATACCACCTTGCTTAACACTCAGCATTATAAGGTACGGTTCAAGGGTAAAGTGGAGCAATCCTGGGAATGGAGTAGCGCCCTCCCCTACACCTTGGTGTAGTAGCTATCGAAAAGGGAGCCTTCGGGTCACCCTCGACTATGGTCGCTAACTTTACTTACTTATTTCACTCATAGATGGGACCCTAACATTCTAGCTCAGAGTGGACTTGAGAGTACTGGCAATGAAGGGGTACTTAACATAACCTAAAGTTCCAAGACTTGAGCTTAAGCATCAGATGGTTTAGTGTCATAAACAGGACACTTATTGAGGGTGGGGGAACTTACCCCTTTGTAGAGATACACGCAGCATATTCTACAGCTCCAGCTGACTGTGCTGAGGGTGTTACCAGTTTCAGGGTAGGAAACGTCTTTATTTGATTAGCAATCTAATTATAAAAAGCCCTCAAAAGAAAAAAAAAAATTATGTAGCTCACAAAAGACCAGACAGGAAATCAATGACAAAATAGTTATTTGTCTCAATTTAATTTTTAGCTGAGAATATGCAAATTGACAATCCATATTCAGAACTACAAAAATGGCCAATAATTAGTTAATTTTAATGGCATGTAAACTCAGCTAGACTTATTCTATCTCTATAGGTTAGGAATGTGCCTTCATATTCAATATTTTTGAGCAGTTGTTTCTTAGTTTTTTGCAGAGTTATATATCAAGTATTCCTATCTAATGCAAATAATTTGCACATAGGTGTATGGTTTCAAGTATTCCTATCAAATACTAATAATTCAACTCTTATGATGCTTCAACTCATTATTTCCATTTAATACTGATCATCTGTTTGCAAATAGTTATAGTTTCAGGGAACTGATTATAATAATACTTAGTAAACAATAATAGCATAATAATAATAATTCTTGATACAAATAATTTGCTGTTAAATGGTATCAAGTATTCCTATCTAATACAAATAATTAAAAAATAGACCTATTTGACCCATACAAGAGACCCTAACAGGTACTACCAGTCCAGGTCAGAGGAGAGCTGGAAATAATGGCAATGAAAGGGTACTCTACACATTTCCACAACTGAAACCTTATCATCAGGAGCAGTTTAGTGGACACTCCTTTCTTGAAGGAAATGGTCTTACCCTTCTCAAGGGAAGAGGCCCTTCTTTTGCCTTCAGGCAAGCTACCTGGCATTCATCATTGGTGGTTAGAAGTCTGTTGAATACTTGGCCTCAGGAAGCCATCCCACCAGGCTATACCTGTTTTGTAGAGTTGAGTTGATTGTTCAGTGTCAGAGGCATCCTATAAAGGGAATGTTGATGGGTCCAAATATTTTTTGCACCTACCATGAATGAATCTCAATTTGTGTGCAGTTCCCACAATAAAATGGCCTTGTGCATATTGTGGCTTGGAGGGAAGTCAGACACATACCCTTCTGTAGTGGATCAGTCAGCCTATTATAAGCTCTGCTGACAGGACGCAAAATTGGCCAAGATATATTGTATGTTTCTAGACACAAATGATGAGTTGTGTCAAAACCGACAACTAATGGATGTAAATAGGTTTTTTGTTTATTTTTAATGACAAATTGTGCTTTCGTATAGACAACCAACTTCATATACATAAATTTATTTGCATGCATGTTGTATGAAAAAAAATAAAAAATAAAATAAATTATAGAAATAAACAAATCTTAAAATCAGTATTGGTTACAGGATGAGATAATCAAATTCTACCATGAATACTTGTACAAAAGTCAAGAAGTACGCAGATGCTACTTCTGAAAGTGTGTCAGAGAAGAGTTGGGGTGGTCCTGTCTGCCTTGAAAAAATTAGCTTTTAAAATCCTGAGATGTTTACATGATTTAGAAAATGCTGACAGATTGGACACTTGGTATATCAGCTGCCCAACATACCTAAGGACATGCGAGAAAGAAAGAAAGGAAAAAAGAAGTCATACTGTCAGAGTAATAGATTAAGTGGTTGGTTTTATGGCATGTCAGATCTTGTTGGGTTATTTTATGTTAAAGTCAATGTAACAATTATGGTCTCCAATTATATGATACAAAAATGTATCTTTCCATCATTATAAACTGGTGAACACTTCATACTTAGTTACAATATCATTATTTTAAGAGCTAGTATATTAGTAAAGTTGACAATCATTTCAAACTGGTGAATACTTTATATTCATTGATAGATTTAATCATCTGGGTTATTTTATGCCTAGAAGTTAGAGAATTGTGAACTTTATATGTTTATACTTACATTTTTTATTTGGTTTGATTTTATGGTATAAATCCATTTTATACAAAAACGGTTCTATTTCAAACAATTTAGTTTAGCATAAGTATGAATTTTAAATGTCAAAATCAGTTCTATTTCAAACAATTCAGTTTAGCTAAATACAGTTTTTTTTTATTTACATACAGTTAAATGTCAAAACAGTTGTATTTCAAACAATTCAGTTGAGCACAAGTAGACAGTTTAAATGTCAAAACAGTTCTATTTCTAACAATTTAGTTTAGCATAATATGCAGTTTAAAGGTCAAACAGTTCTATTTGACCCATAGATAGGACCTATCAGGTCCTACCAATTCAGGCCAGAGTGGACCTGGGAGCAATGGTAATAAAGGGGTACTCTGCATCTCCCAAAGCTCCTGCATTACTGGAGCCTCATCATAAGATTGCTTACTGTCATATCTGGCCAACTGAGCCATTGACTTTTTTGTGTAATTTCTCTATTTTTTTTGCACTTGCTTATATATCAAGAATTCCTATCTAATACAAATAATTTTTTTAAACATCTATTTGACTCATAGGTAGGATCCTAACAGGTACTACCACTCTGGGTTTAGTTTGATTTAGTTTTATGGTATATCAAACATTGTAGGTTATTTAATGCCAAATCCTCTTCATAAATACATAAAAGATATATATATATATATATATATATATATATATATATATATATGTGATTTGTAAACACATTTTGTTGGTAACATTCTTAAATGAGCCCGAGTTCATTTTTGCACCCAGTTAAATGGTTCCAAGTATTATTATATAACAGTCACAATTTAACATCAGTCATTTGTTTGCACAAATATTTTGTTCTGTTTGATCCACAGATAGGGTCCTATCAGGTGCTACCACTCCAAGATAGAGTGGACCTGGGAGCAATGGCAATAAAAGGGTACTCTACACTCTCCAAATCTACCAGGCTAGAGCCTTGCCATCAGATTGTTTAATGTCATATCCAGGGGTCTTATAACTCTGCAGAGATGCAGCCCCAGCCAACTGGGCTCCTACTCTGGGTCAGAGTGGACCTGAGAGTAATGGCAAAGAAGCAGTACTCCATACTCCCCAGAACTGGAGTCTCACCATCAGATGCAGTTTAGTTTGATACTAAGATCCCCACCCCCACGAAAAAATTGGGTAAGTATTACACTTCTGCAGAGTATACAGTCAGCATATTATAAACCCTGACAACGGAGTAGTAATTTGCTAAGCTTAAGGCCAATTGAATAGAGCACCCAATGAGACTCAAAAAAAACCTTAACAGAGTATCCATTCAATATTTAGTTGCAATATTAACGTTTTAAGAACCAATCAATAAGTCACATTGACAATCATCTTAAACTGGTAAAAACTTCAATATCAATGTTTTTGAGCTAATGTAGTGATTTAGTTCAAAACAATTTTGAATTCTCAACAGTTTTTAATGATATGGATTACTAATTTGCATATTGATCTTTAAAAAAAAAAAAGACTCCTCTTTAATTTGATTGATAGATAGATAGATAGATAGATGGGACCCTAACAGCTACTAACACTATGTTAGCGTGGACCTGAGGGTAATGACAATTGAAGGAGTGACCCCACTCTCTTCAAAGCTTCAGTATTGAAGCCAAAATACTATATAAGAAAAATAAAAAAAATAACCTAAGTGATATAGAATAAATGAACCTAACTGATATTTAGGTATGTAAAGTCCATGTCTGGATACCATGAAAAGATGACCTGAAATTAACATTGGATAACTGCACAAAAAGTGTCTGAAAACAGTTTAAGGTAAATAATGTTATCAGAATATACTTTTCCTTGCCATTTAGTTTTTTATGATTACTCGTCAAGGAGCTTTAGCCTGAACATCCAATCAAATTTGACATTCTAAAAGTAAAGTTGGCGACCGTAGTCAAGGGTGACCCAAAGGCTCCCTTTTCAATAGCTACTACTCCAAGGTGTAGGGGAGGGCGCTACTCCTTTCCCTGGAATGCTCCACTTTACCCTTGATTTGTACCTTATAATGCTGAGTGTTAAGCAAGTCGGCATCAAATACCATTTTTTGAGTTTTTGGCATGACTAGACCCAGGATTGAACCCCGGTCACCAGACCATTGGCAAACACTCTACTCATTTGGCCAATAGCGGTACTGTTTAACCCATAGTTGGGGGTGGGATACCTTTTTCAAGAGTATTAATCAAAAAATGAATAGAATAGCATGTGTGAAGTTTGAACTCACTCACTATGATGTCGCAGCCCAGTACGTTAGCCACTACACTATGGGGACTCTCGGCCCCCAGACAAATTTGGAAATTTCATTATAGAAATAAGAAAGCAAAATGGATTATAAAAGCCAATAGTAGGAATAGTTGTACCTCAATAATCAAATAAGCCTTGATAGTCTTTGCCAATGACTTGGGAGACTGGGTTTCAATTCCAGGTTAAGTCATACCAAAGACTCAAAAAAATGGTTCTTGATGCTGCCTTGCTTAAAACTCAGCATTATAAGGCATGGATGAAGGATAAAGTGGAGCAATCCAGGGAAAGGAGTAGCACCCTTCTCTTCACCTTGGTATAGTATCTAATAAAGAGGGAGTTTTCGGGTTGTCCTTGACTATGGTCGCCAACTTTACTTTTACATACAGAGTAATTTAAAAAGATAAAAAAATCTTTGAGGATATTTTCTAACATTATCATTCTTTCTTATCGTAGCATTGCTTGTCGGGTTGAGCAAGATTAGAGACAAAATACATTGATGAAATAATTTTGATATGTGTTACAAAAATTGAATATGAATTTTAAGGATAGAGAAAAATTTTGGTTTGTTTCCAAGAGCTTCTTTGTACACAATTTTTCTTGTCTTTGCATCTTTTGCAAATAGTTTTTTACCACTTGTTTGTGAACTTCAAATATATAGCTGAATCTGACCAAGTCCATCTCACCATTTATAAAATCAAAACAAACAATTTTTTTTATTTCAATTGCAAATTCTCTATTATACTGTCTGGGCAGAAATGGCATATTTTGCCATTTGATAATATCTAGTGATCTTGAATTAATTTTATGTCATCTATGTAATAGCTTGTGGCCAAGTCAATATCTCTCAAAAAAGAAAAAAAAAAATAAATAAATAAAATTAAATAAATGCCTTAGAAATTGTTTGGCTATGATCACTGAATAAACACCTATAAATATATTGGTTTTGGTGTATGGTTAAAAACGCTTTAAACCATTAAACATTATATGACAGGTTTTGAGTTTCTTTAATAAAAAAAGAAATCAAAGATTGTAATCCTCATGTCAATGTTTTAGTCATTATATCCTCCAACCATCTTCAGGTGACTGTCATACATGTTAACATTCTTAGAATTTCTAATTGAGCCCTTTATTCAATCTATGGTGGATAGTGTATGTGTAACTGTTCATTCCGCTATTTTTGCTATATTTTTTTAATATATAAAGAAAATTCAATTAAAAAAATCATTTATCTATTTTCTTTTACATGATTTTTTTTCAAAACTCTCGAAAGTGAAATCAACTCATTGTTTTTAGATTTAAAAGAATAAGAAACACTCCCTATAGGCACCTTTTCTTTTTTATGGTTTCTTTGCATATCAACCTCCATGGGTTATTTAAAGCCAAAACCATCCTTGTAGAACAACAGTAGTGGTACCATTCAACCCATAGCTAGGGAGATAAAGAGTTCATACTTTTCTTAAGGGTAAGGGTCCAAAACTGAATATAATAGTTTGACTGGAATTTGAACTCACTCATTATGGTGTTGCAGTCCAGCACATTAGCCACTACACCACAAACTCTCTCAACCCAACTTTTGTCCTATAACGGTCATATTTAGAGAATGAAACATGTAACTATTCTTATATATCATTTTATCACTCCTGTTATAGGAACAAGACAAAATTTACATAAATAAAGAAGCTACAACCATTAGAATTTTTTAATGCCAAGATTAACCTGATAAGCAGTGTTTATAACATGTTAACAAAAACTGATATATTTTAGATTCCATGAATGTCAGGTAAATTTAACACAACTTTATACACTACAAGTCAAAAGTATTTGGCCACCTTCAAAAGTTTTTATTTTTTACCCTAAAAGTGTTATTTTTAATAAAACAAGTACCACAATGGTTTTATTTATTATACTAAAACAAGTCTTCCTGAACAACATTCAATACATATTAATCCAAAAAAAAAACAAAAAAAAAAAACAAAAAAAAAACACTACTTCTTAAACTTTTTCTGTATCAAAATGACACTTTGGCTGCTATCACTGCTTCAGATTCTTGGCATTTTTTCCACCAAAGACTGGAGGTAGACTGAATATAGTCCTGCCCAGCTTTCTTGCTAGAGTTGCCAGAGGTGAGCCTCACTTGTGGGTTGTTTAGCTTTGACTTCTAGGATGGGAAATCAAAATTTTTGAGGGTGCCAAATAGTTTTGACTGGTAGTGTAAGTAATAATCATTTGCACTAATATTCAGTTGGTATATACATTATTTTGGAGGGCTCTTATTATAAATAGACAAGTTTTTAAATTTCCTGCCCAATAATTCCCATTGATTTCTTTTTTGCCAAATGAAAACAAAGTAAGAAATCATCGACCAAAGGGGTTGGTTGTTTGTTTAGACTTTATGGCATATTAACCTTTGTAGGTTATTTAAGGCCAAATCCATTTTTATACAAATCAGTTCTATTTTAAACAATTCAGTTTAGTATGAGTACACAGTTTGTCAAAAACATTTCTATTTCAAGCTATTCAGTTTAGTCAAACAGTTTTAATTCAGACAATTCAGTTTAGTAAAAGTATAGTTTTTGTCCACACACAGTTTTAATGTCAAAACAGTTCTATTTCAACCAATTCAGTTTATCATAATTATGCAGTTTAGTTCTATTTAACTCATAGATAGGGCCCTATCAGGTGCTACCACTTCAGGCTACAGTGGACCTGGAAGTGATAGCAATGAATGGGTGCTCCACATCCCCCAAAGCTCCAGTATTACTGGAACTTCACGATCAGATTGTTTAGTGTCATATCCAGAACGCTTGTGGGGAGGTGGGGGTCTTACCCCTTTGCAGAATTTCAGTTGGTGTATTCTACAACCCCAACAGACTGAGCAACCAAAGTGGTCATTAAATTAAATAAACCTGATGTAAGATATGCAGATTTGCAGAAATCATAACTTATTATATTGGCCTAATGAGTAGAGTGTTCGCCAATCGTCTGGGAGACTGGGGTTCAATCTCAGGTCGAGTGATACCAAAGATTCAAAAAATGGTACTTGATGCCACTTTGCTTAGCACTATAAGGTGAAGATCTAGAGCAAAGTGGAGCAATCCTGGGAATGGAGTAACACCCTCTCCTACACCTTGGTGTAGTAGCTATTGAAAAGCAAGCCTTTGGGTCACCCTCGACTAAGGTTGCCAACTTTACTACTTACTTACCATTAATTTAATACTGACAGTATGAAGATCCCTGACTCTCTCTTGCTATCCACCCCTATCATCCATCATTCCTAGCCAGTCTTTTAGGCTGCATCCTGTGTCTGCACAAAGTTGACATAAGTCTTTGCTGGTTGGCCAACACTGGCATATCTATGTGCAGGAGTTCATTAGAGAACATTGCTTCTGAGTTCATCCTTGCTTCTCCAAGCAGTAACCCACATGTCTTGTTCCTTTTACTTGAATGGTTTGTCAGATGAGAGGCAAGTAGCCACACAGCTGCTGTTTTTCTAGGATTTGTTCAAGACAACACTTAACATTCTTCTGTAGTTCTCATCAAGCCTTTTCTCAATGCGTTTTATTAGAATCCATATGGTGCATCCATATAGTAGTATGGATACAGCTGCAGCTTGGAAGAAATCCCGATTTATAAAGGATATATATATTTTTGTTATATTCAACAGATTTACTTATAGGCAATGTACAAATAAAAAAAACTTTGAACTTGGAAAATACACATTACCCCCCCCCCCCCCCCAAAAAAAAACTCAGTAATGTAACCAGAAAAACTGACCAGATTTGGTTTGGTTTCTTTGTTTAATGGCATATCAACCTTTGTAGGTTATTAAATGCCAAAGCTATTCTCCAAGATTAACAGTTGTGGTACTATTTAACCCATAGCTGGAAGGATAAGGGGGTTCATACCTTTCCCAAGGGTATTTGCCCGAAAGTGAATGTAATAGCACAACTGGAGTACGAACTTGCTTACGATTCCGTAGTCCATCGCTTTAACCATTACACCACAAGGACACCCCCAACAAAAAAAAACTGAACAGGTCAACATTTTTTTTTTCCTTTTTCTATTTTAAGATTGATTAACTAGAAAAGTAAGAAAACTAGTACCATTTTACATCACCGTCTCAAAACACAAATATTTGCTTAAAAATAAATAAAAATAAAGAAAAGCCATCGTTGTCAAAGAACTAAAAATTCTAAAACACTCAGAACTGATATCCAAATGAAGGTGTAAAAACTAATTCCTTCTAAGCCACCTAAAACTAGTGACCCCAAAAATTAAACAATAAAACAATTAAAAAATAAATAATAGAATAATAAATACAAACACTAAAAAAATATCAAATTAAACTCGACAGACTAAAATTAACAAATCACAAAATCATTATAACCATATAGATAGCCATAAACTAGATAAATAAACTAGACTATCCTTCCCAGAATGCCCAACACAACAGTATATAAATGGATACCCACAATGAAGGAAACATTTGATCTGAGGATTGGATAGTTGTTGACTGTGTCTATGCAATTTTAACTCATATATATTAGTTACCATGTTTAAATGCTTGCAATATCTATAAAGATATATCTAAGATATATCTATTTCAGAGAGATAAAATCCACACACACACAATTTAAAAAAAAATCAGACTCATAGAATGCCCCTAACAGGTTCATGCTTTCCCAATCATCAGATCAAACTAAAATCTGAAGAATCTCTCACAACTGGTTGGTTGGTGCATAGAAAGCACTGAATTTAAAAATCTGATTTAATTTCATATTCTGTGTACCACCTTCTCATTCTACTTGTAGGGCTGAGATTTTCCACTATATCATATTGCCTCATGATCATGAAAATGTGAACACTATTAATAGCAATACATGATTTTAATTTGTGTGTGTATCCAGCTTATTGGCCCTTTCCCTCTATCCACTGCAGGATTCAAGCCTTCTACAAGGTTTGTAAGACACAAATTGTGATGAGGCTTGCCTTTTTAGACAAGACAATGACATATTGGTTGTGGGATTTGAATTCAGTTTTCTTTTTCCTGGACCAGTTGCCATACCAAGGCTAGAAAGACTGATTTGACCTACAAAAGATATGAATAGATTTATGCTTTTTCTCCAAGGGATTAGCTGGAAATGAAATCCGGAAAACTTGATTCAGGATTTGAATTCTGCTAATTTTATTTTCCTTAACAACAACCATGACATATCTCAGGTTTAGCCTGACAATTCTAGGAATTGGTTTCTTGCATACAATAAGTTATCTTAAATAATATATTTTAGTTCCTGTTGCTTTGTTTTAGAAGTGTCATACTGCTGGAATCTTGCTTGCTTGCAGTTAAATACATCCAAGTTGACAGTCATAGCGAGACATTTTGTAGCAGAAATTTCTCTAATCTTTCCAAGCCAAATAGACAGTCTCAGGAGACAATGACTTTTTTGTTTAATGGCATATCGACCATTTTTAGTTCATTTAATGATGAAGCCATCCTTGTAGAACAGCAATGATACTATTTGACCCATAGCTGAGGGTATTAGTTCATACCTTTCCAAAGAAGATTAATCTGAAAGTGAACATAATGGCTTGACTGGAGTTTGAACTCACTTTGAGGCTGCAGTCTAACAATTAAGCCATTATGCCACAGGGACTACCTCAGAAACAATGATATTTTTTGCACCAGCTGCAATCACCATCATTAAAATGCCACATAATCAGTCCAATTTCTGGAATATCAATCAAGAACAAAGTCAACCTTTGTTTTCTTTCTAACCAAACCATCAACTATCTTCTGCATTACCACATAAATATACTTTAACTTTGTATAAATATACTTTTTACCAAAACTAACAATTCAAAAATAGAATAGTTTTCAGCTTCATTAAATTTGTTTAATAAAAATTCACTTATATGCCACCCAAAGGCAGTATTCAAGCTCAAATTTCAAGCCAGTTCCTATTTACAAAAATACATAACTATTTACAAATGCTAATTATGATTTAACTTCAAGTATACTTTTATTAATACTTATATATGTTGAATTGATATAAAAATAAATAACCTTTTTATAACTTTTTGAGATTGCCTTTTGGCTGTAAATGTTGAGATATCAGGTTCTAAGTAGGAAATTTTTATTAGTCTTTTCACAATGCTATAAGGAGGCTACACCAGTTAGTTTTGTAAAAACTGCATTTGGCTTTAAAGTCACAGCTTCCCTACCCCTAGGATATCTAATTTTTTTTTTTTAATTTTTTTTTTTATTGGTACTTCTTTGACAACACACAAGTATGAGAAAAAAAAAATGCCCACCCGGCTAGAGATTCATGGACCGATTTTAACAGCATGTTAACCATATTTACCAACCCCGCCGCTCGGGCAGGATATGACACAAGGTCAATTTTTAAGTGAAGTTTAATAGGTTTGAATTCAGAGTTTTCCTTCTCATAGACTAGTTGCCTCACCAAGGCTGAAGAATCTAGTCTGCCCAACTATTTACCCATAGCTGGAGGGAGAATTATTGGATTCATACCTTTCCCAAGGGTATTAGTGCTATGTGAAATGCTATCAGTCTCGTTCAGGATTTGAACTCGTGTCGCCCTGTCCAATTCCTACGACGATAACCATTATACCACAGGCACTTCCAGCATGTTCACCTATCTGCAGTTGTTTTATGTTGAAAGGTCAGGGAGTGTAGTTTAAAAGTTTTTTGCATACGGTTTAATGATATCAAGTATTCCTATCAAATACAAATAATTTACAAACAGATCTATTTGACTTATAGATAGAACCCTGACTGGTACTATCACTATGAATCAATGTGGACTCTGAAGTATTGGTAATAAATGGGTACTTCACATTCCCAGGAGATTCAGAACTGGTTCTTGAATACCGGATGAAGTTTAGTGTTATAACCAGGACATCTTTTTCTCCAAGTGAGTAGTCTTACTCCTCAGCAGGGAATACAGTCAAGATAATCTAAACCCTGCTGACAGGCCAACAAACAGGCTATTGATTGACTTGAACAATCAAAAACTTTGAAGTCAAATAATCACTTTCTTCAACCTATCAACATCAAAACAGTCCCTGACAAGAAGAGACATCAATTATTTTGTTTTCTAGCCTGAGCATCCTTATTTTCTGGTATACAATTTTTCATTTTACAAAATTACTCGACATGAACATTTTAAACGAATGATTTTAATAAAACCATAGGGAAATGATGGCACTTCTCTAAGTATAGTGGCTGTGAAGATATAATTATGGTAATTATTTATCATGATTTTCTTTTCATTCATATTAACTATACATCAGTATCTTAACCTCTTTTATGTTGATCAAAACAAGTCTGCAAAAGAGAAAATTATTTGCCCTTTTGAAATGGAATTTATTTCTAAATTATATTCATTTTGAAGTAAATCAAATTTAAATTCAATTTAAGTTAACCTGTCTATATCATATAAATTCTAGTTGGAATACTGTCAATCTATATGGTAGAAGCATTTTAATATGTAAATAGGTGGTTTTCGTTGTTTCATGATTGTATTGATTGGGGTCCCCAACCTTTTCAGCCACAAGGCTACAAAACTCAACTCAAAAGGGTCCAGGAACAATCTTAAAAAGACAGAAACAATGACGTAATGAAAAACTCATTACATCATTGTAATAGTTCCAATTTTTTTGGATTGCATGCATCATATAAAATCCCCATGAACACTATTTTTTCCATTGTAAATATTGTGGCCTGTTAAGGGCCAGAAAGAAGACTCAGAAAAGAAGAAAGTCGGTGGAACAAGTGTATCAAATCAACAGAACATATACACAAAATGAGTGTTAGTATAACAGGTAGAAGTGTCTGTTCGAAACTATTAGGTTCAACTGCAGGGAGGAAGTCTTCCTGAGAGTAAATAGGGTTAGTATTTATAAAGGAGAAAGAGTTCATTATTGTGTTGATAGGTCACTGTAACAGTATATGCATTATTCATAGCAATAAGTAATGTATACATTCAAATTTCATGCGACTTTCAGAAACCTAAATTTAAGCCTAATATAAGGGGGTGGTCACACTACATGCGATACAAAATTTGTGTGGGTATAGCCAAAGCTATGCCAAAGCCAAATAGTAAACCTACAAGAGATCTCAATTTAGGTCTTAGAAAGTCACATGATATATGAGTATATACAGAAATTAAATTGAAACGGCTGGGCACAATGGCATACAAATATGATCATCTAAACCAGGGGTACTTAAAACCTTTCAGCTTGAGGGCCACAAAACTTAAAGAGTTTAGGGCCAGGATCTTAAAGGGACAAAAAAGCCAAAACAGCTAAGTTTATGAGGTAAAAATCATGACTTAATAATAGACCATCTCATGTTCATAATAACAAAAAGGTGTAAGACCAGGGTTAAATGAAGAGGTTGACAGAAGAACATCAGACAAGTGATAATTTGTCAGTTGTGAATGCAGTGTACACTTAGCCTATTTCATTTTCGAGAACAAATGTTAACAGCAGTCATCATCATCATCATGTCATGCCGCTAGCACGGATATCCCTAACCCTCTCTCGCCACTTCTCCCTATCGTTCATTGCCTCTGGCAGGTCTTCAGGGCTACATCCCGTATCCTCACATAGCTGCTGAATGTATGTTCGAGCTAGTCGCCCTGCTTTTGTCCAGCCATATGTGGGAGTCCATAAGAGTACATCACTTATGAGCTCGTCCCTGCTTCTCCAGCAGTGTCCTGCATGTCTGGATTGTCTAACTTGGATAGTTTTCATGATGGAAGGCAAGTGGCCATATAGTTGGTGCCTTGTGGGATGTTGCCACCAGGACTTGTTCAATATTGCTTGCAGCATTCTTGTGTAATTGCCGTCTAGCTTCTTCTCCAGCCGTTTTGTTAGCGACCAAGTAGTGTATCCATGCAGCAGTATCGATACAACCGCTGCCTGGAAGAAACTGCGTTTCATTTTATCGGTCAGGTCTTATTTCCATATGATCAATAGCCAATCGATAGCTGTCCATGCCTTCGTTAGCCGTGTGTTGATGTCCTTTTTGGTTGATGAGACACTGCTTCCTAGGTAGGTGAATTTGTCTACTAGTTTCAGAGGGGTTCCATCTAGTGTGTGTACATAGTGATAAACATGCTCATGACTTGTTGGGTGTGGATGATGAAGTGGTTGGTTGGTTGGGTTTTATAGCATATCAACCCTTGTAGGTCATTTAATACAAAATCCATTTTAAAATAAATAGTCAGTTCTCTATCAAAAGATTCAGTTTAGCATAAGTACACAGTTTAATTGTCAAAAACATTTCTATTTCAAGCTATTCAATTTAGTCAAACAATTCAGTTTATTATAACTATAGATGTTCTCCACACAGTTAAATGTCAAAACAGTTCTATTTCAAACAATTCAGTTTAGCGTAAGTACAGTTTCAATGTTAAAAACAGTTCTTTTTCAAGCAGTTCAGTTTATCATTAGTAAACAGTTTAATTGTCAAAAATATTTCTATTCCAAGCTATTCAGTTTAGTCAAACAGTTCTAATTTAAAATCATAATTTGATCATTAATTTATAAGTATGCAGTTTAGTTCTATTTTACCCTATCAAGTGCTACCACTCCAGGCCAGACAGAATCTGTGAGCGATAGCAATGAAGGGGTGCTCTGCATTCCCCAAAGCTCCAGCATCACTGAAGCCTCACCATCCAATTGCTTAGTGTCATATCCAGGATACTTGTCTCTCTGCAGATGTGCAGTCGGTATATTCAACAGCCCCAGATGACCGAGCAAGATAAGGTTATGGAATCATCCAGATGTAAGCATGTGGTTCTTATAGAATTTAAAGATGTGACAAGCAAGAAACTTGGACTTCAAATCTTCTGAATAAAAAAGATTAATGAGTTCTATCTGCAATTGTAACGGTACTTCTTCACAGTCAAAATCAAAAAAAGAGAAAATTTTGCAAGTTGGATGTAGGGCTGCACAAATAAGCCTCAAGTGTTGGGCATCCTTGATTTTGATGGTCAATTAACCTATGGTATGATATATTACCAGTCGGTACATGCACATGACCAAAGCAGTCAGAAGGAGTCAGCATTAAAATTTAATTCATCAATTCTCTTTATTTTTCAGCAGAGTCAAAAATGGTCTGCAACATCTTCTGAGAATTTATGTCTAGACATATTATGGTACCAAAATTCAAACAAATGGGTTGGTTCAAAATAAATTGAAAGGAATATTAATGTAAAAATTTATAAACCATTGAGTCCTACATAGAAACATCCAACAGACTAAGATATATAGTTTGGTTTATTTAATAGCATATCAACTCTTCACAACTTATTTCATGCCAGGATTTGATTCATTTGTAAATGATCCACAGCAATTATTTTTTAAATTGTACTTTAAAAAAATCTTTTTTCATTTGTCTACAATAATAATTTGTTTGAACATAGTTATATGGTTTCAAGCATTTTTATCTAATACTAATAATTTTCAAACAGACCTATTTGATTATTGAGTTATGATTTAAAGTAATTATTCCTATTTCACAATGATCATTTAGTTCCAAACATTTCTATCTAACACCAATAATTCGCGATCAATTATATGGTTTCAACTAACTAATAATCCTTAGTAAAAATATCATGACTTCAAGTAACTATTCTTAATATAAGTAACCAGCATAAAGTTAAATGGTTACATGTATTTGTTATAGTGATCTATCAACACGATGACTAACTCTTCCTCCTTCATAAATACTAACCCTATTTACTCTCAGGGAGACTTCTTCCTAGCAATTGAACCTGACAGTTTCGAACAGACACTTCTACCGGCTGTACTAACACTCTTATTTTGTATATATGTTTTGTTGATTCAATACACTTGTTCCACCTACTTTCTTTTCTTGTGTGTCTTCTTTCTGGAACCTAAAAGGCCATGACAGTTTTGCTATCCAATACTACTAAAATTCAAATAGATCAGATCTTAACAAGTATTACCCCACCAGTTTAGAGTGGTCCTGGGAGAAATAGCAATAAAGAGATACTCTGAACTCCCCACAGCTCTATTCAATAAATGCAGTTGAGTGTCATACCCAGGACAATCATTTTTTTTTTTTAAGAAGGGTGTCTTATCCTTCTGTAGTCAGCATATTCTAAGCCCTGCTTTCAGAGTGAATAAAACAAACAAGTTGTACATGCGTGTGTGTGTGTGTGTGTATTGGGAAGGGAATATAGGAGTGTTGGAATAAGATAAAATGAAATACAGTACATTTATCTACTGGCCAATAATACTTTGATTATTTTGATCTTAGTAGTTTTTTTGAGATACAGTGGTTATTATACTAAGGCTTTTGATATTGTGCCACAAGGTCAATATCTTTTAGTGATTGGGGGGCATCCAATGGACCATTGGAATTGGCATTTTCTTCTTACAGCATGCTGAGTAAAGACTTATTTTTGTTCCTTCTTCCTGAGAAGCTGAGATGGTTTTCTTACAGGTATGAGCAAATAAACTAACAAAATCATTAATCACAGTCACTGAAAAATATGCTGACTGCATTCTCTGTAGAGGAGAAAGTCCCTCTCAAAAAAAAAAAAAAAAAAAAAAAAAAAAAGGGACATTCTGAACATGAACTAAACTGCACCGAATGGTGAGTCTCCAGTTATGGAGTTCTAAGAAGTTTTGGGCACCTTTACATTGCCTTTACTCCCAGGTCCACTCTGACCCTGAGTGGTAGTACCTGTTAGGTTGGTTGGGTTTTATGGCATATCAACCTTTGTAGGTTATTTAACACCAAATCCATTTTTATGCAAATAGTCAGTTCTATTTCAAACAATTCAGTTTAGCATGAGTACACAGTTTAATTATCAAAAACATTTCTATTTCAATCTATTCAGTTTAGTCAAAGAGTTCTAATTCAGATAATTTTGTTTACACGCAGTTAAAAGTCAAAACAGTTCTATATATGACAATTCAGTTTAGTGCAAGTACAGTTTCAATGTCAAAAACAGTTCCATTTCAAACAATTCAGTCTAGCATATGCACGCAGTTTAAATGTAAGTACAGTTCAATTGTCAAAAACATTTCTATTTCAAGCTATTCAGTTTAGTCAAACAGATCTAATTTAAACAATTCAGTTTAGCATAAGTATGCAGTTAGTTCTATTTAACCCATAGATAGGGCTCTATCAGGTGCTACCATTTCCGGCCAGAGTCGACCTTGGAGCGATGGCAATGAAGGGGTACTCCGTATTCCCCAAAGTTCCAGCATCACTGGAACCTCACCATCAAATTGTTTAGTGTCATATACCGCACAATCGTTGGGGGGGGGTCTTACCCCTCTGCAGAGAAGCAGTCAGTGTATTTTACAGCCCCAGCCGACTGGGCAAAGTACCTGTTAGGATCCAATGTATGGGTCAAATAGATCAGTGTGCATATTATTTGTATTAGATAGGAATACTTGATACCACATAATTGTGTATAGATTCTTTATATCAAGACTAGTTACTTGAAGCTATAATTGTTTACTAAGGATTATTATTAGTTACTTGAAACCATACAACCATGCACAAACAAATCTTTACTAAAATAGAAATACTCAGTTTTGTTTGATAATTTCTTTAATGACATCTCAACCTTCATGGGTTATTTAATGACAAAACCACCCTTGTAGATTAACAGCAGTGATACTTATCAACACATAGCTAGAGAGATAAGGGGGTTTATACCTTTCCAGAGAATAGTCTTTTGAAAGTGAACTTAATAGCATGACTGGAGTTCAAACTCATTAATTTTAAGACCACAGTCCAGCATGATAGCCATTACACCATGGTGACTCCTCCAGAAATAGTTAAAATCATAAAATTGTGTATAAATTATTTGTATTAGATAGGAGTGCTTGAAGCCATCCAACATAGAGCAAATTACTTGTATTAGATAGGAATACTTGATATTACATAACTGCAAAAAACTTAAACAATAAAAAACAAACAAACACACTAAAAGCAAATATAAATGTATAATGTAAATGATTCCTTAAACCTTTAGACATTAAATAATCCCAGATGAATTATCATGCTATTAAAAATCAATCAACTACATAAAAGTTGCCATGTTGATTCAATAACAGTTGGCGCCTTTATTGTCAATTGATATTCTCAGATTAAGTTATCAGAAAATAAATGGCAAGCCTACCAGATAGAGCCAATTCATCTGGATAGTGTTAAGACTTACCACAATCCAATACATGCACATGACTCCAGTTGATAAAACCAGTTATTTCAATCTTTAAGAAAGATCTTGAACATGGTTAAGAGAAGGAGGAAGGATCTTAAATCATTAGTCTTGTACCTTTAAAAAGGGTCATATGACACTCACAAATTTCCTTTTGCACAACCCATGGTATTTGATTATTTTATTGATTTTAATGGCATATCAACCAGTCAGAGAGTATTCTATGTCTAGAGGTTAGGGAATAGCCTACCCTAACAAATACTACTACTCCCAGTCAGATTAGACCAACGAGTAATAGCAATGAAGAGGTACTCCACTTCTCAGATCTTTAATACACAAGACTCACCATCAAATGCAATTTAATGTTAGACCCAGGACATCTTTTTTGGGAGGTCCTACCCCTATGCAAGGGATATAGTCAGCACATCCTAATGCCCTCTGACTGAGCAGCCATTGTATTGACCACAAACTAAACAGCATATATAAAAAAAAAAAAAATTCAGTGAATTAAATTTGAGAATTATTGTTAGATTAATATAATCAAGAGATTTCAACATTATTTTTGCTTAAATTCAAATCTGAAGTTGGCTGGTTTTATCCTATGGATTCACACTGTTTAATTTAGCAGTCAAAGAGTATATTGACCCAGACTATTGTGATCAAAAGCAACAATAAAGAAGAAGGAGTAAAACTAGTTTAATAATAAAATAATGATCAGCACATCAACCCAAAGAAACAAAATGACTGGTTCAATCTGTGAAATTAAGTCAGAATAATAGTGAACAATATTCAAGAATAAGGATATTGAAAAAAATCAATACATACATTTGATTAGGATAACCTCAGTAAGCTTAGTATAGACTAACATTATATGAGTGTCTTTGATTAAAAATGAACAAATATTACATCACCTGACTGTCCTATAGGATAATGGATATGTGTTGGTTGAGTAGTGGTTCTCAGTTCAATTCCAGAATCAAACAGTGAAATTTGTATACTCTGGTTCAGTGGAAGGAGCTTAAGTATCTTTATAAGTATGAATTATTCTTCAATATCACCAAGATAATGGAATGAGAATAATTTACTACTATTGATTAGATAAAGGATTTGGTTTAAAATTCACAGAAAATTACCAAATACAAAAAATACCTGAAGAAAGTCAAAATGTATAATGGGCAAAATATGATTATAACTAAAAAGATTGATTTTGATGTCAGGTCAACTCATTCAGGGTTATTTTATACCAAGAGGTTAGGAAATCACATTCATTGTACATTTATGTCTACATTTTTTCTTAATTCAATTTTTTTTAACACACTTTAATCAAATACAAATGATTTTTAAACAGATCTATTTTAACCATAAATGGGACTCTAATATGTACTACCACTTCAGGTCAAAGTGGAGCTGAGAGTAATAGCAATGAGGGGATATGTTACATGTTCCAGATATCCAGAACTGGTTGGTTGGGTGTTATGGCATATTAACCCTTGTAGGTTATTTAATACCAAATACATTTTTATACAAAAAAATCAGTTCTATTTCAAACATTTCAATTTAGTATGAGTACACTATTTAATTGTCAAAAACATTTTTACTTCAAGCTATTTAGTTTTGTCAAACAGTTCTAATACAAACAATTTAGTTTAGTATAAGTATAGATTTTGTTTACACACATTTCAATGTCAAAACAGTTCTACAATAAACAATTCAATTTAGCCTAAGTACAGTTTTAATGTCAAAAACAGTTCCATTTCAAACAATTCAGTTAAGCATAAGTACGCTATTTAGTTCTATTTGACCCATAGATAGGACCCTATAAGGTGCTACCACTCCATGCCACAGTGGACCTGGAAGCAATAGCAATAAAGGGGTACTCAGTATTACTGGAACCTCACCATCAGATTGTTTAGTGTCAGATCTAGGACACTCATTGGGGGTGGGTCTTAATCCTATGCAGAGAAGCAGTTGGTGTATTCTACAACCCCAGCCGACTGGGCAACTGCAGAACTGGAGCCACACAATGTGTCATAACCAGAACACCTTTTTTTGGAAAAGGAGGTTTTTTACTACTTTGCAGGGGATACAGTCATCTTATTCTAAGCCTCGACAGCTAGGCAGAATGGCAAAGTTGAGGTCACTATTTTAAATAATTTAGTAAATAATGACATTTTAAAGTGACATTTCAGATTAGTTTTAATTAAATCCTATAGTTAAACAAAAATTAACAAGATCACCAATGAACCCCTTGTAACAGCAATCCATGATGCTATTAATATTTCTCATAAGGTTGGAGTGATTAATTTTAATTAACAATTCATACCTATCTCCATTATATTGAGAAGTTGGATGATGTAAGGTGGAAAAAAAATTTAGCATGAACACTGATCCCACAAAATTCTAACTCAGTAGCAAATTGGACTGGAAGTTATTTTATTCTCTAAGTTAGGGTATTTTCTTGTTTCTTATTTAATGGTATATCAACCTTCTCGGGTTATTTAATGCCAAATCTATCCTTTTTTTTTTAGACAGACAGTAGTGGTACTATTTAACCCATAGATGGGAGGATAAGGGGTTCATGCCTTTCTCAAGTGAAAGTGAACGTAATAGCGTGACTGGAGTTCGAACTCATGTATTACGATTTCGCAGTCCAGCACTTTAACCATTGCATCATTTTTTTGTTTTTACAGATATTCCTATTTCCTCGTGAATCATATTTCAAATAATCAATACTTTTCAATTGGAAGTGACAGCAAAACAAACCTAAACCCTAAAATAATCTAAATCTATCCATATCTACCCTCCTTTTGCCCCAGTCAGCTAGGTGGGGGCAATAGAATTCCCCGACTGCTTCTCTGCAGAGAGGTAAAACTCCCTCAACGAATGTCCTGTATATGATACTAAACAATCTAATAGTGAGGTTCCAGTAATGCTGGAGTTTTGGGAAATGCAGAGTACTCCTTCATTGCCATCTCTACCAGGTCCAGTCTGGCCGGCAGTGGTAGCACCTGATAGGGCCCCAAATATAAATAAACTGCGTACTTATGCTAAACTGAATTGTTTGAGATAGAACCGTCTTTACACCTGTGTAAACAAAAATCTGTACTTACACTAAACTGAATTGTTTGAACTTTTATCAAAATGAATCAATGCGGCCTTAAATGACCTGAAGGAGTTGATACGCCGTAAAATAACGCTACCAACCAACCTATCCTACTTTGATCATACTATCTATCTATTACGGTCGTTTTTTTTAAATCTCTGTACGTGTGTGTGTCAGCCTAGGCAAACAAAAAATTCTAAAAATGACTTAAATTAATATTGAAACAAACACCAGTTTGTAATATGTACATTTTTAAGATGGAGCATTATCAATTACAGTTAGTTTAGCATTTGCACGTTTTTCCCAGAATTCTGAGAGACAGTAAGTCCCCTCTGGTCTCCAGGACTTGTCAGAGTGTTTTAACTTATCTTAAAAGTAGTTTCCATTCTTACTCTGATCCCCAGTTCGCCCAAGTCTCTTTTCTAGGTCTTTGGAGACCGTTCCAAGACCACTATTTATAACTGGCATCGCCATCATCTTCCTGTTCCACAGCTTTTTCAGTTCTCTAATAAGATGTAGATATTTGTGGGGATTAAATAATATCTATCTATATATGAAAAAATTGAATAAATACTAATTAAAATAAATAGATACACAAATAACAATTTCCCAGAAAAGATGGGCTTCTTGACGCCAAAAAGAAACCCGACCTCAGAAGTCTTTAATACTTCGACTGAGACGTACGTACCTTTTTCTCTCGACAGCTAGTCGCAGCACACGTATTTGCTAAGACCCTAGCAGTGTGTTGTGTCACCTACTCGTAGCAGCGACAGTTGAACATACAGAGTGAACACGTGGTGAACTCTCAAATTTAGTTTGCCAAAAATGATTCCATGATATTCCTCAAACACCTCGACCGGGAAGCACGGCCATTTCTACTGATTCAAGAAAACCTTTCACACCACGAAATAGTTGCAAACTCCGAAAATCGAAATTGAGTTAAAAAGGTATCCTTGTATTGTTCTTTTTCGTTCTTAATTCTTTTTCAGCTTCAATAAACAGAAGATACAAAATAATTGGAATTATAAGAAAAGTCAGTTACAAGCCTATTTTTTTTTCCAAAGCGTACCACAAGTCCCCCCTCCCAATTTCTCAATCCCCACGTATATGTATATCTTTTCACTTTTTTTCTCTCTATGGTCCACTGGAACAGCAAAGATATGAAAAATCCTTCTACAACAACAAAAATGTGAATCTATAGAATTAATTAATTTTTTTTATCCGTTGCGCTCTTTATTTTCATTTCGGAAATGACTTACCAAAAAAATAAATAAATAAAAATAAATAAATTAAATAAAATAGAATAAAACAGCACAACAACCAATCACATCACTTTTTCGGCAGCGACGGGTTTCTTTCCGTATGTTTAAGAAGTTGGATAAAAATATTTTTTTCACTCAAATTTTTTTTTTATCATTTTGAACTCGGCGGTAAATACACAAATTCAAGATGGCGCCTGATCACATCTTGACCTCTTCACTTTTCCCGCCGAGAAAAAAAAATGGTGATTTCCGGTATCCAAAATGGCGCCTCCTTGCCAATGAAACAGATACCTGATACTATTTCAGTATATTCTCATTGATGACACTGTCTAGCGAACAAAAAGTACTACCTTTTGCTTCTTTGAGCTATTTCTTGCAATTGGAAATTCTACCTTTCCAAAAGCAAAAAAATACTTTAGAAAATTCCACATTTGGCTACGCACTTGTCACGATTCGACATCACGCTCCTCAGAAACAACTCCTTTCAAACTGTCCCGGGAAATTACAGAACTTATTTGATACACCGTATAAATCGAGATAGGAGGGGGCATTTATCAGATTATCTGCGATCATCTGCAAGACTTAACGATCAGGGGCGACACAGTTAGTGGGTATCGTAACACATTAAGGTATTTAAGGAAGATGGTACGAAAATTGACTTTTTCTCTTAGCATGAAGTAGGGAGAAGACGCTAATTTCATTAGTCCATCCACCACCGAAGCCCTAGGCCTCGACGCAGATATAGTGCCCCAAGGCCTTGTGCCTTCTGTGTACACTACACAGAAATAAAGCAGATATAGTGCCCCAAAATCTTGTCCGTGGGATACAATAGCAACGGCCTTCATGAAATACAGACACGCCTTTTAAAAACTGGTTACTGCCCAAAATGAAAATAATCCAGGAGGTAAATAGTTTGCATTTTATCTTACACACACACATTCCTTTTTTTTTTTTTTTTTTTTGTATCTTCGTTCCATTCCAGTACGAGGCTGTTTGTAATTCATATAGCGCTAACACTCTTGGTAAACAACAATTCTCCGTCCAGATATGGTTTATGGTGGGGCTGACTAGGCTCTTTAACCTTGGTGTATCAAGGATACTGCGTGCCGATTTGAAAAAATCCTGGAAGCAGCACTCTACACAACAGCAGTTGTACGACCACTTATCTCCCATCTCATAAACCACCCAAGTAAGACGAGCAAGATATATTGGGTACGGCAAAGGAAGTAAGGACGAATTCACAAGCGATGTTCATACAAACTGACACACCAGTGTTAGCTGATCAGCAAAAACTTACATGCATCAGCTTTGTGCAGATACTAGATGCCATCTATAGGACTTAATAGGAGCGATGGCCGATAGGGACGGATGGTGAGAGAGACTCAAGGGAAATCGTACTGTCAGTTAGCTTTCATGATGATAAACCTTAGCAAAAAATACGTGCGAAAGTTTCCAACATTTTTTTTCTTTTATAAAATAAAAATATATATTAAAAAAAACTGATGGGAAATTTTGCACATACCGATTACAATGAAAGAAAACAAAATCTTAGTGTACCTTACGCTGGAAGAACTCATTTTAAATTAAAATTAATTTTACAAACGAATTGTTTTTTTCATTATTCATTTGGTCAAAAATAATCTTATTTTATTGATAAAAGATAACTTACAGTACCATTTCAAGGAATTGGATTGAATTTTTTAAAATGGAAATTTATGTGTTAAAGACGTAAATAATATGGCTGCTCACATTTACAGCAAAAGCGTGTAAAATTCACTAGGTTATATTTGACGCGTGAGTAAATTTTAACTAGAATTTTAAATTCCAATAAACACAACTTTCCCAGCTGGGATTAACGGTTTCACCTTGAACCAGCCCACCGCCAAGCCAAGGCTGTCTGCAACAGATACCGCAAATATTTGGCTCGAAACCATTCGTGAAAGAAATTAAAAGAGAAAATAATCTAACAAAAACTTTCGGTAATCCTTGGTTTGGCGAGCGGTAATTGATGACGCAAAATAGGCGGGAAAGGGCAAGGTCATACTTTCGCAATTTAATTAACCTAAAGTACCTTCGAAAAAAATTCTTTTAAACGGGTTGAGGGAAATGTTACTGCACACTACAACAAATATATAACCGGGACATTGGCCCAGCGGTTAGAGTGTTCGCCAATGGCCCGGGAGACCTGGGTTCAATCCCAGGTCGAGTCATACCAAAGACTTTAAAAATGGTACTTGATACCACCTTGCTTAACACTCAGCATTATAAGGTACGGTTCAAGGGTAAAGTGGAGCAATCCTGGGAATGGAGTAGCGCCCTCCCCTACACCTTGGTGTAGTAGCTATCGAAAAGGGAGCCTTCGGGTCACCCTCGACTATGGTCGCTAACTTTACTTACTTACTTACAACAAATATCGCTCAGCCACACATTCCAATGCCTTTTACTTGATATAAGACCCTAAAGAAAAAAAAAAACGATTTAAATGTTTTTCCCAACATAATATATAAAATGTGACGATCCAAATATTTTCTTATAATAAAAAACAAACAAACAAAAAACACAGAAAGACAGAGAAAAGCACTGCGTGAAACGAAAAATAGACGTATGCGAAACAAAATCGAATATCAGCCATGCTTTCGTGAAAACCCACGTGTTCCAAACACAAATAAGTGGGCGTGACGTCACCGATTCCTAGGCAACTAATGACGTCACACTTCTTGGCCTTTCCAAATGAAAAAAAAGTAAAGGCTTTGTAGCATTGCATAAGAAAGAATGTTACAAACATATTTATCACGAATGCATTGTATCTTTTAGTCAAGATAATGACTGACACTTTAATTGTACAGACGATATAAATTATCCTAATCTATAAAACCTATAATATCTAGCCATTTTTTTTTTATTCACGAAGCAACACCAACAGTTACGAACCCGAAGAGGAAAAGAAAAGAAAAAAACAAAAACGGGGAAATTTACTACGTAGCTAAATAAATACGCTTAAGAATTCTAATTTCGCAATGATTAAAAAACAACTCAATTTTATATTAGGATTATGAAAATAAATATTGTATTGAGTGTGCATTCATATTTGCATTTTGTTTAAGAAATAATTAAAATATTTTGTCCAATAGTTATATTTTAATATTTTTAATAATCAGATTTTTTTAAGAAAAAACTGCTTAAAAGACGTTCTTTTCTCTCAAAAAGGTCCCAGAAAAATCACTGCATTTTTATGGTAAAGCTTAGATTAATGGATAGTCAAATTTTGGCGCTGCAGTAGCCCTTAAATGAAACTGCAAAAATCTCCGCATATATAAAATTTAAAAAAATGATTTAATTGTGGGGAGGGCTATAAATATCAGACGAAAACTTTTCCCATGACTTTCGTAGTTGAAACTTGTTTAATTAAAAGAAAAAGAAGATGCTTGCCCAATTTGAGGTACGTCTTTAAAACCAATAAAAATGGTAGAATTTATTAAGGAAAGAAAGTAACGCGACGGTGGAGAGAGTCATGGAATATCCATAAATCAAGAAATCTTTTTTGGTTCTGTTATTTAACATTGTTTCCAAAATTCACTGTCAAGTATATTGATAATAATTTAATAGTTAAAATAATTAACCTAACATCACAAATTGTATTTGTGTTTTGATCCAATATGCACATGGTGACAGGTTTTCTTTTTTGAGTAAAGAAAAGTACGAATTTAGATACTTGTGAATAGCCCATACGTGAAGAGTTTGGTTAATTTCATTTTAATGCACAATATCTACATTCACCATCCAGATAAGACTAAGTTTTTATTCATTCATTCATTTTTTACTGAAGTGAAGTCCCAAAATGATGTCTTCAACCAGCTACAATTCGGCCATCAGCCATATTCCGTTAGTTTTTCCCTCTCCAACCTCAAGGGTGCCTTAATTCGGGGACTTTACTATTAAAAAAAAAAATTGACCAGCTTACTCTTTTCTGGATAGTGAATCTAACTTTTACATCTTTATATAATTTTTTGTATATAAAAAAACAAAATGAACGTAAATTTTCATGGGTGATCTATTCTGTACAAGCAACAGAATTCGGACAATCCTAAAGTGGACTCTATATCTAACCTTAGAGTGAGGTTAATAAAAATTATCAACACATTCTTTGCTACCTAAAAGATAAGAATTTAACAAACAAAAATCATCTGAAAAGAAGTCAATTATTACTTGTAAATGCGCACACGTCTACTGAGGACAGGGATTTTTTTTTTTTTTTTAGTTTAGAACAATTTACAAGGCTCTAACGCTTTGCCCGATAAACTTGTGAGAGAGAGAGATAAGGATCTATTTAGTACGTCAATTATCTGAAGACACGAGCTGATTAGTGTTTGACGAGCTAACCTAGTAAGACTCTCGCTAATTATGAGTTCGATTCTCACTGGGTACCCAAACAAGACTGAGTGAATGACTACTACTCACATTCCATATCCAAGTTGTTATTAACGAAACTTAGTTTAACGCAAAGCCAGAAGTATGAGCCACCCGGTGAGAACCAAACTCACGAACAAATAGCCCCGCCGCTAATCATTATTACATTACGAGGCGCTCATATTCGATATTCAAATAGCGCGTTTCTTCTGAAGCATTTTTCAATGTAGTAGGAATTTTTAAACGTCGACAATATTGACTGTTAATATTATGTTCGTATTGCTATCTTTTATTTACACACTCAGAAGAGTAACTAATTATTTACTCAAAAATATAATGAAGTTGTAACAATTACCTTGCACATAATTTTTTCTCCTTTAAACATAATAATGATAACACTCAAAGGAGTAAAATAATAATGGAATGGAGAAATCTTAGCGTCTCATGCTGGTGTTCAAAGGTATCAGTTCAGTAAGAAACTGAAATAATTACGGAATACCATCTCCCCGCCTTGTATATTGTATACACGTCGTTTGAATATTAGGACAATAGTGTACGTTTACATCGTCGTCTTACAACATTCCAATGTCATTTGAATTTTAATTTCAATTTGATTTGACAAAATAATGTCCTGATAGTCTTTGAACACAGAGTGGAATGAGTGTCTCTAAATAGATCACGTGACTACTACAAGTGCTTACGCAAATTTAAGAAAAAACATCACGTTTTTCTTAAGAGACCTCTCTTTTCCTCCCCAAAAGTCAAAACTTTGGCTTTTGATCAGAAAATGTCATAGAGCCAAGAAAATAACTATCTATTATTACTAAAATTCTTATTTAGTTTGATGTAACCATAACTCTAAAAAAATGGCACATTATAGCAAGACTTTTAAGAGCAATACATTTAAAATACCTTGAGAGAATAAAGTAATTTCCTGTCTAATTTGCTACTGAAAGATTTTTTAGGTGGAGGTTCACATTCGCTTTGAATGTTATTTTTTTAAATCATCTAAATTCTAGTTTGTTTGGGTTTTATGGCATGTCAACCTTTGTAGGTTATTCAATGCCAAATCCATTTTTATACAACTAAACAGTTCTATTTTAAACAATTCAGTTTAGCATAAGTACACAGTTTAATTGTCAAACATTTCTATTTCAAACAATTCAGTTTAGCGTAAATACAATTTCAATGTCAAAAACAATTCAATTTCAAAGTTTAGCATACAAAACAGTTCCATTTAAAATAATTAAACTGTTAGCATAAGTACGCAGTCAAAATGTCAAAACAGTTCTATTTCAAGCAATTCAGTTTAGCCTGAGTACACAGGTTAGTTCTATTTGACCCATAGATAGGACCCTATCAAGTGCTACCACCCCGGGCCACAGTGGACCTGGGAGCAATGGCAATGAAGGGGTGCTCCGCATTCCCCAAAGGTCCAGCATCACTGGAACCTCACCATCAAATTGTTTAGTGTCATATCAGGACACTCGTTGAGGTTGGTCTTACTCCTCTGCAGAGAAGCAGTCGGTATATTCTACAGCCTCAGCTGTCTGGGGAATCTAAATTATTGATATAATGCAGCTATCAAATACTAATTAATCATAATCTTTTACTATTTCTTAAGTAGAATCATCAGTATTATGGACCTCTGAGGAACTTGTTCCGAGGGTTAACAGCTTCAGCTAGGCCGCCTACGATACGTGCCAAGTGGAGTATCAATGTCAAGCATAGATTGACATTACACAGGACCTTCGGGTCACCTGGCGTCTATGCCGGAAGACTTAATAAAGGCTACCATTTGTTCACATGGCACCTTGTGATCGTATAAATAGCAGGGCATGAGTTTCGATTCGTGCCTGACCTCGCCTATATCCCCTTAAAAAAGACCTAGTGTCAAATTCTGCCTGATAAGAGGCACGGATAAATATTCTGTTAAAACTGGAATCCAACAGTAGGTCTGGAAACCTTTTATTATAAATTATTACTATTTTCTATAATTTTCCCTGGGCCACAGCAAACCGAATAAGTTATTTCTTCTATGACTTTCCCTAGTCAAAAGTCAGAGCTCATCTCGGTTGAAAATTCTTACAACAATGTATCAAGCGAATCTCAAATAGCTATTTCATCACCCTATAAATAGAAACTATGCAATCGTAAGAAAAAAAGAAAGAAAAAAGAACTTTTTTATGGGTGGTTTACCGTCGATTTTTATGAAATTAAAAAGTAGTAACATAGTTATTCATCAAACCTTGTGGCCCAAGAAGTTTGGGCTCTCAGTAAGGATCGAACTCACTATCAATGGTCCGATAATCTATTTTGCCGAATATGACTCCTCGTAATGTGTATTGCCCAGTCGGCTGTGGCTGTAGAATACGCCGACAGCTTCTCTGTAGAGGGGTAAGACCCCTCCCCCCCCAACAAGTGTCCTGATATGACACTAAACAATTTGATAGTGAGGTTCCAGTAATGCTGGGAATGCCGAGTACACTTTTATTGCCATCGCTCCCAGGTCAACACTGGCCCGGAGTGGTAGCACCTGGGTTAAATAGAACTAACGACATACTAATGCTAAACTGAATTGTTTGTTTAAACTGAATAACTTGGAATAGAAATGTAGGTTATTTAATACCAAATCCATTTTTATAAAAATAGTTCTATTTCAAACAATACAGTTCAGCATAAGTACGCAGTTTAAATGTAAGTACAGTTTAATTGTCAAAAACATTTCTATTTCAAGCTATTCAATTTAGTCATGCAGTTCTAATTCAAACAATTCAGTTTAGCTTAACTATACAGTTAGTTTTATCTAACGCATAGATTAGGCCCAATCAGGTGCTACCATTCCGGGGCAGAGTGGACTTGGAAGCAATGGCAATGAAGGGGTGCTCCGCATTCCCCAAAGGTCCAGCATCACTGGAACCTCACCATCAGATTGTTTAGTGTCATATATCAGGACACTCGTTGAGGGGGGGGTCTTACCCCTCTGCAGAGGTGCAGTCGGTGTATTCTACAGCCCCAGCAAACTGGAGCAACCGAATTTACTTTGTGCCCAGGCCTGTTATCAAGGTTTTGCGAGTAAGGACGGATAAGGGAGCTATAGAGTAAACTGTTTTAATCCAATCGTTAAACTTTGTTACAGCACAAAGGGATTTTTCAAATCATTCGTTTTTGAACTTCTATTTACTAATTGTTCGCTAATTTTTGATCGGTTTAAAATCTGATGATTCCTGATTCCAACCATTATGAACATAAAAAAAAGTCCGTTTAGATTTTATTGGAAAATATATGATTAATTATCTACCCTTGGATATAAAGGGGCCAATCAGCTCATTACCATGGATTGGCGCCCATTTTTGACTCCTTTTAATTTACGTCACAGTCCGACCATCAAGATTTATTCAAATATCTCCAATTCCAAGATGAACCCCTGCGGATAAGTATGGCCGCCAAGCCATTAAGTTTGTAACCACCCTTTTGTATTTTTAAAATAAATGTTTGAGCAGTTATATCCTTTTGAGTTATTCTTCATCCGAATTGAAAGCCTATCTGTTAATGTGGGAAAATATATGAGGCCAAGCAAAAAAAAAAACTTTTAGGAATACACCCCCACCCCCCAAAAAAACAAAACAAAAAAAAAACAAACACTAATCGCAAATAGTCTACCAATTTTTTGATAAGTGATTAAAAAAAAAAAAAAAAAAAAAAACTTAAACAAATGAGAGTTGCTATTCCATAGTGTCTGTGACATTTTTCTTTTACATTTCAGGAATTCGGAATTACGAAATATTGATCAAGACATTTAGTTTCTCTAATGTCATCCACAGAGGGATTTTAGGCGCCTTGACTTCACACCCGAGAATTTTCTTTATTTTTATCCTACTTTATTCATTTCTCGGTTTTTTTTTCAGTGTGATTGTTAAGTCTTGTCGTCTCACTTGCCTGTTCAGCCCTGTCGGCAAAGCTTAAAGTACGCTGAATGCACTCTTTGCAAATAAGTAAGACTCCCCCTCCCTAAAAATGGAGAGGGGGGAGTGTCCTGATATGACACTAACCTGTATCGAGGTGAGACACCAGTCCTGGAGCTCTGAAGAATGAAGTACTCCTTACAATTATTTACCAACCCCTCCGCTCGTGCAGGATATGACACAAGGTCAATTTTTATGCGAAGTTTAACAGGTTTGAATTCAGAGTTTTCCTTCTCCTAGACTAGTTGCCTCACCAAGGCTGAAGAACCTAGTCTGCCCTACTATTTACCCATAACTGGAGAGAGAATAATTGGATTCATACCTTTCCCAACGGTATTAGTGCTGTGTGAAATGCAATCAGTCTCGGCCAGGATTTGAACTCGTGTCGCCGTGTCCATTTCCAACAACGATGACCATTACACCTTGTCATTAGGATGGTCTATCGCCACTCACTATCTCGTTGGAGCCTAATGTGGTGTAAATAATCAGCGAGATATGCTCGAAGATCGTTATTCAGGAGTTTGATTCTCACTGGATGTCTCATAACTAACCTAGTTCATTTTGACCCAGAGTGATAGTACCTGTTGGGGTCCAAGATTACTGAAAATTATTGGCATTGAATTGGAATACGTGAAACCATATGTGTGGAAACAAATTACTATTAAATAGAATTATTAGTGTTTTATAGGAATACTTAAAACCATTTAACTGCACATCATTTCTATTAAGGATAGTTACAATTGCTCACTAAAGATCAGTTGTTTGAAATTATATAATTGTGTCACTTATCAATACACCGACTGTATCGTCAATTAGCGGTAAGATCCCTGAAAAAGCGATATCCTGTATGACATTAATCAGTATCAAGTGGTGAGAGCTCCAGTCCAGGAGCTCTGATGAGTGTAGCGTACTTCGTTGTCATTATTCCCAGGTCCACTCTTATACGGAGTGGTATTATCTATTAAGCTTCTATTTATGAATCAAACCGATCTATTTGAAAATTAGGATCATCTAAGAATACTTGAAACCATATGACTGAGCAAAGGATTTATTATTAATTAGGTTGGTTTCTTTGTTTAATGGCATATCAACTCTTTTTAGGTTATTTAATGCCAAAGCCATTCTCCTAGAAGAACAGTAGTGGTACTATTTAACCCATAGCTGGGAGGATAAGGGGGTTCATACCTTTCCCCAAGGGTATTTGTCCGAAAGTGAACGTAATAGCGCGACTGGAGTACGAACTCGCGTACTACGATTCCGCAGTCCATCGCTTTAACCATTACACCACGAGGACACCCCGTATTATTAATTAGTAATAGTTACTTGAAAACATCCGATTAAAATATTAGGTATGCTTGAAACTAAAGAATTGTGCAAAATATCCGTATCAAATTTCGGCGTTAAATAACCTGTAAGATGTTAATATGCCGTGAACTAAACTAAACTAAACATACAACTCATCTCACAAACCATCCAAGTAAAACGAGTAAGACATGTTGAGTACTGCTGGTAAAGTCAGGACAAACTCACTTTCTCCTATGGATACACTAGTGTTGGCTGACGAGCAAAAAACCTATTCGTCAGCTCTTTGCGCACACTGGATATTGTCTACAGGACTTTGCCATGAACGATGGCCGATAAAGACGGATGGTGAGAAAGAGTCAAGGGAATCTATGCTATCAGTAAGACTTAATGATAATAATTTCAGAGTTTTTTTTTTTACTCTTCGACTTAACATTCTTTTAACTTTTTTTTTTTTTTTTTTTTTATAATTTAGATACGAGAAAAATACGTCAAACATTTAAATTTGAAACGAAGAAAGAACACTGATGATAGACAAAAATCTTTATTACCCAAATCAATAATCTTTCTGACGATTAAAAATAACTAAATTTCACTGCCTAACAATGACACGAAGAGTACAAATAGCTAGAAAAAAATACGCAAACTGATAACTGGATTACTTAAAGAAGTTTTTAAAGACTGTAAAAAGAGTTAATCGATTGATTTTAACGGCATGTCAACCTGTCTAAGGTCATTTCATTCTTAGGGGTTAAGAAATCGCATTTATTTTATGTCCATATTTACATTTTTTGTGTCGTTGTTGAAGATGTTTTTATGCACACTGTCCTATACAATACAAATTATTTTTAAATAGATCTATTTGTTCCCTAAATGGGACCCTAACAGGTACTACCACTGCTTGTAAGAGTGGATTTGAAAGTATTGGCAATAAAGGAGTGCTCCAAACTCATAGTCTCACCACAGGGTTTGGCGTCATGCTTAGGACACCTTATGGGGAGTCTGACACTTCTGCAGGAGATACAGTCAGCATATTCTCCGTCCCTTCGACAAAGTGAAGAAAAAGAGTTAACTCGATTCTAAAAACATTTTTTTAAATTCTTTTTTTCCGAAGCTGATAAAGTAGGCTGAGCAGTTTTACTTAATATACGTGTTGTCCGTCTAATTAACACACCCAAGTTCGGCTGTCAGAGACGAAATAAATAAATAAAATAAAAATTGAATTAACTAAAATTAACTTGAATAAATAAGAATACTAACTACATCGAGCCAAATTTACATTTCAAATTAATAAAGAAATTCTTCACGCGCTAAAAGATAAGGTGAAAGGTTATTTATTTCGTTACTATTTAAACTTTAACCTTTGGGAATATTAAGGGTTCGATACAAAACAAAGGCTAACAAAAGAATCTGGCAATCCACTTTGCCGCTAACCAGTTCGATTCTCATTGACATTACTGGGTGTTTTTTTTGTATTCTAGACTAAGCTGAGCTTCTGAAGATATTTCAAGATGACTCACAACCAGATTTCGATCGTCTATGCCTCCATGATTCTTTTAGTATGAAAAGGTGCCCATCACTGTCTGTGGGGAACTTAGCGTGGGGTAAATGGTCAGCTAGATACACTCGAAAATCATTGTTAGTAAGTTCTATTCTCACTGGGTGTTCCTTACTTTTGGCTTTGTGCCAAAGCTTAGTAAATAAATGACTACCTATGCATAATGTTCTTGCCATTGGCTGCAAGCTAATCTCAAACCATTTACTACGTTAAAAGTTCGATCCTCACTCATAGCAGTTACATTGTTGTTGTAGCTTTACCAGACTTAACGGAAATTTACTAAGCTTCTTGCTTAGATGCGGCACAAGGCCATATGAAAGGGGCACCCAATGAGACTCGAACTCACTCGTGTAGGTTTGCTAGTCGAGCTTGCTAACCATTACACCACCAGAGGCGCCCTTACCAGACTTAACGGGAAGATCTCCAGTCATGATACATTACCGACGAAGAGAATAAAATCAGCGACTAGAGTTCAAATCCTTGACAATGCGGTTCGCACTTCGCGCTAATGCCCTTGAGAAAGTATAAATGCGACTGTCCCTCCCCACGCAACTATGGTTAAATAGTAGGACAGACTGTTCTTTAATCTTGGGGTAGCAATTGGCTTAGAAGGAAAAAAGAAACTTAATTCAACTTGTACCAATTGTACGCCGCTTAAAAATCGACCTTGTGACACGTTCTGCACGAGACGGATGGGTTGGGTATATACATATATTACGCCGTGAAAGAGTCTAATGGATTGTAGGATAGCTTGAATAAAAAAAAATGTCAATGGTCCGATAACGGATAGTTAAGAGCCAGAATAGCCTCGTAGTGATATCACAAATACCCCGACAGGGCACCTTGTATTTGGTAAGCGACTTGAGATAGTAGCCCATTGATATGATTCGACTCTCACCGGGTGCTACTTACTATATAGGCCTTGTGCAAAACTAAGTTAAGGTTAGTAAATGGCAACAAAAAATTCGATATAACAAAATGAGAGACAGTGATTGCAGCAAAAAAACAAAAAAACAAAAAAAAAAACATTTTTAAAAAATTAGATTGACAATAAAAAGGTGAAAAAGTTCTCATGTACTATCTTGTCGACCAGATAAGAACACTTATCCTCACGAAATTTCAACTCAGGTGAAACGAACATCTGTTTATAGAAATAAAATAACAAAATGACATTATGTGAAGAGCACCATATTTTCCTCAAATAAAACGTTTTTTTTTTTTTTTTTTTTTTTTTTATCTGTGATTTAGCTAGATTTTTTCAAAGTATTTATAAAAGACATTTACAATCTCTTGAAGTTTTGCTATCGAGGTTTATTTCTTCTTACGAAAATAGTTCTTTAATCTGCAGTAAATTTTTCATAACATGTTAAAAATTCTAGAATATTGCAACCAAGAAAATTCTGTGATAGTGTACAAAAATAAATGAACGTCTTGCAGGGAGTACTCGTTAGATTGGCAGACCATTACAGATGAGTTCGATTCTTGTGCCACAATTAAGCAAAGTTTAGTAAATAAACGTAAGGGTATCTCACGTGATGTAATAGTTTCGCAGACCATTGTTCGTGAGTTCACTGGGTATCGCAAACTTCTGGCCTTGTGCCACAGCTTAGTTTAGTAAATAACAACTAAGTTCTCGTCTGACGGGGTGCTCCCATACATCCAGCCTTGTGCCACAACTAACCAAAGTTTAAATATCTGCTATGTAATAAGTTTGCATGCTCACTATCCAGATAAGATTAAGTTTCAGCCAATTGGTTTATTTTGATTTTAATTGAACAGTTAAATAAGTTCTAGAAATTATATATCGGCAATCGGCCATAAAAAATATGGCGGATTGATGAGTTGAAAGTTGTTTTTTTATATGTAACTTGAAAAAAAAAAAAAAAAAAAAAAAAAAAAAAAAAAATTGAAACATTTACTATTCAATACAATCAGAAATATAAAAACGATACGGATAATTTAATTTCCCACACCACAGAAAGTACCTGATATGCTGTACATCGTACCTTTCCTCATAAATAATTGTATTTTTTGTTTCAATGTGATATTATATACAAATCAAAACACCGAAAATGAAATACGCCAATGTTTGTTAAATAAATTTTTTATCAACATCAATAAACGATATGCATGAAACGTTTCATTTGAAATATGAACTGAGGGAAAAAAATCTTTCCGAGATTAAAATGCAGACGCGCTCGAAGAGTGTGGAGTAACCGTTTCCTTGCAAGTTGTTGTGTAGGAGTGAAATAGAGGTTACGCAGACCTCGGGTGTTTTAACCCTTTTAACACTATATAAATTTACACTTAAATGGGTGGATGGTGACTGCTATTTATTTAACGGAACCGAGTCAATGTTTACCTATACCAGGGATATTATGTTCAATTTAATAAAAGAAAATGGTCGGATGGAACCATTGCTTGCTTTTTTTTTTTCTTCTTGATATTCTGACCGAAATGACGTGTACTGCTAGACAGCTTGAGCCAGAATTCGGTCAAATGTCAATATTACGGTTCTGTCAGTGTTTATCTTCAACGCTCTTTTAAGTGACATTTTAAGAATCTCTTAGTTGGAGTCTGAGATGAATGTAAAAGCTGAGACAAGTTTTCTTTTAAAATATTTAAGTACAGCAAATTTTGTCAATATTTTTCATTGAAACAGAAACAAAAAAAATTCAAAAATTTGTTTTTTGATTATGCAACCAAAGTAATTATTCCAGATTCTGTTTTCATTTTTATAAGTAGTTGGTTAAATACATTTAGTTATAACGTTGAATGAAGAAATGAAAATACACATAAAAACAGCTTTATCCAATAAATTTGATATGCATGTCGCAATTCTTTTAATAAAAAAACAAACAAAAGAAAACAAAACATTTTTATCTTGTTCTATTATGAAAAAAATTAAAAAAATAAAAGTAATGCACCCCTTCTTTTAACTCAACGTTGAATGTATATACAATTGGCAACAGTTTTATTCGTTTCTCAAATGGTGGAAGCTAGGAAAGGCAATATTTATTTCATTGCAAATGTCCAAGTGTTTGTCATATTAGATAGAGACAGGGGGAAACATCTCCTCACCAAAAAAACTTCGATTATAGAATAAGTACTTTTAAATTTGACTATTCATTTTAAGAAAAAAAATCTATGACAAAAGCACATTTACAGGATTCTAAAACATTATTTCAAGTTGTAAATATGTCATATTTACGGCTTTAACGTTATCTTATTTTTCGTTAATTTCATCTCTTGAAAAGAAACAAAACATGTAGGCATGACAAACTTGAGTGAAAATTATAATTAACCAGTTAAAATTTTTGAACCCTTTTATTTAAAATGAAAACTGAACAATCATTAATCAAAAACTTAGTCACGTGTTTGTATTATTCAGGCAACTTTTTAAGGGTGGGTTGTGTTACACATTTTTCTTCCTATTGATAAGTTTCAAGGATTGTCCCTTTAAATCCAGGAAACTCTACCCCCCCCCACAAGAGAACAATATCAGCACAAACAAATCTTTGGGTTGTTTTTAAACTGCAAAAAGTGAGACTGAAAATTCAAAGGGTAAATCTTTGTTATTTTCAATAAGGTATGTCTACAAGAGGACCTGCTGCCTAAATACATGCACACAATTCGGTTTAATATGTCTTATGCTGGGGACAAAAATAAATCAGAGTGTTAGCTATTATAACATTTAAAAACTTACCTTGAGTGTTCGTAGTAACTCCTTACATCTGATACGTATGTCATCGAAAGGACACATAAGTGAAAGTTGTACCAGATGTGGAATTAAGTCTTGTAGAAGAAACTTGGATGTGTAACTCTCATTCATGTCTTTGGGGCTACCGTATCCATCCTGCCAATTCAAAATACAATCACTAATTTCGTCCAACGCTTTGGTTCTCTTTTTCTTGTCTTTTACACCCAGCCGGTTGAAGAAGGTAATGCTGTCAGCATTGCGAAAAACACAACTATCCCAGTCACTCATGTTTCCCCTTTAGTTGTTGATTAAATGGCCAGAAAGAAAAGAAAAAAAAAGGGGGAGTGACGTTTTTTTTATTATTTATTTATTCACAGAGTAAGGACCTGGTTTTCAATGGTAAGAGAAACTTTCCTACCACAAGATGATCAAATGTTGAGTACTGACAATACTACAAAACTCAACTAGTAATTGTTGTCTGATGTGTGGGTGTTAATTTGTGTTCTTTTAAATGTGTGGTCCAGGTCACTTAACACGGGGTGGAAAATAAGGAACGTTTCTTATTCCTCTTTGAGAAAAAGAATATTAAAACTTATGTAAATTATCTGTCTTGTAAAATATTTATTATTCGTGTTTCGCAGCATGAATTAATTAACTTGAAAAATTAATTTTTATGCATGTTTTCTCGATAACGATTTTTTTTTTTTTGGTCTCTGTAAAAATTCTAACGATTTTTTTTTTACGCAGAGATAAATTCCTTTAAAAGTAATCCTCAATTTTTTTCCGGGTGATTTCTTTATCCATAAAAAAAATCTTTGACACTTTCTTAAATTTTTTTTTTCAAATTGTCTAAAATTATACGGGTTGTTGATTGTTGGCGGAAATACTTTTTAAAACAATTCTTTTCAACTCGGAAGTCAATTCAAGTAACGTTTGACAACAAGTTAAGAAAGAAAGAAAGAAATGTTCCGTAAAAGAAAGTGATAGCTTTGGTCTTAGTTTCACAGGCAACGCAAAGAGTCTGAAAGAGGAAATCAGCTGGTAGAGAGAGACAGATATAGAGTACAGTACATTGACCTCTTTTTGGAGTCTATTATGAAATAAGAAAGCGTTGTCACCAATTTGTCACGTTGACCCCCTATCCACTTGGATAAGACAAACGGCTCAAGTTGAACGTTCTGTGTTTTCACTTTATCTTTCCGTTCGTAATTCTTATAGAGATGAAAAAAAACAACAACAACAACAAAAAGACAATTTTGTCGCAGATGGTGAAATTACGAAAAGACAAGCACGTAACAAACGTAAATAAAATAAAACTTCTTTTTTTGAAAAATAAAAACTGCAAAGGAAGAGTACTATAGTAGAAGAAAATACTTAGTTGAGGATGCACATGAAGAAGAATGATGCAAATTTTAGCTAACTAAACAATATTGTCATTAAAAAGCTCTTTTTAGCATTGTACGTTAAAGAGAGAGAGAGAGAGAGAAAACTTGTGTGTTGTTGTGGATAGAGGAAGATACAACTACCAATACAGAAGTTGTTTTCAAAAGAAGATGGGTGTGGTAGATGTTTTGAGTGAGTGATATTGTTTCTGGGGTGGTGTCCGCAAAAATGAAAGTCTTTTCCTGGTGTGGTGCCTGGAATATTTTTCTGCTTCTTTGCTGATTGTTTTGTTAAATTTTTTCTTGGAGTGTTGCAGACAATAATCATCTGATGTTGCTATCGTTGTTGATGGTGGTGATACAATTATCGTGACAATCAAAGAAGAAATCACTGGAACATCCCCTGACAATATTGTTGTTTTGGACAAATACATAGATACACATGTCTTGAGGGGAGAGGGGAAAAAAGCAAGACGAACTTGTTTCCACCCCCTAAATATAAATAAACATCACACAAGCGAAGTACGTTACTCCTGGACTCTGTGAACTTTCTACTCTCTCTCTTTTCTCTCTCCTCTTTCGTAGAAATTAAAAATTTTACACAAGAAATGACTGTGATAGATACGTTTTCAGAAACACATCCCTACCAGTTAAGAAAGGAGTTATATCCTTTTTCAGGAGATCTTGTTTGAAAAAAAAAAAAAAAAAAACAACAAATATACACATTTAAAAAAATCAATCCTTAGTAGTATTGATGTGGGGAAAATGATAGTTTCGTGGTGTACAAAATAAATCCACTGGTAATAGTAGTAGTAGTTTAAGGTAAATTAGTACTACAAGTAACCACAGTAGTAAATAATTACGAATAAGTACTCAAAGAAAAAGTTAGTGATTAAATCTCTGTTCATTTAACTTATTTTTTTTTCTGGTGACAGCAACACAAGGCAGACGTTAAGAAATCGGAACGAAAATAATTGACAGTGATGAAGACGACGTCGACAGCAGCAAGCGACTACAACCTGGAGGAGGGCTGTTGTGGTATTGTAGTAATAGTAGTAGTAAATATGTGTATCTCTGCGTGTGTTACAAGGTGCTTACAGGAGAAAGGAGTTTGGAGCCAAGGCCATTTCATTTTCAAAGGTGAAGGTTGTTCGCTTACGCACATGCACACCTTCTTAAATTAACCAATCATAATTCGTATTTTCTCACATTTTTACAAACCCTACCCTCTATTTAAAGTTTGTATTCCTTTATCGCTACGATCAGGTATGAAAGTCTGCAAGTCTGGCACTCTAAAAATAAAATAAAATAAAATAAAATAAAATAAAATAAAATAAAATAAAATGAAAAAATTAAATTAAATTAAATCAAATTAGTTCAAATTTTTAAGATTGGGGTACGCTATTTTTTTTTTAATCAAAAGAGGTTTACACATGAAAGTTTATAGATATCGTATTTTCAGGAAACTATTCGATACCCCGAATACTCAGAGCTTATTTATTTATCTAAATCTAAATTTGATTAAATTAATTTGTTTGTTATTCAGCTTTGTTTTGTCTGGCATAAAAAACATGAAGGTCCTAGAGACTGATTGATTGATTGTCAGATTTTAACGGTATGTCAACCCATCTAGGGTTATTTTATGCCAAGAGGTTAAGGAATTGCATTTATTCCTCATTTATATTTACATTTTTTGGGTAATTGTTTTTTTTTTTTTTTTTTTTTTTTGCACACAATCCTATCGAACGAGAATAATCTTTATACAGATTTGTTGGATCCATAGATGGGACCCGAACAGGTACGACCACTCCCGGTCAGAGTGAAGCTCTGAATAATGCCAAAGAAGGGATACTCCCCACTCCAATTCTATTTCTTACGATGATAACCGTTTCGCTGAGGATGTCTACTTCTGTGTGCGTGTGTGTATATTGTCATGAACAAAAAGAGGACATATATCAAAGAGGCTGCAAGATGAAGCAGAAGCTTCATCGCAATGGATATATCACTTGTACATTATGGTGTAAAACCAACAAATCCTTCCAGTATTTGAGCTCTTTCTAGAATTCTCTGAGTTAATAGTAATGATACTTTGGCCCCCAAACCATGTCTGACCTCAGGGTCATCATCTGATGAAGAATTTATTGGATGCAGTACCGCTGTTTTTGCAGCATTAGTTTCATAAATTACACACATAAACAAGGTTACTTCGGTATAGCTAACTGTTTCATGGTAATAGGAAGATTGTGTTGCTACAATATTCTAAATGGTGGTGGCCTCACTTGGGATTGACTGACGACTATGAAATGCATTACCACTTTAATTATTTACCAACAATCTCTTCGTTTTTGTTGTTGTCCGTCTAGATATTAACCAACAATCTCTTCTTTCTGTCCGTCTAGATATATCCAACAATAAGAAAAATTTACTTTAAGAAAAATTCAAGCTGACCACGTGCGGCACTTGATTTGGCAGGAGTGAAGAAGGGAGAAGTAATCCCAGACAGTGTAGCACCAAAAAGTGACTTCTTCATATTTGTCAAGAACTACAAATTGAATCCTCAGTACGAATTCAGGGACCGAACCGTAAAGGCAGGAAAAATTAGCCAGCAGATTGGTTTCGTCAATTGCTTCTTGAATGAAGCTTCCCAAGAAATAAGAATAAAGGAAATTCGACTACCGAAGTTCTACCAAGAAAATTCAACTGAAAGAAAATTCAACTGAAAGAAAATTCAATCGAGAATTCTGCACCTGTTCCGGAATCACCAAGCTGCAGACACCACCTGCATCTTAAAGCAGCAATAGTTCCAGCATCAACGAACCAAGTCATACATTTCCGTTGCAGCAGACCAGATCATGTAACAGAAACCTTGTCCACGAGGGACAACTCTACTCAGACTGTCATTAGCCCTCCGAGACCACATCGACATACCCCCGGTTAACCAAGGACTGAATAAACCGATACATCGATCATCCAGCCACTACAACATATGCATCCAAATTTCGACAGTCTCCAGCTACGTCTACGACCTGACCATACCGCTACACCTACGATCTGCACTAAACACCGAGACCATCTTGATCTTTTAGACGCGTTGTGGCCAAGAACTAATAGACAGCCAAGTCTACGACATTAAACAGTACCGACTTTCAACACTGCGGAGAGAACAAAGACATTCTACAGCAACAGCGATTCTACAACCATGCACACCTTTCGTGTACGATTCACTCAATAAGAACTTGACATTTAAAACTTACCCACTTGCCCTTCGTCACTTGTTTAGTTTTTTGTCAATCACTCATCATATACAAACGTTTGCGATCGACGCATTTATTGACCCCAAAACAAGGGCTCAAATGTGAAGTGTGTCGAAACAGTCTCAACCAAACAGGCTCAAATGTGAAGTGTGTCGAAACTCTCTCAATTTGAACGAGTCTTACCAATCCAATTTTCCATCGCATTAACCATTATTCTACAGAGCAATATATACGAGGTGCATACGATAAGTTTCCAGACTTTTTCGTATGGGCACTTTTATTGATAGTACACACATGAAACTCTAGTCCCCTTCGAAGTAATCTCCTCCGGCTGCAATGCACTTATTGTACCGTTCCAACAACTTCTAGAAGACCCCATGGGAGTCCTCTTGTGTGAGCGTGTCAATGACCTTCGTCACAGCCTCTTTCATCTCCTCAATTGTCTTATAACGACAGCCTCTGAGCTTAGGGAATAACCAAAAGTCACAGGGAGCAAGGTCTGGGCTATAGGGAGGCTGAGGAACTGTCTTGATGCCCATCTTGGTCAAATAGTCTGTGACAAGGATGGAATAGTGGACTGGTTCATTGTCCTGGTGGAAATGTCACTGACCCGATTTCAAGAGTGTTAGCCACTTCCCAAGGAATCTCTTCCTGAACTCCCTTAAAACCTCAACATAGTAACCCTAACCCTTTGGCTAATCAACTCTCATCATCCCTCACAGACTCCCTGCCTTCCTTAAATCTCTTATGCCACTCAAAAACTGATGCTTGATTCATGCAAGCTGGTCGAAAAGCAGTCTGAAGCATTCCATACGTTTCTGTGGCTTTTTTTCCGAGTTTAAAACAGAATTTTACTGCATATCGTTCTTCTAAAGTGTCAGATTGCATTTTTGAAATTCCCCAGCTGTGACAATCAGGCTTTAGTAGGGTGTATTCCAATTGCTACTGTAGCTGTTCATTTGAATCTGAAATCATAAAAATTGGCCAGTCATCTCATAATATGTATAGCAATAACATATTGAATTTTCAAGAGTCTACGACAATTTTGAATGCCCATACAAAAAAAGTTTGGAAACTTATCGTATGCACCTCGTATATATATATATATATATATATATATATATGAGGTACATACGATGTGTAAACAAAAACAAATGTGATACATAAGCGTTTAAATTTCCTTCGCTTGCTCGTGGCTGAGTGGTAGAATCTTGGATTGGCATTTGAGTTAACCGGATTTCGATCCCAGTTTCGGGAATCAAGCCCGTCTAGCCACACTGAAGAGTTCAGGTAGAACGAAACAGATCTTTCTGTGGATGACAATATATATATATATATATATATATATATATATATATATATATATATATCGTCCCATTGGCATAATAGTTAGAGTGTTACCTAGTGGTCCGAGAGACCGGTGTTTAATCCCAGACTGAATCATAACAAAGACTCAAAAATGGTACTTGATGCCTCCTTGCTTAACAGTCAGCATTATAAAGTACTTATAAAGGGTAAGTGTAGCAATCTAAGAAAAGAAGTAGTGCCCTCCCCTACATCTCGGTGTAGTAGCTATTGAAAAGAGAACCTCCGGGTCGCTCTCGACTACGATCGGCTAACTTACGTAACTTATATACATCAGTTTATAACTTACTTATATAAGAAAACGTTTTGAAAAAAGAAAAAGTACTCAATAGGAATACTTCATGCCGTATAACTGGAAACTATTATAATTAGGAACAGTTACTTGAAGCTATACTAGTTTACAAGGGACAATTATTAGAAATGATTGCTTGAAATTATATCATCATCATCATATCGTGCTGGCAGCACGGATATCCCTGACCCTCTCTCGCCACTCCTCCCTATCGTTCATCGCCCTAGGTAGGTCTTCAGGACAACAACCTGTATCCTGACAGAGCTGCTGAATGTACGTTCGAGCTGGTCGTCCTGCTTTTGCGCGGCCATGTGTTGGGATCCATAAGAGTACATCTCTTATGAGTTCATCTCTGCTTCTCCAGCAGTGTCCTGCATGTCTGGTTCGTCTAACTTGAATAGTTTTCGTGATAGGGGGCAGGTGGCCGTACAGTTGGTGTCTTGTGGGGTGTTGCTGCCAGGACTTGTTCAGGATTGCACGCAACATTCTTGTGTAATTGCCATCTAGTTTCTTCTCCAGCCGTTTTGTTAGCGTCCATGTAGTGCATCCATATAGCAGTATCGATGTGACCGCTGCCTGGAAGAAGCTGCGTTTCATTTTATCGGTTAGGTCTGATTTCCATATAATCGATAGCCTATTGATAGCTGTCCATGCTTTCGTTAACCTCGTTTCGATGTCCTTTTCGGTTGATTCGACGCTGCTTCCTAGGTACGTGAATTTGTCTACTAGTTTAAGTGGGTTTCCTTCTAGAGTGGAGATGTCCCCCGTTTGGTTATAGCACATATATTCCGTTTTGTGTGCATTAACATGGAGGCCTATGCTTGCTGCTGCTCGTTCCAAACTATGCAGAAGTGTTTCGGCTTGGTCAGGTGTATTTGCCAGTATCGCTATGTCATCGGCGTAGTCGGCGTCGGTAATTGTTGTTGCGGGGTATCTTCTGCTTCTTCTCTTCGTCAGTTCGAAGCCATTCTCTTTGATTTTGTCAATCGATGTTCTAAGTACGTAGTCTAGACAAATGATAAAGAGATACGGGGCCAGTGTGTCCCCTTGTAGTACTCCTGCTACAATGTCAAAGTATTCTGTGTCTCCATCCGGTGATCGTACTTTTACTTTAGTGTTTCTATAGAGAATCGTTATTGCCGCTACGGTTTCTTTAGGTATGCCGTACGCTAGTAGGATTTGTTCCATCTTTCCTCTGTGAATGGAGTCGAAAGCCTTGGTAAAGTCGACAAATATTAAAGTCGCTTGTAGGTTCTTTGCCCGTACACCTTCAAGGATTCTGCGGATGGTTGGTTTCAAGTATTCCTATCTAATAAAAATACTTATATAATTTCAGGTTAATATTTGTGAAATTATATAAGTATTTTTATACAAATGTTTGCAAATAATTTGTATTAGATAGGAATACTTGATATCATATAACTGTGTGCAAATTATTTGTACTAGATAAGAATACTTGATATTATATAACTGTGTGCAAATTATTTGTATTAGATAAGAATATTTGATATCATATAACTGTGTGCAAATTATTTATACTAGATAGGAATATTTGATATCATATAACTGTGTGCAAATTATTTGTATTAGACAGGAATACTTGTTATCAAATAACTGTGTGAAAAAACCTAAAAACAACGACACTAAAAATGTTAATAAAAATGTGAAATAAGCATGACTCTCGAACCTCCACTGCCCAGTCGGCAGAGACTGTAGAATATGCTGACTGCATCTCGGCAGAGGAGTAAGACATCATCTAACGAGTGTTCTGGATATGACACTTAACGATCTGATGGTGTAGTTGCTTTTCTGCAGAGTTGGAGAATGTAGAGTATCCCTTCTTTACTGCCTGGTTCATTCTGACTCAGAGTGGTAAAACCTGTTAGAGTCCCATGTATGGGTCAAACAGAACTATTCAATCATTCATTTTACTTGAAAGCCGTTGTATCGTGGTAAGGAAAAGATACACAGTGAAATAAAGTTAATTGTTTATTAACTCAAGTGTTACAGCCCAACTTGTATTATAAGTCTCGCGCTGTTGGTGTTACGTCCGAAGTTGGTCTTACTCCTGACCGACGTCCTTCCGAGTTATCTCTCTGCTTCTGCTTCCGCTTATCTTTCTGCCTTCCCAGCTTTAGAGACACGGCGTCTCTTTCTGCTTTCCCAGCTTAAGAAACACGGGGTCTCTTTCTGCTTCCCCAGCTTAAGAGACACAGCGTCTCTTTCTGCTTCCCCAGCTTAAGAGACACGGCGTCTTTTATACTTCCGCGATATCGGAAGTCACATGGTACGAGCCACTATACAACAAAAACATTTAACTGTCAGCAAACAAATGATTAATATTGAATTTAAATATTTTCATTACACAGAAATACTTGAAACTATTTATCTGCATGCAAACGAACAATAAATGTTGAAGAGAATTTTTGCTTCTAAATAGCAATGCTTGAAACTATTGAATAGTGTGTAAACAAATGATTAGTTTGGTTTTATGGCATATCAACCATTGTAGGTTATTTAAAGCCAAATCCGCTTTATTCACATATATTAAACACATATGAATAGTCAACAAAGTTGAATAGTTCTAAGTATTGCTATGTTTCACAAACAATTCAATTAAACATCAGTCTTTTGATTACACACAGTTAAATGATCAAACAGTTCAATTTCAAACAATTTTATTTAGCATAAGTCATTTGTTTGCACTCTGTTTAAATGTCAAATAGTTCTATTTAACCCATAGATAGGACTCTATTGTGTCACGTGGTCTACCACTGAGAGGAGAGAAATAAGGAATGTCCCCTACCCCTCCGTGTTTGAATTAGCAGGGCGCCAAAGACTGACCGTTAAAAGAGAAATAAGGAATGTAGGTCAACTTCGGCCGGCCGTTGAAGGAAGAAAAGAACGTGGGTCAAGCTATCTGTACCCCGTAACCTCGCCCGGGTGAAAGAGATAGTAGTCCTAACGAACCGCCAGAGAAAGGAAGAAAAAAAGGCTAAATGATTGGCCAGAACCCTAAAGCAGAAGTAGCCCCTTTCCGTCAGCGGAAATGGGAATAAAGAAAATCAGTTTAGAGGACAGAGGTCGCCGTGAGAGGATGCGGGATCTGATGCCAAACTCCGGGTGAAGACGCGAAATAGAGCTCTGGACAAGATGACAGATGCATCCAAGCCGAGCTATATATATATATATATATAAAACCTCGCTAGCCCGTAAAAGAGAAAATACTCTCAGAAGGAACCCGTCAAAAAGATAAGTAAACATTAAGACTGTTTCTCCCTACTCCTTTCTTAAGTATTGCAATTACTCTCTCTCTCTCTCTCTCTCTCTTTAAAGAAAGAAAAGAAAAAGGAAGATAATATAGCCGACACGTTGAATGTGGGTGTATATTAAAAACCTTGTCGTATTTTAAGGTCCCCACGTGTTGAAATTTGTTCATTGTGTTGTTTGCTGTCAAGTTGTCTATTTCATGTTTGTTTTCAGCTTCGTTCGCCTCATGTTATTATCGCCTAAATTGTCCTATTCATTCCTTTTAAAATATTATACGGGAAACCGGAACTGTTGACTACTATAGTTAATATTATTATATCAAAACCTAGAGGCTCATATCTTCCATTATCCTTGGGGTAGGAAGAGTTAGTGGCCTGGTGTGTGTGTGTGTATTAACGTGAAGTTTGGAAATCCCTTGCCAGCGGCGGTCAGTCTAGCCCTAAATAAACCCCAACATAATCTGCCAGTTTCCCTACGCCCAAAAAGGACATCTTAACTGGGACTTATTCTACGAGGGATCAAGTGCCAGGCTGCCCCGTCTTCACACGTGCGAAAAATAAAATACCCGTCTTGGGATGAATATTTTAATTTGCCGTCACAATTGGGTGCTACCACTTTAGGCTTGAGCGGACCTTGGAGTGATGGCAGTGAAGGGGTACTCCGTATTCCCCAAAGCTGCAGCATTACTGGAGCCTCACCATCACATTGTTTTGTGTCATATTCAAGACACTCATTGGGGGGGGGGGATCTTTGCAGAGATGCAGTTGGTGTATTCTACAGATCCAGCCGATTAGGCAAGCAAATAAACGAACTCTAAACACGTTTAAAAATAATATTTCCAGTAAACTATTCTCTAACAAATCACACACACACACACACACACATATATATATACAGCGTTGACATGCCATAAAACACAACCAACCTAACCTTTAAGCTTAAAATAACCCCAGACAGTTTGACTATAGGGATTTTTATAAGCCCTGAAAAGCCCGGTTTATTCCTAGGTTTTGTAAAAGAATAAACCGCATTTCAACAGCAGTAGGGAAATGGGTGACAGCTTTTGAAGAAAGGAGACGAACGACCTTTAGAGTAACAAAATTTATATACTATAACAACAACAATAACAACAATAAACAGGGTTTTACACCAAATGGAACAAACAGCGAATACGTAAGAGTTCAAAAAAGAGTTCAAGGTTCAGATAGGTGGTAGGGTTTTGTAAGGTTTAGTTGTAAGGCTTAGTTCTAAGGTTGTTATAAGGTGAAGTTATAAGGTAAAGGTTTAAGGTAAGGTAAGGTTAGGTTTGCAGATAAAATGCCTGCTGGAACTTAGCTGTGTGTCCTGTTCCTTTTAACTCAGCACGTGCGTTCGTTGCTCTTGGTTCCTGGCTGGTGGAAGTTACCAAATACGTTTGCCGTCAAGGGCTGCTACGAATGGACCTGTTGCTATCAGCGGTGGGAGTGGAAAAAAGAGAGGGAATCTCCAGTTGTCGCTCTTTTTATAGTGGACGCCACGTGACCCCAAGGGGCTGCTGATATTCGGTGAAACAGGATCACCAGTTCCTTAACAAAATTTCTACATGACATGCCATTTGAATTAATCACAAAATGAATCAAGAATACATCAAACTTGAATAACAGTATGCATATAGCAATACTGCTCCTGTATTGTCACCAGAAAACATACAGATGCCTAGAAAAATCTTCAGTCCAAAAGTGATATTTTCCAAGATAAAAGTCTTAGCCAAGTCACCACTTGGGATAATCTTAGAACTGTTTGGAAATAAAGAACATAAAAAATCAGTGGAGTAAATTGTAAATTTCTGTCACATTCAGTGATAAGATCTTCAGCTACCTTGATGCTGCTCATAATGCTTACATTTGCTATAAGGTTGTTTTTCTTCAACATTACTTGTTTCTTTTGACAGACTAATGTTATATATCAGTGTGTGGTTGCAAGAAAAATAAGACTGACGAGAAGATTTAGTTTATTTTGTTTATTGAATAAATAAAATAAACAAGTGGATGAAATATCTGGCCGGCTGACGGGGGGTTGTCTATTCGGCGACAAGCGGTTTCTTTGATCTGGTTAGACAATGTTATCAGATGACGCTCTGAGGACGGCTGACGATTCAACTAGCCTGTGACCTCTGCTTGACCTATTTATACGTTCCTGGATTCAAACACCGACTCCCGAAAATACTACTTGAAAAAAAAATGATTGGTTGAAAAATAGACCTTTTTTTTTATAACTGAGAATTTTCTGGGGATTTTGGATAGACTATGCGCGGAGCCTATGCGCAGAAGCCATGATTTTCTCAGTTTGACATTGGCTGTTGTTGGGTCAACATCCGGTAACTGTTATTCTACAGTGTCGATGCCTGTGGGTCTGTGTTTTGTGTGTTTTAGTAGTTAGGTGTGTGAAGAGTTAAGTGGGTAAATCAAAAGAGATTTTATGTATTTTACTATAACACTAATAAACATTATGACAGCAATTGTCAGTTCATGGATACTTTATGGGTGCAGAACATGCATTCTCTATTATCATAACATTGAGAGAATTGAAAGATTCTGTCAGTCAATGCTGTGGTCAATCTTAAGCATTAGATTAGTAGAAAGTGTCACCATTAATAAGTATGTGAATATGCCAATTGTAGTATGCTTCCAGCAGCAGAGATTTTTGCATTAATCTGACTTTGTGCCATATCCCAACACTGTCGGGGCTGGATAAATACTTGAAACATTACTTCAAAACCAAGTCACTTTCACATGTTTGAAAGCAGCAATTATAAACACTACCAAATTTTCTATTAGTTAAAGAGGCCTGCTATTCTAAAAAAAAAAAAAAGAAGCTTTTTTAATATTGCAGACATGTCCAAAAACGACTCAACCAAATGGTCATAACAAAAGAACTTTCTCACTAAGTAGCTGCATAATAATTTTGTTTCTATTCTGTGCACATAACAATCTACATACATCTTCATTCTTTTTTTCTATAATTGTTTTTATTCTATCTTGCAATAAAGTTGTCATTTACATTAATTGGTAATTTTTATCAGTTGTATTGAGTAGCATAGTCACTAACGACTGCGATGTCTGTGACAGCTAATTGTCAGATGGAGAAGGTAAAACACAAGTACATAGAAAGCCAGTACATGAGTACTCTATGAGTGCAAAACTACATTCTGTATCATTAAAAGCAAATGGCTATCGGGAAGCAAGTTGACCGAGTTCAATATCTCTTTCACTGGGCTAGCGATAATATGACACACATGATCTAGCACTCCGGGATCAGGTCTTCAAGTGGTGTTAAATGTTACCCACCTAAGGTGGAAGTGGAGAAGGAGTGTTCTGTGAACCCCAGTATATATATATATATATATATATATAAATCTTGACGATATATAAACACAGCAATCAGTGACCAAAACGACTGGCAGTGGGCATACATACCTTGAAGAGAGGAATTTGTCTCTCTGCTAGCGATGCTCACAAGATCTATTTAAAATATGGTACGAATGTTTCGGAATATGGATTTACTTTGTACTAGACCTTTGTGTCTAGTGACCCTATGACTAGCAAGGTCCTCTGTAGAAGTGCTGTCGGTGTATTCTATAGCCCCCCAAAAGATTTTGTACTTTTGTTTTTTAGCCAAATTTTCTCTAGCAAGGTCACCTGGCTTCGTGCCAAGAGACTTAACAATGACCAGCATTGGTCACCTTGTCTAGCGAACTTATAACCATCATTTGACACCTCCCCGTCCTCCTTCTCTAAATCCTCACAATAAAAAAGACCTTGTCTCCTCACTATACTTTTTTTCAAATACTTAAAACATTGACATTACTGAGCAGCAGACACCTGAACACCAGCTGCAACATCACAAATCAGCAGACATCTGCAGACCAGCACCTGCATTTTCAGTTGCAGCAAACCAAATCATGCAAAAGTAACCTAGTCCACGAGTGACGACTCTGCTCAGACTGTCACCAGCACTCCGAGACCACATCGACATATCCCCGGTTAACCCAGGACTGAATAAATCGAGATATCGATCATCCAGCCATTACAACATATGCATCCACATTTTCGACCGTCTCCAGCTACGTCTACGACCTGATCATACAACTACACCTACAATCTGCACCAAGCACTGAGACCACCCTGATCTTCTTGATGCGCTGTGACCAAGAACTTACAGACAGCCAAGTTTACGACATTAAACAGCACCTTCTTTTAACACTGCAGAGACTACACAGACATTCTACAGCAACAGCGATTCTACACCCATGCACACCTTTCATGGACGGTTCAGTCAATAAAGGCTTGATGTATAAACTTAGCCTTTGTCTAGTCCTTTGTCAATCATTTCTTTCAATGTAAATGTTTGCGGGATCGACTCGTTTATCGACCCCGTGACAAAGTTAATAAATGGAAAGGTATTTAATTGAGTAAAAATTCATTACATACTGTTATTTGAGTGAGCATGTATAAACCCACTCTTATTCAAGAACTATTTATTGCTTCACTTATTCATACAATTAAGATAGGCTCGAAATTAGCTTAAAAAAAAGTCGATAATCTATCAATGAAGCTAATTGGCTAGGAAATTGCATTTTTGATATCTTTAGGGGGAAATGATTTCTAAAATTGGGAGGGAGGTTTAGACCTTTAGATATTTCGAGGAAAGTCAAATATTGTTATCAGCGAAGTATTTCGAAAAAATTTTAAAAACTAGCGCGACGAACCGGTTCGTTAATAAATACAAAAATGCAGATACAAAAGATACAGCTTTTCGAGCTTAATTTTTGCACAAATAATTAACATTTTTTTTGTATGGAAATAAATGATTTTCCATATATATATATATATATATATATATATATATATATATATATAAGTTGTCGATCTTAGTCGTGAGTGACCCGAAGGCTTCCTTTTCAATAGCTCATACACCGATGTGTAGGGGAGTGCGGTACTCCATTCCCTAGATTGCTCCACTTTATCCTTGATCCTTACCTTATAATGCTGAGTGTTAAGCAAGGCGGTATTCAAGTACCATTTTTTGAGTTTTTGGTATGACTCGACCTAGAATTGAACCCCGGTCTCCCGGAGCATGTGCGAACACTCTACTAATTAAGTCAATGATATATATATATATATATATATATATATATATATATATCATAGGATTTTGTGTTTCTCTGTTTGTGGCTGAGACGAGACTGAACCCTGAAATAAGGGATAAGTTACCACGTGATGTCCATGGTCCATTTCTTTCTGCTTCCAAGGCCTCAGCAACTGAACGGATTGAATAAAACAACGAAAGTTCTTATTATATAAATTATTATGTTGATGTGTGTTTCCCTCCCCGTTCTGGTAACAAATAGCCATCTTCTCCATGGTAATCCTCTGGTGACTACGCAATACATTGAAACATCCTGTCTGTCGATACTGTTGTTTATCTTAGGCATCAGATTGATTGACAATCACCAATGACAAGTCTGTGAATATTCCAGTTGTAGCATAGTCACCAATGACAGCTAATGTTGTCAGATGGGGAAGAAGAAATGCAAAAACACAACTCGTTAAGCGTTAAGACTTTGTAGCTTTATTCTCACTATTTTGTCCCAGCAACTGTAGAAGTTGGCTGTAATAGACACAAACTGTGGGGTCGCTTCTTAGTTCAAGTTGGAACTAGTTCTTCCCATATCTTTGAATCGTTCCTCGTTCTCCGTTCACACGAACACATGTCTCCTCGTACCAGTCGCCAAAAGAGAAAAAACGAATCAAGAAATCTGTCGTCTTATATTGGGTTTCACAGAACATCCCACCATCATTTCTGTCTTGTGTGTGTAATATGATTCACCCAGCCCTTGCCATCACTTGGAGGACCAATTGCTGGTGACTTCGGTAAGTAGTCTGCGGTACTAAATCAATGTAGCCCCCTTGACAAGAAAATGAATTTAATTAAACATCAGTCATTTGTTTATACACAGTTAAATGATCAAACAATTCTATTTCTAACAATTCCTTTTAACATAAGTCATTTGTTTGCACTCAGTTTAAATTTCAAAAAGTTCTATTTGACCCATAGATAGGACCTTATCAAATACTACCAGTACAGGCCAATGTAGACCAGGGAACGATAGCAATGAAGGGGTACTCTTTATTCCCCAAACCTCCCGTATTACTGATGACTCACCATCAAATTGTTCAGTGTCATTGAGAGGGTTTACATCTCTGCAGAGATGCAGTCAGTGTATTCTACAGCCCCAGCCGAGTGGGCTAGATAATTTATCAGTTCTCACCTCCATACAATTTTCTTAGAAATATACATAATTAAATGAGTATTGAAGTTATTACCAGCTTAGATAATTTTCAGATGAAGAAAAAAAAAAAGTCAACTGCAGCAGATACTGTTTTCCAACCCCAGAGAAGAAACAATGATAAGGAGACAAAAAATGTACAAGTTTTATCTCGCGTGGTCAGTCAACATAGAAAATAAATTGGGATTATATGATGAAGAAATTTTAGACCAAATTAGAAAAAAGGATCAATTGTCCATCATACTTGAAATATAGTATGCAAATTGCAATATTATTCTTGTATTGTCATTTGATAGAATAGCTGTGACATTGTGACTTAAATGTGGGACTGCAGCATCAGAGTAAGCGTGTTCCAACTCCAGTCGCGCTATTACGTTCACTTTCACACTAATACCCCTGGAAAATGTATAAACTCCTTTATTCTCCCAAGCTATGGGTTAAATGTTACCACTATTGTTCTTATGCCTGCATGGGGTTGGCATTAAATAACGAAATCGAAGGGCGAAAGTGTATTGTCCCCAGAAGAACTTACTCACAAACTTATTTGTAGATGTCATGCCGTAACAACAAGAACAAATTATGGCAAATATTTTTGGTAATTTTTATACATTATGTATGAGAGAATTTCAAAACGATTAAAGAAAAGATACAAGGATTCTTCTCAACTGAGAATCAATGGCAATGATGATATCATACATATGTCACTATTCTATCAGTAATATTTGTATTGATTCTTGACCAGTTTGGCAATGGGTCTTTGAATATGTCGACTGTGTCTCTTGTAAAGGGTTAAGATTTCCTCAGAAAGAGATGCTGTTGGTCGAAAACATCTCATAAACATTCAACATTATTGAGATTTTATGTAGTTTATTTGGCAGAGCCCCAAGGCATCACCTTTTACATTATTCCCAGGTACACTTTGACCTGAAGTAGTACTACCTGTCAGGATCCCAATGATAGGTCAAATATAAGTATCTAATCATTTTCTATATTTGAAACAATTTAACTGTATGCAAACAAATGAGCTCTGGCCTGTTCAAAAATTGTTACATATGTAACGTAATGGCCAAGAGATTTCGGTTTATGCCTTTGAGTTTAGTTAGGCTGAGAACCTTTCGGCTCAGCACATAGGTTAGTTAGGTGCAAACCTTGATGTAGGTGGTAACGCACGCGCAGGGCGGACGTGCCACTCAGAGATGTCACAATAGCCCGAGATGACGGAACGGGGTGATAGAGTGCGGGTGACGTTACGCACCGGAAGCGCGCGGGGGATTTGGGGGAAATCTGAAGAAAGTTAGGGAGTTGAACACTAGACGCCAAACGAGGAGGATCGACTTTTGGAGCTCGCAGACGCAAGGCGAACTTGCGCCCTATGGGGACCGCACGAGATAGGGGCCAAATGAATAAGACAGCATAGAAGATTGCGTCTCTCCTTCTTATGTCAAAACCTTTAACTCAAAAGTAATAAAAAGGTTTCGTACCTGAACAAGAAGTCGTTGCGTGTTTTCGAATTTCGAGATTCCTATGTTCTTTATATGTTCTATCGTTATGAACATTATATGTCTATTTCGCACATGGCGTTAATTGTGGCTATAGTACACATACAAACTATTCTTTTATAAATCATATATATAATACATATGTATAAATAGGATTTGGCATTAAATAACGTACGAGATTTGATATGGCAAAAACCCCAACTAACCAAGCACTGAATCCGGCAACTGCCTTGCAATAATAATGTCCATTCATCCATTCGATGTCATTTTTGCTAAATACCCAATTGAATCATAAATAATTTCCGTTTTTAAAATCAATTTGTATTAGTGCATCTCAAATTTCCAAGGTTGTAAACGCGACCGGAAATTACCCGATTGAATAGTAACTTCATCGATCATTCTTATTTTAATTGTGATTATATGATTTCACTCCTCTAAAATGAAGGAACTGAAAGCGCACATTTGGCATATTTGGCATGTAATGTTATGTGAGTTTACGAATAACGAAAATGCTACTGAAACAGCTAAGAAAATCTTTTAGTGTTTATGTCCCATGTGTCATTATTGACCGCCAAGTCCGATACGTCATTATGAGATGGATCCAGACCAGGACGCTCATAAGACCTCGAGCAAAATGCTTCAAGAAAGTTGGTGGAATACAATCCCGCTGAAGCACTCAAGAAATAGCACTTGACCTCAACGTATTCCTATCCACAATCTGCTGCTACTTGAAAAAGATAGTGAAAGTGAGCAAGCTTGGCGTTTGGCTTCCCTATACAATTAGTGAGAAGAATGAGGGAGATCGCATATCCATAGTGACATGTATTCTTTCAAAGCACAGAGATGAACCGCTTCTCAAGAATATTATTACGAGTAATGAAAAATGTGTCTTTTAAGACATTGTTCGACGCAAAAGGCTGTGGATTGACAAGAACGAACATCAACTGCCAATCCCAAAGGGGAAACCTGATAATAGAAAAGTTTTCGAGGGTCATTTTGAGTTTTTAAACCGTAATCAAACGCTCAGGGCAAAAATAAGTCTCTTAACAGCCGCAACGTGGGCATGAAAATCTTCTTCGAAAACGCTAGGCATATGTCAACGGGAGAAACGTTGTACTTCTCTTTAATAATGCAAAGCTGCATTCAGCAAGAATCACGCAGAAAAAAAGGATTTAGGCTGGCCTGTTTTACTCCATCAACCATGTTCACTAGGCCTTGCCCTAAATGATTTCTATCTTTTTCGTTTTCTACAAAATGATCTCAAAGACAAAAAACTTTCTCAAGATCAGATGAATATGTTTGTGGAAAATTTCTTGATTTCGAAACCAGATGAATTTTTACTAGAGGGAAATCAACAATGATAAATGGCAAGAGATGATTCAAAATAATGGCGAATATACTATCGATTAAAATTAATTAATTGTTTAATTACCCATGAAAATTCTTTTTACTAAAACGGAAATTATTCATAATTCAACCCTATTGTTTTTCTTCTGGAACATGTTTCCCCTTCCTTTTCTGAGAGGCTTATATAACAATTTGTGGACGGATCAAGACGAGCCATGATTGGCTAATCATAGCAGCATTTATGCAAATCTCTAATGCAGTGCCTTCTACTTTTCCCCAACTCCAAACAATTAATTATGAAAGGAGACTAAGTTAGTTACTCACTTATAAAACTCACCTGTGTCTTCAAGCAGAAATTTCTCCAAAACGCCATTCACTAAAGCAGGTTTGTATTTAACCAACACAACGCAATGAGCAATATGTGACAACAGGTCAATTTCATGGCTTGAATTAAGAGTTTTCCTTCTTCTAAACTGGTTGCTCTACCAAGACTAAAGAACCCAATCTGCCTTACTTTTTTTCTATAGCCAAGGGCATACAGACGAAATAAAACCTCGTCCAGCAGATACAAGATCCAGTTTAGAGGACTGTGATCACACACTTCCAGCGATGAATATTGGCTAGCATGTGTACTCCGACTGACTTGAGGCTATGAACTCCAACATTCAACAAGGATTGATATACTGTGTGTTGTGACGGATTCTTTTCTTCATCTTAATGAAAACCTTCTGAAATTTGTATCATAGTGGCCCTTCTGTTGGTTTGCACTTGAGGAAAAACCTCCATTTACTTCTCTCGTCAACATGTCCTGGCTTCAGAGAGAACATAAGTGTCTTTCAGATCATGTAATTTTAGAAATATTCTCACCTAGTCATCTAAATGTAACAGGTTATCATTTATTAACTTTACTCAACTCTTTCTTCTAGCACGGAAATTCAGCATTCAACAAATAAAAATGTATTTAATTCACTCTTGTGATTATATATATAATAAAAAAAAATCTGGGAGATTGAGGGAATATAAATCAATAATCCAAGTTGTATTTTTGCATTGACTACAAACGTGCACAGTAAACATCATCAAGGTTTTAGCATTTTTTATTGTCCACAATCCCACCATTCTTCCACTTTACTTTAATTATTTTCCATATGAACAAACTAAAATATCTCTAGTCGTAATTAAATAAAGTAAAGTTGGTGACTGTAGTCGATGGCGAGCTGAAGGCTCCCTTTTCGGTAGTTACTACACCGAATTGTAGAGGAGGGTGCAACTCTTTTCCCGAGATTGCTCCACTTTAACCTTGATACGTACCTTATAATGATGAGTGTTAAGCAAGGAGGTATCAAGTACCATTTTTAAGTCTTTGGTATGACTCGATCTGGGATTGAACCCCGGTCTCCCGGAGTACTGAATTTTGCAATATTCTTTACCTAAAATTTGTTTGCCATGTTTCATAAATCAGTCTTAATATATAATCTGGGTGTTATGCATTGAAAATAAAGAAAAAAGCATTGTCAATGGTCTGGAATTAAGGCAAGTATTACAAAGAAAATAGGGCTATTATGTGTATAATGTAAATGCATTTCCAGTTAATTTCCAACAGAAATGCATTTAAAACCAGGAAAAGAGGGATTGTCAATAGTCAGTAATCAATAATCGACTGCTTGATGTTGACCTGGCTAGGGTTATTTTATGTCTAGGGGTTTGGGAATTATATTTATTGTACATTTATATTGATATTTTTCATGTTGTTTCTTAAGAATTTTTTTTTTTTGTACATTGTTATGTTGTATACCTATAACCATATCAATAACAATTGTACATATACATGTGCAAAAACACTAGCGGACTCAAATACACAAGCGACTCTGTTGTTCAGGTACGAATGTTTATTAACTTCTGGACTTCTGAGTTCGTTTCTTCGACACGAAAAGAGAGAGAGAGACACAATTCTTAAAAGTCTTTCGTATCATACTTTGCAAACAAAACACAAACGCTCGGCACATCTCGTGGAGTTTTAGATCTCCTTTCATCTTCACTGGTCGGGACCCGAAAAACTTAACTGTATGCCTCAACGGTCGAAACCCCAACTTCTCAACACCATGGTCGGAACTCAACTTCTACTGTCTGTCTACATGGTCCAAGTCAACTTTCCAACTCTTTACTCCATGGCAGAGAACTCAACTCTCTATGCCCAAATGCAGAGACAAAATCGTCTGTCTTACATGGCCCGAAGTCAACTCCCCTTTCTCGACTCCATGGCAAAGAATTCAATTCTCTATGCCTCAAATGGCAAAGAGAAAACGTCTGTCTTACATGGCCCGAAGTCAACTCCCAACTCTCGACTCCATGTCAGAGAACTCAATTCTCTATGCCCCAAATGGCAGAGACAAAATGTCTGACTGTCTTACATGGCTCGAAGTCAACTCCCAACTGACTGTTTTTCAAAATCCCCAAATTGTCAGCCCATTGCTTCCGGGCATGACGTCATTTACATTCCAGCCCCATTTCCTATCTGGGGTTTATTATGACAATTGTACTTGTCATATCCTCTGCGCGCGAGCGTAAACTGTACATATTGTCTGTGCACCTGAACTAAGAGCCGAATTGTTCAAAGCCCAACCAAACTGAATGATAAAATATAATCAACGAAAAATGATTAATATAATATAATCATTCCGTAATTATGTAACAGTTATATCATATCAAGTATTCTTAATACAAATCATTTGCGAACGGCTGTATGGTTTTAAGCATTTCTATGCAATATCAATAATTATATTGTCTCAAGTAATTCTTTCTGCTTAATAATAGTCATTTTTTGCACACAGTTATGTGGTTTCAAGTAACTAATAATAATCCTTAGTAAACAATTATAACGTCAAATAACTATTCTTAATACAAATAATTTACAGTTATATAGCTTCAAGTATCCTAATTAAATACAAAACATTTTAAACATATCTGTTTGTGACCCATAGATGGCACCCTGTTATTCTGGGTCAGAGTGGATCTGGAATGAAGGGGTACTCTACACTCCCCAGATCTTCACTACTTGAGCTTCTCCATAAGATACAGTTAATTGTCATACCCAGTTTAGTTCTATTTAAAAAAACAGTTATATTTCATCATTAATACGCAGTTTAAATGTCAAAAACAGTTCTATTTCAAGCAATCCAGTTTAGCATAAATACACAGTTTAGTTCTATTTGACTCATAGATAGGAGCCTATCAGGTGATACTACTCCAGGCCACAGTGGACCATGGAGCAATGGCAATGAAAGGGTACACCGCATTCCCCAAAGCTTCTGCTTTACAGGAACCTCATCATCAGATTGTTTAGAGTAATATCCAGGAAATTCGCTGGGGGGGTTAACCCTCTGCAGAGAAGCAGCCGGCGTATTCTACAGCCCCAGTCGACAGGATGGATGTCTCACGTATAAATATATATAGATAGATATATATATATGTATACGCATGTATGCATTTATATGTGCATGCTCACATATATATGTATGCATTTATATATATATATATATATATATATACCGGGCCATTGGTCTAATGAGTAGAGTGTTCGCAAATACTTCGGGAGACCGGGGTTCAATCCCAGGTTGAGTCATACAAAAGACTCAAAAAACGGTACTTGATGCCGCCTTGCTTAATACTCAGCATTATAAGGTAAGGATCAAGGGTAAAGTGGAGCAATCTAGGGAATGGAGTAAAGCCCTTCCCAACACCTTGGTATAGTAGCTATTGAAAAGGGAGCCTTCGAGTCACCCTCGACTAAGGTCGTCAACTTTACTTTTACTTATATATATATATATATATATGGTGTTTCGTGATATTCGAAATAGAATGATCCGACACAAATCAAAGAACATAAATGTAAGAGTAATGAAGAATTATTAGAACTAATAAAAGGTAAAGGGACAACATTTTAAGATCTGCTATCATTTAGTCTCCTATAGCTGTTAAGGGAAATTTGTTAATTTCCCTAACACTATATTTTTTAAGGCAACACAAATGAATTACGAAACTTTTCTTTAACAACACAACAAAGAAAGTTTTTATTTGCAGCTTTGAATATGATTTGCTTTTGGTGCTGCAAGACTCGTGGAGTTTAGGCTTGTTAGTGTTGGAGACGAAATGGCTTAGCGGGATGTTGAGATGGCAGCGTGTTGCTGGACGTGTGAGGGATTGTGTTTATAGTCACCGTGTAGTTTTGTATCTGGTATTTGGGGGAGAGTATGCGTTATCTCCATTAATGTGGACAGAGGTGAAATGGGAGCTAGTGTGTCGAGAGCGGAGTTACGCTCGGGTCGACATAGCCAATTTTTGGAGTGACGTGAAGTGGTGCCTGTGGAAGGCATGCTGAATGCATCCAATTCATATTCAACTGGGATTCCTTGTAAGAAATCCATAAATTAGATGGTTCCCTCGTTGAGTGTCCATGTTGCTGCTGCTAGTGTTGAAGCCACAGTGAGATGTCCCACTGGGTGGCTTGTCTAGCTAAAAAGCATCGCTAAGCCGGGACGACCAGACGAACGTCTGTTCTGGTCGCCGTCTCACACCGAAGAGACTGGGTTTGGCCGCTCACCCGTTTTGCTAGCCGGAAATGAAGGTCCGGACTGAATAGGATAAGTCATTTTGATTGGGTGAAATTAAGTATTGAAATAAATTTGCGCGCTAAACCAAAATACGAGATTTTCCTCTTCTCTACACACCTACATGAACTAAAAATATCAAGACGAACCTTCGGATACATGCTCAAGATGTTTACCGTTCAGATGAAGACACTGATGAATGCGGTGTGCAACGTTGTTGATAACACATATACATTTCTCCTGAATGATCAGAAGCCAAAATGGTGAGGATTTTGCTGCTCTCCGATACTTATAAAAAATCTATTTCTAAGAAAGAAACAAACCGACCACGTGTGGCACTTAAATTTGGCCAGAGTGGAAAATGCAGAAGTAATCCAAGACAATACTGCACCAAAAAGCTACTTCCCACAACTTATCGAAAACTACTATTGGGCCCTCAGTACGAACTCGGGGACCAGACTGTTTTGGCAGGAAAAAACAGCCAGCAGAAAGGTTTCGTCACTTGCTTCTTGAAGAGCCGATAAGTATTTCAAACAGGCAAGAAGCTTCCCAAGAAATAAAACTAAAATCAAACGAAAGTCGACAACCGAAATTATACCAAGTTAAACAACGGAAAGAAAATTCAACCCAAGAATTCTGAAGAAAAGATAACTTTACAGAAGATTCAATTGAAATTAAAAGAAAGTTTAAAAGACTCAATTAATATTAACTGAAAGATAAAATTTAACACTAGAACTCTACTGAAAAAAACAACCTTTCAGAAGATTCAAAATTAAATAAAAACTGAAACATTTCGACAAAACTAAAAAGAAAAAATACTCAAATTCAAAGAACTTAGTTTTCCGGACACTCTCTCAGATAAGTTCCCGCTTATTACACTAAAATTTGGCACACTTTATCTTTTCTATCCCTTTCTTAATTGTTTCTTTTGTATAAAATTCCTGTTTAAAAACTTTATTGTCTGTGTTATCTTTTTGAATCAGTATCCGAACTAAAAAGCTGTGGAATTTACCGTTTGAACTTACCGTTTAAAATCACACGCTAAAAACATTACCCAGTTAAATACTAAATTTGGCTTTTGTGTCACTCTCTTCAAATTAAATTTTGCTCTAAATTCTTTTTTATTGCAAATTTTATCCTTTAAATTTCTTTTATATTCACAACTACCGTAAGCTTCAAAATTCTTGACCAACAGGAAAGACTGACTCCTACTTAGAAATGTGTTGAAACTGAACTTTTTTTTCTGTATCTTGCTTGAACAATTTTGAAAGACTTAGTTTCGTATAATGTCTTCACGCAAAAGATCTTCTGCTTCATTGTTCAACGCATGATTTTCTTATATTTAGTAAAATATATCAAAATATCATTTCGCAGCAATATTGTGAAAAGAGAAAGACCATAACGTCAATAAGGAAAATTCGAAAAGCTGTTTTGTTTCTACAGTTGTGTACACCCTGTAAATGAAAGACTTAGTTTCGTATAACGTCTTCACGCAAAAGATTTGCTTCATTGTTCAACACATGATTTTCCTATATTTGGTAAAATATATCAAAATATAATTTCGCAGCAATATTGTGAAAAGAGAAAGACAATAACATCAACAGGCCAGATTTGAAATACTGCTGTTTTGTTTCAACTGTTGTGAAATACTCTGTATATGCTAAAAACTACTTAAAATTAATGCCCGGAAAGATCTTGATTTTGAACTTTCTCCTCTTTAAGGTGATCACCAAAACTAACTTGTAATATTTGTGGAAAGATACGCCTAAGAAAAGCGGGAATTAGAATAACAGCAATCACACCTGTAGAAAATAACACAAGTGAGCAAGAGGGCTTAAAAGGCATATTAAAATACAAAGAAATTTTGTCAGCATTTTCCCATAAGATTAAGTCTCTTGTCAGTCAAATTTAAAGCTGAGACGTTAAATCTTTTGCTGCAAGATGTGCTGACGTCATACAGGAATGTGATTTTACTTAACCTTGAAAATGAAAGAAAATAGATAATAGTTTCTAACTGCTCTATCTTCAACTTTTGGAGCACTACAAAGAACTTGCTCCTTTTGAACATCCAGCCTCATAGCGGATTTGCAAAAATTGTTCAATAGTGACAAATACCACAAATATCGTGAATTATTCATGCATTTTATCTGTACGAGGAAACATTATTAAACTAAACACCTGTGTTCCTTTTTTTCTTTTTATGACACTTTTAGTATTGATACATTGAGACTCATTGTCTTGATTTAGTTCCTTAATCTTTTTTACCATCAAGAAGTACGTTGGATGGGATTTCTTCCTAGCTGTAGCAGTGTCCATTTTACTGTAAGAATACATCCATGGACGCTGACAAAATGTATTGAGAAAAAGCTAGATGAGAACTAGACGAGAATACTACGATCTATTCTAAAAAAATCCTGGAAGCAACACCCCACGAAACAACAGTTGTACGGACTCTTACCTCACATCTAAAAAACCATTCAAGTAAGACGAACAGGACATGCAGAACACTGCTAGAGAAGTAATGACAAACTCATAAGTAACGGTCTCTCATGGACCTCTTCACATGGTCGAGTCACTGTTGGCCAACCAGCAAGAACTTATCTACAACAGCACTGTGCGAAGACAAGATGTAGTTTAGAAGGACTGTAGCGGGGGCGATGGATGTTGGGACAGGTGAAGAGAGAGAGAGAGAGAGAGAGAGAGGCAGAGAGACAGAGTCAGGGGAACCTGGGCAGTCATCGTGACTTGATGATGATTATAATTACTAACTTAAAATAAATTACCTTATCGGAAATACATTGTTAATGTTTAATCCCCTAACATTGGTTGGGGGAAAATACCTAAAATAAAATAAATAAATAAATAAATAAAATAATGCACTTTATGTATTTTAAATAAATATCTAGATCTGTTCATTGTATGGTTAATAATCTTTTTTATAAGATGATATCATTCAATGACCATACTCAAATCCAAAGTGGCAATCATTATTTTTTCTAAGTATTGTATTTTTTCAATATTTTCTTTAAGATATCAGAGATTTTTTATAGCCTATGTCATCTTTAACCTATATATATATATGTATATATATATATATATACGTGTGTGTGTGTGCATGTGTGTGTATTTACGCAACCCTGCCACACGAGCAGGATGTGACTCAAGGACAATTTTTAACAGAGTTTAACAGATTCGAATTCAGTTTTCATTCTCCTAGACCGGTTGTCACATCAAATTTAAGGAGTCCAATCTGCCTTACTATTTAGTCAAAGCTGGAAGAAGAATAGTTGAATGCATACCTTTCCCAAGGGTATTAGCGCTATATGAAAGGGTATTAGCACTTGTCCAGGATTTGAAATCAGGTTGTTGTATCCATTTCCTTAGGGTGATAACCATTGCACTATGTATGCCTCCAGATGATGTAGAGCTTCTTGCAACTGCATCTGTTAAAGTCTGGAGAAGGCACCAAGAAGCATTGGTCTCTATGTGAACTCAGAATTCATGTGTTTTAATCAAGATGGTGGCATCTCCTCAGTTGAATGTCAAGCTTTTTGAATTAGTTGACCAATCCATATACCTCGGTAGCAATATTTCATCTATTGAAAGCTACTTCAATTCCTGCATACGTAAAGCATGAACGGCAACTGAAAGTAAACAACCATATGAAAATCTGAACTCTTTGGAATTCTTTCAAACAGTAGTTGTATCAGTACTACTGTATGGTTGCACCACTTGGACTTTAATGAAATACACAGAGAAAAAGCTAGATGGGAAGTACATAAGGATGCTGCATGCTGTTCTGAACAAATTCAGGAAGCAGCAACCTACAAAATAGCAGCTGTATCGTCACTTACCTCCCATCTCACAAACTATCCATGTAAGCCGCGCAAGACATGTTGAGGACTGCTGGAGAAGTAAAGAAGAGCTTCAAAGTGACTTTATCCTGTGAATTCGTCCTCATGAACACACCAGTGTTGGTCAAACAGCAAAAACTTACATTCATCAACTGTCTAGACACTTAATGCCGTCTAGAGGACTTGTGAAGAGTGATGTCTGATAGAGACGGGTGGTAAGAGAGAGTAAAAACAATCCATGCTGTTTACAAGTCTTAATGATAATGATGCCAGTATGCACATATATATGAGTATATGTGCGTGTGTGTCTTGTGTAACACAACATTAAAGAAAATCAGGACACTAAAAGAGGACCATGCTGGTGCTATATATATATTAAAAATAGGATCTTGAAAATATGAGGTTGGTGTTAGTTTTATTTCTTGTGCAATGTTTCGCTCTTTATCATACAAAGATTTTCAACCACAGATGTGTTTGAAAATGCTCGTATCATGAGTTAGTTTGGTTTTATGGCATACCAACCATTGTAGGTTATTTAATGCCAAATCCAGTTTTGGCCTAATGGTATGAGTTTCGGCAATGGCCCAGGAGACCGGATTTCAATCCCAGGTCGAGTCATACCAAAGACTCAAAAATGGTACTTGATAGCTCCTTGCTCAACACTCAGCATTATAAGGTATGTATCAAGGGTATAGTGGAGCAATTCAGGGTAAGGAGTGGTGCCTTCATTTGCACCTCAGTGTAGTAGCTATTGAAAATGGGGCCTTCGGGTCACCTTCTCTACGGTCGCCAACTTTTACAACTTTGTAAACACATTTTGTAGATTACATTTTACACGAGCCTGAGCTCACTTCTCTTCTGCACACTGCCAAATGGTCGCACTTATTTCTATCTAATACAAATAATTCTATTTAATATTAATCATTTGCTTGTACACAGTTAATTGTTTTCATGTACGCCATTTAACCCTAACTATTCAATTAAACACACAGTAAAATGACCAAACAGTTTTATTTCAAACAATTCAAATTCTACAGGTGTGATTGCTGTTATTCTAATTCCAGCTTTTCTTAGGCGTATCTTTCCACAAATATTACAAGTTAGTTTTGGTGATCACCTTAAAGAGGAGAAAGTTCAAAATCAAGATCTTTCCGGGCATTAATTTTAAGTAGTTTTTAGCATATACAGGGTATTTCACAACTGTTGAAACAAAACAGCAGTATTTCAAATCTTGCCTGTTGATGTTATTGTCTTTCTCTCTTCACAATATTGCTGCGAAATGATATGTCATTTACACTCAGATCTATTTGACTCATAGATAGGACCCTATCAGGTGCTACCGTTCCGGGTCAGAGAGGACCTGGAAGCAATGGCAATGAAGGGGCACTCCGCATTCTCCAAATCTCTTAGGCTGGAATTCGCTATCAGATTGTTTAATGTCATATACGGGACACTCATTGAGGGGTCTTAACCTTCTGCAAAGATGCAATCGGTGTATTCTACTGCGCTGGGCTCGTGTCAGGGAAACCACAACATTACACTGAAAATTTATGTATGAGAAAAAACACTAAAAGGTTATTGGTCCAAATGACTCTTTTTTCGAAAATATTTATTGAATTTCATGGGGGAAGTGGTAAATAATCTTCAGAAGCAGGTTGCTAATTGTGTAGAAAAGTGGAATGTATGTATAGAATACCATATGTTTTATGGCTCGGTAATTTTCTTCTTGGTTGCACCAAGAACTTTTCAGCACCACCCAAGTATATATATATATATATATATAAAGAGAAAGAGAAGTGAGGTTTTTCAGATGACAGTAGAGTTTCTGCCTATCCCTAATTGAATGAATTAGATCTTGTCAAAAATTGAATATCAAGACAAAGACTTATATTTACATATATATATATATATATATATATATAAAACAAACAGTTGTTAAATGTTGTACATTAATGGCCCCAACTGTAACCTGTTGTCCTCTGAACTCATTGACAAACACAATCAGTAAGTGAACGTTAAAAAGATAAAACCATTCCTTGCAATCATGACAAAAGAACAAGTGAATAAACTTAAGGAATGTCATAATCTATAGCTGTGCTGCGGGAAACTTGTTGGACAAGTTTAACACAAAAATGAAAGTGTTTTTGTTATCAGTGAATTCTTGTTCGTACGAAATGGTCTACTTGTTTAAAAGTGCAGGCAAATTTATTCAACCATGTGGAAAGTTATGTCACATAATTAGATAACACTTTGATATATGATTGTATACGAATATAAACGTCAACTGCAGTCAATTTTAAAATACAATTGTTATTGTATGATTTTTACACCGACTGCCAAAACCCTCTGTGTTATATTTATACAGGGTGTTTCAAAAGAAATGTTAACATTTCTATAGGCGTTCGATTATGATTTTAAAATCTCCTCTTTTTCACCATCTCTCTCAATACATTTTGGGAATCTTCCCTAAGTGGTCCCTGTAAAATCAGTTCTGTTTTTGGATACTCCCATAGAAATATAAACATGTTTTAATCACAATGAGATATTCCAATAATCTGTTGGTAGGAACTGCGGTAAAAAGGAAGAAGTGATAGCAAAATAAAATGTCAGTACTGCTGAATCCACCGCGCATGTTTCAAGCGCTGCTGCTGCTTAACTGACCAAATGTTGGTGTTATATATCTGTCTTGCCTCAATCCCCAAACTGACCATTGGACAACATCTAACCAGCGCTGCTCCCATGCAAACTAACACGATAACTACCTCACAGATTCTGCTAGCTCCACCGAGCGTCTCCTCAGTAGACGTTGAGGAAGTGGACATAACTCTTGCTTGGAAATGGTACCACTTCAAAGAGTGTCAAACCCACCCAACTCTGAGTCTCTTGTCTCATTAACTTGTTTCTCTAGAACAGGAATAGTAACCATGTGATGACTGTTTGAAATTATATCATGAAGGTACTTTTTACCAACCCCTCCGCTCGGGCAGGATATGACACAAGGTCAATTTTTTTAAGCGGAGTTTAACAGGTTTTGAATTCAGAGTTTTCCCTCTCTTAGACTAGTTGCCTCACCAAGGCTGAAGAACCTAGTCCGTCCTACTATTTACCCATAGCTGGAGGGAGAATAAGGGGGTTCATACCTTTCCCAAGGGTATTTGCCCGAAAGTGAACGTAATAGCGCGACTGGAGTACGAACTCGCGTACTACGATTCCGCAGTTCATCGCTTTAACCATTACACCACGTAGAGGCCAATGTCTCCTGCTGCTTGTTCCCGGCTATGCAGTAGGGAATCTTCTTGAGCTGGTGTATTTGCGTGAAGTGTTTGGTATCTGCGTAGTCCGTGTCTGTTGTAGTTTTTGTGGGATTTCATCTTCTTCTTGTCTTTTTCCAATGTGAAAACATTTTCTTTTATAAGATCTATGGATGTTTGAAGTACTTAATCTAGGCAGATTATGAACAAATATGGTGTTAATGTATCTCCTAGCAAAACTCCTGCGACAATGTCGAAGAAATTCGTGTTTCCAGCAGGTGAGCGAACCATTGTTTTCGTGTTTTTGTAAAGCATCATTTTCGCGGTAACAATTTCTTTGGGAGACCATATGCAAATAGTATTTGCTCCATCTTCCCTCTGCGTATAGAACCGAATTCCTTGAAGAAATCTATGAATACTACTAGAATTTTCGTCCGTATACCTTAGATGATCCAATGGGCTGTCTGAATCTGTGATTCCTTCAAAAGCCGTTCTGATTTTCCCAAATAATTTTCTTCATTTTGGTGCAGACACAATTGAGAAGCAGGGCATTATAAACCTTAGTAGCAATAGCAGTAAGAGTTATGCCTCTGTAATTCTTAGAGATTCTGATATTGCTTTTCTTGGGGAAGAGAAGTATGCAGCTTTTCGTCCATTTCACAACAGTATTTTATCTATAAACTTTACTGTATAATTGGAAAAGTACGAGAATCATTAAATAAGTTTCCAGACTTTTTTCGTTTAGGCACTTTTATTGATAGTACACACATGAAACTCTAGTCCCCTTCGAAGTAATCTCCTCCGGCTACAATGCACGTGTTGTACCGTTCCATCAACTTCTCGAAGGCCACATGGGAGTCCTCTTGTGTGAGCGTGTCAATGACCTTCGTCACAGCCTCTTTCATCTCTTTGTCTCATAACGGCAGCCTCTGAGCTTAGGGAATAACCAAAAGTCACAGGAAGGAAGGTCTGGACTATTGGGAGGCTGAGGAACTGTCTTGATGCCCATCTTGGTCAAATAGTCTGGAGTTGTGGACTGGTGCATTGTCCTGGTGGAAATGCCACTGACCCGATTTGAAGAGTGCTGGCCTCTTCCCAAGGAATCTCTTCCTGAAGTCCCTTAAAACCTCAACATAGTAACCCTAACCTTAACCCTTTGGCCAATCAATTCTGGTGTATTGACTTCCTTACTCCTCACTCACCTCTCATCATCCCTCCTTGCCTTCCTTGAATCGCTTATGCCACTCAAAAACTGATGCTCGATTCATGTAAGATGGTCGAAAAGCAGTCTGAAGCATTTTTTCCAAGTTTAAAACACAATTTTATGGCATACCATTCTTCTAAAGTGTCAGATTGCATTTTTGAAATTCACCAGCTGTGACAATCTGGCTTTAGTAGAGTGTATTCCAATTGCTGCTGTAGCTGTTCATTTGAAGCTGAAATCATAAAAATTGGTCAGTCATCCCATAAGATGTACAGCAATAACATACTGAGTCTAAGACAATTTTAAATGCCTGTAGAAAAAAGGGCCGGAAACTTATTGAAGGTACCACGTATGTTGTCGAATTTTCTTGTTTTCCAAACTTCCGTGGTGTATTTCGTCGAGGCCTGCATTTATTTTTTTTTTTTCAATACTGCATCACGTTTTTCCTTCAAAAACTCTCCTAGTTTGACGTCTGGTCGGTCATTAATAATTTTTGGATAGGATTCTTGAATTGTTCTTTCCATTTTGGATTCTTTCTTCTTGGCGTGCAGCTTTTCGATTTACCCTTAAGGTGCTCTTCCTTCTATTCACTTCATTTACTGTTTGCTACACTAATCGTGATTGTCTATCTTCCTCCAAATTTCTATTCTTATTGATTTGGCCTTGAATATATTCTAATTATTCTTTTAGGTATGTGTTAGTTAGTTCTTTGAGAGCTTTGAAATTTTAAGCATTGGAATTTGTTGGGTTCCTCTTTTTTTTTTGAGAAGTGATACTTTTAAAAGTGATCTCGTTTCTTCCTAACAACTAGTGACACCTATGAAACTTTATAATTGGCTCTTGGTTTTGTTAGTATGCACTCAGTTGCTACTTCTATATCAGCTGTGACGAAGTATGTATTCAGAGTATGTGTTTCAGATGTCTCTTGATGTGAATCAAATTTATTTATTACAGTTACCATATATTTATTGTTTATAACTTCAAAAGAGGAATATGTTTCACTGTTCGGAGTTCTATTTATCCTCTTCTTGTTTATGAATATATAATCAAGCTGTGGTTTAGAGTTATTTTGGTTGGTGTTGGTTCATGGTTTTCTCTCCCTTTTTAAGGATTTAGTGTTTAGGCATAAAAGACTGTTCTTGAGTGAAGAATCTGCTAGATATTTGCCGTTTCTATTTGGCAAGTTGTGTTAGCAAAATTGATTATTTTCATTTTTGCCTATTTGAATATTCGTAACACCACCGATGATTAGAATGTTCTGCTTCGGAATGTGTTGAGCAAGGGAAGATAGGTTGTGGTCTCCAATTTATTGCTGTCATTTGTATGACTGTAGCAGGAGATAATCATTAGACAATAATGTATAAAGCATAAGAGAAAACTATTTTCATGTTTCAATGCTGTTTTCTGATTCTTTCGAATATAGTATTGCCTAATAATCATAAAATCATGAAACTTTTACTTTTAATTTGTGTTATACTATCTCTATTTCTCTTCTTTCAATATATATATATATATATATATATATATGCTTGTTCAATATTGCTCGCATGACGGCAACACCCCACAAGACACCAACTATACGGCCACCTGCCTCCCATCACGAAAACTATTCAAGTTAGACGAACCAGACATCCAGGACACTGCTGGAGAAGCAGGGACGAGCTCATAAGTGATGTACTCCTATGGACCCTACATATGGCCGGGCAAAAGCAGGACAACAAGCTCGTGGGGTGTCCTCGTGATGTAATGGTTAAAGCGATGAACTGCGGAATCGTAGTACGCGAGTTCGTACTCCAGTCGCGCTATTACGTTCACTTTCGGGCAAATACCCTTGAGAAAGGTATGAACCCCCTTATTCTCCCTCCAGCTATGGGTAAATAGTAGGACGGACTAGGTTCTTCAGCCTTGGTGAGGCAACTAGTCTAGGAGAAGGAAAACTCTGGATTCAAACCTGTTAAACTCCGCTTAAAAACTGACCTTGTGTCATATCCTGCCCGAGCGGAGGGGTTGGTAAATAGCACCAGCTCGAACATACATTCAGTAGCTATGTGAGGATACAGGATGTAGCCCTGAAGACCAGCCAGAAGCGATGAACGATAGGGAGAAGTGGCGAAAGAGGGTCAGGGATATCCGTGCTAGCGGCACGACATGATGATGATGATATATATGCACTTCCTCATTATTTATTTTCATGCAGTAATTTGGTTTCAAGTAACTTATAATAATCCTTCATAAAGAATTTTAACTTCAGGCAACTATTCATAAAGTAAACCATTTGCACTGTTATATTGTATAAAGCATTCCAATGTAATACAAATAATTAGAAAACAGATCTTATGTTTTTCTATAAAATCTGTTATACAAAAACATTTTTACAGATTTTCTCTGGAAGTTGTATGTTCGGCGAATACTCGGCGGATGGTGACGATCAGGCTGGCTTTGGTGTTGTGGGAGGTCATGTTGGTGATGTTCTCGACGTATGACCAAACGAAGTAGTCCAGCGGGTTCAGGTCCGGGGGAGGAGGGGGCCAGTGAGAGAAGGGTACAAAGTCGTAGCACTCCTTCTGAAGCCAAGCCTGGGTCTCTTTGGACTTGTGGGCCGGCGCCGAGTCCTGCAGCCAACCCAGGGTCTGCCACCAGCCACCTGATTGCACCAGGGTATCACCACACTCTTCAGCACATCCAGGCACACTTTGGTGTTGACTTTCAAGCCGACTTCGAAGATGTGAGGTGGCATGATGTGGCCTCTGCTCCACCACCTCCAAAGGGTCGTCCGATGCGTTGAGCTGTGCCCTCAAGCGTTAAATGCATTCTGAGGGTGCTAGCAATGGATTTGCATTCTGGATTTGCTAGCAATGGATTTGCATTCTGAGGGTGCTAGCAATGGCCCTGTTGTCATAACTTGGATCGGTAGAGAGCACTAGTTATACAGCGGCGCATCTCCGGTCTCGTTCGTTGAACATTGTGTCACTTTCAGACATGATAGAAGGCTCCTATCACTCTTGGAATTTGTACACAACTAGCTAACTAGTAGATGGTCCGTAACAAAAAAAGAAAAACCGGTTTTCATTAAACGGAAATGGAATCATGTCGTCTTTTCTAGGGCGACAATTTTATCGTTCCACCCTGTATTCCTAAATTTGTTAATGAATATGAAAAAGAATTCTCCTCTTAATACCTAGTTTTCACCATTTCCTTTAAAGCAGACTCTTGGCATCTGTTTGCATTTAAGCTCACAATGTATAATGATAAAACTGAATGTATACACTTAGTTTACACTGTTCAAATTTCCTAACACTTTTGGTTATATATCATATATTGGTTTCTGTCCCAACGTAACGTTTATAAAGTTTTGTAAAAGTAAGTAAAATTGGCGACCTTAGATGTAGGTGACCGGAAGGCTCCCTTCTCAATAGCTACTACACCCAGGTGTGGGGGGGCGCTACTCCATTCCCTGGATTACTCCACTTTACCCTTGATCCTTACCTTATAATGCTGAGTGTTAAGCAAAGTTGCATCAAGTACAGTTTTTTGAGTCTTTGGTATGACTCGCCCTGGGATTGAACCCCGGTCTCCTGGACCATTGGCGAACACTCAACTCATTTGGCCAATCGATAAAATTATATAAAATTTGTGATGCAAATAACTAAAACTATCCCAGACATACCTTGCCCGGTCGGCTGGGGCTGTAGAATACACTTACTGCTTCTCTGCAGAGCGGTAAGACACCCTGCCACTGAGTGTCCTGGATATGACACTAAACAATTTAATGGTGAGGTTCCAGTAATGCTGAAGCTTTGGTGAATATGGAGTACTCCTTCATAGTCATTGCTCCTAGGTTCACTCTGGTTTGGAGTAGTAGTACCTGATGGGGTCCTATTTATGAGTTAAATAGAACTAAACAGTGTACTTATGCTAAACTGAATTGTTTGAAATAGGACTGTTTTTAACATTGAAACTGTACTTATGCAAAACTGAATTGTTTGAAATAGAACTGTTCTGAAATTTAAGAAGCAGTGTCTCATCAACCGAAAAAGACATCGACACGCGGCTAACGAAGGCATGGACAGTTATCAATAGGCTATCAATCATATGGAAATCAGACCTCACCGATAAAATAAAACGCAGTTTCTTCCAGTCGTGTCGATACTGCTGTATGGATGCACTACTTGGATGCTAACTAAACGGCTGGAGAAGAAGCTAGACGGCAATTACACCAGAATGTTGCGAGCAATATTGAATAAGTCCTGGCGGCAACATCCCACAAGGCACCAACTATACGGCCAACTGCCTCCCATCATGAAAACTATCCAAGCTAGACGAACCAGACACGCAGGGTACTGCTGGAGAAGCTGGAACGAGCTCATAAGTGATGTACTCCTATGGACCCCCACATATGGCCGAGCAAAAGCAAGACGACCAGCTAGAACATACATACAGCAGCTATGTGAGGATACGGAATGTAGCCCTGAAGACTTGCCAGAAGCGATGAACGATAAGGAAAAGTGGTGAGAGAGGGTTAGGGATATCCGTGCTAGCGGCATGATATGATGATGATGATATATATAAAAATGGATTTGGCATTAACAACCTACAAAGGTTGATGTGCCCTCTAGCCGAGCTACTGGAGACTATTTTCTACCTGGTGATCATAATGACATAAAATTCAGAGTAATGAAGGAGCACTGCAGGATTGTCATTTTAAAATTTTAAGATTTAAACCAGCTCAGCTCAAAAAGCACTGAATATATTTTAATTCATTTTTCTAAAAATACTTCGTCAATAATATTATTAACATAACTAATGATATACATATAAACAAAGTAAGTTGGCCGACCACAGATGAGGGTGACCTGAAGGCTCCCTTTTCAATAGCTACTACACTGGGGTGTTGGTGACCTTAATCGGAGGTGACCTGAAGGCTCTCTTTTCAATAGCTACTACGCTGGGGTGTTGGCGATCTTAGTCGAGGGTGACCTGAAGGCTCCCTTTTTAATAGCTACTAGGCTGGGGTCTATGTTATTGCTGCTACGGTTTCTTTAGGTAGGCCGTTACGTGCTTAGAACATTGATTGATAAAATCAGAGAAAACAGCTTCAAGCTGACAAAGAAAAGAAGCAGAAGTTACCCATAAAAACAATTACCGACGTCAACTACGCCAATGAAATAGTCATACTGGCAAATACACCAAACAAAGCCGAAACACTACTGCATAGTTTGGAATGAGTCGCCGCAGGCATTGGCCTCCATGTCAATGCACACAAAACGAAATATATGTGCAATAATCAGTTGACATCTCCACACTAGACAGAACCTCTCTGAAACTAGTAGTCAAATTCACCTACCTAGGAAGCAGCCTCTCATCAATCGAAAAAGACATCAACATGCGGCTAACAAAGGCATGGACAGCTATCAATAGGCTATCAATCATATGGAAATCAGACCTCACCGATAAAATAAAACGCAGTTTCTTCCAGGCAGCGGTCGTATCGATACTGCTGTATGGATGCACTACTTGGACACTAACTAAATGGCTGAAGAAGAAGTTAAACGGCAATTACACAAGAATGCTACAAGCAATATTGTACAAGTCCTGGCGGTAACACCACACAAGGCACCAACTATACAGGCAACTGCCTACCATCACGAAAACTATCCAAGTTAGACAAACCAGACATGCAGGACACTGCTGGAGAAGGAGGGACGAGCTCATAAGTGATGTACTCCTATGGACCCCCACATATGGCCGGGCAAAAGCAGGATGACCAGCTTGAACATACATTCAGCATGATGATGATGACGCTGGGGTGTTGACGACCTTAATTGAGGGTCACCTGAAGTCTCCCGTTTCAATGGCTACTATGCTGAGGTGTCGGGGAGTCTACTACTCTTTACACCGAGATGCTCCATTTACCCTTGATCCGTGCCTTATAATACTGAGTGCTAAGCAAGAAGGCATAAATACCATTTTTTTGTCTTGGGCATAATAGTTTGAATGTTCGCCCTTGACTATGGTTGGCCAACGACTTATATAAACAAAAGTAAAACTGCAACACTTCTGTAACCAAAAATAAAACTGTATGAATATACAAGGGGTGTACTTTTTTTTGGACTCTTATGTATTCATATTTTTGGTTTTACAGTTTCAATGTTGAAGAGTTTGGTTTTGAATAATACCTAATTATATCCATTGGGATTAAACTCTGTTCCACAAGAAGTAATAAATTCCTGGTATCTTTGGCTTAGAAGCAAATTAACTTTGTATAAAAAAAAATGAAGGAGTGTACTGATTTATTTCTGATACTGTTACTTCCAATAAATTCTCTTCATGAACATAAAACTGATATTTTCTAAAAATTCAAGAAACAACATAATCTTTGCTAGCTTGAAATATTGGACGTATTGTGTATACTAAACAGCACTCAGTATATTAGGCTTATGTTATTGGAGAATAGTCCAGAATTTACATTGAATATTAACCACTAAATTTGAAGTCTAGGACAAAAATAACAATGACGGTAAGGATAGTTGACGACTTTCATTGAATATTAATAATTTGCATAATAAATATTCTCTACCAGTATTAAGTTGATATAGTAGTTAAACTGTATTATGGTCACATTAAATGCAATAAGATATTGAAAGAGGATATGTAATTCCACTCACATCAGTTTCGATGCTGTACATTTTGTTAATAAATAATGCTTAATGATATGTTTTGTTTGTACAATGTTCCAGCTGAAATAATTAAATCTGGTTCCAATTCGAAAAAGTTGTGAGAGGTTGACTTATGGGCAATATCCTATATATATATATACATATATGCATATTTGTATGTATGTGTGTATACATATATATTGTGAAAAAGAAAGCGTTTAATTCAGAAAAAAAAAGGAAAAGAAATCTAAATTAGTCACAGAAAATGAAATATGGTAAAAAGTGCTTGATAGTCGCATAGAGCAGGTTTTTAGAACTGAATAGAATAGCTGAAGTCTCCTACCTTTGGTTTCCTTGAAAGGATAGATATATATATATATATATATATATGAGGTGCATATGACAAGTTTCCAGACTTTTTTCTATGGGCATTTAAAATTGTCATAAACTCTTGAAAATTCAGTATCTTATTGCTATACATATTATGAGATGACTGGCCAATTTTTATGATTTCAGATTCAAATGAACAGCTACAGTAGCAATTGGAATACACCCTACTAAAGCCTAATTGTCACAGCTGGGGAATTTCAAAAATGCAATCTGACACTTTAGAAGAACAATATGCAGTAAAATTCTGTTTTAAACTCGGAAAAAATGCCACAGAAACGTATGGAATGCTTCAGACTGCTTTTCGACTATCTTGCATGAATCAAGCATCAGTTTTTGAGTGGTATAAGAGATTCAAGGAAGGCAGGGAGTCTGTGAGGGATGATGAGAAGTGTGGGAGAAGTAAGGAAGTCAATACACCAGAGTTGATTGGCCAAACAGTTAGGGTTAGGATTAGGGTTACTATGTTGAGGTTTTAAGTTGCGGAGTTCAGGAAGAGATTCCTAGGGAAGAGGCCAGCACTCTTCAAATCGGGTCAGTGGCATTTCCACCAGGACAATGCACCAGTCCACAACTCCATCCTTGTCACAGACTATTTGATAAAGATGGGCATCAACACAGTTCCTCAGCCTCCCTATACTCCCTGTGACTTTTGGTTATTCCCTAAGCTCAGACGCTGTCGTTATGAGACAATTGAAGAGATGAAAGAGGCTGTGATGAAGGTCATTGACACGCTCACACAGGAGGACTTCCATGTGGCCTTCCAGAAGTTGTTGGAATGGTACAACATGTGCATTGCAGCCAGAGGAGATTACTTTGAAGAAGAGTTTCATATGTGTACTATCAATAAAAGTGCCCATAAGAAAAAAATCTGGAAACTTATTTAATGATTCTCGTACTTCTCCGATTATACAATACAGTCTATAGATAAAATACTGTTGAGAAATGGATGAAAAGCTGCATACTTCTCTTCCCCAAGAAAAGCAATATCAGAATCACTAAGAATTACAGAGGCATAACTCTTACTGCTATTGCTACTAAGGTTTATAATGCCCTGATTCACAACTGTGTCTGCACCAAAATGAAGAAAATTATTAGGGAAAATCAGATGTCTGGAAGTCGGGAAACTTATCGTATGCACCTCGTATGTGTGTGTGCTTGATTAAATAGGATAGGAACTTGGCATCTTCTTATTCTATTTTTGATGTATTAAAGTTTTTGTGTGAATAATTTGATTATTGGATGGAATGAATTTTGGAAGATGGCATATTTTCCCCAAGTATTTTTGGTTTCAACGTTGAGCCATCTTTGGTTGAACAAATAATGAATTGACAAACCAAATGGCAAATCATAAGAAGACTAGAAAGGATTAAAGAAGAATAGGCAAATATGAAATTTCCTCCAATTAAATCAAATACGTTTAAAAGAGAAAATGCTGCCTATATATATATATATAAGTTGGTGACCGTAGTCAAGGGCGACCTGAAGGCTCTCTTTCAAATAGCTACTACACTGAGGTGTATGAGAGGGGACAACTCCTTTCCCAGGATTGCTCCACTTTACCCTTAAAACATACCTTATAATACTGAGTGTTGAGCAATGAGTTATCAAGTACCATTTTTTGAGTCTTTGGTATGACTCGACCTGGGATTGAGCCCAGGTCTCCTGGGTCATTGGCGAACACTCTACTCATTAGACCCATTGGCCTAATGGATGGAGTGCATATACATATTATATAGTAATATCTGTAACCAATCAGTTTCATGCTTTACCCCTTCATCACACAGAGTAATGTGTAAAGCATGAAACCTGTGGTTACAGATATTACCATGTAATATATATATATATATATTGTCATCCACAGACAGACTGTTTCGTTCTATCAGAACTCTTCAGTGTGGCTAGACACGTAGGACACTCGAAGCCGGGATCGAAACCCATCCAACTTTACGTTAGACTAAATCTCAGACCATTCGGCCAACAAGCGTACCACGTTTGGCTAAGGGAATTGTTGAGATATCTATGTAGCAACAGCAGCTGTCGTTTGTTTACATTTTCATACCATATCGGCTACCAGAGTGCTTAATTCTTTCGAAGAGCTTTGCATTATGTGAGTGGTGGCCGAAAATTCCTTCACCAGAGTGCTCAACCCTCATGGGGGAGCATATATATTGTCATCCACAGACAGACTGTTTCGTTCTATCAGAACTCTTCAGTGTGGCTAGACACATAGGACGCTCAAATCCGGGATCGAAACCCATCTAACTTTACACTAGACTAAGTCTCAGACCGCTTGGCCAACAAGCGTACCACGTTTGGCTAAGGGAATTGTTAAGATATCTATGTAGCAACAGCAGCAGCCATTTGTTTACATTTTTATACCCAATCGGCTACCAGAGTGCTCAATTCTTTTGAAGAGCTTTGCATTATGCGAGCAGCGGCCGAAAATTCCTTCACCAGAGTGCTCAACCCCTATGGGGGAGCGTATATATATATATATATATATATATATATATATATATATATATATATATATATATAAAACTGTGTATATATGCGTTTGTGCATGTGTGTGTACTGTTCAGATTTATACAAAATTTGGCTAGCTCCTATATTTGGATTATTCCTGCCTGTTCAAATGTAAATTTTTAAAGCCAATGTTTTTTGCAATTAGAGATGACATCTGTAAAACATGTCGATTGGAAATGAATAAAGTTGTCATTAAACCATCAATAATGATGAAGGCCATTTAAAGTTTCAGTAATTTCTCTCTTCCACATATCTATTATTAATTTTGCAGAGTGGCATAATGCTTGCTGGCACAAAAAACAGAATTGGCAAACCAAAGCTGCATACAATATTATAACCCACATTCAAATTCATGTATAATATAATAATAATTTGAATTCTAATGGGCACCAGTTGACTTTGAACTAAGACCTTTTGGAAAGACATGAATCCTTTTTTTCTGCCCTATTGGTGGGGCTTAGAATACGCTGTGGACAGTTAAGACCCTCTCTTTCAAAAAGTTACTTGAAACCATATAATTGCACTAATATAGATAGAAGTATTTGAAACTATACTACTGTTTTCAAATTATTTCTATCAAATGACTTTAAATAACCCTTAAGTGCTTTATATGTCATTGAATAAACCAATCAAAACCACTTTTTCTCTTGTTGAATTGGTTACTAGTAAGTTTGTAGTCTGTGCAGGAAATGGACAATTCTTATTCAGAATTCAGAAACCAGAAATGGGGTCCCCAGCAGCCTCAAAGATTGCTTGTGTTGATATCTCATTTTATCAGTTGAAAAAAAAAACTTGGAAACAAAGAGTGTGGAATCATCCATATTAAGTGACCTACTTTTAGTATCATTCATGCTTAGGCTGCCATACAAATCTGCTATTTGACAAGTCTATATATATTATCTTAATGATAGTTGCCATTTAGTACGCTGACCCTAGTTTAGCACAATGCCAGAATATATGAAGCTCCCAGTGAGAATCAAGCTCACTAACAATGATCTACTAGGCTAGCTTGTTCTTTAAACCATGCAAGGGGACCAATGTTGTCATTTACCAAGCGGAGCTTAGTTTAGCACAATGCCAGAATATATAAGGCACCCAGCGAGAATCAAGCAGACCAATTTGTCATTTACCAAGCTGAGCCTAGTTTGGCACAAAGCCAGAAGTATAAGGCATCTAGTGAAAATCAAACTCACTAAAAATGGTCTGCTAACCTAACTTGCTAACCATGGTACAATTCAGAAAACTTAGCTTAGTCTGGCAGAAGGTCTCAAGTACTGAGCATCCAGTGAGAATCAAACTCATTAACAATGGTCTGCTTAGAAAGCTTGAACTCCGGTCTCCCAAACCATTGGTGAACACTCTACTGATTAGGCCAATGGCCCAGTTTAGAATAAAAAAAAGGTGGATTCATGCCTTTCGCAAGAGTATTAGAATTCAATTATTTGCTGAGCTTTGTTTAGTTGTCACTCAAAGTATATGGAGTATTATAATCTTTGTAAGTAAGATTTTATAGAAAGTACTGCTTGGTTAGAGTGTTTGCCAATGGCCCAGGAGACCTAGGTTCAATCCCAGGTCGAGTGATACCAAAGACTCAAAATATGGTACTTGACACCTCCTTGCTTAACACTCAGCTTTATAAGGTTTGGATTCAGGGTAAAGTGGTTCAATCCTGGGAAAGGAGTAGCACCCTCCCCTACACCTTGATGTAGTAGCTATCGAAAAAGGAGCCTTCGGGTCACCCTTCACAAAGGTCGCCAATTTTACTTTACTTTGCTAATGAGTTGTTTAACAAGTATAAAATCTGTTTTTATAAAATGTACTGGTCATTAGTATTTAAACAAATGCAAAATCCATTCATATATTTCCTTTTTAGCAAAGAATCATATAATGCATGAATAGTATTATGATAGCAATATCATTTGCTTTATGGAAGATCTCTAATGGATTGCAAACAGAAAAATGTTTAGGGGGATGTCCTCATGGTGTAATGGTTAAAGTGATGGACTACGGAATCATGGTAAGCGAGTTCGTACTCCAGTCACGCTATCACGTTCACTTTCAGACAATTACTCTTGGGAAATGTATGAACCCCCTTATCCTCCCAGCTATGGGTTAAATAGTACCACTACTGTTCTTCTAGGAGAATGGCTTTGGCATTAAATAACCTACAAAGGTTGATATGCCATTATAACAAAGAAACCAAAGCAAACCAAAAAAAAAAAAAAAAGAAAAATGTTTAAAAAAGAAGAATCTTGCCAACAATCAATGTATCCACAGTCCCTCACACAATGTACTGATACTCTTGGGAAAGACTTGAATCAAATTATTCTCCTTCCAGTTAGTGATAAATAGTAGGGTATACTGGGTTCTTTAATCTTGGATAGGCAACCAGTCTATGGGAAAGAAAACTCTGAATTCAAACCTGTTAAACTATGCTTGAAAAATTGACCTTGTGTCACATTTTACCCATGCAGAGGGGTTGGTAAATAGACCCAACCCCTTATGAGTAACAGATATTATATTATGACTGGGTGGGGGTGGGGTCAAAGAAATCTACATTTTGTGACAGATCACATGATCATAAGATGAAAATAGCACAAGACATAAACATGAATACACTACTTTCTTTGTTCATTGTATTGTATGTTGCGGGGGGGGTTGAGGGGGTCATCTCTCTGTACAGTGGATGGAATCAGCACATTGTAAGCCCTACCGACAAGGCGAATGGTGCAAAAACATATATTCACTTTCATAATGATTTTAAACACATGAGCCCTTAATACTTTCATAATGATTTTAAACAGGTAAAAATGGCATACTTAGCTGTGATATAAATCTTTTAAAACCCAATGAATTAATATATGTATTTATCCTTGTCCCATTCATATGGCTTTGCACCACATCTCAGTAAAAAGTTAAGTAAATCACTGATATATGTATTTATTCAACCCCACTGCCATGGTCAGGATGTGATACAAGGTCAATCTTTAATTGGAGTAAAGCTGGTCTGAATTTAGAGTCTTCCTTCTCTTTGGCTGGTTTCCTAACCAAGGCTAAAGAAATCAGTTGCTACTTACCCTTAGCTAATGAGGAGAGAACAGATGGATTCATGCCTTTCCCAAGGGCATTACATCAAGTAAAACGTTAACAGCCTTATCTAAGATTTTACCAATTCCATTTAATACAATGATAACTGTTATGCTATATATGTCAATTTATTAGTTCACAATCATTTTAAACATCATCTCAAGCACATCATTTTGACCTGTGAATAGAACCTTAACAGGTTTTACCACTTTAGGGTTGAGTTGATCTGAGGGTAATGGCAATAAAGGGGTGACTCCACACTCCTTAGTATTTCAGTACAGGAGCCTCACAATTAAATGTCATACACAAGACACAAAAGGAAGGTTTTGATATCTAGAACAAATAACATATTTATTGGTTCAATAATCATAATTAATAATACAAAATTATTCTTACAAAATACTACCATCCTTTCATATCAAACATGAATGTTTAGGTTCTTTTACTACTGTTTTGAATAAATTTAAAAATATTTGTTGGACATTTTTTTCAGTGAACAAGAAAATTTCTGCCAAAATTTCTGTAAATTAATGTTAGATAATGAGTTGAATAACATCGAATCACTCTATGAAAATGTATCTGCTAAAAGTATATCAACAATAAGGTTTGTAAAGAAGTCTGGTTCACAAATCCAAAGGGAAAAATGAAGTAAAAAATCAAGAATCACAAGAACAATATCAAGAGTCCAAGACAAAAATAAATAAAAGTGTAAAAAATTCAACTTTCTAATCCACATAGAATGACCTCACACTCTCATGAGGCAAAAATTCCACTGCTTGCTAGTTAAAAAAGCAATGACTTTTATTGAGGAGACAAATTTTGTGATTGGCTGTTACTGTTGGGATAATACAAAAATTACCACATTTAGGGATGTACTCTAAATCTTGTGGTTGGTAAGTATCAAAAATTTATTTCCTTTTTCTTCTGTAGATCATGCAAAGGGCAAGAAGCCTTTTTTGGGAAGGTTTATTTCTTTTGCTACAGAAAGAAAGCTCTTTCAAATGTTATGAGAGCTTAATTTTGTCAGAGGAAAAGACAGCTGTAGTCTACTAAAAGGGATTTTGTTTGAATTTAGCAGCAACAAAGTTCACAGTAAATAGATGTGACGGAATTTGTAGATTCAGTAGTTAATGTCTGGTGATTGGTTGTTTCAAAGTTGTGACATTATCCTCTGCCCCAACTATTATTTAACTGAGACCTAGGATCTACCTCTCCTTTTTGGTTTTGAGCAGGAGGCACTGCCTGGCTCATTCTTTTTGCGTTGTGAACACTTGTTTCTTTGCTGTTGATTTTAGGCAGTTTATTTTTAAGCAAGGTGGCTTGAATAAAAGGCTTATTAGTCACTTTGGCTTAGCCTCTTTTCCTTACAGGGTTTTTTTTACTACTTGTTGAAACAATATGCCTACTGCAAGCTAATTGTAGTTTTGGTATGCTGTCCCCTTTGAAAGAAAGTTGAGTCTAAGGTCTGAAGGCAGAATTATTGGACTCTTTTGCCAACAAAAGAAGCAGTTGGTCGGATCAGTGGATTCGGTAAATGCCTCCATAGACACAACAGAAGAAAATTTGAGTTGAAACAGAAAGATATTCATCTTTATAAGGAGGAAGAGGTGGTCTATTCAAAGTTCACTTTAGGAAATAGTAAACTTCATTTTCAACTAGTCTACATAGAAAACGTGAAAAACACAGTTGTCCAAGTTAATTCTGTACGAGAAGGAGACACCGAAAAAAGAACAAACTCTAAAAATTGGCTTCAAAAAGAACTTTGACATAAAATACCAAAGAATGGTATTTTATCATTAGCAAAAGTTAAGCTAACAGTAGGTGGTTGACAGCATTACTTAGTGTAAAATGGTCTGGGAGACTGGGGTTCAATCCTAGGTCGAGTCATACTAAAGACTCAAAAATTGTACTTGTTACTGCCTGGCTTAACACTCAGCATTATAAGGTAATGATCAAGGGTAAAGTAGAGCAATCCAGGGAATGGAGTAGCACCATCCTCTACACCTTGATGTAGTAGCTATTGATAAAGGAGCCTTCGGATCACCTTCGACTAAGGTCGCCAACTTTACTTTATTCTTTACTTTAGGTTATAATATTGTTGTTATTTGAATTAATGTGATTTTTGTTACCTAAAATTCAAGGTTTTCGAGAAGCATAGGGAAAAATATGCAAAGCCAGATTTTGCAAAGTTTATTTCTCTTGAAATAAATTACTTTGTGGAAACTTGTTATTCTTGTTTTTAAGAAATATAGACACACTTCTCTTTCAGGTAGCAAAGATTAGCATTCCCATCCCATTTTTTTATCTCCTTTACTTTTATGCATTTCTCTCCCCTTTCACTTTGCCTGACAGTTACTGCTAGATTTCCTGGACTAGGCAGAGATAAAGTCTACTTGGTAATTTAATTTAGGTAGAATCTTACTTTATATAGCGACTAGCATTCAGATAATTTTGTTAACTTTTTGTATGTTGGTCGTTGCAGTTTAATACCTAAAATCAAGCATGTTTATTGAATTGATCACTTTTCCCATAGAGGATATCTGAAGGTGTCCTTTGAGGAAGGATTGAGAGAAATATTTACTTTAACTAAATATGGGTTGTTTCTTATTACTAATTCAATAAAATGAATGGAGAAGAGTAATTGAGTTAACTGGTTATTAAAACATTACATATTTTTCATTTTCTGAGAAAACTAAACCCATAACTAATAGTTTAAATCATTTGTTATTTGTAAGAATTAGCCAGATTAAATTGAATCCAAAGTGGTAAAGGATATTTTTTCTGTAAATGAGAAAGTTCAGACATACGTAAATTAATATGATCAACAATGAGTTTAATACATTGAAACACTATATAGAAATATAAAAAATTCACTACCTTAAAACATTTGATTTTTAATTTAGTATGCTAGAAAACTTCATGATTCTAATATTGTTTACATAACCAACAGTATAAATGTTGAGTTTAAAAGACTTTCAAATTGGCAATTCATCTAAAATGATTATAAAGGGAGGTAACTCAAATATTTAAATAAATTCAAACTTATGTAAGACATCATTTTGGCATTTGTTATCGGGTTGTATGACATATCAACCCTTGTGGGTTACTTAATGGCAAATACCATGTACACATACGCACTATTATGCAAAAGATTTAAGAATGTTTAATATCCCTGCAAAAATTCTATATATTATTAAAGGAAATGAAATAACTAGTGTCCAATACTAATATATAATAATATAATTAACAGTTAGTATGAATTTTTGAGAAGGTGCTCGTGGTGTAATGGTTATCGTCGTAGGAAATGGACACGACGACACGAGTTCAAATCCTTGATGAGACCAATTGCATTTCACATAGTGCTAATACCCTTGGGAAAGGTATGAATCGAATTATTCTCCCTCCAGTTATGGGTAAATAGTAGGGCAAACTGGGTTCTTCAGCCTTGGTGAGGCAACTAGTCTAGGAGAAGGAAATCTCTGAATTCAAACCTGTTAAACTCCGCTTTAAAAAAATTGACCTTGTGTCATATCCTGCCTGAGTGGAGGGGTTGGTAAATAAGGAATATGAATTTAATGTTTATCACATCTAAAAACTTAAAAATCATTAATATTATGTTCGTCAAAATTTTGCAGCTAGAATAGCGTTAATTCTTTTAGGAATACTAAGTTGTAATTTAATAATATAATCCATAGGTAAATCATTCCAGGCATCTTGGCAGACTTGCTAAAGATGTTCTTTTGATTTTGATTGCTTTTCAGCCTTTCTTTTGTTCAAATAATTCCTTAAAGATTTGATGTTATTCAAATATAGACTTTGTGGTGACCATTTCATAACTTGAACATCTCCAGATTGTTCCTTCTGTTCTAAAAATTTCTTACCGTTAGTGCAGTGTGCTATCCTGCTGAAAAATGAAACCATCACCAATTAGATGCTTATCAGAGGGGATTGCATGGTGGATCAGAATTGGTCTATATTTCCTGGCATTCATTATTCCATTAATTCTGACCAAATCCCCTACACCATTTGCTGTTAAACATCCCAAAACCATAATAGAACCTCCTCTGTTGCTCTAAGCACACATCTTTCATCTGCTCTCCAACTCTTCTTTTTACATACTGTTTTTTCTTTGAACTGAAAAGCTCAAATTTTGATTCATCATTCCATAATACATTCTTCTAATGTTTAATGGTCCATTTCTTGTGTTCTTTGGCAAATTCAAGTTGTTTTTCTGTTTCCTTGCCATAGATAAGGTTTCCAACCACGAAGACCTTCTTTCACAAGTGCTTTCCTCATGGTTGAAGATTGAACTCGGGTACCAGATGTTTGAGAAAAATCTGAGCCAAATTCCTGACAAAATTTAGTCCTATTTTGTAAAGATGTTATCTTTAGATATTTGCAATCACTTTTAGTTAATTTTGTTGGCCTTCCACTTTTCATTCTGTCTTTGATATCACTAGTTTCAATCTTGTTCCTTATTACTTCTTGTATTGTACACCAAGAAACTTACAATATTTTTAATATTTTAGCCTGAGAAATGCCCTGTTCATGATAGAATATAATTTTATGTCTTTTTTAATCAGATACTCATGGCATACTGATGATTTATATTTAGAAAAATACAATTTCTGGTCCTGAATTGAAAAATTGAAAGAATTTATTACAAAAATTAAAACAGTTCTTGTTTTTATAAATCTTTAATGTTTGATCAATAGTAAATATTCTAAAACCTCATATTAATAAAAGAATAATACAAATATATTTAAGTGTATGGTTAGTTTCTATTCACTATAAGTTAATTTGTAGTTATTTATGTAGCGCTGGACAAAATAACAAAACTTCTTTGAAGAATGACAATGAATGGATTATTTTTATGACAGAAAGTAGACTTGTGTCAGAGTGAAAAAAGTTCTTTTGGCTGTCCCAGGTAGCAGCAGTGTGTTGCAGGTAGCGGCAATTATCTTCAGCAAAGATTGTCAATGCTGGAGTGTCCAGTTGAATAGGACAGAAGTGAGGTCTTTCTTCTCTGCTGGCCAGGTACTCTCTGCTCTGGGTTGACTTCCAAAAAATGCTATAAAAAATAGTTCTTTTGAGGCAGATGGAATCAATATGCTCTGCCCACTGATTGGTCAGTGTGTGGCCAAATTGCTTGGTGGGGCATTGATTCCCGAGAGAAAATAGATCTGTGACTGCTACAATATCATAAAATCAACATCTTTACATAAGATAGATATCTTAGAACAAACCTATATCATATAATGAAAATATCACTGAAATTAAGAATTCTTAATTCTGTTAATTTTCATTAAATTGTTATTATTAATATATTAAAGAATTACTGTTTGTAAATGTATAAATTGCAATATATTGATTAACCTAAAAAAATATTCATTATACAGAAATGTTAAAAATATATACCTGCCTAAATCTTTTGCACAATTGTTTATATATATATATATATATATATGATTTGTAAGTCAATAGTTTGTTGGTAACTTTAATTTTAAATGAGTTAAAGCTAATTTGTTTGCACACAGATAAATGGTTTCAAATTTGCAATCTCAATGCAATTGACACTAAGTCACTGCCTTTCAGCATCTTTAAAATAAAATGGGGTTGGGTGCATGTTTGCCACAAGAGGAATTTGAAAAATACAGTCGGGACTATCATATAGGTCCGAGGGCTTAGCATAACCAGCCAACTGATCAGATCAGGTCTCTTTAACTACCTTTATAGCCAAGTAAAGGTGAAAGTTGAATGTTGCAGGTCATGTGACCACTTTGGTTGCTTGGTCACAGACTGCTCAACCAGCAAAATCCCATTCTCAAGCGAAATCCCATTCTCTTCTTCATTGAGACCACCTGTTGGCCATGAGTCAACAGGTATTCTCAATGTAGGAGGGGGGGGTTTACCCCTCTACAGAGATGCAGTCTGCATATTTTACAGCCCCATCCAATAAGGTGTTTTTTGGCATTCAGAATGTTTTAATCTAAATTTAGAAAAGAAACATATCAATGGTACTATTTACCAACCCCTCCGCTCGGGCAGGATATGACACAAGGTCAATTTTTAAGCGGAGTTTAACAGGTTTTGAATTCAGAGTTTTCGTTCTCCTAGACTAGTTGCCTAACCAAGGCTGAAGAACCTAGTCCGTCCTACTATTTACCCATAGCTGGAGGGAGAATAAGGGGGTTCATACCTTTCCCAAGGGTATTTGCCCGAAAGTGAACGTAATAGCGCGACTGGAGTATGAACTCGCGTACTACGATTCCGCAGTTCATCGCTTTAACCATTACACCACAAGGACACCCCATAAACATATCAATGGTGATGGTAATTACTGATATGCTGTGTACATCTTTGTTTTGAGGCAATATATATTCATCAGTTGATTGTCAGCCAGTTCATCACTCACTCTCTCTCTCTCTCTCTATATATATATATATATATAATTAGATAGATAGATAGATAGATAGATAGATAGATAGATAGATCTTCTACATATATCTGTTTCTGGTTAATTTATCAACTTTTATGTTCTTACAACAGGATTGTTTTGAGTTTTTTTATGCTTGTAAAATCATGTTCTGAAGTAGATTGATAAAGAAAACTCATTACTCTTTGGAAGAATTGTTAAACTCATGATTTTGAACCCTTCAACTCAAAACCCTTAATGGCCCCAGTGGTCTGTGGCATTGCAGGGTCTTGAAGAAAGTTGGCATTCTCATTGGACTGGTCTTAAAACCAACTTGTCTTCTGAAGGTTATTAACAGTCTGACTATTTTCAAAAATTCACAACTCTCAAGTGTGTCTACATTTTATAAACCACCATAAGAATTTCCCTTGCTGTTGGTCACACAGCCAGGCACCAGGTTCACTGGTGATGAGAGACAGCCACTATATTATAAATCTTAGCCAATAAATAAATAGATATGGAGGTGCCCCTGGTGTAATTGTTATCGTCGTAGGAAATGAACACGGCGACACGAGTTCAAATCCTGGACAAGGCTGATTGCATTTCACATAGCACTAATACTCTTGGGAAAGGTATGAATCCAATTATTCTCCCTCCAGCTATGGGTAAATAGTAGGACAGACTAGGTTCTTCAGCCTTGGTTAGGCAACTAGTCTAGGAGAAGGAAAACTCTGAATTAAAACCTGTTAAACTCCGCTTAAAGATTGACCTTGTGTCATATCCTGCCCGAGCGGAGGGGTTGGTAAATAGGATAAATAAATAGATATCGTACCTGTGTTTATACTTTAATCACAACTTTCTATAGAATAATGCTTACAGGAACCATATTTTTTTGTTTAATTCTATTAAAAAACACATTTTTTCTGGTATAATGTTCTTGTTATCAACTCTCAAAACCAAGCATTATAAGCAGCTTGCATGTTTGCTTGAATATTTATTAGCAGTACTTTAGATACATACCAATTGGTTTGTGTCAATATATATATTTGTAGGGATATATACATTAAAATAATACTTGAATAAAAGACAAATTAAACAGAAAGGATTTATTCATAAAGATACATCTTATAGACACCCTGGAATGTATGATCAGTGATGTTTCTGGGCTCATCAGACATTAGGATCTTTTAACAACAAACCCCTTGCTCAAGTGATCCTGCTGTGGTTCATTGTTTCTCAGAAAGAACTATCCAGAGGTTTGCCCTCTCTCTCTAAAGCCAATTCAACGGTTCTTCTTTCTGTGATGGTTCTGGTGCCCAGCAACCCAAGTGGTCAAGTAATTTGCATTTCTTTTCTTTGGTTCTTACTGTGCTTGACAGGTGGTCAGAGAGGCCCAATCAGATCATTTGGTTGGTCATGTCAAGCCCTCACACCTATATGATTGTACCAATTGTATTCTTCAAATACTTGTGGCAAACACATACCCAACCCAATTTTATCTTAAAGGTGCAAGAAGGTGATGGCTGAGGGTCAATTGCACTGTGATCGTAATACTTGAAACCATCTCAACTGAGTACAAACAAATATATAGAATTATTAGTCTAAGCAATTCTTGAAACTATTTGACTATGTGCAAACAAATGAGCTCTAACTCATTTAAAATATTGTTTCCTATAAACTATCTGCTTACAAATCATGTTATATAAGCAGTATTTGGCATTAGATAAGCCACAAGGGTTGGGTATGCCACTAAACCAAATTCTTGGCATTTAGTGTCCTACCATTCATGAGCTTCCTCCATATATTCCTTCCATAGCAATGTTAATTCCCACATGATCATCTGATTGGTGGCATCTGAGAAGATGAAAAAATACCATTACTATTGTTATTATTACTTGGGTGAGTCAAAAGTTTTCTAATATTTTGGTACAAGCTAATTTGTGACATGTATTCAAGTAAAGCTGTCCAGCATGGATTCAAGTGGCAAGTGAATTCTTTTGGTGACCTCCCACCAAGCCAGAATGCAGCACAAGGCCAAATCAAGGCTTATACACCGCTAGTGCAAAAATACTTGGCCTCATCAGCAGTCCTCTCATGGGGCACCTCAGACACAGAGCAATTAATGCAACCGTGCAAAGTAGGTATAGCCTGGGGGGACGGTCCCCTGAAACCAAGGGTTCAAGAGATAATTAACCACTCAGCATGAATGCAGGTGGCTTGCCTGATGGTGATATTTATCTGTACCTTCCACCAGGCAGGATTTGACACAAGGTCATTTTAATGTGAGGGCCATGTACAAGTCAAGAAATGTGTCGCAGGTACAAAAATAACTTGACTCCCATCAGTATACATCTAATGGAGTGCCTCAAGTACCAAGCAATAAATTTAGTCCTGTAAGCAGGTAAAAACCTGGTAGAATGGCCCCCTGAAGCCATGTGATCATAACTTAAACCCACTATGCAGCACAAATACCTGGTGACCTGCCTGAAAGCAATAATTATCTGTACCTTCTACCAGGTAGGATTTCTCACAAGGTCATTTTAATGTAGGAACCATGTGTGATTTGAGACTCATACACAACAGGTGCAAAAAATACTTGGTCCACCAGGTGCCAAGTGATAAACTTAGTCTCACAAAGCAGGTTTTGCCTGGGGGGCAGTACCCAGGACCAAGTGTTCACCTGACCAGAAAGACTGGTGCTAAGTGGGTCTTTGCTTATCATTGATTCACCAAGCCAAAGGGCCCAGTGCACTGTGAATCTATGCTTGTAAATTCAAACCACCGTACCCAAAGACAAGGGAATTCTTTTCCTTTGTGTACAAATCACAAGCAGATTTTATAAAAAAGTGAGCTCACTTCTAATTAGCAAGTGGGACAGGGGGATTCAACATCATTTGATAGCCAAATATGGTGAGTTCAATCCTTGGGAGAATTACCCTAAACAATCTCCACAAAAGTAGATGAGTACAGATAATAGCTCTCCCCCTTTTTTGTTTTAATATTGACAATAATTGTAGCTTAATTATCACAGTTTCCTCATCAGTATATTTTCATATAATATTAGTCAGCATGAATAGATTAGTTTCATGTCAAAAATTTTTTATGGAAAGGAAATTCTAGGATCACATATGTGATCCAGCATCTTGTCATTGGAGATTCCTCTGTTAGTCAGGTGACATAAAACTTGATTTGAGCTAGAAATCCATTTGAGTTTATGTAAAACCTTTTTTTCAAGGATTTTGTGAATAATTGCAGTTTCAATTTTGAGCTTCTTATCCAGTATTTGAGTAGATGAATGAGCAGTATCATAGAGGGCTGTATTATTGCTTTTATATTTTAATGGAAGAAATTTTTGGCTTGTCTTCAATATGTATGAATTCTTGAAAGTATTTTCTACAAAAAGTGAATGCTTTTACAGTATCAACTATATCAACTCTTGATACTGTGAGACTGCCAAGAAACTGGAACATAATTATAATCACCCACTAGAAAGCTAATGTTCAGTGCTTGAGATCCTCCATTGTTAAGTCCAGCAATTGCTGCATCACAATATGCTATCAGTTTCATTCCAGTAAGATTGCCAAAGGCAGGTATTAACAATCTGGAAAATATTTTCTTAGCTTTTCTAGCCGACTTATTTACCAGCAATTTACTCTCCACCTTTTTATTTTTAGGGATAATGTTTCTTCACTTATCTCATAATTCAAATCTGACTGTGTCTGTATTCTGAGCCAATTTAGCTTTCCTGTTGATCTTCTGCATAATTTAAACACATCATTTGACTAAACAGTGTTTGAATAATAATCAGTTTTTGCCAGTATCATAGGGATCGATTTGATGAACTTGTCTTGGCTAATTAACACAGGCTCCTTTCAATGATGTATCTCAAGACCAAGATATTTAAACTTTGAAGTTTCCTCTTAACAACAAAGACTTTTCTAATTTCATGCTTAACATATTCTATGTATTTTTCTGTGCCCACTGAGAATGAGTCATCTAAATGAATTGATATGACTCCATTAATCTTTATATCATTGTCCTATTTGTCTTGGAATCCCCTTGTGGCCTTGGTTATTATTTCATTCATTCTTTTCATTTTTGGAGAAAATCCATTTTGTAATTGAATTTTTTATTCAACAAAATACACTTTGTTATCAACACAGCTTTATAATTCCTCCATTTTACCTTCAGTATATTCAATATTATTGACTGTTGAGAGTAAGGCCACTTCTTTGTCAGTGTCTACTGAAAATTCCTTTTCAAGAGGATCATTTTCTCAAGAGCTTACTTGTAAATTTTCCTTTCCATTGTTAGGAATGACTTTCAACTCCACAGCATTCTTCACAAAGTTAAGTAAAAATGGATCTTCACCCTCAACATGAACATTTGAAATATTTTTGTTTTTACCTTTTCAACATGACTGAGAATTTTCATCTTTCAAGAAGAATGACTGATGCCACTTTACACATTATTATTGCTTGCTCTATTCATGGTTGAATTACATCATTTTTTATAATAGATTGGTGGGGGGGGGCACGTCCAGCTTTTTAGGGCTCCTGACTGCTACTCAATTTATCAGTTTTTGCATTTTTTACACAAAAAGGGATGAATAGAATTTCTGGTAAGCTATCATTTGCAACATCTTCAAAATCTGTACATGGATAACCTTAATCTGCACCAGAATGGTTTTCCATGTTGGATGCTTTCTTATTTGACTTTGGTCTATTCAATTCTTCAATTAAATCATCATTATACATCTGTCAGCAACAAGGATGGACAATAACATATCCTCATCCTTGCTTCACCAAAACTTGTTTATTTTCAGTTTACAAATAACAGCACATACATCATGTGACTGAAACAGTTTTAGTTGTTGAAGGTACCGATTATCGTTGATAATACTGTGTTAGTTGGTGCACTGATACATTGTGCATTGTGTGATTTGAAAACTGTACAAATGACTGCACAACACAGACTAATTTGGGAACTTATGCTTTACAAGTTTGAACTGGGCCATAATGCAGTGGAAGAAACCAAAAACCTAAGTTGTGCAATAAGCAAAGAGACAGTTTGTAGGGAGGGGTAATGTTAATGAAAGAATGAGATCAACAACAGTACTACAAAAATCAAGAAATTTTATTTCTCGTTGGAGCTGAAAAGTAGGGGGGATATGACAGTCAGCATGTCAAGTTGCTACTGTTGTAATAAATTCTGGTAGCAGCATGGCTAGATGATACTCGTCCAAATTGAGAATTGTAATTTGGTATGGTTGTTCTGTGGTCGAGTAAATAGGGCACTAATGGTTGAGAAGCAGTTGGGTACGTGCCATTCCAGGTAGGGGTGAGTAACTGTTCTGTCTCTCTCTGAAAAAAATTGGAGCTTTTATAGCATCTGGATGGATCATGCACATGTGCACTGATTTCGCAAAGAATTTGCGAAAAAATTGACCTTGTATTTTTTTGAGACATTCAATTGGTCAAAAAACTGTGGTCGAGTGTGCATGGGTGTTTGTTAGAGTTTTTGCAACAATCTTGATCAGTTTTTTCTTGATGTTTCTTTGAGGAGGAAATTGCATCACTTCCTATAAGTTGATGACAGTACAGTAACCTGATTGATGAAGAAGATTCAATTGAGTTTTAATAACCTTTAAGATTAGGCATGGTCAGTTTGTTCTAAAACCATGGATCCTGAGGCTGTGCTTCAAGCAACCATATCAAGAAAAAAAAATTTCTTTTCACCATATTTGATGAGTTTTTAAAAATAACACTGTCATTGAAAAGGCTGAAGGACATTAAAAAAACCTTTTAAAAACAAGCTTTTCAATTATCATTATCAATTTATAACTAGCGTCTTACTTCATCTTAATTTTGATTCTTTTTTAGTCACAACTTAATCAGACAATATGACAGAGGGGGAAACATCAGCAAAAAATAAGTTCTTGGTGAAATAAAAGAAATGTGAGTGAATCTCACTGGGATATTATCCTTTGTTATTTCAGATACATATTGTTCTTTCACTGTTGTAAAGGTAACAAACTGAGAGAATTGCAATTAAAAAAGCAACTAAAATTAAGACAAAGCAAAATATTAATTAAAAATTAATAATAATGACTAACAAATCTCCATCCAAAAGTAAAGATTTTAATTCCTATATCTAAAATTGCTGACCTTTGATGATTTATTTCTATCTACATATCTGAGAATGGAAAATAAAATAAATGGTTTAACATGATTGAACAAAATTCATTGTTTGTCATAATAGTTTTGTTTTTTGATCTAGGTGTTTTAGTACAAATAAAAGTAATTATTCAAAGATAAAACTTAATATTTTAATGGTAGAAAATATCAAAGAAACAAAGATTAAAAAAATAGACTGAATAAGCAATAAATAATAAAACTTATTTAACTTAGAGATATAATAAAAACAACCTGTATATTTTAAAGATCAACAAAAATATGAGAATGGACATATAAAATAAATGTTTTAACATGAGTGAACAAAATTCATTATATTTTTTACAATAGTTCTGTTTTTTTAATCCAGGTGTGATATTAAGATAAAAATCAATTACTCAAAATTGAAACTTAATATTTTAATGATAAAAATTATTTTCGTATCGCATCACAAAATCAGAACATGGTAATTAGTCTTGTCTGTCAATTGTAAGTGTGTTGCTGTGTTAGGAGTCAGTAGTTTTCAACGAAATGTTAGTATATCAGGGGAGGTAATTCAAAATATTACCGTCTATTCTGATGGAACTTGGATTAGGAGATTTGTAAGGCATGACCAAGGACAGATCGAAAGAGAAAAAAAAAAAAAAAAAAAAAAAAAATGACATACATTGACAAAAAAACTAATTCATTCGCAAAGAAACGTTTAATTGGTTTTCTTAAAATTTACGTTAATAGAAGGAAAAAAAATTGTAGAAAAATCTGGTATGAAAGTATTTTTCTTAGAATATTTCGATTCCATACACAGAGGGAAGATGGAGCAAATCCTACTAGCATACGGCCTACCAAAAGAAACCGTAGCAGCGATAATGATTCTCTACAGAAACACCAAAGTGAAAGTACGTTCACCAGATGGAGACACGGAATACTTCGACATTGTTGCAGGAGTACTACAAGGAGACACACTAGCCCCGTACCTCTTTATCATCTGTCTAGACTATGTGCTTAGGACTTCGATCGACAAAATCAGAGAAAATGGCTTCGAGCTGACTAAGAGAAGAAGCAAAAGGTACCCCACAAAAACAATCACGGACGCCGACTACGCTGATGACTTGGCGTTACTGGCGAATACGCCTAATCAAGCAGAGACACTACTGCATAGTCTGGAACGAGCCGCAGCTGGCATTGGCCTCCATGTCAATGCAAACAAAACTGAATATATGTGTTACAACCAAACGGGCAACATTGCCACACTAGACGGAGCCTCTCTGAAACTAGTAGACAAATTCACCTACCTAGGAAGTAGCGTCTCATCAACCGAAAAAGACATCGACACACGACTGACGAAGGCATGGACAGCTATCGATAGGCTCTCGATCATATGGAAGTCGGACCTAACCGATAAAATGAAATGCAGTTTCTTCCAGGCAGCGGTTGTGTCGATACTGCTATATGGCTGCACCACATGGACGCTAACGAAGCGGCTGGAGAGGAAACTTGACGGAAATTACACAAGAATGTTGAGAGCAGTATTGAACAAGTCCTGGCGACAACACCCCACGAGACACCCACTATACGGACACTTGCCCCCCATCACGAAAACTATACAAGTTAGACGAACCAGACACGCGGGACACTGCTGGAGAAGCAAGGACGAGCTCATAAGCGATGTACTCCTGTGGACCCCCACATATGGATGTGCAAAAGTAGGACGACCAGCACGAACTTACATACAGCAACTATGTGGGGACACAGGATGTGACCCCGAGGACCTGCCGGAGGCGATGAATGATAGGGAGAAGTGGCGAGAGAGGGTCAGGAATATCTGTGCTGGCGGCGCGACATGATGATGATGATGATATAGGAACGGAATTATTAAGTTTTGAACCATATATTTACATTTGTTTAAAAAAACAAACAAAAAAATCTACAAAACAAACTTTTTCAATGGTAATATCAATCATTTAATTGTCCTTCTTCTCCTTCTTCTTCTTCATCATCATCTACTACTACTACTAATTATTATTTAAAAAAAAAAGGCAAGCTGAAGAAATCCTATACGAGAAGACTTGGACATATTGGCACAATAAGCTTATTTGGGTATGTGGTTAATATTGTGTATATTGTAGTTGGGAAATTCTGAGGTTTGTACTAGACTCCTTTTTCTTCTTACACCATTCATTTGCTATATTCTTGTTTGTCGAAGCAGTAAAGGAATTAAGGACAGAAAAGGAAAAAGACTTGGATACCTTAAAACTCAATTTTTATTTTGAGGGTTTACGACTATACGATGGCGGAATGTTTTCTTGAACAAGTAGAAATAGTCGGACTCCTCCAGACAAGACGTTTAATCATTTTTGGCAAATTGTAAGTTTAAGGGTCCACCACGTGTGTATATGTTCAGTGAGTACGTTCAGCAGAGGCTGCTACTAGCAGGGGACACACCAAACTGCTCGGTTACCAAGTCTTTGCATGCACGTGCGTTCCCACTGACAGCCGAGAAAAAAGGTACGTTCGTCCCTGTCAAGGTGATAAAAGCTTCTGAAAAATACTTTCTCTTTGGTGCCAGGAAGCCCCTCTTATAAGGCATGCACCGACTTCGCTTCCTGTCATAAGCCTCCAGGGAAACTGTTACTTTTGCATTCATTCTTTAAAAAATGTTATTGACTTTTTTATTTATTATTCAACCCCTGCAGACATTGCTACAGAAAGGAAACTTTAAGAAAGAAACTGAATCTCTTGTAATAGCGACACAAAACAACGCCACACAGACCAACTATGTAAAAGCGAAAATAGATAAGAGGCCACAGAATAGCAAGCATTGGTTATATGATGATGAGACACCAGGAGTAATCACATAATAAACAAATGTTGCAAACTAGCACAAAAAGAGTACAAGACGAGACACGATTAGATGAGGAAGCGGATTCACTGGGAGTTTATGCTAGAAATTGTAATAATTTACAAAAAGAACCGGCCAGATTGTGTACTTTACCGTCCCGGAGGACCAGAAAGTGAAAATCAAAGAAAATGAAACGAGCGACAAGTTCTTGGACCTTGCCAGAGAACAAAAATATGGTGAAACATGAGAATAACGGTGATACCACTTGTATTTGGTGAACTTGGAACAGTCTCCAAAAGCTTGGCAAGCGAACTCAAAAAGCTGGAAATCGGCGGAAGAATCGAGAAGTGTCCAAACTATAGCACTGTATAGATCGGCTCGAATACTGAGAAGTCCCGGAGACTTGAGGAGACTTGCTGTCTCTCAAACTTCAGTGAAAGACCATCAGCTAACGCTGATGTAAGAAACTCGCAAGTAAAATAATAATAATAATAATAATAATAATAATAATAATAATAATAATGTCTTTTTCAGCTGTATCTGGTAGGTCTGAAGAACTGTCGTCTGGTCATTGTTGTCATCACTAGTATTTCTTATATATATTGAGATAAAAGTAATAGTCGCATTTTAGCAATTTTATAACGGTATGTCATAAATTGGTCTAAGGGAGATTACCATGCTGTTAACTATTTAAAAAATGGTTTGGGAACTTAGAACTAAATTCAGTTGGAGCAAATATTAAAAAGAAAAAAGAAAAAATAAACAACAAAAAATGACCCGAACAACTTAGATCTTCTAAGTTTAAGAGAATTTGGTTTTTACAATGATCTGAGCCTGTTGCAAAAACGTTCTTTTGCTAGAAGTCAACCGACTAAGAGGTAACAAAATAACATGAAAAAAATGTAACATTATTAAAGCCACTTCAATATCAGTTGTAAAAAAAAAATGTTATAGTTTTTTTTTGTCAGAATTCAAATCTCCTTTTTTTTTTTGAGTCCACAAGTCATAAAATTTCCTTTTTTTCTAAATAGTCTTGCATAAATTCAGAAAAGTTCAAGGTTTCTCTTTTTTTTGTTGCTAAAAGAGAGGAGTCTGCATCTATAAATTGAAAATCTTAGTAAATAATTATACTGGAAAACATTTTTTGATCCTGAAGGTGAATAAAGCAAATTAATTTCTGAAATGTCTGAAGATAAATTTCACAGATGCTGTCGTTTGTCTGGCAACACTGATTTGGTAAATCAGTGTTGCCATGTTCAGGAAAATGCATTTTTATCTTGCTTGAACAAAGCAGTAAAAAATATTTTCTCCATCATTACATGAAAATAACAAAAGAATTTTACATTCACAAAACACAAATATTTATAAACTTGCATGTAGAAAATAAGCCAACAGAAAGTATTTATACTCTCTCGGTTCAACAGATATTTGTAGAAAAAATTTTCCTTTAGGCACAGGCTGATATCATTACATTAAAGTAGAGTGGTGTCTGCCTTAATTTATTGACACTTTTTGCTGATAATATCATACAGGTGATAATTTCTTAAAATTTTATATATATATATATATATATATATAAAGTAAAAGTAAGAAAAGTTGGCAACTGTAGTCGAGGGCGACCAGAAGGCTCCCTTTTCAATAGCTACTACACTGAGGTGTAGGGGAGGGCACTACTCCTTTCCCTGATATTATATATATATATATATAATGCTGCTATGATCAGAGGTGTAGGGGAGGGCGCTACTCCTTTCCCAGATATATATATATATATATATATATATATTTACTAACCTACTATCTACCAGCATTCACGATTACCAGGAAAAGAAAAAAAAAAAAACCATGCCAGGAACAAGAGATAAAAATATCTCGAATCACCGCCTGGGGGAAAAAAGAAAAAATATCATATGACAAAAAAAAGAAAAGACCAACTCCGTCACACCAGTTGAAAAAATCAAGAGATATGCAGTCAGTTGGTCAAAAGAAAAATAAAACCCACCGTAAAACGCTGCAATGCTACAATTACAAGAGTGCTCAACATGAGTGGAGCCAATTACAAAATTAACTTAAATCGCGAGTTTCACCTCAACGGATCATCAGGGAGTCTTGCACCGACCGACGACAAAGGAGAAAACACCATTTTTTATATTCACCAAAAACCTACTCAGCTTAAAATTTACATAACAAAATAAATAAATAAATAAATAAAATGAACAAAAAACCTTACTTTTAATATCTAGTTTATTAAAAAAAAACAAAAAAACCCTCAGGTATAAATACGTAGAAACCTATCTCTAATTATAAAGTAGCCACCCCCTTTTGTGTTTATAACTGTTTAAAACCTCCGACCTTTGGTTTAACATATCCCTACTTTTACAAGAAGCTATTGCTAATTTTTCCTCATTGCAAAGCAAACAGTTCCTGTCGCCAGCCCTATATTTACGGCATTTCTTTATCACTTCCCATTTCAGTATTGGATCTATTCCTTTTTTATCTTTGACCTCCCACACATAACTAGATAACGTGGTACTATGCCTATATTTCTTGTGGGAGAAACTCGTTCTATGGTTATAGTACCTAGTCTTAAATTCCCCTTGCGTCGACCCAAAATATACCTTTTTATTTCTATCATTGCTCGGATCACTATACACTTATATATTTATATATTTTTATATATATATATATATATATATATATATTATATAATGTTGCTATAATCAGAGGTGTCCTCATGGTGTAATGCTCAAATCGCTAAACTGTGAAATCGTAGTAAGTGAATTCAAACTCCCATCATACAATTACATTCCCTTTCGGACAAATAACCTTGGGAAAGGTATGAACCCCTTTATCCTCTCAGCTATGGGTTAAATAGTGCCAGTACTGTTCTTCTAGAAGGGTGGATTTAGCATTAAATAACTCACGAAGGTTGATATGCCATTCAACAAAGAAATCAAATCAAACCAAACCAAACCAAGCTGCTATAATCAAGCAATGGAGTGAGGTTTTTTTATAAAGACTTGTTCCTCCAATATGCTGTATGCTAAAAGAGCCAGTCTACACAGAAGCTTTTCGAACCAAGAACTTTTTAGATAACATCTCTACACCAACTTACTGACCAAATTAGGAAACTGTCGCATGTTGAAACAATCAATCATCACACAGAACACAAAATCCAGTCAATAAGAAGACAGTCGCTAATGACAGCTTCTTTTCTTTCTTGCTCAAAGAAATTCAAATTTACAAAATTTGTAATAAATCTTTTGTTACCATATTTACCAACCCCTCCACTCGGGCAGGATATGACACAAGGTCAGTTTTTAAGCAGAGTTTAACAGGTTTGAATTCAGAGTTTTCCTTCTCCTAGACTAGTTGCCTCACTATTTACCCATAGCTGGAGAATTATTGGATTCATACCTTTCCCAAGGTATTAGTGCCATGTGAAATGCAGTCTCATCCAGGATTTGAACTCGTGTCGCTGTGTCCATTTCCTACGACGCAAACCATTACACCATGGGTACCTCCACAAAATCTTTTATTACACTCCTCTGAATAGAATAACCCAAGCATTAAAATTCTTTCAGTGTATTCAGCCATAAAAATTCTCAAAGTATTTCTGTTGAGTATTTATGGTTATCCCATACCTGAATTTGATATCATATAACTGTGTGCAAACAAAATGGTTATAGACAAATGAAAGCGCAATTTTAAAATATCCAAATGGTTTGGCATTAAATGACCCATAAGGAGTTGATATGCAATTAAACAAAGAAATTGAGAAACCAAATATAAATATTTTTATCATTAAGGGCTTTTGGACTATTGTCTTCATCTTTCTTGCAATTTCCACAACGTTTCAGCTGATATGTCCTCTGGCCTTCCTCAGGTGTTTGTCGAACTCGGAAACCTACATGGAACTTTGAACTATGCCTTTTATTGAATCCACGGGAGTTGCCATTTCTGATTCTGTTAACCATAACCAGGTACAAGTGTTAAGAATTCCTGTATTTGTTACTCGCCTGCAGTCAGGATTGAACCTGCAACCTCCCGATGATTGTCTCTTTATAAGCTTAGGGAACCAACGCCTATAACCATTACACTATGTGTCCAGCTGGACACATAGTGTAAAGGTTATGGTTAATAGAATCAGAACAGGCTCAAGTCATGAGTCATTTACTGTGGTTCAATGGAAGAGGCAAATAAGTGAAATTTTGAGGATGAAATGAATAAGAAAAAGTCAACTCATATCTGTTAAGTGTGAACAGTAGAATGCAAATATGACCTGCCTCTGTGGACTGAATAAAAAGCATTTGGCTCAAAATTTACTGAAGGTTACAACAGTATGTATTTACCCAACGACTTTTCATGAGCAAGGTGTGATACAAGGTCAATTTTTAAAGGGAGTTTAACAGGTTTGAATTCAGATTTGTTCTTATCCTAGAAAAATTGCAATTCTAAAGTTAAAGAGATCAGTCTACCCTTCTATTTAGTAAAGTTGGTAACCTTGGTCGAGGGTGACCCAAAGGCTCCCTTTCCAATAGCTACAACACCACAGTGTAGGGAAGGGCGCAACTCCATTCCCTTGATGGCTCCACTTTACCCTTGATCCTTACCTTATAGTGCTGAGTGTTAAGTAAGTAGGCATCAAGTACCATTTTTTGAGTCTTTGGTTTGACTCGACCTGGAATTGAACCCAGGTCTCCTGGCGAATACTCTACACATCAGGCCAATGAAGAACAGTTGGGTGTATACCTTTCCCGAGGCTATTAGCACTTGATAAAATGCAAACAGCCTCATCCATGATTTGAACTCAGGTCACTGTTTCCATTTCCTATGAAAATAATCATTACACTAAGAGCACCTCCAAGGAGAAGACAATGAGGCTGTAGTGAACAACAGCCAAAAGAATTGTGATTCTAAATAAAATAAGTTGACAACCTTTGTTGAGGGTGACCCAAAGGCTCCCTTTTCAATAGCAACTACACCACAGTGTAGGGAAGGGTGCTACTCCATTCCCTGGATGGCCCCACTTTACCCTTGATCCTTACCTTAAATCCTGAGAGTTAAGCAAGGCGGTATCAAGTACCATTTTTTGAGTCTTTGGTATGACTCGACCTGGGACCATTGGCGAACACTCTACTCATTAGGACAAAGGCCCAGTTAACTTATTGGGATTATTACAACAATCAAAAAGAGGATACTAGTTCAAGTAAATGAGAATATGATAATTACTCCTTTCAGAAATCAGTAAAAATTCTTTGCCAAAAATGATGAGGATGTTTCTGCTGACTTTTTGACTATTTTGTACATGCTATGATAGGAATTTATTCGTTGCTGCCTCCCACCAGACTGGACTTGACACAAAGTCTAAAGCCCGAAGGCCAACATTCAGTGATAGGAAGTAGCATTGCTATTTACTGGTCATATAGCTTCATTAGATACTTTTCATTTTTATTTTCATGTAATCAGAATAAGATACTGGCCATATGTTGTTAAATAAATATGAAATATATCACAAACTGGGTACAAAAAAGTAAATACATGTCACAGCTGTTTCGTTGTCCAAGTTGATGCTTTACTTGTCTGAACAGATTCATATTACCATTGCTACACTTCTTGATACAAGCAGAGACAAATGGAAATTATAATCTTACTCAGCAAAACTGCAGTGAATTATACAACTCAACTTTAAGATGAGTAATTTAAAAAAAAAAAAATTTTACAACTATAGTTACTTATTAATTTTTATATCATTCATCGTATTATCATTTTGTCTAATAACAAGTCTTACATTCATTTATAAATTTCATACTTTTAATATTACTACTATCATAGAACGACGGTAGTTATAATTATTAGTTATTAGAAAGTTTATCTGATTCATTTTAGAATTCTTCCAATGTATTCAGATATTGTTCGCTTATGTTACAAAATTCCTTTTTCTACAAACCTGTCCTTACCATTATCTTAGTATTCTTGTTAAATGTGTATAAAATGTTTTATACATTGTTGTTTTTATCGGCTCAGTCTTCTTTAGTTTATCATCATTTATGAAACTAACACCCTTTCTTACCTTGCCATCAAGTTTTTTTTGTTTGTTTGTTTAAAGCAGTAGTTCCCAACTGATTTGGGGTCATGCCACACTTTGGTATTTCTAGAATTTTGATGCCCCCCACCTGTAGAATTTAGTTCTTACATATTCAAAATTTTACTGCAATTCATATGAAGGAAGCTTAAAAGGCCTTTAACTTGGTCTATAAACAAGTCCCACTAAAATATTACTATGGCCTACCAGTGGAGCATGTGACCCACATTGGGAATGACTGGTTTAAAGGCATATAAAAAAATCATGAGTTATTTAATGCCAAAGCCATCCTTGTAGAAGAACAGTGGTGGTACTATTTAACCCACAGCTGGGGTAATAAGAGGGTTCATACCTTTCCCAAGGGCATTTGTCCAATAGTGAATGCCATAGTGTGACTAGAATTCAAACTTGCTTATTATAATATTGCAATCCAGCATATTAGCCACTACATCCTGAAGACTCCTCCTGCCTGGCCTTTTGTTCTTCAACCGAAAATTAGTCTTAGAAAAGGTTGGTTAAAATGGGAGTTAACAGCCATTTTCCTTGGAGGATGTGGTGGACAAAAGAACATATCAAAGTTTACAAGTTATATTTTGATTAATCTTATTATATTATGCTTCTATGTTCCATTTTCTGAAATGGTCCCTAACCCACATGTGCCACCAAATCTAAAAATAGAAAAAGACCCACATATGTCATGGTTTCAAGAAATAACTTTTTCCTATTTTGCCACCTAAAGCAAGTGAGTTTATATAGAAAAAATACCCATTACTTGTTGATAGCAGCACAGCAGTTGCAGAGTACAGAGATTAAATTTTACATGTTGGGCCAAAAATAGCAGTCATAAATTTTAATAAGAATAAATTCTATCCACAAAGGGATTTTAGGATTGACATGCAAGTAAGCATTTAAAAAGAATACTAAAACATTAATGTACACAAAAAAATAATTCTCACACAACATATATTTTGTAAACCATTGTTTATCACCAAAAAATTACATAAAAAGACATCTCTTACTCCTTTCAGCAATAATTTTTTTATCAGTTTATCCAAAAAACTCACCAATAACATTCACACTACTCTTGTAAAATTTTTATAAGTTCATACTCCTTTTTTGGGGAAAGGAGTTATCAGTAAAGTCTAATTCATTAATTCTTAACATGATAGGAAGGGTCAATATATTTTTTTTGTTTGAAGGATGGGGTCATGTTAGAACTTCAGGAGAAGAGCAAAAAACAATTCCTAGCTTAGAAATGAATTTATCTAACTGATTAATTTAAAAAAAAAATGAAAACTTCAGATATTTTCTGATTTTGTTTGCTTAATTCACAACATTCCTTTTTTACAAACCAATCCTAATCAAACCATTATTCTTGTTAAATATATATTAAATCCATTATATATTGACATTTTTACAGGAGCAATCTTCTTTTGTCGAACATTTATATTATAAAACCAATAACTTTCCCTGACTTGCCTTTTGATCTTCAATCTAGAACTACTTGTGAAAAAGTTTTATAACCATGGGTATCCACCGTTATTTTTCTTGGAGGATGAGAAGGGCAAAACATAATACCATGAAGGGGGTAATGGTTATCATCATTTAAAATGGACACAGCAATCAAAGTTCAAATCCTGGACGAGGTTGTTTGCATTTGACATTGTGCTAATACCCTAGGGAAAGGTAGGAATCTAACTTTACTTCCTCCAGCTATGGGAAAATAGTAGGACAGACTGAAGTAGTTGTTGACGACCATAGTCGAGGGCGACTTGAAGGCTCCCTTTTCAATAGCTACTATACCGAGGTATAGGGGAGGGTGCTACTTCTTTCCCTGGATTGCTCCACTTTACCCTTGATCCATACCTTATAATGCTGAGTGTTAAGCAGAGGTATCAAGTATCATTTTTTAAAGTCTTTGGTATAACCCAAGCTGGGATTGAACCCTGGTCTCCCAGACTATTGGTGAACACTCTACCCACTGGGACAATGAGCCTGTTGTTAAACTACACTTAAAAAATGACCTTAAGTTCACTTTCTGCTCATGTTGATATATATTTTTTAACTCTTGAGCTGGAGCATAGAATAAAAAATGTGAGGAAGTAGTGGCTTAGAGCCTTACGATTCATGCTGAGGAGGGAGTTTAACATTTTTTCTATATATGAGACTTGGCAAAATTTGTAAGTTGCTTTTCCTTACACAAGTGATAAACAATTATACTCATCAGCTCATCTAACACGTAACATCAACCAACTCGAAACATTCAACATAATTTCTATTATAAAATTCATCATCATGTTACGCCATCAGCATGGATCTCCCTAACCCTCTCCCGCCACCCCTCTCTATTATCCATTACTTCCGGCAGGTCTTCAAGGCTATGTCTTGTATTGGCACAGAGCTGTTGAATGTAGGTCCTAGCTGGACGTCCTGCTTTTGCTTGTCCATCTGAGGGGGTCCACAGGAGTACGTCACTTATGAGTTCATTTCTACTTCTCCAGTAGTGTCCCGCATGTTTGGTTCTTCTAAATTGGATAGTTTTCGTGATGGGTGGTAATTGGCCATACAGCTGCTGCTTTGTAGGGTGCTGCCTCCAGGACTTGTTCAATATTGCTCGCAGCATTCTTGTGTAGTTGCTGTCAAGCTTTTTCTCTATATGTTTAGTTAGCGTCCATGTAGTGCATCTATACAGCAGTATCGACACAACTGCTGCTTGAAAAAACTGGATTTCATTTTATTGGTCAGGTCTGGCTTCCATATGACTGATAGCCAATTGATAGCTATCCATGCATTTGCTAGTCGCATGTTAATGTCAGAATTGATTGATGAGACACTGCTTCCTAGGTAGGTGAACTTGTCTATTAGTTTCAGAGAAATATCGTTTTGTGTGGAGATTTCACCTCTTTGATTAAAGCACATGTATTCCGTCTTGTGTGCATTGACATGGTAGCCTATGCCTGCAGCTGCTCATTCCAGACTATGTAGCAGGATTTCAGCTTGGGCGGGTGTATTTGCCAGAAGTGCTATGTCATCAGCGTAGTCTGTGTCTGTAATTGTTTGTGCAGGGTATCTTCTGTTTCTTTCCTTTGTCAGCTTGAAATCATATGAGGACCCAATTTCAGTATTGGCTATAAAAGTCACAGCTCAGTATTTATTCAACATAATGTTTGGCTCATTTATGAGTTTTGTAACTGCCCCTAACTCATGTGTGACGAGCCTAATCAGCTGAGGCTGTAGAATACACAAATTGCATCTTTGCAGAGAGTAAGACCCCCTTCCTAATGAGTGTCCTAGATATGACGCTAAACAATTTGATAGTGGAGTTTTGGGGAATGTGGAGTAACTTTTCATTGCCATTACTCCAAGGTCCTCTCTGACCTGGAGTGGTAGCTCCTGATAGGGTCATATCAATAAAACTGTTTGATATTTAAACTGAGTGCAAACGAATGACTAATGCTAAATTGAATTATTAGAAATAGAACTATTTGACTACTTAACAGTGTATACACAAATGACAATTGTTTAATTGAAATGTTCATGATCCATAGCAATATTTGGAACCATTTGACTGTGTGCAAACAAATGATTGATATTGAATAGAATTATTAGCGTTAGATAGCAGTAATGGAGTGAGTAAAGTGGGACCATAATTTTAAATCTGAGGTTATAAACCTTATCAGCTAGCATACCACCAAGCATTTTTCATAGCTTTTCTTGTCTTTATTCATTATCATCATCAGTTTTTTCACACCAGCTCTAATTAGTGGTTTTCACTGAAGTCTGTCTCTTCTTGGACTATTTAGTATTCTAACTGATTTTAACAGTGCTATGGTCTGAATGGTCTTGATACTTCCTCTGATATTCAGTCTCTTTTTCAGGCCTTTAGGGACCATAATTATTATTACTACATGAATAAATATTATGGATAAAATGCCTCAGAACTGAAGAAATATGACTTGAAAACTAAGATTTGGTGAAATTTTTTTTATTATTCAATTTAACATTTCACTCATTTATTAGCTTCATCAGATAATTGACTGGAAAAAAGATTTTATATGTTGCTATAATTATCAGAAAGGAAGATATATATATATATATATATATATATATATATATATATATATATATATATATCCGAGTACATACCTATCAATCTCACTCTATTCATATACACCAACTCAAGCGTGTATGAATTTATTTGAGAAAATTATGCCATAAAAATATGATACAAAGAAATGAATATTATATAAAACACATTAACATGTAAATAGGTATAAAAACATTTCCTTTCATGGTATTATAGGACTTTACATTCCTATAATTTAAATTGGGTGGTATGCCACTTGTTCCCACAACAAAGATGGCGGACGCACACAAATATTCAGTGCTATGGTCTGAATGGTCTTGATACTTCCTCTGATATTCAGTCTCTTTTTCAGGCCTTTAGGGACCATAATTATTATTACTACATGAATAAATATTATGGATAAAATGCCTCAGAACTGAAGAAATATGACTTGAAAACTAAGATTTGGTGAAATTTTTTTTATTATTCAATTTAACATTTCACTCATTTATTAGCTTCATCAGATAATTGACTGGAAAAAAGATTTTATATGTTGCTATAATTATCTGAAAGGAAGATATATATATATATATATCCGAGTACATACCTATCAATCTCACTCTATTCATATACACCAACTCAAGCGTGTATGAATTTATTTGAGGAAATTATGCCATAAAAATATGATACAAAGAAATGAATATTATATAAAACGCATTAACATGTAAATAGGTATAAAAACATTTCCTTTCATGGTATTATAGGACTTTACATTCCTATAATTTAAATTGGGTGGTATGCCACTTGTTCCCACAACAAAGATGGTGGACGCACACAAATATTCAGTCTCGGGAAACCATTGACCAGCAGAACCATGTGACCTGCTTAAAATTATGTCCGCGTAAATTTCGTCCTGCATTTTTTGGAGCCGATTCCAAGACACATATTTTCTATAAATACGTCGTCTTCAAACATGCTTTCTCTTTTTCCTAATATCCATTGCAACGCTGATACGCTCTCTCCAGTGTGACACTCCTAGTCACGAACAGAAGTAAAAAACCAAAAAAATGGATAAGCCTCGCAGACTTTCATTTCTTCAAAACACTTTGACTATGAGACTTTTTCCAGTCTCGGCGAAACCGACTGTTTCGAACCACAAGAAGAAATAGACATTTTAAATATGTAATCAACCTTAATAGGATGTTTTCATTATTAACATTAATTTTCATTAATTATTTCTGTTGTTTAGTTGTGTTAGACACACACACACACACACACACACATATACACACAGAACTATTTTCTAACAATGTAGAATTAGCAATATTTTTAATGTATCAATGTAAGTTTTGTTATTGATATAAATTTATTTTGTTTGTCGCCTTGTTTTGAATGTTCCTTTTGTTCGTGCCGTTTCATATCTTCATTCATTTGCTTCATTCATGTACCTTTTTCCATGTGCCTTTTTCCAAGCCTAACATACCACTAAAGCAAACACATATACCGCAACTTCAACATTAAATTATGGGGAACTTGAATACCAAAAAACAGTCACCCACTACAGTGTATATATATATATATATATATATATATACTCACACACCATGAAAAGAACATTCTTATATATATATATATATATATATATATATAGGACTGTTTTGAACAAATCCTGGAAGCAGTACCCTCCAAAACAACAGCTTTACGGCCACTTACCTCCCAGCTCGCAAACCACAAAATTAAGATGAACAAGACATGCTAGGCACGGCTAAAAAAGTAAGGTCGAACTCATAAGCGACATTTTCCAGTGGAAGCGTACACAAGGACACACCACTGTTGGCCGCCCATTAAAAATTTACATCCATCAGTTCTCTGCTGACACTAAGTGCCGTCTTAAGGACCTTCTTGTTGCGATTGCTGATAGGAACGAAAGTTGAGATAGACTCAAAGCAATTCGTACTAACAGCACAATTTGATTATATATATATATATATATATATATATATATATATATATATGTAAACGCAAACGTTGACCAGATGTATGCGTTAAGGAGTTCCCTCCCCTTTTTCACTTTTATCAAGTTGTTAAAATCAATTAATTTTTAATTCATTTAAAATCAACGAAAATAAAGAATAGTAAACATTTTCTCAATGAAAAGTGAAACAAAATTCCAAAGATATACCGTTTTTAAAGCTAGGCTTTTGTTATTACATACAGACAAAATTTTGAAAGTTAGTTTCATTCATCATTTAATTCTTTTTTTTTTTTTTTACGATAAATCAACAAATATCCTTAAACGTTAGAATTGATTATTATCAAGGGAGCTAACTTTGTAATTTCAAAGTTTCTTCCCTTACATACTAAAAACATGAGAAGATTTAGAATAAAAACAGAAAAAAAAGCTTTCTGACAAATGCAGAGCTTTCGCTGTTATCAGAAAGCGATTTTTCAAAGTAAATAGCTTAACCGATCTGTTCGAGAATGTCAAAATAGATGACATTCTGTCCTTCTTGAGAGAGACAGAGTTGTACCAAAAATATGACAGCTTAAAACTGATTAATCTTGTGCAAACAAATGAAATCCTGCTAATAGAAAATTTTACCAACCTAAGAATTCGTTTTGAAATCTTTGGTTGAATATGTATGTATATATAGACAGAATTTGGCGTTAAATGACCTACAAGGGTTGATATGCCATAAAACCCAAACAACCAACCTACCAACTATCCAACCAGAAAAAAAAAATGCAACTATTTTTACATTAAAAAGCAAATCTCTAAATAGAACATTTTAGATACTCTTTTCTTTGGTTTGAAATTTTAATCTGAATATTTTTCTCTGCTATCTTAAATATTTCATGATTTAATCTTATCATAAAAATTATTCTTACTATAAAGGATCAAAAGTAACTAAAAGCACAGGGCTTCCAGCAAGGTCTAAGTTTAATAGCAACTAATTATGAGAAATAAAAACTTGTTCTTATCTTTATATACCCAATGAAAGTATAAGAATATAAGACTGGTGAATTTTTACCTTTGATATAAAGAAATTTTAAGGGATAAATTTCAATATAAAGGAATTTGGAAGGAATAAAATTTGTTGAATTGAGTGACACAAAAGCCAAGTTTAGTATTTAACTGGGTAATGTTTTTAAGCGGCAATATTAAATGATATTTTAAACAGTAAGTTCAGCAGCTTTTTAGTTCGGATACTGATTTGAAAAGATAACACAGACAATAAGTTTTTAAAAAGGAATTTTATACAAAAGAAACAAGAAAGGAATAGAAAAGATAAAGTGTTGTAAATTTTGTACAATTTGCAGGAACTTATCTGAGAGAGTGTCTGGGGAAACAAAGTTCTTTGAATTTGAACATTTTTCTTTTCTTTTTTTGTTTTGTAGAAATGTTTCAGAGTTCTTTGAATTTGAGTATTTTTTTTTGTTTTGTAGAAATGTTTCAGAGTTCATTTAATTGTGGGTCTTCTTTGAAGTTCTTTTCAGCAGAATTCACGGATGAATTTTCATTCAGTTGTTTAACTTGGTAGAATTTGAGTAGTTGACTTTCATTTAATTTTAGAAGTGAGTGATGAAAACCATCTCCTAGCTTAAGTTTTTAGTGCTATTAGTTTGGTCCCCAAATTCATACTGGGGGTCTGAATAGTAGTTCTTGACAAAGAGGAGGGAGGTAGCTTTTTGATGCTGTATTGTCTGGGATTACTTCTCCCTTTTCCACTAAGGCCAAATCAAGTGCCGCATGTGGTCAGCTTGATTTGTTTCTCAGAAATAAATTTTTATTGATAAAAATTTGTTTGTAACTCAAACTCTGTGAACAGTAGTCTATTTTGAACTTTTTCTCTATATTTCAATTTTCTCTTCACAATTTTTACTACTTAACAAAATGTGTTCAAAGAACCTTTTTAACTGAAGTAATTCTTCACATCACACTTGAATCCAAGTGAAAAAGTCACAGAAAAAAAAACCCAACTCAAAAAACGAATCTTGAACCAAAATATTTACTCAATAAATTCCCTTACATCTCACTAAACAAAAAAACATATTTCTCTTCAAAACTCTACCTTAACCTGTCACCATAAATTAATTGTGACATTTTTTCCTTGACATAATTCTGACTTTTCTTTTCCTTTGACTTTAATACTAGCTTATAAAAATATATATACTTCCTCTTGTATTCATGGAATCTTATTTATTTTCCTGTTCATTCCAAAAATGAAGATAAATTGATTGTGCTCAGTGGTAAACATTTTTAGTTGCCATTAACTTTGTAGTTTTTTTTTTTGACGCCAGTTTCATTTCAAAGAGATTTTTAGACAGCAGTTTTTCTCTTCAACATGTTTCATTAAAAGCTATAGACAACATTTTTTTAACACTTTCTTTTTTATTGATTTTTCTTGTAATGCAAGATTTCTTGAATTTGGTTAAATTTTATGCAAATCTTTCTCATTATTCATAATAAATATCTTGATGTATATATTTACCCAAACCCTCTGCACAAGCAGAGGGTTTGGGTAAATATATACATCAAGGTGATTCAATGTCAATTTTTTTAGTGGAGTTTAACAGGTTTGAATTCTAAGATTTCGTTCTCCTTGACTAGTTGTCATACTAAAATTAAATTGTAGGGCAGACTTGTCCAACTATTTATCCATAGCTGGAGGGAAAATAGTTGGATACATACCTTTGCCAAGGGTATCAGCAGTTTATGAAATACAAATAGCTTCATCCTGGATTTGATTTCAGGTAGCTATGCCCATTTTGTATAATGATTACTATTATACAATAAATGTCTAGATGAAACAACTTCATTCTAACAAGTTAATTTTTGTAATTCTCAGTCAAAGGTGAAATATAGAAAATAGTGGTTCAAAACAAAATAATTTTGTATACTGCCCAGACAAATATTATACTAGACTAAATTGAATACACTAATTACAAATCAGTATCCAAATTTGTAATTGCCTATCAGGTTTTTGAGATATATGCATGATTTATATATTAATAGTATATTTGAATTGAACCTTTTTTTATTCAATGGAAAAATTATAGTATTAGTACTATTTCATAATATTTTTTCTACATAACTTGGAAAAATATATCATTAATTTAAATAATTGGTTCCATTTTGTTTAAGGAAAATTTTATAAAGTCAGAATGTGTAGCTATTAGATAAAAAAATGTTTGCATCTTATCTGTTATGTAAGTACTGTTAAATAAAAAAAACAAAGATAGAAATTCTGATGTTATGGCTCTTATATAACATATATTTTGGCAGCAATATTTCACTTGAGTATGTTTAGATGAAAACCACAGACAGCATTCTATTTAACAATTTCTTATGGATTTTTTCCTGTTTCTTGCAGAAAACTGGCCACAAGTCATATTTTTTTCATCATGTTTCCACTGGTAAAAGACTGCTTTTTGTCTTCTTATAAATGTGTTTGCTGGTTCAAAGCTCAGCTTCCTTTTTGTCAGTAATTAACATGGTCGGTTAAATTTATTTAAAAAAAAAAATTGAGTTAAAAAATTGGTTTATCTTAATGCAGATTATACATTGAGCCATCTCTGTAAAGCCTTGGTCATTAGTATGTCCACTTTGTTGTAAACTTTGATGTGTATCCGCCAAACCATGCGACATCTTTGTGTCATTCCCATTTAGCCTTTTTCTCAAGGTGTTTTATTTAAGTCTAAGTGATGCAACCATACAAAAGTGGCTGTAAACGTGGAAAAATTACTGTTTTATTTTATCAGAGGGATTAGATTTCCATATGGTGGTGACCTGTCAATAGCAGTCTGAGCTTTATCAATGCATATGTAAACATCACTTTCAGTAGATGAGATACTGCTGCTGAGGTATATGAACTGGACATAGCATTGTTTTATACTTAGTGGAAAATGAAATAAAATTTTATTTGTTTTGAAGATAGAAAATTAAATTTGAGTTGCTACAGTTTAGATTAGTCCTGTACAAGAGTAAATGAAACAAAATATAGGAAGAGAGCCTACCTGCCTTGAAAAACAGCATTCCAGTTTCTATCATTTATTTGGGCTTGAATGCCAACCACTAACACTGTTGAAAAAAATGTACCATTGGCCTAATGAGTAGAGTGTTCGCCAATGGTCCAGGAGACAGGTTCAATCCCAGGTCGAGTCATATCAAAGACTCAAAAAATGGTACTTGATGCCGTTTTGCTTAGCACTCAGTACCATAAAGTAAAGGTCAAGGGTAAAATGGAGCAATCTGGGGAAAGAAGTTGCACCCTCCCCAACACCTTGGTTTTGTAGCTATTGAAAGGGAAACCTTTTGGTTGCCCTTGACTAAGGTCGCCAACTTTACTTACTAGGGTGAGTCAAAAGTTTTGCAATATTTTGGTAGGATATGCTAGTTTCAGGGTATATATTATGTGATTAAAGCAGTTAAAGACATGGAAGGTAGCCACTGTGGTTGGTAGTATTGTGGTACTATTTACCAACCCCTCCGCTCGGGCAGGATATGACACAAGGTCAATTTTTAAGCAGAGTTTAACAGGTTTGAATTCAGAGTTTTCCTTCTCCTAGACTAGTTGCCTAACCAAGGCTGAAGAACCTAGTCTGTCCTACTATTTACCCATAGCTGGAGGGAGAATAATTGGATTCATACCTTTCCCAAGGGTATTAGTGCAATGTGAAATGCAATCGGTCTCGTCCAGGATTTGAACTCGTATCGCCGCGTTCATTTCCTACGGCGATAACGACTACACCACGGGTAGTATTGTGGTAGTTGGTGTGCTTACATGTGCATTGCTTCACTCTGTGTGTGATTTGAAAGCCACATAGATGAATGTGCAACTTAGTCTAATTTGGGAACTAATGCTATATGAGATTGAACTGGGCCATAATGCTGCGGAAACAACACAAATCATTTATTGTGCGAAAGATAGAAGGCATAGTTGGTCACAGTACAGTAACCAGATGGTTCAAGAAATTTCATTCTGGTTGCACGAACCTTGATGATCAAGTAAAGTCAGCTAAATCTAAAAAAATTGGATTTCAAGGCTGTGCAATAAGTCACAGAAGAAAATCTGGTGAATAGCATTCAGAGAGTATCAGGTGAGCTTGGCATTTGACAGTGTCGTTTGTTGCCTTCATAACCTTGGCAAAAGCATCTGGAGCTTCTGAATTGTGCCTTATGTTAGCAAAATATTGCAAAACTTTTGACTCATCCTAGTGTTCATCCTTGATAAAAGTGTTCAGATATAAATACAATTTTAAATACTGATTCTCAAGGCTGATATATCTTTCTTAGGAAGCTCGACAACCACTTTTTAGTCTCTCAGCACACAGTAAAACGTTTAGTAAAAATGTCCAATACTTTGTGTTAAAACTGTAAACAGAAATAAAATTAGGGAGTTCCTATGGCATAAGTGGCTAAAATCTATCACTTTTGTCACCCCCTTGTTGAGCAACATACAATTTTTCTAAGGAGTTCACTTTAGTCATAAACTGTTATGCTTATTTTTGCCCTACCCAACAAAAAAGATTAAAAGCTGATTTGTTGTTTGTGACTTAAAAAATTCTCAGTGACTTTTTCCATTAATTGCTAAATTATCTATTAATATCATATACTTATCTGAGACACCTATAATAAAAATGCTAGTCATTTTGAAAGCAAACATACAGGGTGTTTAAAAATTCCTTAATGATATGATTTTAAAGTTTCTACCTGTTCACCATTCCTTTCAACATACTGGAATATTCCCCAGGTGATTTTCAAAATATCAGTTCTGCTTTTCTAATAAAGATACTTCCATAGGAATATAAACATTTTTTATCATCTATGGGAGATTCCAATAATGTGTAGACAGGGAAGGTGTCAAAAACAGTTCCATTTCAAACAATTCAGTTTAGCATAAGTACACAATTTAATTGCTAAAAACATTTCTATTTAAGCAATTCAGTTTTGTCAAACAGTTCTAATTCAAACAATTCTGTTTAGTTCTATTTAACCCATAGATAGGGCCCTATCAGGTGCTACCGCTCCGGGCCAGAGTGGACCTGGGAACAATGGCAATGAAGGGGTGCTTCACATTCCCCAAAGCTCCAACGTCACTGGAACCTCACCATCAGATCGTTTAGTGTCATATCTGGGACATTCATTGGAGGTGGGGGGGTTACCCCTCTGCAGAGTTGCAGTCGGTGTATTCTACAGCCCCAGCTGACTGGGCAACTTAGGTAACCAGTCTAGGAGAAAAAAAGCTCTGAATTCAAAACCAGCTTTACTCCACTTGCCCTTGTGTCACACCCTGCCCGTAGTTGGAGCTGTTGAGTAAATACGTATGTAACATGGAGCAATACTAAGATAAGTTTATTAAACAGAACACCTTGCAATTTAGAAATGGTTAAGTTAATGAAAACTAGTGTATAGTGAGTTTGTTCCTCACTGGTTGCTCTACAGTCTTGCTAGACTAGGGTAAATTTACTATGTATTGCAAAGCCTCCTTTCTATGGAGTAAGAATCAGCAAGCAGATCTCACAAAACATTATCACAGCAATGAGTGGGATCCTCACTGTGAGGTTTTTACTGGTGGTCTTGCTCTATACATGCTAAGCTAAGGCACAGTAAAGAGACATATCAATGTGAAATAGTAGCAAGCAAATTAGATTGTACAGCAGAGGTGTAGAGATCAATCTTCATTCTAGGTGCTTAATACTTTTTTGTGAGTCTGCGCATGTGTGTGAGCTAAATTTAATAAGACATGTTGAATTGAAATCTTATTTATTTAAAAGCTTTTCTTGAATTGAGTTTGATCACTGGGGACACCACTAGGCTACAAAAACTCACAAGAGGAAAAAAAATAGTGATATTGGATAGTGGTTGTATGTAATTCGCATATGAAGGAATGGGATATATTTATATAGTCATTCTACGTGGGGAAAAGGGATATAGAAAAAAAATAGGTACCCCATTCACACAGCCTTGTGCTGCATCTATGCAAAAAAGCTAAGTAAATTACAACAGAAAAAATGGGGAGGGGGCTCGAGAGGTGTAATAGTTGGCAAGCTAGACTAGCAAACCTACATGAGTGAGTTTGATTCTTATCGGGTGCCCCATTCATACATCCTTGTGCCATATCTAAGCAGAAAGCTTAGTAAATTTTGGGCATCTCTGATGGAGTAATGGTTAGCAAGCTAGACTAGCTTTTTCACAAGAGAGTTCGATTCTCATTGGGTGCCTCATTCATACACTTGTGCCACATCTGAGCAAAGCGCTTGGTAAATTACTACAGAAAAAATGGGGTCTCACAGGGTGCCCCAATCACGCGGCCTTTTGCCACATCTACGTGAAAAGCTTAGTAAATTACTTGAAAAAACAAAATATGGGTACCTTGTGTTAACAAGCTTAATTAGTAGGATAATGTTAGTATGTTTTATTTTTACAAGGTGCCCCGGTCTTCCGGCCAAACTAAGCAAAGCTTCGTAAATAACTCGATTTGAAACGGAATAACTCTTCTAGGTAACATTATAACAAAATCAATACTTCTTCCATTAATTTTAGAAAAAATAAGGCATCATTTTAATTTTTCTTATAATCTATAAACCTGATTTCGGTCTATTTTCCACATTTTCCGTCTCTTTGCATAACTTTACTGTCGGGCTTACGAAGGCTTTGGATCGACCACTTTTTCGATCTTACAGCACATTGAATATTTCGCGATGTTCTCTTCTAGCGAGCTTGTAGCCCGATTACAACAGATCTCTTTGCTTTTAAATTCATCTCTCCTCAACCGCTAAAATTGGGGAGAAAGAAAGAAAAAAGAGGAGGGACAGGGCTACCTATATTCGGCACGTTTACTTCCTTTTCTTTTAGATATGCTGCACCCTGTAGGTTGTTAAATAAATAGATAAATAAATATTTATTGTTTCGTCTGATATGTAATGCATTTCATTGTTTTCCCGGTTACACAAATAAATCCATTATCTTTTCGTATTTTCCCCCTGTTTTTCCTAGTCAGATTGGGATAAATTATCAACAGTAAAGTAAAACTCCGGCGTGAGAATTTTATTTTTTTTATTTAGATTGAAATCATCCTTCGATTTTTTCTTCCATTTTTCCTTATATTTCGGTTGAAGAAAGATACAGAGTAGAATAAAGAATTGAAAAATAACAAATACAGCCCCCAACCACCAAAAAAACCGTACAAAAACAGAATGATATACCAATAATTATTAATATTAATAGATATTTAAAATAATATCATTAGATTTTTGTTTTCTTTTTTTTTTCAGACACGGTAATTTTTGTTAGGCGACTCAGTTCGGGTTTTTATAAGCACTTCAACTACAAATCATCACACCTTCATTTCTGTAAAATATTCGTTGAAAGTTCCTTTCGTAAATATTAAATATCTAATAAGTACCATAAATAGTCATTCTTTCGAAATTTAATCACAAATTTAAAAAAAAAAATATATATATATATATATATACAAAACACAGTTCTCACTTCTAGAAAGCTTACTTACCAATGCTAAAGATTATATACAATTATAAAGGCATGCCGGTACAGCTTACTCGCGATAGCTCAGTTGGCAGAGCGGAGGACTGTAGTTGGGAAAAAATTGATAGCAATCCTTAGGTCGATGGTTCGAATCCGTCTCGCGAGAGGGCAAATATTTTTATCCTTATTTTGTATTATTGATGCGTAAAGTTTATATTATTCGGAAGCTTAGAATTTTGCCTGTCTTGTGACAGTGTTTTTATTTTGGGAATATATTTTTTTACATTGGGTTTAATCCAGGTAATACCATAGTTACTTCGCAAATCTTTAGTTATTTTCAGAATAAGAAATACCTATTTATTTTTTAATATAAAAATATAAAAACACTATTAAATAAAACATTTCAATTTTTTATGTTTACAATTAGACGACTTTTGTTCCCGTTGTAACAGTGATCCATAATGATATTAATACTTCTATTTAGAAGTTGAAGGATTATAATTAGCATTTTATAGTTTCTTTTTACAGTCATATCAATGATTTGAATTATTAAAAAAGGAGACATTCAGTGCAAATCCAAACAAAATTATCCTTCAGTTGGAACTTGGACTGGAAATTGCCTTATTCTGTAAGAGTATTTGAATGTATTGTTGCTGTGACTTGCCGTTTGTTTTTTTGTTTTTTTACTGGATTACTTTTGTTAATAAGCTCTGAGATTTTGATCATAGATAAATGAATACATGTTACGTGGTGCATTCAATAAGTTTCCAGACTTTTTTGTACAGGCATTTAAAATTGTCGTACTCAAAAATTCAGTATGTCATTGCTATTCATATAATGAGATGACTGACCAATTTTTACGATTTCAGGCTCAAATGAACAGCTACAGCAGCAATTGGAATACACCCTACTAAAGCCTGATTGTCACAGCTGGTGAATTTCAAAAATTCTTTAGAAGAACAATATGCAATAAAATTCTGTTTTAAACTTGGAAAAAATGCCACAGAAAAGTATGGAATGCTTCTGACTGCTTTTTGACCATCTTGCATGAATCGAGCATCAGTTTTTGCGTGGCATAAGAGATTCAAGGAAAGCAGGGAGTCTGTGAGGGATGATGAGAGGTGTGGGAGGAGTAAGGAAGTCAATACATCAGAGATGATTGGCCAAAGGGTTAGGGTTAATATTGTGACGGCAAATTAAAAAAAAAAGATCCCCGGATGAGCAACCATTTAAAAGCGTATGGGAACTGGTGCATTTAAATATTGTTATCACCAAACGGGGAATTTATTTTTTTCGCACGTGTGAAGACGGGGCGGTCTGGCACTTGATCCCTCGTAGAATAAGTCCTTGTTCAGAGTCCTTTCTCGGGCATATAGGAACTGGCATATTATGTGGGGGTTAATTTAGGGCTAGACTGACCGCCGTTGGCAAGGGGTATCCGAATTTCCCACAACACGCACACCCACCAAGGCCACTTGTTCTTCCTACCCCTAGAACAATGGAAGATATGGACCTCTAGGTTTAGATATAATAATATTAATTATAGTAGTCGACAACTCCGGTTTCCCGTATTATATTTTTAAAGGAATTCATAGGACAATTTAAGCGAGAATGACATAAGGCGGAAGAAGCTGAAAAAGAAACATGAAATAGCAACTTGACATATACGACACAAATGAACAACTTCAACGCGTGGGAACATTAAAATATATCAATCTTTTTACTAACACGCGGATACACATATTAAACGTGTCGGCTATACTATTAGCGGACAATACATGATTCTAAATGTCTTTCTTCCATTTATCCTTTCCTTTAGTCTTTCTTTAAATTGAGAGAGAGGGAGAGTATATAATTGGGTATAGGGAGAAACAGTCTTATAGTTTGCTTATCTTTTCCGATGGATTCCTGTGGGAGTTCAGAAAGAGATTCCGTCGTTCTTCAATAGCGATGCTTTTTAGCTGGACGACGCCGCCCAGTGCAGACGTCTCACTGCGGCTCTAGAATAGCAGCAGCAACAGCATGGACACACGAGGGAACCCATCTAATTTATGGATTCCTTGCAAGGAATCCCAGTTGAATATAAATTAGATGCATTCAACATGCCTCGCACAGGCACAACTTTATGTCACCCCAAAATTGGCTATGTCGATCTGACGCGTAATCCCGATCTCGACACCTAGCTCCCATTTTAACTCTGGGCCACTTTAATGGAGAAAGCGCATACTCTCCCCAAATACCAGACACGAAACTCACGGTAACATCTAAAGTTCAATTCCTACAATTGCAACATGTCTTTCGTTAAACCAACGAACACAATCCCTCACACGTCCGACGACACACGCTGCCATCTCAACCATCTCAACTTCTTATAACTCAATTTCGTCTCAATGCTCACAATCTCTGCTCGAGTCTTGCAGCACCAAAAGCAAACCCAATATTCCATGCTGCAAATAAAAACCTATTCATAAAAATATATTTCGACCTTCGGCATCTTATCTTCTTCATCATCCTTCCTTTAATACCTAACAACAATTAGCGAAAGACCTTACACTCTTAGCGAGGAAACAACTCAACGTAAACACGCACACACGTTACAACCATTCCTCGCTAACAACAACAAAAACTCCGGCTAAACTACTTCCTCTAAAAGTTCAAAAAAGATCTTGGCGAGAAGTTAGTATAATGTGTGTGTGTATGTGCGTATGAAGATGAAAATTACAAGAAGTCTTTCTTTTCTGCTTGTCGGGTACTCTCTGCTACAGGCCGACTTCCAAAAAGGGCTAGAAAAAATAGTTCTTTAGAGGAAGATGGAATCAATGCACTCTGTCCGCTGATTGGTCAGTGTGTGGCCAAATCGCTTGGCGGGGGCATTGATTCACGAGAGCAAATAGATCTGTGACTGCTACAAAGAGATATGTGAAGTGTGACTGAAGCTATTCCATAAGAAAATGAGAAGGCAGAAAGATGGTAAACTTTCTTTAGTTGCGACTATGAATGTTGTTTCTTTGGATGTGTGGACTGGCAGTTGTCATTATACTGAAGTGGAATTTTAGTCGATGTTAGAACGTCGATATTGTCACCAGTGTATCTATTACTTTGGAGTGTTTGCGAGGATTAGCATGTGTCGTTTATTGGTCGTGTTGCTGTGCGTTGCTGTGTCCGGCTGTCTGAGAGGGTATTACCGTCGAAAGCGGGAAATAAATAGGTCTCCTAATCACGTGACAGGCTCCAAATGAAAGATTTTATTTTTGCGTTCGACAAATTCGAAACAAGTTCATTTGGAGTTCAACTGTGCAAATGTAGTTGAAAACACCGACACATGACTATTCTGTCCAATCTAGTTCCAGAAACCACTTATTTAATTTTTCACTGAAGTTTGCGTTTATATGATTTTGATTCACTTTGTGTGTGTGCGTTTCTTACATATTCATGCATTCCTTTTAGGTTGTAGAATATAGGATTTTATATCCTACACATCTTTTCAAGATTGAATTTTCTTTTTAAATGTCATTATTTAAAAACAAGTGATGTACGTATTTACCCAAACCCTCCGCTGCGGCCAGAATGTGACACAAAGTTAATTTTAAAGCGGATTAACGCTAGTTGGAATTCAAAGTTTTCCTACACAGAAACTGCTTGCTTTACCAAGACTTAAAAACACAGTCTGCTCTGCTATTTACCCATAATGATTCTGTCAAGTATTTTCTTATGAAAGTCAAAGCAAATAATGGAATAGAGTTTTTTTTTTTAAATTAAAAAACAACAACAAAGCAATAAATAACAAAAACAAAACAATAACCCCCCCCAAAAAAAAACCCCAACCGCACGTTTAAATTTTACCAACTATAACTTTCTATGCAATGATATTTCAAAATCATGCATTATTTTTTTGTAAGCATTCTTGGTCTAGCACAAAAAGCCTTAATTAACAAATTAAGTTAATAGTACCTGCTATGGTCAAACATATAAGAAGTGAACACTGTCATCGCTCTTAACTTCGTTGCTTACAATATAATCTGTAGAAGATATTTTCCAGCATAAGTTATTCATAATGAATTGAATACGACTGTTATCTTCTAAAATATCTAATACTATGTTTAAAGGTCACGTTGAAATGTACTGTCAAATCAATAAATTTTAGTATATTGTCATTTACTAACCTTAGCATAGTTTATCATAAAGCCAGAGGTATAGGGTATCCAGTTAGAATCGAACTCACAAACAATGGACCGTTAGCCTAGATCGCTATCCATTACACTCCGCGAAATACCTAATAATTTTTTTTTTGTTTAACAAAATATCAACTTTTAATTCAAATTTAATTTGTATGAACAAAATAAAAAAATTAGTGTCAGCCAATTTTACCTTGGGTCCGTCCTGAAGCTTTTCAAATTTTTTTTCCAAAAGTTTAACATTTACTTGTATCCAGGTTAAAAGAATACCTTGAAATTGCATTCTTTATGACAATTTAAAATTTTAGTGAATTTTTGAAAATTTATGCTTATTGAGTTTTTCCCTAACATTTTAACATGAAATTGGGTTTGTTATAAGACTTGATAAGGCTGTTTTTTTTATTTCTATCTAATAAAATCAATCAGATTTAATTTAGATACCTTTGAAAAATTAATGGCCAAAGCTTTTTGCAACAAAGGTTCGATTTTCCAAAGATTAAAAATTTAAGTAGCTCTTACTCCACGACCATATGTTTGAAGCCTTCCATCAACTCCACTTATATAATTGGTTTGGAGAAGTCAACCAAACACCTTAATTGATTAGAAATGTCTTTTATCCTGAAAGGTGGGGTGGGGGGCTTAAAATGCAAAGAAAAAATGTCGTTGGCAAATGGGCCCTTGTATTTCCAGATCAGCTTTCTTAATTCAGAACATTACAGTACATAAAAAGTTATGGGTTTACATACATCCCCTGTATGGGTCAACCCATAGTTGATATTTTATCCACCAAGGGTTTCTATCACTTTGTATCTAGTCTGTAAATTTTATAAAGAAAAACAATCTATCACTTATTAGTATTTGGCTCACTTATTGATTTTATAAGAAAAATGCAAAATGTAAATCAGTTACATAAATTCCTATTCTTTAACTGTCCACAATAAAACAGTAACAAATATTTCCAGCTTCTCTTTTTCAATTTTTTTCCATTCCTTAATAAAAACTTTCTCAAAAACACATAAAAATATATTTTCACCATAAACGAAATACAAGTTATTTGTAAATAAATAGCATTTGTTATTTTAACTTAGACACAGGTAAGTTGATTTAGTTGTTACTTTGAATATTTCACCAGGGTAACAAGGGTGAAATAAATGCTCACGTACCCTTGGAAGAAGTCTCTTGTAAATGATATTCTTTTAGGGGTACATGTAACTAAATTGAGTCCTATAACTATTTTAGATTTATACAGAGATGCACCTTGCAATATGTCCTCATCCATTCTAATTAATATCTGAGTCCTGAATGACTATATTTATTCTTATTTATTTGATGTTATCTTTAATAAATATTTGTATGTCTTTAAATAGCATGAAATCATAAAAATATAATTTATAATTAAACAATAGATTATCCCAAGAGGGAAGGTTTAGTGCTCTTTTAGATTGAAGAAAGCATGGCATTGAAAATTGTATTACATTATAGTGACAGAATGAAGATAGAATTTATGTTCATAATGTTTTCACATGTTTAGAGATATTTAAGTATTATGCAAATAATGTGCTTGGTGTTTACCTTAAATTTTCCTTTTCTATTTTAACAGAAAGATAAATAATGAGTTGTTCCATTGGAAATTTTCTTAAGTTGAATTGCCATGCTGGTAAGATCAAAAATGTTTCAAAGATTTATATTGATGAATTCTACTTTGAAGGAAATTGAGTTGTTCAACATAAGAAAGATTATAGTTGTTATGGTAAAGATTTGTGAATTATGTTTCAATTAAGAACCTTGATGTGAATGTCAAGTTTCTTCAACAAAAAGGGCCGGCTGCCCAATTTTTTTTGCAGAGTCGAGATGACATTTGCTAGATTTCAATAAATGACATAATCTGTGAAATTGAATGACCATCATCTGAAAATACTCAACGATTTTATTTGCTCTCAATCTGATGATATTGTGTACAAAGCTTGATAATATTTTTATGTGAAGTCTATTTTATTTTGTTGAAGATTTATTTTTAGAATTCATGTTTTTAAGACATTGGAGAATTTTGTAAAAACCCTTAAAAGTAAAATATCAACTTTGGGATTGACCCCAACAGGTGACACATGTGCGCCTATAGTTTTTTTTTCTGTACTATAACTCTCTAAATAAAAAAAAGCTGTTCTGGAAATACAAAGGCCCGTTTACTAATAACAACATTTTTATTGCAGGATTGACACAAACATTTTAAAGCGAATAAATGTCAAAGTCTTTGAAATTGTCGCACTTGTAAATCCGGACCTTTGTAGCAGAGATTTCTGCAATTTTTCCTTTTCAGGGGATCCAAATCAAAATTTAGGATGAATATGAATATTCCATTTAAAAAATGTAACCTCTCCTCCAGATGTTATATATATATATATATATATATATATATATATATATATATATATATATGTATATGTATGTATTATTATTATTATTAGTTTTCTATGATTTTGATGTTTCTGTAATGAGTGATTTAGATCTAAAACTCGAAATATATTCAATATTTTCCAGTTTTTTTTATTTTCTTACATTTTCAATCCCCTCCCCGTTAAGAATGAAAGACGCTTCTCATTAAATGAATTCAGAGTATTTGGTTGACAACTTAAACACTATTATTGGAGTGGAGTAGATGGAGAGCTTTAAATATACTCGTATGGTCGTGGAGCGAAAGCAACTTAAATTTGTGAACATTAACCCTAAGAGGATTTTTTTTTTCAAAGATTTTTGAACGTTAATTTTTCAAAAGTATCAAAGTTAAAACATTTGGTTCTAATTGATTTTAAAACAATTTAGAATGGAAATAAGATCCACCCAAATAACCAAAACCAAAAAAAAAAATTTAAAAAAATAAATAATACCCCGACCTTCCCAAACCTTTAACAAAGTTAATTTCAAAATGCAAGCCTCCAAAATTGGAAAAACTCCCATAAAAACTCAATTTTCGGAAATTCCCTATGATTTCAAATGGTCATAAAATAAAAATGATCCATGCTATTGCGTTGCAATTTTCAGGAGTTATTTAGTATATGACTATATACTTATGGTAAAATTTTGGGAAAAACTTGAGGTACTTCAGGACAAACCTTGATAAAATTGGCTGGTATTGACCCATTACTAATATTCTAATGACTTTTTTTAAAAAAGGTTCACTTGTGTAGGTGCCCGATTTTAATTAGACTTTAGTGGTTTAGAAAAAAAAAAAATTAAAAACAAAATATGTAAAATAAAGAATATAAATTAAGATTTTTCTGATTATGAAAGGATTTTTGACCACCTAACCCCGGGGCTCCAAATTTCTAATCAAGAGCCATATTCTCCCTATGGTTTTGTGTTTTTCACGCTTTTCTTTTTACCGTCAGCCTTAACCGAAAAAGACCAATTTTCTCAACGTCTCATTGAACCCGGAGATATCGAAGTAACGCACAAACACCCCAATTCAATAAAACATTGACTTGGTCAGGTACTTGTATCTAAATTACTCTAAACTCTTCACTCAAAGAAACTGGACTGTAAATTCCTCTAGGACTTTCTTTTAAAGAATATAAAATAAAACCGGTACGTGAAAAGAAATGGTGTTAGCTTCTTTAATTTGCGAATTGTTATCATTTTTCCAACTTGTGAAAACATACGTACAACTGTTGTCCTATGTGAGTCACAGTACTTGATTGTGGCGTTCGTTCTGTGACTATCACATCCGCTTCCGGCTTGTGGGTTTATCAACTCCTTCAGTGCCCAAGATGAGTTGAAAAATCTTCAGATGGAGGATGACACAATCTATTCAGAACTTCTTCCGAAGGGTGAGATGGTTCGTTGGAACAAGTTACCTGGGTGTTGGTAACTCAAAGATCAGAAATATTTTCCGTTAACAATTAACAACTATTTATTGAAACACAAATGTGTAACATAAACATATACAATATTTAGATATATAGAAATTGTCACTTTTTGTTGTATTTAGGAGACAGACCAATGAGCTATCTGGCTGGTGAAGTCTTTCTATCGTTTTTGAAGAGTCAGGTTTTTGTTGGAGAGGCTTTAGTTCTTGGAGAGATTTCTTTTCTTATTCTCTTGTCTTCGGTAGGAAGATCGGATCTCTTCTCTCCTTCAACCTTAAAACCATACATTTATAGAGGATTCTCCTGGGAACAAACATTCTCGAATGCTTAACCAATCACAGTTCATTTCGTATTCTTCTACAACTTTTTAACTTGTCAGCCAATCAAATGCGCTGATCTACGTCTGTAGCCAGAGTATCCCTTTTTGGTCATCCAATAAAACTACAATATAGGAACTTGGTTAGTGAAGGGTCCCAGCCCATGATTTGTGAGGGAGTATCTCTTTTCACTTTAACCAAAACAAAAATAAAAAAAATGATTTGACATTTTAACTCCAACAGGTGGGGAAGAGATGTCATAATTTAAAATGAATAATGCATCGATAAAACTCCAAATTTGCTACTTTTTGCTTTGAGAATTTGAAAGTTCGAGTACTACAAACCTCTAACTGGCCTTTTAAATTGACTTTTGAATTTCTTTCAAAGTCCATAAATCTCTTTGATATTTTTATAAAAGGAAAATTACATTTTCCTAATTAAAAAAATGCATCATACTCTACCTAAGTTTTTAGCACCAGTGAATACCTCATATTTTCATTTAACAAATACACCCACAAACCCATAGGTCTTTCGACAAGACTAAGGAAAGCGTCACATTTCTCACTAGTGTGTTGCTTTTTTCTTTTCTTTTTGCTTTAAGGTTTTTCAGATATGGGCTGTTTTCTCCTGATCTATTCAATTTCAGACCATTGTCGCCATATGTGTTGTTTTTAATACAATGTCTCGGCCGGTCGCTTTACGTTCTTTTGAAAATTTATCTCATGCATTTGTCTTAAGTTTCATCTAGCCCATCTTTTTTTCACATTTAACGTCATAAAGACGGAGAGAGAAAATTTCATTTTTCGTTTGTATTATAGTGTAACTTAGAACTTTAAATTTGTTATTTATATCTGAACCAAAGTCTACTAATATCTATGGTACACTTTGCATGCATTCTAATCAATGAAACATCTGATTCTAAAAATCTCTTGTGTCTAAGTTGATCTCGTGTTTTAGTCGACCTTTGCTTTTTTTTCACTAAAACACTAATTTATGGAATCAATTTTTTGTAACCAAGAGCTACACCTAGTCATTCTGATTATGTTTGAATTTCAGCCTAATAAAATCATTTTTCGAGTGTAGACCGATTTCTTGCTTAAAAATTAGATCGTAAGTATGTAATTTTATCCACCTCTTCTTTTATGTAAGAAATACGCTTGTTTAATAAAAAAAAAGGCACTGGGTGCCGTCATCACTTATATCTTTTAGCATATATGAATAAAACTTCATTCCAACCTTGTTTTTACACATTTAATATCATATGGCAAAAGGGAATATAGAGTTATTTTATGCCTTGAAGTTCGGGTCAATCGTACATTTATATTTAAATTTTTGTATAGTCGTTTTGGTTTGTTTGGTTTGTTTGGTTTTATGGCATATCAACCTTTGTAGGTTATTTAACGCCAAATCCATTTTTATGTAAATAATCTGTTCTAATGAAAACAGTTCAGTTTAGCATAAGTACACAGTTTAATTGTCAAAAACATTTCCATTTCAAACTATTCAAGCAGTTATATGTAATAATTCAGTTAAGTGTAAATACAGTTTTAATGTCGAAAAACAGTTCTATTTGAAATAATTCAGTTAAGCATAAGCACGCAGTTTAACTGTAAGTACGGTTTAATTGTCAAAAACGTTTCTATTTCAAGCTATTCAGTTTATTCAATTCTGTTTAGCATAAGTATGCTGTTAGTTCTATTTAACCCATAGATAGGGCCTTATCAGGTGCTACCACTCCAGGCCAGAGTGGACCTGGGAGCGATGGTAATGAAGGGGTACTCCGCATTCCCCAAAGCTTCAGCACTGCTGGAACCTCACCATCAGATTGTTTAGTGTCATATCCAGGACACTCGTTAGGGGGGGGGGGTCTTACCCCTCTGCAGAGGTGCAGTCAATGTATTCTACAGCCCCAGCTGACTGGGCAATATAGTCGTTTTGTAAGAGTTTTTTTTTTTATTCATAGTTATATAGTACCAAGTATTCCTATTTAATACAAACAAGGATATGGTTTCGAGTAATTATCTCTGTTTGATAATTTTCATTTATCTGCGCACTGTTACATGGCTTCGAGTAACTAATGATAATCCTTAGTAAACAATAATAGTTTCACGTAACTATTCTTAATATTCCTCTCTAATTCTAATAATTTGCACATAATTATATGGTTTCAAGTATTTCAAAGAATAATATGGTTTCAAGTAACTAATGATAATCCTTGATAAATAATTATGTCTTCGTGTAACCATTTTTATATGAATAATTTGCACACAGTTAAATGATTTCAGTAGATCAATTTGACTGAGAATTCTTATGTTTTTTGAATCTTCTATAAAGCCATGAATGTACATTTCTTCCCTGTCTCACCAGAATTTATTGATAAGAAAGGTTGTGGTGTGTAGTTTTTATTGGATATATGTTGCACCCACAATTTGTGGTTGCTCATTATTGAAAGGTAAACGAGATAAACGACGCGGACAAAAGAACCTTCACAACAAAGCAATACAAACAAAAATACATTTATATATCAATAAGTACATTTGTAAAAAATAACATAGTAAAAAATATATTACGAATGTTCAAAATATAGTTCGTCAAATATTCGTGTGTGTGTGTGTGTGGTTATAATCTAGGTGTATGCAAGTAGACTAAATATTAACAGTGTCTTATAGGCTATATGTGTATTGGTTGGAAGTCCAGAGCATTTATAGTTAACCTTGTCTCGTAGTCGGCTCCAAACACACCGTTTATTTTGCGCAAGATAAAATCAGAGGTGCAGACGTAGTTGGGAGCATAAATCATGTGACTTCTCTGACCAATAGGTTCCCGAAACTAATTAGTTTACTGACGTCCACCGTCTCTGTTTTGGGAACAAGTGAATCAGTATCCCATTTTCAAGAATTTTCCTGTATCAGAGTCACCCCAAGAATATAGGAGTGTAAAACCTATAAGGTCTTGTCACTGGCACCTCACAAGTTTTTGACGGAAAAGAGAGTGGGTGAGTGAGCACTTTTGCAAACTTCCTTTTTTTATAACTATTATACTAGTCATAATTGTAGTAAAAAATTGTTACACTTATTGTCAACGATGACAGAGGCTAATAGTGTGCATGCACCCCCCTCTGTTTTTTTACTGTTCTTTATTTAATTGTGCACTTAAAAGAGATCAGATTTTAAACAAAAACTTTATATTGACTATGATAAATCATGGTATTTTTAAAAATCTAATTCTATCCATTACGGTCATTTTATTTTTTTTTATCAACATTCAAATGAACAGCTTCAATGAACGAAATAAAAACCAACAGCTTCAACGAACGAAAAAAAACAAAAAAAAAACAAAAAAACAAAAACAAAACAAAAACAAACAAACATATAGCCGGTTTGGTTTAGTTTTATGACACATCAACCATCGTAGATCATTAATGCCAAATCAATTTTTATACTTACAAACAGTTCTATTTCAAACAATTCAGTTTAGTATAAGTATAGTTTTTTGTTTACACACAGTTAAGTGTCAAAACAGTTTTAATTCAAACAGTTCAGTACACAGTTCAGTTCTATTTGACCCATACATAGGACCCTATCAGGTGCTACCACCCCAGGCCAGAGTGGACCAGGGAGCGATGGCAATGAAGGGGTACAACGCATTGAGCCAAAGCTCCAGCATTACTGGAATCTCACTCTCAGATTGTTTAGTGTCATATCTAGGACACTCGTCGGGTAATCTTAACCCTCTGCAGAGAAGCAGTCGGTGTATTCTCCAACCCCTGCCAACTGGACAACATATATTCTTTAATCCCACACATACATGATATATGCGAAGAGAAATAGATAAAGCGTCTTCAAACACTGACCTCAAATGGCTTTAACATCAAATTACGCCATCCTCAAAACACCACTTCGAAATATGATGGGCAGATATGGGTTGTCTCATCAACATTTAAATAAACAAAGGCATAAGTTAAACATCTTACTAAACCAGTTACAGCTAATAGAGACATACACCCGCCCATGCCTAACAAATTTCTTCCAAGTGTAGATTTCACTGTCAGGTATTCATGATTGCAGAAATAATAAAATGGTCAGTTTAAGACAACTGCAAACCAAAAAATAATTTTCATTCAACGAATGCATAACCAATTCATTTTTCGTCGTTTCTTTTGTGGTTTGGTTTGGTTTGGTTTTATGGCACATCAACCATTGGAAGTTATTTAATGCCAAATGCATCTTTATACATATAAACAGTTCTATTTGAAACAATTTAGTTTAGTATGAGTACATAGAACTGTTTTTGACATTGAAACTATGTACTGATACTAAACTAAATTGTTTCAAATAGAACTGTTTTGATATTTAACTGTAAGTAAACAAAAACTATACTAATACAAAACTGAATAGCTTGATATAGAACTGTTTTTGACATTGAAAAGATTTCAAAGAATTCATTTTCGCATAAGTAAACCGTTTAGTTCTATTTGACCCATAGATAGGACCCTATCAGGTGCTAGCTCTCCGGGACAGAGTTGATCTGGGAGCCATAGCAATAAAAGGGTACTCTGCATTCATTTAAAGCTCCAGCATTACTGTCGCCTCACCATCAGATTTTTCAGTGTCATATCTAGGACACTCTTGGGTGGGTGAGGGGTGTCTTACCCCTCTGCAGAGAAGAAGTCAGTGTATTCTACAAAATCCACCACAGCCAACTGGGCAAGTTTCTTTTATGGCATAACAACTCTTTTCAAAACTACTTTTAAAACTTCCTACAGAAAATCTTTTCTCTTGATGATGACCAAAGATCTTAACTAGTTGAGAACAATTAAAAAATAAATAACATTAAAGAAATATTCCAAGGTGCCTTATTACGTTTGTTCATCTCTCTCTCTATATATATATGTATATATATATATTGACCGATGGAACTCTATTGATCAATAGCCCAGTCGACCGGGGCTGTAGAATATACCGACTGCATGTCTGCAAAGGAGTAAGACCTCCCCACACAACTGTTATATACTGACCCTCGACTGAGCCGTCAATCAAGAGTTACACCAGTGTAAATAAGCGGAAGAACAGCGGAAGCAGGTACTATTTACCAACCCCTCCTCTCGGGCAGGATATGACACAAGGTCAATTTTTAAGCGGAGTTTAACAGGTTTGAATTCAGAGTTTTCCTTCTCCTAGACTAGTTGCCTAACCATGGCTGAAGAACCTAGTCTGTCCTACTATTTACCCATAGCTGGAGGGAGAATTATTGGATTCATACCTTTCCCAAGGGTATTAATGCTATGTGAAATGCAATCAGTCTCGTCCAGGATTTGAACTCGTATCGCCGTAGGAAATGAACACGGCGATAACGACTACACCACGGGCACCTCCACCAGAACAGCGGAAGCAGGTGATCGTTAGAAAATAATATAACCAGGTGCCCGTGCGGCTCAAGTCAGCCGAAGTGAGAACCAACTACAGACAGAGGGCTTTGGGCCCTTAGTGAAACCCCGGTTGGGCAACCCAAGCCAAGATGCGAAAGAAGTGCTGCTATGGTCGAGGAAGAACTTGGGTCAATATAGCAGTCCGTCCTTGTCTCCACTTATTTATCACACACAACAAACATCACCCTTTCGAAAATAAAGTGTGAGAGATTTATATTTTTATAAGAAGTGTATTCGTTCGTTATTGAAGTCGTCATTATCAGTTGATTATGTTCCCGTGTATATTTGTATATGCGTAGTATACTATACAACACAACGAGTGTCCAAATTATGACATTAAATTATCTGATGGTAAGGCCCTGTAATGCTGGAACTTTGGGGAATGCGGAGTACCCTTGCATTGCTATCGCTCCCAGATGCATTCTGGCCTGAAGTGGTAGCACCTGATAGGGTCATATCTACGGCTCATATAGAACTGTTTGACATTTAAACTGAGTGCAAACAAATTCAATCGTTAGAAATAGAACTATTTGGTCGTTTAACTGTGTGTAAACAAATGATTATTTAATTGAATTGTTAGTGATACATTGTAATAATTGGAACCATTTAACTTTGTTGAATTATGCAATAATAAATTGTAGGAAATAGAACTGTTTGATCATTTAACTGTGTTTATCTACAAAATGTGTTTACAAATCATATATTTAATATATATGTAAAACAGGATTTGGAATGACATAACCAACAATAGTTGATATGCCATAAAACCAAACCAGCTATTGATCAACTACGCTCTGTATTCAGTCTTGATAATTTGACTCTTTCCTGAAACGAAAGACGCATGGCAATCTTCATCTCATGAAAATCTTGGTTCTGCACAAAAGATAAGTACTTCTTTGCTAAACAAGCGATCTGAAGTGTTTTCCTATTTAAGACCCCTGGCAGTGTGAGGGGACGTATCAAGAGATTCCCAGGAAAAAAAACCCAAACTAAATAGGTCGCCGTAATGGTCCTTGGGATAATTAGACACTCTAATAGGTCGAGCTTATCTCTATCCCTCTCTCACTACACAGCAGTTTAACATAAAACAAAATAAAAAATTATGGTTAAGGTAAAAACTTTGGTATTTTAAAGGATCAAAAATTTACCGTTACTTGAGCGTTTTAAACACTTATTAATTGAATGATAGTTTAGATAATTGTACATGTTAAAAAAATTATCGAGGCTGAAGTTGTATTATACGAAAAATTTACCTGTTTGTCTTCAGTCATTTTAATAGGTTTAATTTTTTTATGATTAAAAAATGTAGGTATAAGGGAGATAATTATGAAATGCTAATTAGAATTCTTCACTCTTTCCAAAACAGAAGAATCAATATCAACAGGAGCCTAACGGGTGTACACGTCGTCTAGTTATACAGTCAACAAGCTACGTCTTTCAGTAACGTTTTACTAAATACTTGTCCAGTGGCAATCTCTTAGTGATTTTCGATGTACAAGACGCAATTTAACTGCTCTCTCTCTCATTTTACGTTTCGATTTCGTTTTTGTGGAATAATAAATCGATTCTGAAGAAGCTACTCCTATAGAGAGATTTGTCAATCTGATTTTGCATTGTTTCTCACATTATATATAAGTCGGTTTGGTTTCGATCCCAGCCAGAAGCATCTCGCGTGTTTAGCTACACTAAAAAATTGTGATACAAAGAAATTGGGTTAATGAGTAGAGTGTTCGCCAATGGCCCGGGAGACCGGGGTTCAATCCCAGGTCGAGTCATACCAAAAATGGTACTTGACGCCGCCTTGTTTAACAATCAGCATTATAAGGTAAGGGTCAAGGGTAAAGTGGAGCAATTTAGGGAAAGGAGTAGCGCCTTCCCATACACCTCGGTGTAGTAGCTATTGAAAAGGGAGCCTTCGATTTACCCTCGACTATGGTCACCAACTTTACTTATATATATATATATATATATAGAGTCGAAGTTAGGCTTCCTGATGATCCGATAAGGTGAAACTTTAGTAGAAGATTTTCGACTCGCGATTTAAGTTAATCTTATATATATATATAGCGGCTTATTTCGTTTTCCAACGTTTTTCTTTTGATGGCCTAGTCCTCTACTGTGAATTGAAAGGCAAAACGGTCAAAGATAAAAAGCGATGTATAAAAGGTAAAAGATACCAGATAAAAAGTAACAATGGTAGATAAGGTTTATTATGGGTAATATATAGTTCGTAATAAATGATGGGAATCTGTAATAACTGATATGTATTTGGCAGAAAGTAATACGTAAGATCTAAGTGTTCTATGGTAAAAGATGAATAATGGGTTACAGGTAAAATTTGTCTGACGCAAACCAAATGAACAAAACTTTGTAAGTCAAACCGACAGTATCAATATTTTCTGACTGAGCATGATGGTATTTCAATAGCCTAGTCGGCTGGGGCTGTAGAAGAAGTCGACTATCTCTACAGAGGGTCAAGACTCCCTTACGAGTGTTCTGGATATGACACTAAAACACCCAGTCCAGGAGCGCTGGGGAAAGTGGAATACTCGTTCATTGTCATTACTTACACGTCTTCTCTGATCCAGGGTGGCCGTACCAGTTAGATTCCCATTTACGGGTAAAATAGAACTGTTTTAATCATTTATTAGCCTCGGAACCATTTAACTGTGTGCAAACAAATGAATTCTGGCTCGTTTTAAAATTATTACCTACAAACTATCCGTTTATAAATCATCTATATTTAATAAATATGTATAAACAGGATTTGGCTTTAAATAAACTGCAAGGTTTGATATGCTAAGCCTTTCGCAAACGGCTTACCCGCCCCCAGTTTTTGCCGCAAAGCCATGTTACGAGCGGCGAATTGGCTTATATATAATATTGAAAAATATAAAATACACCTGCTTACGATCATCTAGTAGTTTTCCGTTACAGTACAAAAATGAATGTCCTGTGGTTGGTAGATGATTACCACAGAATATTGTCTACCGAAATACTGTTAACATTCTCCTTATTTTCTTCTTTACGTACTTTTTCTGTTTTTTGGGTGTCCGCTGGCGGCTACTTTTCAAAATGGCTACCAGAGGGCAATTCGGTGATGGTTCCCCATCGAAATTTGATCATAATATCATCATCATCATCGTGTCGTGTTGGTAGCACGGATATCCCTGACCCTCTCTCGCCACTCCTCCCAATCATTCATCGCCTTAGGCAGGTCTTCAGGACAACATCCCGTATCCTCACATAGCTGCTGAATGTATGTTCGTGCTGGTCGTCCTGCCTTCGCACGGCCATGTGTGGGGGTCCATAAGAGTACATCTCTTATGAGTTCGTCCCTGCTTCTCCAGCAGTGTCCTGCATGTCTGGTTTGTCTAACTTGAATCGTTTTCGTGATAGGAGGCAGGTGGCCGTACAGTTGGTGTCTTGTGGGGTGTTGCCGCCAGGACTTTGGTGCTTTAATAAAAAAAAATGCATTATGGTTTAGCTTACCCGCAGTACTATTTACTCTTAGGATTGGAAATTCATTTGACTTGATACTCCTTTGTTTTTGAGTCAGCAACTGATGCCTCCATCTCGAAAGATATTGACAAGCAGAAATGCCGATTGGTATATAAATAATATGGTCATTTATGACGGGTGCTATGCTAGTTTTATAATATGGGGAGAAGACAGATTACGTTTCTTAATCTCTCTTCCCCTTCTTATACACTTTTTTCTATAAATAACTCTTTCTACTTTATGTCTTCTTCATTCTGTTCGTCACTAAGTGTTCTCTTTTTTTTCAATTTCGCTTTCTTTCCAATTAATTCTTTCTAAGTTTTTTTTCTTTCCTTTGCCCAGTGGGTTGGGGCTGTATAATACACCGACTGTTTCTCTGCTAAAGGTTAAGAACCCCACCTCAATGAGTGTCCTAGATATGACTCTAAACAATCTGATGTCGAGGTTCCAATAATGCTGGAGCTTTGGGGAAGGCGGAGTACCCCTTCATTGCTATCGCTCCCAAGTCCTCTCTGGCCTGGATTGGAAACACCTGATGAGGTCCTATCTATGGGTCAAATAGAACTAAACTGTGTACTAATGCTAAACTGAACTGTTTGAAATAGAACTGTTTTGACATTTAACTGTGTGTAAACAAAAAAAAAACATACTTATACTACGTTAGATTGTTTGAAATAGAACTGTTTATATGTATAAAGACGGATTTGGTATTAATGACCTACAATGGTTGATGTGCCATCAAACCAAACCAAATTTTCGGACTTTCTTGTGTGATTCAAAAGGACTCTTGCCGTCCGATACTCCTGTGTTCTCTCTCAATTCAGCAACTGATGCAACGATCTCGAAAGACATAAAACAAATGTCGATCCATACGTAAATAATCCTGTCATTTATGACGGGTGCTATGCAAGTATTTATGTAAACAATTTACAGATGTAGTTTTAAATAACAGTCAACTGATATTTTCTGTCTATTTTTTAAATTATTTTTTATTTATTCTTTGTTATTAAGTCTAAGATTTCGACACTCCCTCTTTTATCCCAACGGACTGCCTTGTAAACACATTAACATTGGTGGGTGTGTGTCTACACACGCATACCTCTGTATACGCATGTATATTAACACCTACATCATACATGAAAGGTGTAGTGCCTAATTAGTCTACACTTATATGTGTGTTTAGATTTGCTTCGACGAAAGATAGGCTTCATATTGAATCGAGCATATCTACCTTGAAAGAAAGATGTTTCTTTTCAGTGACATATCGGTCAGAATTTGTTTTGATAAAATAATATCTAGTTTTCCAGACGTTAAAAAACAGAACCGTGCGAAAGAACACACAGCACGCACTGTACATACACGCGCGCGCGCACACATACATACACTCTCTCTCTCTCTATATATATATATATATAAAACTATCATCATCAAAGCGTGCCGATAGCACAGAGCCTTTCTCTTTCCATCCTTCCCTATCGTTCATCGCTCCTGGAAGGCCCTCTAAAATGCATCTAGTGTTCACAGAAGCAACTGTACGGCCACCTGCCTCCTATCTCACAAACTACCCTAGTATAAACGAACAATGGACCTCTGCATATGGATTCACTAGTGCTTGCAGACCAGCTAAGATTTACATAAGCTCTGTGTGGATCCAGGATACATATTGTAGCAAAAAATATCTTAACGCAAAATTGTTTTAGATATCGACCCTTCATCTTCACACACACACACGAGTTAATGTATGGCTGTATTTTTAAAGCCTATATACGTAGGTAAATTAACACAACAAATATTTATTTTTTCAATGTAAACAACCACCCACTCATCCGTCGTCTCGTCAATGGGGCCGAGAATACGCAGACTATCCTCTGCAGAGAAGTATGACCCCCTCGGCCGACCAAAAATAGGGGGTATCTTGAATATGATACTAAACTGCATTTGATCGTGAGTTTCGAGTTCTGAAGATCTGAGGAGAGTGGAGAACCCTTTTATTACTCCCAGGTCAACTCTTATCCGAAGTGGTTGACCTGTTTTAGTCCCATCTATGTGTCAAATAGATACGTTTGAAAATTATTTGTAACAGATTAAAATACTCGATACCATATAACTGTAAATTATTTGTATTAAGAATAGTTACTTGAAACTATCGATTATATGGAAATCTGTTTTTTTCCGATCAGATCAGATGAAACGGACTTTCCTCCGAGCTTTAGTTGTGGCCATACTACTATATGGATGCACCACATGGACACTGACAAAACGCGTTAAGAAAAGGCTAAACGGAGACAAAGCAAGAAAGTTGTGTATTTTCTGGAGCCAATCCTGGACGCAACACTTCACAAAACACCAGCTGTACGGCTGCCTGATTCCCATCTCACTAACCATTTAAGTATAGACTAGTCTAGGAGAAGGAAAACTCTGAATTCAAACCTGTTAAACTCCGCTTAAAAAAAAAATTGACCTTGTGTCATATCCTGCCCGAGCGGAGGGGTTGGTAAATAGTACCATTTAAGTAAGATGAACAAAATATGCAGGGCCCTGCTGGAGAAGCAAGGACAAACTCATAAGCGACGTTCTCTTATCAACTCTTAAATATGGATGCGCCTGGTGTTGGCCGTCCAGCAAAGACTCAGAGAGAGAGAGAGAGAGAGAGAGAGAGAGAATGGGGAGACAGATAGATAAAGAGAGAGATATAAAGAGAGAGAGAGAGAGAGTGGGGAGACAGATAAAGAGAGAAATATAAATAGATAGAGAAAGAGAGAGAGAGTGGGGAGACAGATAGATAAAGAGAGAGAGAGATATAAATAGATAGAGAGAGCGGGGTCATCGCGGCTTACTGCTGATAATTGTTTGATTAGGATTATAATAATCATAATTAGTTATTTGGTTGCAAATAACTGTATGCAAAGAAATGATAATCATCAAACATGAATACGTAGTTACTTCATTTATTTGTTTGAATTGTTGGGCTTTATGGTAAATCAACCCTTATAGGTTATTAGTTGTCTAAATTTCTGAGACGAAGCTTGTTGATTTTTATCATTAAGGGTTTTCGGACTATTGTCTTCATCTTTATTGTTATTTCCACAACGTTTCGGCCGATATATCCTTCACGTGTTTGTCGAAGTCGGGAACCTTCACGGAACTTCGAACTATGTCCTTTCTTGAAACCACGGGGGTCACTTGTTCTGATTCCGTTTGCCATAACCGGGTACAAGTGTTAACTATTCCTGTATTGTTACAGAGGATTCAACCTGCAACCTCCAGATGATTGTCTACTTAGAAGCTTAGGGAACCAACGCCTATAACCGTTACGCCATGTGTCCTTATAGGTTATCTAATGCCAAATCCTCATATATATGTGTATTAAATAGGATCTTTAAACGAATAGTTTGTAGATAACATTTTTAAACGAGCTAAAACTCATATGTTTACACATAATTAAATGGTTATACATGTATGATTTGCAAATGAATTGTTTGTAGATAATTTTATTTTTAAAAAATTACAGCTAACTTGTTTGCATACAAATGATTTCAAGTATTGCTATCTAACACTAATAATTCTTTTCAGCATTATTCAGTCATTTGCACAGGCAAATGTTTTCAAGTATTGTGATTTAATACTAATAATTCAATTTTTGCACAGTTACACGGTTTAAAGCATTTTATCCTATTCGAATAATTCTATTTAGTATTACTCATTTGTTAAATAATTTCAAGTATTGCTATGTAACACTTACAATTCAATTTAACATCAGTCATTTATTGGGACATAGTTAAATGTTTAAACAATTCTATTTGACCCATAGACGAGACCCTATCACGAACTACAACTCCGGTTCAGAGTGGACCTTGAGGTAATGGCAATGAACGGTTACTCTATATTTCGCAGAACTCCAAGACTGGAGTCTCACTATCAGATGGTTTAGTGTCATATCCGGGACACTTTTTGGAGAGGGCTCTAACCTCTCTGCAAAGATGCAGTCGGCGTATTCTACAACCCCAGCCGACTGGCCTGTTATATGATTGTGTATAAATTATTAGTATTAGATAGGAATATTTGAAGGCATTTAAACTGTGTGCAAATTATGTTTAAGAACTATTAGATATTATATAACTGAGTGCAAATCAATTTAATTCAGAATAGTTAGTTGAAGCTACAATCGTTTCCTAAAGATTATCATTATTTGTTACTTGAAACTATATAACTCTGTGTAAACAAATGATTGTTATTAAATAGAAATAGTTACTTGAAACCATATAATTGTGTATAAATCATTAGTATTTGAAGTCATACAACTGTGCGAATAATTAGGATTACTTGATATCATAAATCTAAACAAACAAATGGATATCATTAAATTGAAGTAGTTACTTTATCCCCCTCATCAAGTAGCTCTAACAGCATAGATTTCCCACACACACACACACACACACACACACACACACACACACACACACACACACTCTCTCTCTCTCTCTCTCTCTCTCTCTCTCTGTCCTTATCATCAATCGCTCCCGGCAGATCTTCTATCCTACATCTTGTGTCCACACAGTAAGTAAAAGTAAGTAAAGTTGGCGACTGTAGTTGAGGGCGTCCAGAAGGTTCCCTTTTCAATAGCTACAACACCGAGGTGTAAGGAAGGGTGCTACTCCTTCCTCTGGATTGCTCCACTTTACCCTTGATCCATACCTTATAATGCAGAGTGTTAAACAAGGAGTCACTTAGTACCATTTTTTGAGTCTTTGGTATGACTCAACCATGGATTGAACCCCAGTCACCCGAGCGTGATGAAAATAAGTTCTAGTTGATCGGCCAATAATGGTACAAGGAGCACACAATAAGTTTCCAGACTTTTTTCGTATGGGCACTTTTATTGATTGTACACACATGAAACTCTAGTCCCCTTCAAAGTAACCTCCCCCGGCTGCAATGCACTTGTACTGTTCTAACAACTTCTGGAAGGCCCCATGGAAGTTCTCTTGTGTGAGCGTGTCAATGACCTTCGTCACAGCCTCTTTCATCTCCTCAATTGTCTCATAATGACAGCCTCTAAGTTTTTCCTTGAACTTAGGGAATAACCAAAAGTCACAGGAAGGAAGGTCTGGACTATAGGGAGGTTGAGGAACTGTCTTGATGCCCATATTGGTCAAATAGTCTGTGACAAGGATGGAGTTGTGGACTGGTGCTTTGTCCTGGTGGAAATGCCACTGACAGGATTTGAAGAGTGCTAGCCTCTTCCGACGGGATCTCTTCCTGAACTCCCTTAAAACCCCAAAATAGTATTCCTTGTTGACTGTCTATCCAATGGGAACCCAGTGCATGTAGATCATTCCAGTGCTGTCAAGGAAAAAGGATCATCAAAAGTTTGTGGGTGGATTTGCTCTGTTTGGCCTTCTTGGGTCTGGGAAAGCCAGCATGCTTCCACTGGGAGCTCTGTCTCTTGGTCTCTGGGTCATAGCAGTAGATCCAGCTTTCATTGCAGGTCAGCAGAGCATCAAGATGTGCGAGATCTGAATTGATCAGCTCGACCATCTCCCTACTGTCATGACAACGTCTTTCTTTCTGATCTTCTCTGAGCACCTTTGGGACAAACTTCGCGCAAATCTTCCGCATCTTCAGTTCCTCGCTAATAATTGTGTGCACAGTTCTCCCACTGACATTAAACTGTGCACTTATTGTCTCTATAGACACACAACGGTCTTTATCCATGAAATTCTTCATTTGGCCAATAAACTCTATTGTTCTGACTTTTTTACTCCTCCCACACCTCTCATCATCCCTCCCAGACTCCCTGCCTTCCTTGAATCTTTTATGCCACTCAAAAACTGATGCTCGATTCATGCAAGATGCCCCAAAAGCAGTCAGAAGCATTCCATATGTTTCTGTGGCATTTTTCCAAGTTTAAAACAGAATTTTATTGCATATCGTTGTTCTAAAGTGTCCTGACGTCCAGATTGCATTTTTGAAATTCACCAGCTGTGACAATCAGACTTTAGTAGGATGTATTCCAATTGCTGCTGTAGCTGTTCATTTGAACCTGAAATCATAAAAATTGGTCAGTCATCTCATAAGATATATAGCAATAACATGCTGAATTTTCAAGAGTCTACGACAATTCTAAATCTCTGTATTGAAGGCACCTCGTATGTTTATGTATAGGGGTCCATAGAAAAATGCCACTTATGAGTTCTTCCTTGTTCGTCTTACTCGAATAGTTTGCAAGATAGGAGGTAAATGGCTGGACAGGTGTTGTTTCTTGTAATGTTGGTTCGAGGATGTGTTCAAAATAGCTTGTAGCATTCTGTATATAGTCATTTGATAGCGAATACTTTTGTATAAATCATTTGTATTCGGAGCCATACAACTGCGTGCAAATAATTTGCATTCGATAGGAATACTTGATATCTTTAGGGGCTATAAAGATTTTGTTGTTGGTCATTTGTTTTTCTCGGGCTTTGGTTTTAGATATCTGACTGCATTAGTTTTCTTTTCTACTCACATCTTAATTCTTTGGCGTCTTCTTGTCTATGAAGGAAGAAAAGGAAGGAAACAAAGATAGGAGATACTTTTTAAAGTTCAACTTTATTTTAGGGCTTTCACACGGCTACTCTGTTGCGAGGAATGTCTTCCTGGACTATTTGAGTACAGTCGTTTTCCCAAAATAAGGCGTTGAAATGCATTAGTCATTTTCGGTGGTTGATACGCCCAAAGTCGGTGTTTTTATTTTGTTGATTTCGGCGGTGTCGGCTCGCTAGCAGCAGACATGGTGTCAGGCTACTAAACCTAATCAGCAATGCATTCGCTGCAGAAGCAACGTGAAAGAGCGTTTGTTCTCTGCTCCGGTGGAGGCTGAAGTGAGCTCGAATTTCTCTTTTGCGCAGGGACGGTCCTTTTTACCGGGTATGTGTCGTTCCAACTTCCTGTCAGGGGCCTCGAGGAACTTCTGCTCTTCTTTATTTTTCTTTTTTCTATCCACTACAAATCATATAACTGGACCCCACCCCGAAGTCTCTGAGTCCTAAGCTCCTACTGGCCCCGTACCTCTTTATCATTTGTCTAGACTACGTACTTAGAACATCGATTGACAAAATCAAAGAGAATGGCTTCGAACTGACGAAGAGAAGAAGCAGAAGATACCCCGCAACAACAATTACCGACGCCGACTACGCCGATGACATAGCGATACTGGCAAATACACCTGACCAAGCCGAAACACTTCTGCATAGTTTGGAACGAGCAGCAGCAAGCATAGGCCTCCATGTTAATGCACACAAAACGGAATATATGTGCTATAACCAAACGGGGGACATCTCCACTCTAGAAGGAAACCCACTTAAACTAGTAGACAAATTCACGTACCTAGGAAGCAGCGTCGAATCAACCGAAAAGGACATCGAAACGAGGTTAACGAAAGCATGGACAGCTATCAATAGGCTATCGATTATATGGAAATCAGACCTAACCGATAAAATGAAACACAGCTTCTTCCAGGCAGCGGTCACATCGATACTGCTATATGGATGCACTACATGGACGCTAACAAAACGGCTGGAGAAGAAACTAGATGGCAATTACACAAGAATGCTGCGTGCAATCCTGAACAAGTCCTGGCAGCAACACCCCACAAGACACCAACTGTACGGCCACCTGCCCCCTATCACGAAAACTATTCAAGTTAGACGAACCAGACATGCAGGACACTGCTGGAGAAGCAGAGATGAACTCATAAGAGATGTACTCTTATGGATCCCCACACATGGCCGCGCAAAAGCAGGACGACCAGCTCGAACGTACATTCAGCAGCTATGTGAGGATACAGGTTGTTGTCCTGAAGACCTACCTAGGGCGATGAACGATAGGGAGGAGTGGCGAGAGAGGGTCAGGGATATCCGTGCTGCCAGCACGATATGATGATGATGATGATGATACCATTTGAGTGTAATCTTCACACTGACAAACTGATGCTAATGTGTGTGTATGTGGGGGAAATAAAAGTATCACCGGTGTAATAGGTTCAAAAGGGTTAAGAAACAACTACAAAAAATGGTAACGGTGAACGCAAAATGTACGCGATTCCCTAACCTTTAGGCGTAAAATAACTCCAGATGGTTTAATGTGCCACTGAAAATCAGCCAACCAATAAACCCTCTAATAGTGTTAATTCAAATCAATTGATCGAACATTATACATTAACATTTTAGATCAAATGCTTCAAACTTACTGACCCCGTCAACTCTTAAGTGTGTGTGTGTGTGTGTGTGTGTGTGTGTGTGTGTGTGTTTGGTTGGGTTGGGTTTTATGGCTTATCAACCATTATAGTTTGTTTAATGCCAAATCCTATTCATACATATTAAATATATAATTTGTAAACACCTTTTGTTGATAAGATTTTTTTCAAGTGCCTGAGCTCATTTTTTGCACACAGTTAAGTATTTTTCAAGTATTTCTATCTAATACGAATATTTCTATTTACTATTAATCCTTTGCTTGCACAAAGTTAAATGATTTCACTATTGCTATGTAACAGTAACAATTTAACATCACTCATTTTCTGCACACATTTAAATTGATATACATACACCCCTGGACAAAAATGAAGAAAAATATTGTTTACAATTTTTAAATTATGAAAATCAGATATATGAAAGATAAGGTTAAGAGACATTTGAATTTAAATAAGAAATTTCAATTCGTTTTTTATAGGTATATTAGCATCTCTGCTAAATTACAAAAAAAATTTTTTTGACATAAATATTAAACCACAAATAAAAAATAAAGAAAAAGGTACTTAATTTAATCGAAAAATTTATTATATATAGTCTACATAATACAAAAGCTATTAAAACTGTAATATTTAAAATACTAAAAACATAAGTGGCTAAAGAAACTAAATTATCTAAATTTAAGAAAGGCGAGATTACAGCTCTAAAAAGAGTCGGAAAATCTCAGAGAGAAATTTTGAAGGCCTTAGGACGTAGTGAAGCCGTTATCTGCAATTACTTGAAAAGTCCAAATAAGTATGGAACAAGAAAACCGATTGGCCGGCCAGAAAAAATATCACCACAATTCAAGCGAAGAATTGTTTGCAAAGTAAAAAAGAAAACTTTGTCAACATCAAAAATATTGAAAGTTGTTTTCTCAGACGAAAAGAAATTCAATTTAGATGGTCCAGACGGCTTTGAGAAGTACTGGCACGAAAATATTTTTCCAGAAGAGAATTACTCAACAAGGAAGGGCTTCTCATCTTCAGGAAAACTTAAACTACAATTAGTTAGTGGTCGACAAAAAGCAGTAGACAATGTCAAGATGCTAAAGGATTTGTTTCTCGCAAAAGAAGAGCATCGTCTATGTGGAGAAGAATAAATTTTTCAGCAAGATAATGCTGCTATCCACAAAGCATCAATAACAAGGAAGTACTTGCTTGAACAAAAAATAAGACTTCTTGACCACCCAGCGTGCTCTCCAGACCTGAATCCTATTGAAAATTTGGGTTGATTGATTTTTGCAAAAGTTTATGAAGGAGGTCCACAGTACTCAGCAATTTCTGAACTCAAAAAGGCAATCTTTGACGTGGTGTAATGGTTAAAGCTGTGGACTGCAGAATCGTAGTAAGCGAGTTCGTACTCCAGTCGCGCTATTACGTTCACTTTCGGGCAAATACCCTAGGGGAAAAGTATGAACCCCCTTATCCTCCCATTTTTTGCTCAGTGTTTTATTGTTTCAAGTATTCCTTTCTAATACTTATAAACTTCAAAGATCTATTTGACTCATCGATGGAACCCTAACAGGTACTACTACTCCTGGTCAGAGTGAACCTGAGAGTAATGGCAGTGAAGGGGTACTCAACCCCGTTTAGAGCTCCAGAACTGGAGTCGCACTATTAGATGCAATTTAGCTTTATATACCGGTCAACCCAGGGGTACTTAGTTTGGGTTGATTTTATGGCATATCTACCATTGTAGGTTATTTAATGCCAAATCCTTTATATATATATATATATATATATATATATATATATATATATATATATATATAATTCCGGTAATGTCCAGTCAGCGAACAAAGACATATATTAAATATACGATTTCTAAACCCATTTTGTTGATATGATTTTTAAACGAGCCCGAGCTCATTTTTTTTTTTGCATACAGTTAAATAGTTTCGCTTATTTCTATCTAATACGAATAACACAGTTAAATGTTTTCAAGTATTGCTATCTATCATTAAAAGTTCAATTAAATATCACTCGTTTGTTTACTCACAGTTAAACGATCAAACAGTTGTTTCAAACAGTTCAGTTTAGCATATATCCAAAGCTCCGAAGTCAACAAAGTTAAATGAATCCAAGTATTGCTATGTATTACTAACAATTCAATTAAACACCAATCATTTTGGTTTGGTTTCCTGGCGTACTTAGTGTAACGGTTATCGTCGTAGGAAATGGAATCAACGATCTGAGTTCAAATCTCGAACGAGGCTGTTTGTGTTTCACTTCACGTGAGTGCCCTTGGGAAAAGACATAAATCCTTCCGTTATTTCCTCTCCCCTGCTATGGGTACATTGTAGAGCAAAATAGCTTCTTTAACCTTGGTTGGGCAACTAATCAAGGAGAAGGAAAACTGAATTCTAATCAGCTTTATTCCGCTGAAACATTGACCACAAGTCACTTCCTATTAGTGGCGGAGGGATTGAGTCAATACATACCTTTTTTTTGGGACTAACGAAAAGGACCCCAATTTCTTTTCTTTTTGGTAACTCCAGTTTTTCTCCTTTTGTTAAGGGTTCCATTTCACGTCTGAGTCTTGTGCGATAGACACACAGAGAAACTCAACACGCGGTCGTCAGACACGGAAACAAATCCATGTTTATGCATTAAATATGAAATATGTTAGCGAATGTGTATGTATCTATCATAACTTATTTCTCTCACTTTCTCTCGATTTATGTAAATGTGTGTGTGTATAATGCAAAAACCATATTGGACTCAAGCTTTTGAACACTCTCTTAGTTCTTTTGGGTATAATTATCTCAACGATACGATGACGGAATGCATCGAGACATGGGAGACTTAATGTATAAAAACAACGGAAAAATGCCAACTTGCAATTTATTTTATAGTTCTCTATTGATTTTAAAGATGGCAAATCTCTTGAGTTGAAATATTTTAGAAGAAACAAATGGCTAAAAACCTGGAAGGATTTAAAAACAGATTTTTAATTTTTTTTAGTCTTTCACCGGCAAGCTGTTATTTTTTATAAGGTTGATTTCGAGATAAAAAAACAGAACAAAACATTCCTTCACTTATGACTAACTTTCTTAAAGGCCGTTTTTAGCGGCCATTAAGTTGGTTATCGTCACCTATTCTATTTATAGAATCTATATTATAGTTAAGCGCAAACAAATGAGGAAGGATTCTATGATAAGCATTTAGCAATCTTCTTTAAAGACAATTATACTTGGGTTGGTTGGTTGTTTTGTTTTATGGCGTATTAACTTTTTTGGGTCATTTAACGCCGAATCAGATTTCAAACAATTCAATTTAGAATAAGTATAGTTTTTGTTTACAAACAGTTAAATGTCAAAATAGTTCTATTTCAAGCTAGTCAGTGTAGCATAAGTACACTGTTTAGTTCTATTTGACTCATAGAGAGGACCCTATCAGGTGCTTCCACTCCAGGCCAGAGTGGAGCTGGGAGTGATAGCAATGAAGGGTACTCTGCATTCCCCAAAGCTCCAGCATCACTGGAACCTCACCATTAGATTGTTTAGTGTTATGTTCAGGACACTCATTGGGGGAGACTTACCCCTCCGCAAAAAAGTAGTCGGTTTATTCTTCAACCCAAGCCGACTGTGCCAAGTTATACTTGGGGTGAATGTGAAAGGAGATCCCACACAAATTATTATGTCATAAAGTTGCTAATTGGATTGGAAATTATTTCCTTTTCTAAATGAGGACATTTTAGCACTATTTCTCTACCATAAATTTTGCTATCATGTTTCACGGTAACTTGCTCACATAAAAATCGGATCCTTATAACAAAGGATATCGGCACGGAAATACGAAATTGGCGCGCCAAATTCCAATTCTTGCCAAAGCTGTTTGCGTTCATTTCGCACTAATGCCCTTGCAAAAGGCATGAATCTATTTCTATCCCAGCTATTAATTAAATAGCAGAGCAAACAGGGATCTTTAGCCGTAGTGGTAGGCATCCAGTCTAGGAGAAGGGCAACTGTGAAATCAAACTTTGGTGAAGGCAACGAGAAACCGTTCCATTTCCCCGACCCCAGTCCTTTTTCTTCATTACTGATATTTAATTTCATTGTCATATGCAAAGCTGGACTATTTTTTCTCTTTCTTGTCACTAAAACCATAAGAACTATCAACTGTTTTCTATTGTTCAAATTTAAATCTACAAATACATAGTTACTTTTTTCTCATCAACATCCTCACCGGCAATAGTAACATCATTATCATCATCATTATCATTTTTACTCCTTGAGAATTTTTAATACTAGCTCTGACAGATGGTTTTCACGGGAAGCTGAGTGACAGCAAGTCTCCAGGACTCTTGAGTTTCCAAGCCGATTTTAGTAGAGCTGTGGTCTGGATGGCTTCAATTGTACCTCTTTTCTTCAGTTCATTGAGTGTCTTTTCCAGGCTTTTAGGGCCATTTCAATGATATCATCGACTTGTTTATATTCCACAACTTTTTGCGTTCTCTGCCAGCTTTCTTCCTCTTGGTCTCTGCAGGCACAATAAAATCCATTGTATGACATGTCTTTTTCTTCGTGTTAATTAAAACTAAGTTTGGTCCTCGTTGGTGATTCGTTTGTATTTCCAAGTCCCAGAGAATTCTATGCTTTTCATTTTCAAGTTTCTGGTTTGTGCATATACCATTTATTAGTATGTTAAAGTTTCAGTTTCTGGCTCAATTTTACGACAGGTCACCTTTCTCAATCATTCAGACCTCTTCTCATATTCCTCGATTACTGCATTCACTAGGGGAACATAAATATTATTGCATCAATCTTTGCGAGTTTTTCATACCAGCATTAGTTGATGGTCTTTGACTGGAGTGTGACTAATAGAAAGTCTCCTCAGGTCACCAGGACTCTTCTCAGTATTTTGGCTAATCTAAACACTGTTTAGTCTGGATGGTCTCGATTCATACTCCGATTTTCTATTCTTTCAGCCCCCATTTTAAGCCTTTGGAAACCGTTCCTAGCGTGCCAATACAATTGGTTCTACCGTCATCCCCACGTTCCACAACTTTTTCAGTTCTCTGGCAAAGTCTTAGTATCTTTTCACTTTCTTTGTTTTTCCCTCTGTGGTCCGCTTGAACGGCTAAATCCTCTACACGATATGTTCTTTTTGGTTTGTTTGTTGATTATCACTTAGTTTGGTCTTCTGGTCGGGATCAGGTGATTCGTTTTTATCTCAAAATCTCAGATAATCATATGCATCTCATTCTCTTGGACGAATTCTGGTTTTTGCCCATATCATTTGGTAGTATGGTTAAGTTTCGATTTCTTGTGCAATTCCCAGCGGATCACCTTTCCAACCCACCCGTGTCTAGTCTTAAACTTCTTTTGCGCTACTTTGCTGCATTCGCTTACTTATTATTATTTTCCCTTGAGAGTTATTTTTTATATCAAGTTTAACTGGTAATTTTTCGCTGAAGACCGAGTGACAGCAAGTCTCCTCAGATCTTCAGGTTTCTTAAAAGTATTCTAGCTGATCTTAATGCTGTATGATCTCGTTTCTAACTTTGACCATAATTTAATCCAATCTCTTTTTCATGTTCTTGGAGACTGTTCTAAGCCCCCCACTCCAACTACAAATGATATTCCTGTCATCTTCATGTTCGTCCGATTTTTCAGCTCTCAGATAAGGTTCAGGTATTTATAATTATAATTATTATTTTTTATCATGAATGCATACGTTCATTCTAAATTCATTTGTAAGCCTGATAGCTTAATTAGTCTTGAAATATATTTTAAATAAACACACCCTGATGATTGTATGAAGTCGGAAACGATCGGGATTAATTATAAATTAATCAAATTTATTCATTTTCTCTTTTATATACACACACATGCTTACATACACATATATGAGGTATTTTGTTTTATGTGTTATGATAGTGGATATAAGTATTCAGTTGTAATTTTGACTATTTCGAGGCATCATTTTAATCTGACCTCAAGGAATTCGGAAAGTGGAAGGAAATGAAACACTATCTGATCGTACTACTCCAAACAGCTTTAAGCATTTTAAGGTCGACCACTTTGCCGTTGAAATAATCCTTAGAAGTAGACGGCCATCAGTTGTCAATTATGACTTATCACATACGAATAAAGAATCGAGACCATCCAGACCTTGGTATTGTTTAGATCGGCTAGAATTCTCAGAAGTGTCTTGGAGAGCTGAGGAGATTTGCAGTCTCTTAGACTCCAGTCAAAGACCATCAGCTAACGCCGGTATGAAAAACTCGCAAAGTGAGATAATAATAATAATAATAATAATAATAATAATAATAATAATAATAATAATGTGGGGATAAAGATGAAATAGTTAATCACATAAATAAACAAACTGGCACAAAATTAACATTAGCCACGACTGAGTGGGAAAGGTGATCCTCAGGGAATTGTTCAAGAGATTAAAATTTCGATTATACTGACAAATGGTATATTGTACATATACCATTTGTTAGTATGGTCAAAATTTGTCCTAGAAAATGAAAAGCGTAAGATTCTGTGTGATTACGAGATACAAACGGATCAACCAATCCCGATCAAAAGACCAGACCTATTGTTAATTAAAAAAAAAAAGAAAAGAGAACCTGCCATCTGGTAGATTTTGCTGTTTCAGCGGATCACCGAGTGAAAATAAAAGAAAACAATGAGATTACAAATAACTGGATCTTGCCAGAAAGCTGAAACGGATACGGAACATGAAAGTGACGTTGATACCAGTTGTGGTTGTTTCTCTTGGAACAGTCTCAAAAGGCCTGGAAAGAGACTGGGCGAATTGGAGATCAGAAGAATCGATTCCATCCAGATCACAGTACTGATAAAATCGCTGAGAATACTCAGAACAGTCCAGGAGAATTGAGAAGACTTGTTGTCACTCAGATTTTAATGAAAAATAACCAGTTAAAATTAGTGTGAAAAACTAGCCAGGCACATCCATTAATGACCGATTGGCTCTTCAACTAGAAGATACCTGGAAGAAGTAAATGGATGACTAAAGTGAAGATTACCCTGATCCAGAAAGACTCCCGAAAGGGATCCTCTCCCATCAACTATCGACTGATAACATGTATACCCATGATGTGGAAAATCCTGACAGCACAGATTAGGGAGGAGATCTATTTTCTCTTGTATGCCGCTGACTGTTTCCAAAAGAACAGAAAGGATGCCAACGGGGAACAAAAAGAACAGTTGATTTACTGTATATCCTCAAAAAGAGCGAAGCGAGGCGGAAAAATATAGCCTTAGCGTGAACTGATAACAAACTGGCCTCTGGTTTGGTCCCGCAATCCTGGATAGTAGATTGTCTGAAAATGCACAAGATATCCGACAAAGTCATTAAATTCCTCACGGAAGCCATAAAAAACTGCAATGTGGAATTAACTGCCGGAGAAAAAAATTTAGCAGAAGCAAAAATCCACTTGTAAGGAGATGCGCTTTCGCCATTACTATGTGTATTAGCAATGATGCAACTCAATTACATAATTAACAAGTGCCCTGTGGTCTACAAATTTACTAAATCTCAAGAAAAGATCAATTAGCTTATATACATGGATGACATCAAGCGGTTTGCAAAGAACTGGAAACTGATACAAACAATAAGAATATACAGCCAGGATATAGAAATGGAATTAAACATACAAAAATGTGCCATGCTCATTATAAAAAAATGAAAAAGGACAAATAACGGAAGGAATAAAGTTGGCGACCGTAGTCGAGGGCGACCAGAAGGCTCCCTTTCCTATAGCTACTACACCGAGGTGTAGGGGAGGGCGCTACTCCTTTCTATGGATTGCTCCACTTTACCCGTGATACGAACACTCTACCCACTGGAAGGAATAGAACTGCCTTATCAAGAAAGAATTAGAAAGTTTGTAGAAAAGAAAAATTACGAGTACTTGAGAATATTGGAATCGGATATCATCAAACAAGCGGAGATACCTCCCCCTAAAAAAAAACAAAAAACAAAAGCAAAAGCAAAAAAAAAAAAAAAAAAAAAAATCAAAAAAACAAAAATAAAAGAGTACCTAAGACGATCGATAGAACTGCTTGAAACTAAACTCTACGGCAGAAATCTCATCAAAGGAATAAACAACAGGGCAGTACTTCTTTTAAGATACTCGGGACCATTCTTAAAATGGACAAGGAAAGAACTCAGACAAACGGACCAGAAGACAAGAAAGTTGATGATGACGCAGAAGGTGTTACATCCGAGAGATGACATAGATAAAATATCTATCAAGAAAAAGATGAAAAGGACTCGTTAGTATTAAAGACCGTGTGGATGAATCAATACGATGATTCGAAGACTACACTAAAATGAGCAACGAAAGACTAAGTACAGCGGCCAGTAGGAGAAGTAATAATACAAGGTCAGAGAGAACAACAGTAAAATCACTGTATGGATGTTTCATACGACAAAATGACGAAATCCCACGCGAGAAGATCGGGAAATAGTCACGAAAAGGAAAACTTAAGAAAGAAACTGAGTCTCTTCTCATAGCAGGACAAACCAATGCCATTATGACCAATTATATTCAAGCGAAAATCGATAATACGTAACTGAGTAGCATGTGTAGGTTATATCGTAATAGAGATGAAAGCATTAATTATATAATAAGCGAATGTAATAAAATAAAGGAGTATAAAACGAGACGCGATTGGGTGGGAAGGTGATCCACTAGGAATTGTGCAAGAAAGTGAAATTTGACCATGCAACCAAATGGTACATGCCCAAACCAGAATCTGTCCTGAAAAGAGACATAGAATTCTCTGGGATTTTGAGGTACAAACAGATCATATGATCCCGGCCAGAAGACTAAACCTAGTGATAATTAAAAAAAAAAAATAAATAAATTAAAAAAAAAACGAGAATTTTGCGTATAGTTAACTTTGTGGTCCCAGCGGAGCACTCAGTGAAAATCCAAGTAATCGAAAAGAGAACAAGTACTCTGACCTTACTAGAAAACTAAAAAAAAAACAAAAAAAAAAAGCCGTGGAACAGGAGGGTGACGGTGATACCAATCGTAATTGCTGTCACTCAGACTCCAGTGAAAGGCCTTCAACTAACGCTGGTGTGAAAAACTTGCAAAGAGGATAATAATAATAACGATAATGAAGTTGTTACTGCTGGTGATGAAAAAAAGGTTGACTATGTATGTGATTGTGAATTTAAAATTTGAACAATGGAAAATAGTTGATTGTTCTTGTGGTTTTGGTGAAAAGGGAAAAAGAGAAGGGCCCAGTTTTGCATATGACAATGAAATTGAATATCAATAATGGAGAAAAAGAACTGGAGAATGGTTCAATGGAAGATATCGTTGATGTTGATGGTGATACAAGGAATGGAAGGATGAAAAAGAAAACACTGAAGAGTTGGTGGAGGAGTAAGAGAAAGACGAAGGATGATAAATTTATTGTCAATGGCAAAGCAAATAGGTCAAATTGGTTGGTTTTGTCACGAAACGACCAAGTGTGAAATGCACAAAAAGCAAAGAAAAATTAAATAGAGCCCCATCTCAACACAGCCTCCTCTCCCAAAAATGAGCTGAGCAAACACAAACATTTTAATGAATGCAAATAGAAAACGAAGGATGCATTTTCATTAATTGTTATCGCCCGCAGGGTGGTCTCACCTTTCTCTTGTGGAACTGCTGTCGCTAATATGGCGAATGGTTACATTGTTAAACTGACAATACCAGCCAATAATAACAATAATAATAATAATAATAACTGCAATGATGATGACTGTCGCAAAGTGTAACAATGAGTCTGACAATGCAGCTGAGATGGGTATGAAACTCTCTCTCTCTCTTGAGAGGAAGAACATGAGGAAATTTAACGGAAGAAAATTGATGGGTTTAAAGAGAGAGAGAGAGAGAGAGAGAGAGAGAGAGAGAGGAAAGGCGAAACAGTGAGCAAAAAAGATGATCTATTAGAAACGGTAAGGGGAAGAAAGAAAAAGACTTACAGAGAAGAAGAAATGGGTAAAACAGAGAAAGAAAGAAAGACAAAAAAAAAAAAAAAGATAAATTATTTTGATGTTCCTTTTTTGTGGTGATTAACACGAGTAAAAAAGACTTACATAATCTCACACGTTGTTTTTCACTCTATAACATTTGTTAATCTATTATTTCGTCAATTAAAAAAGTTTGCTGAAAGATTTTGGAAGCATTACAAATTATAGTAATAGAAAGAGAAAGTCAATAGAAAACTGAATGAGAAGATATAGAGAGGAGAAAAAGCTGGAAGAAATATTAAAGAGAAAAATGTATTTAAGAGAAATGAATATATTCAATCAATCCATCTATATCAATCAATGTCTTTTTTGATTACCTTATTCTAAAGTCTATTTCTATAAATTTCTATAAAGCAAGCTCTCTAAATTTCTATCTATATTAATTCCTATCTCTCGATGCCAATTTTCTTTCATCAATGTTCAAGTTTGTCCAATTCTATCAATGTCTCTAACTAAATTTCTGTGTATGTCAACTTCTATCTATTTGTCTACGTCAAATTCTGTCTCAATTTCTCTCAGGGCCAAATTCTATGTATAACTCTATTTCGGTCTTTATCGATATGAATTTGTATCTGCTTATATGTCAATTTCTATCAATCTGTCTTCGTATGTATCTTTGTAAATTTCCTTCTTTCTTTCTTTCTTTCCATGTCTGTATATATATGTCAATTTCTATCGATCTGTCTTCATATGTATCTTTGTAAATTTCTTTCTTTCTTTCTTTCTTTCTTTCTTTCCATGTCTGTATATATATGTCAATTTCTATCGATCTGTCTTCGTATGTATCTTTGTAAATTTCTTTCTTTCTTTCAAAGTATGTATATGTATGTCAATTTCTATCTGAGTATGTATCTGTTTATGTTTGTATCTAGGCCAATTTCTTCCTTCCTTTCTACCTAATTACATTTCACAATTAATGATTATTGTTTCAAGTAACACTTATATGGGTTCAGGCATTACTGAGTAACACAATTTTCTAACACATCTATTTGACACATAGACGGGTTGGTTAATTTTATGGTATGTTAACCCTTCTTGGGTTATTTCATGTCGAATTTTTTTCAGGCAATTATATGGTTTCAAGTAAATTTCCCATTTCATAATAACTATTTCTTCGCACACAGTTATATGGTTACAAGTATTCTGAAATAATATATATTATTTCTGAAGATATCTATTTGTTCCTTATGATGGGACCTTAATAGGTACTACGGCATCGAGTCAGAGTGGACATAAGATGAATGACCACAAAGTGGTACTCCACACTTCCCAGAGCTGTACCACAGAACACAGTTTAGTGGCATACCCTCAACCCCCCTTTTTTGGGGGGGATGGATAGGTTTCATACACCTCAACCCCCCTTTTTGGGGGGGATGGATAGGTGTCATACACCTCTACATAGGATGCAATCAGTGGATTTTTCAACGCGATCAATTGAACAGATTACTTTTCGAGTTGATCTACCAAGTAAAGAGTAATATCAAACACTGTCTTTCCTTCAGAGAAGTTTTGAGATTTAGTTTATCTTGTGGGGATTAATAAATAGTTTAATTAAAAATAAAACCAGTAATAAATCACGAAAATAAAATATCACACAATTCCAATTCCACTGAAAGTTTCGGCGCCAAAAAAAAAAAAAAAAAATAAGTGGGAAAAAGAGCCTTTTCGGACTTTGCTAATCCACTGGATAATATGTGCGTTTTGCAGCTTTCCAAAAGGAGCAACCCATATTCAACAACTTTTATAACTATAATAATTTATAAGCGTAATGAAAAAAAATCCATTAGAGAAGCCCATCATATTACGGAAAATATATGATCTTACTTAAATAAAAATGAAATAAACAAAAAAAAAAAAACCCTAAAAAAACTAAAGGAGAGAGAGAGAGAGAGAGAGAGAGAATAGAAAAAAGAAATGAAAAAAATGGCGAAAATTTTAAAGAAACAAATAAGTATTCTAACAGATTTGAAGCAGAGAGCAAGTTTTATAGTCTTTCTTTGGGTACGACTTATTTTGCAACCAAGGGGATCATAATCAGATGCAGTTTTGTGTCATACACACGACACTCATTTTTTGGAGGTGAACCTTACTCCACTGCAGGGGTAGGATCGCCTCCTCCAATAGAGTGTATTATAAACCTCGCCGACAGAGTTGAGAAAATAAAGACTGAGCATAAAAGGATAAAAATCAAGAGATAAAAAAAAGAGAAAAGAATGGATTGATTGATTTTAACGGCATATCCATCTGTCTTGGGTTATTTTTCCCCAAAAATTAGGAAATTGCATTTATTGACTTACTTACATTTTTTTCTCTTGCCCAGTCGGCTGGGGCTGTAGAATACACCGACTGCTTCTAAGATTCCCCTAACGAGTGTCCTGATATGACACTAAACAATCTGATGGTGAAGTTCCAGTAATTCTGGAGCTTTGGAATGCAGAGTACCCCTTCATTGCCATCGGTCCCCTGTCCATTCTGGTTTGGAGTGGTAGCACCTGAAAGGGTCCTATCTATGGGTCAAATAGAATTAAACTAAGTACTTATGCCAAACTGAATTGCTTGAAATAGAACAGTTTTGACATTTAACTGTTTGTAAACAAAAACTATTCTTATACTAAACTGAATTGTTTGAAATCTGATTCAGCGTTGAATAACCCGAAAAGGGTTGATACACCGTAAAACAAACAGCCAGCCAACCAACCAAACATTTTTTCTGCAGTTCTGTAAAATAACCCAAATGGCGGGTTTGCGTTCAGTCGTGTAGTGAGGGCCCCGTTGTTTCCAAGTTAAAAAAAACAACAAACAAACAAACAAAAAAAACAAGGGTGGAAGGAAGTGAAGACAAAACACGGATTTGATTCTCCAAAACATAAGATCTGTGACATTTTGACATTCTGCGCGTGTGTATTTGTGACTTTCGCAAGAACTTTGCGAAAATCCTAAACATCTATAAAAAATGTTGATTCATTTCTCTGTCCGGATCCCTGTCTCTGCTTGGCCATCGCCTTCACTACTTCCGTGCTGCATTCTGATTATTCGAAACCTTTTTCTCCTGGGTCTCTCTCCCCAACTACGAGATTCTTAGACTGCTGGTCTCTTTGACCCCGAATCTTAGACTCAGCTGACCAACGTTCTTGCCACTCCTACTTCTGGTCTCACGCAGGTTCACGCGGGCACAGCTCTTTGTGTGGTTTTCGCGCCAAAATAGACAAAAGATCATCATCCAGACAATCTGACGCCGTCCCAAAAATGCTGAAAATAAAATCCCTTCTTGAGCCACCCATCCAAGAACTCACACACAGACCCACACACATACATCCATATATATATATATATATATATATATATACACACACACACACACACTTGAATGCACATTAATGTACAACAGTTGTTTCTTAAGGCTTTTTGCACACAGTTATATGACAAAGTATTTTTTATCAAATACGAATAACTTGTACACAGTTGTATGGTTTCAAATATTCCTATCAAATACAAATAATTATATGGTTTCAAGTAATTGTTTCCATTTGATAATGATAATTTGTTTGCACGTTGTTTTATGGGTTTAAGTAACTATTAATAATCCTTTGTAAACATCTATTGCTACAACTATTTTTATACAAATAATTTAGAGTTATATGGTATCAAGTATTCCTATCAAATACGAATCAATTTTAATTTGACGCACTGATGGGGCCCTAATAGGTATCACCACTACCTGGGAGTAATGGCAGTGAAGGTATATTCAACATTCCCTATATCTCCAGAACTGGAGCCATACTATCAAATGCAGTTTAGTGTCATATCCCGGACACTCCCTTTTTTTACCGGGGAGTGTCTTCTACCTTTGCAGTGGATACAGTAAGTTTATTCTTAGCCTCGCCGACAAGAGGAAATGAGAAGAGAGAGAGAGAGAGAGAGAACAGACTAAGTAAAGAAAGACTTTAGGGTGATAATGGCATGAAAGAAAGAAAAGTTGTCTAATGGGAAATCTAAGGAAATAGAGGAAAATACTGAGACAGAAAGAAAGATGTAATTCATGTGAAGAAAGAAAAGGAGAAAAGTAAAGGAATTCACAGCTTGGAAAAAAATTAAGAAATCAAGAGTAAAAGAAAAAAAAGGCCCAATAATGGAAGAAAAGTTTAAAGAGAAATTAAGAGTTTAAATTTGAGATGAAACTTGATAATTTTAATCCCTTAGAATATTTGAACAATTGTCTTTATCTTCATTGTTACATTCGCAACGTTCTATATAAAAAAAATGAAGAAGGTCGAAGGACACATCGGTCGAAATGTTGTGAATATAACAATGAAGATAGAGACAATAGTCCGAATACATTAAATGATAGAAATTAAGAGAAAAGAAAAGAGAAAAAAAGGCGGGGGACAGAAAACAAGAATAAAAAGAGGATTGATTGATTCATTTTAACGACATGTCAACACGTCTTGAATTATTTTATGCCAAGAGGTCAGAGAATCGCTTTCATTCTTAGTTTGTATTTATATCTTTTGATTTGGTTTCTTTGTTTAAAGGCATATCAACCTTTGTAGGTTATTTAATGCCAAAGTCATTCTCCCAGAAGAACAATAGTGGTACTATTTAACCCATAGCTGGGAGGATATGGGGGTTCATACCTTTCCCAAGGGTATTTGCCCGAAAGTGAACGTAATAGCGCGACTGGAGTTCGAACTCGCTTATTACGATTCCGCAGTCCATCGCTTTAACCATTACACCACGAGGACAGGGTAGTCGTTTCTTGAAAGTTTTTTTTGCATCCGGTTATTTGATTTCATTTCTTTGTTTAATGGCTTATCAACCTTTGTGGGTTATTCAATGCCAAAGACATTCTAGTAAAAGAATAGTAGTAGTACTATTTAACATAGAACGGGGGTATATAAGAGGGCCAATACATTTCCCAAGGGTATTTGTCCGATAATGAACGTATTAGCTTGAATAGAGTTCGAACTAATTATGATATCGCAGTCCACCACGTTAGCTTCTCCGCCACAGAAATCCTCTCGAATACGAAGTTTTTAAACAGATCTATTTGATCCATTGATAGGATCCAAACACGTACTGCCACTCCAAGTCAGAGTGGATCAAGGAGTAATGGCAATGGAGAGGTGATCCACCCCCACCTAATCTAAAGAACAGAAGATTCACCATCATATGCAATTTTGTATCATACCCAAGTCACTCCCTTTTCATGAGAAGAGGGTCTTACTCTTCTGCAGGGGATACAGTCAACGTATTTTAAGCCTCCCCCACGCGAAGTATTAAAAAAACCGTCAAACTTTCATTATTCACTGTGTTGTAGCTAAAATGGGCTTTATCACTGATTACTGCTCTACGCTCGAATAAATGAATTTAAGAACGAAAGAATGAACGAATAAATGAATTAAAGAACGCTTCTCCAATCGTCATTCTTTGAAATGAAATGCACAAATGGCAGAGCCGTCAGCTAAATAATCAGACGTTTATTATTATCATTAACATATTTATTGTAACTGTTATCATTCAGCTTCTTCTTCTTCTTCTTCTTCTTCTTATTATTATTATTCAGCAATAGCAATTGTAATCATAGTAGTAGTAGTGATCGTAGATGCGGCCACAGCTTTGGGATGGTTGTATAAGTGGTTATTTCAATTCTTCTTCTTGGTCGTTTTTGTCACCTCTTCCTTTTCCTCCGTTCGTATCGTGTGTAGAAAATTAATTATTTATGATGAATGTAAAAAGATTAAAACTGATGTCGCTAAAATGGCAAAATATTCTTTAATTCAATAGCACTTGCGAAGGAATTGTTGTCGCTGGCATGATGAAAGATAATGAGGAGCGATGAAGAGAAGAAAAAGAGAATCAATACTGAAAAGCTCCCGCCTCTCCCCTAAAATTAGAATTGACAAATGATGTAGAAAGAATACAGATGGGTTAGAAAAAGGTTAAAATATCGAAAAAATATATTTAAAAAAAGACAAACATGATGTCTAACTGGAGGGATTGATGAAAATAAAGATAAATTAAACAAAAATTAGGTGTTTAAATTGACAGATAAAACCTTTTGCTGCAACATCACTGAGTCTGAGAGTCGTAAATAAGGAGAATAGGTTGTACAAGTGAACTAAAAGTTAAATACAAAAGAAAATGAAGTCAGAAAAATACCAGAACCTTGCTCGAGAACACAAAAAGTATGACACGTGATCATTAAAGTCTGTAAAGTCACCACAATTTTTATTTATGACCGCGAAATGACGTTGACAAAACAGTATATAAGAAGGAGGCACGAAGTTTTTCTCTCTTTTATTTGCAGCATATCTTGAAACAAGATGTGTCTCGTTTTCCTCCGAGGGACGTTTTTATCCCCATCAAACCTTATGTCCCATTGAACATGATACCACAGAATAGCGCACAGAATTCAGTGTCCTAAGTTTACTTGTCCACACAGAGGCTCATTTCATAATCCAATCCAAACAACAACTACGGAACACTTCTCAAACATGTAAGTCTCTTATAAACTAATATTTCTTCGGAACATTCTCATACAAGTAAGAACGTTAAGACAATTTATACATAGACCCTTTATTCGGTATTTTTGAAGCTTATTTAATTTTGTATTCTTTCTTTTAAGTCTGAACAGACAATAACATTTTTAATTGTACGTGTTTGTTCTTGTATTTATTTTTGTAAGGAAGAAACATTTTTCTAGTAAAAACATTTCCATGGGTCGTGACCGAAGTCTCGAAAAGTAACTCTTGGATCCTTGACTGTGCACAGATACTATACTCTGATTCTAATAGAAGTTTCGAAAAGCAACACTTGGATCCTTGACAGAGTGCCTAATTACAATACTTTTATAAATGGCAGAACTCCTGAAGAGCTACATTTTGATCCCAGACAAGGCGAAGATATACTATACTCTGATCCGAGACAGAATCGTTTTTTTAAGAGAAATATGTTGATAACGGTAATAAACACAAAGAAAGAATTAAAATGGCAACATAAAGCAATAACGATACGAATAACCCGATTGTAAAATCAAGTCATGCTGACGTACCGATTTCTATTAGATGAACGAAGCCTATGAATTCTGAGATGGGTACACACATAGACGCAGGTACTGTGCGTAATCTGAAGTCTGTGTACCGGGCTAAGTGAAGCTTAGTAAGTAAAAGCAATATAAACAACCTTAGATTTTGGACAGGTCAGAAAATATCTGCACGTCATTGAGAATAAGAAAAAAAGTTGATGACATAGTGGATGTCACTTTTCCAGTTGATCACAGAAAGAAATTTATAATCTGGAAAAATATCTAGATTTTACATGAGAAGTGAAAAAATAAAAGTGTTCCATCATTACGGGAGCTCTTGGAATAGTTCTGAAAAGCACTTCAAAGTACCTGGAAGAACTGTAAATCGGAAGAAGTGAAACCCTCCAGGTTTGATGGTTTAGTGGGATATAATGGCATATCGACCCTTGTGGGTTATTTAAAACAAATAAAAATAGATGAATTATATATCGTAAATTGAATTATCATGACCAGAAATTCCGATAAGCACTGCGTGCAACATCCGAAACCACTGGAAAGCTGTTTTGACTTTATTAGGTCTCATCAGCAGTGATCCCCCCCACTGGAGATCGAACCAGTGACCACAAAATGCAAAGCCAAAACTCTACCACTGAGCCATAGTCCACATTGCACACAAGCGATGCCAAATTAACTATTCATAGTAAATGTGCAGTCACATTAACCTGATGTGTCTTGTAGTTAAATCTGTATTCTTACAGACGACACGGTCATCTCCAGGGCTACCTCTTTCCAAGTTGGAGATACGTATCCGCGAAATCATAATCTTATATATATAAGCGAATAGTTTGTTGGTAACTTTATTTTTAAATGGGTCAGACCTTATTTATTTGTACACAATTATATAGTTTCAAGTATAGCCAATTCTTATATACAGCTAAATGGTTTCAAGTATTGCTATTTAACATAAGTAATTCTATTTATCAGGTTCACCTATGTTAGACAAATAATTTGCACACACCTGTATGGTTTCAAATAACTAATGCTAATAATGATTCTTAGTAAATGATTAAACAGTTCTATTTGATCCAGAGATGGGACTTAACAGGTATTACCACTCCGAGTCAGAGTGGATCTGGGAGTAATTGTCGTGAAGGGGTACTCTACATTTCCAAAACTTCATGAGTGGAGACTCACCATCATATGCAGTTTAGTGACATACCCAATACACTCGTGGGATGGGGCTTACCCCTCTCTCGAGGTGAAGTTGGCGTATTACAACAGCCCAAGCAAAGAGGGCTGAGAAACCATCCAGACGACAGAATTATTAAAATTGCCGTTATAAATTCGACAGAAGACTCCAGTCTGAATGAGAGAGAGAGAGAGAGAGAGAGAGAGAGAGAGAGAGGGGGGGGGAATTCTACCACCTTTTGATTGACAAATTACAATGATGGACCGGTACTTTCGTTTTCCTTCTATAATCTTTTTGTTCACTATATAATCTTTTTATACATCCTCTTTTGAATATATTTCTGAGAATGAATGTGAATAATACGAAAGTAATTCATTCAATTAGAGGAAAATAAATATTTTTCCAAATTTTAACCTCTAAATGTAAACTCTGCATTGCTTGGAATTGGTTTATAGTTAAAATTATTTTAATCACGCAAAAATATTTGTTTTGAGGTTACTCAAAATGGCTGCAAATCAAAGTGCTCCAGGCTTGAACAGACGTCTGTTATCAAATTTTTGGTGGCTAAGAAGTGCAAACTATGTGAAATTTACGGAAGAATATATGATATATACGGAGAAGCATGTTCTACTAAAAAATGTTAACATATGTTTTAAACATGGGTTTGGCTGAGGGAATAAGTCCATCGAGTGGAAGCACACTGTCTCACGTAAAGAAGTTCCAGGCGTAGCGGTGAGTAAAGAAGGTCATGCTGATAGAATTATGAGGTATGAAAAGATTTCCTTGAAAAAGGTGCAACTGTAAACAGTACTTCCTATTGCCAACTCCATAGGCAAAATTCACCTTTAATTTCTTCTTTAGTCATCAAATGTTGACTGTTTTGTGGATGATGTTAATTAAACATTTATATATCATAACTTATGTCCTGAACATAATTTAAATCTAACATTGAAATTTTAGCATTGTTATAATTACTCGGAAAGGTAACTGCAATAAATTTGATACAAAATCCCAATCAAATGTCAGTTGTCGAGAGACTACCGCCTTTTTATTGATAAATAACAATAACGGACCGTTACTTCCGTTTTCCTTCCATATTGGCAGAAGTGGTACTTCCGGCTTCTTAAGATTCGAGAACCAACTTACAACAAAAATCAGCAAGAATATTGGGGAGAGGGCCAAGGTAATGAGGAGAATTCCTATCTCTTGATTTTTAGTAAAAGTCATCAGTGATTTCTGGTATGAAAAAAAAAAAAAAATATCGATCGAGACAATGAAATCAAAAGATTTAGCAACAAAAACAATAAGAGTTTTACACGTGTAAAAGAATAACGTCCATTAATTGTTTGTTTGTTTTATTTTACTGTTTACAGTGACATACTGTAATACTACTCTAATCTCTTACCCAATCGACTGGGGCAGTAGGATACACCGACTGCATCTCTGCAGAAGGGTGAGACTCCTCGAACTAGTGTCCTATTATGACAATAAGTAATCTGATTGTGAGCTCCAGTAATGCTGGAGCTTTGGGGGATGCGGAGTACCCCTTTATTGTCGTTGCTCCCATGTCTACTCAGGGTCAAATAGAACTAAACTGTGTACTCATGATAAACTGAATTGTTTGAAATAGAACTGTTCATATGTATAAAAATAGATTTGTCATTAAATAACCTACAATGATTGATATGCCATAAAACCATATAGATATATACATTGACGTCTCGTAATATTTCACCAGCTCCAGAAAGTTGCGACCGAGGGATAGACAGTAGTAAATCATAGCATCCTTTTGAGAATTAAAAACTTGATCCAAAATTTCACAATGACAACTTAAACAATATTTTAGCGGAATAAAATCATATTGCAAAAATACAGTCTTATCTTGACTTACGATGTTAACTAGTTCCTGGGATGGTATCATCATCATCATGTTGTGCCGCTAGCACGGATATCCCTGACCCTCTCTCGCCACTTCTCCTTATCGTTCATCGCCTCTGGCAGGTCTTCAGGGCTACATCCCGTATCCTCACATAGCTGCTGTATGTATGTTCGAGCTGGTCGTCCTGCTTTTGCTCGGCCATATGTGGGGGCCCATAGGAGTACATCACTTATGAGCTTGTCCCTGCTAATCCATTTCATCTTGTTTAAGTTCAAGAACGAAATCATATATCTTAAAATGATTTCTAGCACAATATTTACTGTGAATCCCACTGAAAATTTTGTGCTGGCACTGCATTAAAATAATAAATGTATATTAACATATAAGAAGCTTTTATAACAGCATTAGTTTTTTATTAAAATATATTCTCATTTTTTTTATAACTTTAGATCACAATGTGTAAAATCAAACTGTGTGAAGTTATCTAAAATTATTAATTGCTCAGAAGAATCGACACTGAGTCTCTGGATTTTTCAGGCGTTTGGCGATGTCTATCACCTTCTGTTATGTTTGTATCATCTGTTAAAAATAGCCTCTTAAGTTCCTGTCTCTACGCTAAGTTATAATGACCCCGTTTAGCGCCGTTTCGTTTAGCGCTGTAATTTTTAGGAACCTATCCAGAGTACTAACTCTAGTATTACTACGTTTCACTATTATAGATCTACCAGACTATCCTCAGCTAAGTAAATATCTACAAGAGTCTGCTTTATAGCTGAGGCAGTTGTGTGTCTTCCATCGGTGTAAAGATTTCAAGCTACTTTTTTGCCTTTCAGGTTCTGGTTCCTTTGTTTAATGGCATATCAACCTTCGTAGATTATCTAATGTCGACACCATCCTTGTAGAATAGTACTGATACTTATTAACCCTTAGCTGGGATGGGGATAAGGGAGTTTATATCTTTCTCATGAGTAATAATTCGAAAGTGAAAGTTATAGCTCGACTTGACTTGATTTCTGTTGTGCTTGTATCATCTGTTGAAATAGCCAGTTAAGCTCTTATCGATTAACCCAAAAGCCTAAGTAATAGCCTGACTTGAGTTCGAAATCGCTAAGATGTTACTGTCTAGCACGTTAGCCACTACGCCACAGGGACTCCCCTTGGCCTTTCAGATTACCTCTATGTTTTTCTTGTTACCCACGTTTTTGCAGATTTAGCTATAATGATGTTCGTAGGCGTATCACTCATAGTATATTTATTGAATAAAACGTGTTAAATAAAAAAGATTGAAAGCAAGTCTGAGTATAATTAAAAAAAAATGTCATAAAAATGATACAATAATAGAATTATGCCCAGCTGATGTTTGTAAGATTTTAGGTAAACTATTATGTATACAAAAAAATCAACACAGGAAATTTATACAATCCATGGTAAAAATTATGGAATTAGCAAACTTAAGAAAGGTTCACCTAGGGTTTTTTATTTAGTAGTTTTGTCTTCTGTATAGCATGGAAATAAATTATTCCATCCATCATCATCATCGTCAAAGCATGCTGAAAGCACAGATTCCTCATTTTCTCTCTCGCCATCCGCCCCTCTGGCCGTCGCTCTTAGAAATATCCGTACAAAGCTAATGAATGTAAGTTTTTGCCGGTTGTTTAACACTGGTGTATCCACGTCTAGGAATCCAAAAAAGAACACTGTCAATGAGTTTAACACTGGTGTGTCCACGTCAAAGAATCCAAAAGAAGAACATTGTATATGAGTTTAATACTGGTGTTTCCACATCTATGAATCCAAAAAGGAAAGTTGTTAATGAGTTCGTCCAGCAATGCTAAGCATGTCTTACTTAGATGGTTTGAAAGATGGGAAGTGAGTGGCCATATAGCTGCATTTTTTAAAGGTTGCTGCTTCTAGGATTTGTTCAAAACAGCACGCAACATCCTTGTGTAGTTCCCATTGAACTTTTTCTCTAAATGTTTCATTAAAGTTCCACTGGTACTATTTACCAACCCCTCCGCTCGGGCAGGATATGACACAAGGTCCATTTTTAAGCGGAGTTTAACAGGTTTGAATTCAGAGTTTTCCTTCTCCTAGACTAGTTGCCTAACCAAGGCTGAAGAACCTAGTCTGTCCTACTATTTACCCATAGCTGGAGGGAGAATAATTGGATTCATACCTTTCCCAAGGGTATTAGTGCAATGTGAAATGCAATCAGTCTCGTCCAGGATTTGAACTCGTATCGCTGCGTTCATTTTCTACAGCGATAACGACTACACCACTGGTGTAACCAAACAGTAGTATTGACAACGCTATAGCTTGGAAGAATTCCCGTTTTGTTTTTATCTAAGACCAGATTTCTGTATGGTCATTAACCTGTCAAAAGCAGTCCTTACTTTACATGTGCGTGTGTTGACATCACTTTCAGTTGATATTGTTGCCGAGGTATATGTACTAAATGATTCAATTTTTATGAAGTCAGAATTTCCAACTAATAAAGAAAAATGTTTTGTGTTTTATTTGCTATCAGTTTATTTACTGCTAAATTAGAAAATAAGTGAACATCCTCTAAGTGTATTAATTCCATAATTCTATTTACTGTTTTATAAAAAAAAAACTCAAGTAAACACCCTCTAAGTGTGCTAATTCCATGATTTTTATCAGGAGTAGTATATAAAACTGAAAGTTCGTCTGAAAAGAAAAAAAAATATCAGAAAAAGTAGCAATAGTAGAATCCTGTCCTTAAGATTGGGGGGGGGGTAACTATTAAAAATCACTGTTTTTAATGCACGTTATTTAAAAAAAGATCTATTAGATATACGAAGCAGGTTGAATTACTTTCAGGCTACCTTTTGATTTAAATAAACATTAATCAATGATAAAAAAAACAAACATGTTTTGATGGGATAAATCTGAAATCAGATATGAGGGAGAGAAGGTAGAAATCAGTTTCAAACTACCCGACCATCAGTAATTTGTAATCTATTTTAACCTACCTTGTCTGTTGGAGCGGAGGGAGTAAGATGAAGGAAAGGTAATTTGAAATTGCAAAACCGGTGCCCGTAGGCGGTATTCAAAACTCAATAAACCCCTAAAAAATCCCTCCAAAAACACAGAATTTTGAATGCAGATTTTCAGTACAGACAGACCCTCCATATCTGGAAGATCGGTGCATCCCAATCTTCCAACCCACGTTTAACCCTGTGACTTAATAAGCTAAAAGTTGATAAATACCGTATCGAAAGTGTTGTTTGGAAATGTCACTGGTATTTTGCTCTCTACACTGAATTTTATCGATATGTCAAAACTCCGAGAAAACCAGATTTTCTTTCTTCTATCTCTTTATGTTGGAGAAACTGGCCTGTCTTTCTTCGTAGCAACTGACGGTAGTTTCATGACCGAATCAAAACACTGGAGTCAATTCGACGCAAAAAGAAAAATCTGACTTAATCTAAAAGAATATTACTCAAGCACAAGGCATGCAAAATAGTCACACCACCAAGGACATAGTGAATTCTTGGGAAAATCAGCAAAGGAAATATTTATTTATTTCAATTCCTGACTTATTTTGTTAGTCAATATCCCAACTCGAAAAGAAATTCTAGTAAAAAAGAAAAAAAATGTCAAGCAAAGAAAATTCAAGTACATAATTAGAAGCGCGAGGTGTTGCAGCGAATAGCAACTTGAAAAAAAAAGAGCCGGTAAAAATAAAAGAAAGTTATCTGATCTATTTAATCTCAAACACTTCATATCTAGCTATCTATCTCAGTCACTTCATATCTTTTAATTTCTGTCAAAAGTTTTTCACGTATTTCCGTATTGACACACTCGAACGAAATTTTCAGATTTCGTAGTTGTTTTATTCTTTTATTTATTTTTGCTGTGGTTTGTCAATGTCACTTAGATTTCGTAGTTGTCATTTCCTCAGTTTAGCTTGTGTTAGCATAAAACCAGAAGTATGATTCACTCAGTGATAACAAAACCCACTATTAATAGTCCATTAGCCTAGCTCGTTAGTTATTGTACCAGGCGTCCATTAAAGTTTAGCAATTGGTAACTTTTTGGGAATTTTGATCGGTACCCTTCATTCAATTCGCGTCAATAGATTGTTCTTATTTAGTTGTTGATGCATGGGGCTGAGAAAATTCGTGTGTTATTTGTGGTTGCAGGTCGTCAGTGTCGGTTGTCGAGTTCAATGAATGGTGACTGAGTTTTTGTATCTGACTCCTTTTTTCTTCTCACCCCATTCACTATCCTCTTATTGTTGGTCGTTGCTGTTAATGAACTTAAAATGGAAAAAGGCAAAAAGAAAGATACTTTAAAACTTAATTTTATTCCACAAGTCTATAACTATTTTGTAGTGGGTAATGTTCTTTCCGAGCCAAGATAAGCTGTCTACCAATTAGGACCGTGTAAAGATATCTGAATGAGATTTTCTTTTTGGCGCCAGGAAGCCCGTATTTTTCAGGCTTGCGCTGTCAGAAGCCGACTGGGAAATTATTTTTATATATTTGTTTATTCTATTTCACTTTATTTGTTCTTATTCAAACCCACATATGCAAGGAGATATCCTAGTTAATCCATCCTTTGGATGTAGCTTGTCTCTTCCACTGAACTAGGGTATTTGACATTTGAACTTACGACCATTAGATAACTACATACACATTAACTAATGTTTTTATCCACCAAGCCAAACTTGTGGCGGTAACCTGGAGTCTTAAACCGCATCTTATCCGTCTCTTCAACGGAACTATTGGCATTACTCGTCGTGTGATCAGATGATGGAACTTTTGAGCCTTAAGTCTAAAGGACAACCAAATTAGAACAATATTGGGCTGCATAAAGAGTTGAAATTCACAGAAAGTTACCGACAACAATATACACCAGAAGAAGACCAGAAAATAAAATGGATGACGAGTCGTGACTATAATAACCAAGATGAGGATACTACACTGAGAACATCAATGTATAATTATAACATTTCCTCATTTGAGAAATTTAGATAAAAGAGTAACATTTTGTCTGCAGAATTCAATGACATATTATCAAGACATACGAATATCACGTCTTTCTTATCAAAGTGGGGATGTTTGGTTTGGTTGTTTGGGTTTTATGGCATATCAACCTTTGTAGGTTATTTAACGCCAAATCCATTTTTATGCAAATAGAGCTATTTCAAACAATTCAGTTTAGCACGAGTAAACAGTTTAATTGTCAAAAACATTCCTATTTCATGCTATTCAGTTTATTCAAACAGTTCTAATTCAGCTAAATCAGTTTAGTATAAATACAGATTTTGCTTATATACAGTTAATGTCAATACATTTCTATATTAATTAATTAAGTTTAGTGTAAGTACAGTTTCACTTTAAAAAACAGTTCCATTTCAAACAATTCAGTTTAGCAAAAGCACGCAGTTTAAATGTAAGTATAGTTTCAAAATAAAAAAAACATTTCTATTTCATGCTATTCAGTTTAGTCAAACAGTTCTAATTCAAACAAATTAGTTTGATATAAAATATGCACTTAGTTCTATTTAACCCATAGTTAGTACCCTATCAGGTGCTTCCATTCCGGGTCAGAGTGGACCTGGGAGCAATGGCAAAGCTCTAGCATCACTGGAAGTTCACAATCAGATAGGTTAGTGTCATATACAGGACACTCATTGGGGGAGGGTCTTACCCTTCTGCAGAGGTGCAGTCGGGATATTCTACAACCCCCAGCCAACTGAGTAATCAAATTGAGGAGTCCTCGTGACGTTATGGTTGGCTGCGTTTAACGGCAATTCAACCCTTGTAGGTTACTTAATCCCAAATTATGTTTAAAAATATTAGATATGATTTGTAAACGAATTATTTGTTAGTAACATTTTTAACATGCCAGTGCTTATCTGTTTGCACACAGTTAAATGGTTTCAAGTATAGTAAATGATGAAACAGTTCTATTTGGCCCATAGATAGGAACATAACGGGTACTACCATTCCGGGTTAGAGTGGATTAAAGAGTAATGACAGTGAAGGAGTACTCTACATTCCCCAAAGCTCCAAGACAGGATCCTCACCATCAGATTGTTTTGTGCTAAATCCCGAACACTCGTTAGGAAGGGGTCTTATCGCTTGGCAGAGATGAAGTCGATGTATTCTACAGCGTCACCCAAATGGGATATGGCGTCGTGGCTAACAAGCTAGATTATAACATCGAAGTAAGTAAGTTCGAAATCCAGTCACGCTATGTTTCCTGCATAGCGTAACGGTTATAGGCGTTGGTTCCCTAAGCTTCTAAGGAGACAATCATCTGGAAGTTGAAGGTTCAATCCTGACTGCAGGCGAGTGACAATACAGGAATACTTAACACTTGTACCCGGTTATGGCCAACGGAATCAGAACAGGCGACACCCGTGGATTCAATAAAGGACTTAGTTCGAAGTTCCGTGAAGGTTCCTGAATTCGACAAACACCTGAAGAAGGCCGAAGGACATATCGGCCAAAGCAATAAATAACAATAAAGATGAAGACAATAGTCCGAAAACCCTTAATGATAAAAATCATCCAGCTTCGTCTCAGAAATTTAGACAACTATCACTACTTTTGTTCTACAAGGATGGCTTTGGTATTAAATAACCAACGAATGTTGATATGGCATTAAACAAAGGAACCAAATCAAACCAAACCATCAAGGAAGTCCTACATTATTGATGTTTATCAATGAATCTATCGATGTATGTCTGTTCATATTTATCCTACAGTGCTCATATCTATGTATCTATCTGTGTTCTGCTTTGTTTTTTTCCTCATCTCTCTCAATTTTTGTCTACGCATAGCTATCTATGTTTGCATCTATCTATCTATCTATCTATCTATCTATGTCCATATCTTTATCTAGGCTTATATCGATGTATCTATTATTTTCTGCTCATATCAGTCTATATATGGGCTCATATTTTCATTGCTTGTATTAATGTATCTAATGTTCTGCACTCATAGCTATGTATCTGTCGTTCTCTGTTCATATCTCTGTATTTTTCTTTCTTTGTTCATATCTGTGTATCTATCTTTGTCTGCTTATATCTATGTATCTGTCTTTTTTCATAGTCTTTATCTATCTTTGTTTGCTTATATCTATGAGTATTTTTCTTTTAATTTCTATGTTTCTATCTTTGTTCATATCTATCTTTGCTGATTTTGACATTTGTCTGCTCATATCTATGTAGCTATTTTCGTCTACTCATATTTATCTATCTCACAAAACGATTATCTTTTTATGTGTAAAATCCAATTAACTAGAATCAATGTCAATAAATATATTGTCTTTCCTATCAAGGAACTCCCATATTCGATTTTAATCTATAAACATTTCCTTCCTTCTGACATTCTCAAGAACCAGACAAACCGGATTTTAATTTCAGTCTTCTGTATACTTTTTCAACTCTAACGTAGTTGCTATTACTATCGACTTTTTTCTTGTTCGATACTGCAAGCCCTTCAGCGCATGTCTTCATCGGCACTCTACTTCCGGTTCCAAATAGCTTGGACCAGTCACTGAAGAATCTACGAGTTCCTGAAGTACGTGGCACAACAAACCAATAAAAAACGTCTCTGCCAGTGATATTGATGGAGCTGATGAAAAAGAATACGAGCCAATACTTTTATTGGTGAGGAAATTCGCCGAAAAACAAATTTCGTTATCTTATTAAGTTTATGATGAGTAATGTTATCACTGGGAATACTCTGAGGATGAAAAAAGGAGTGTCTCTTGACTCATGGTTCAAAAGACTTTCGTCCTGGGACATACTGAAGAATTAGATCAAGTCTGGCGCGAAAATCGTTTCTAAACATATCATTGCTGAATATTATTAGTATATTATCTGTGAATAATCAAAGCACTCAGGATATACTTATGTGGTAATTTACCAAGCTTAGGTTAGTCTGGTATAAGGATACAATGGTAAGGTATTCAAGGCGGATCTAACTCACTACGCGTGCTGACCATAGACTGGCCTTTACTACCAAGCGTAACGGAAGTCCACTAAGTGTCGATCCCGTGGGAGACTCTAAATAACAATTTGAGCAAATTGAGTACATTTTACTGTTATCTATGGTAGGCGTGATAGAACTATCAGTACACTATTACATATGATACAAGGTAGTACCAAAAGGTTTTGGGAATATGAAGAGCTTGCACGATAAAAATATAGTACGCATTTTTGCCGCTACTTATTGGGATTAATACTTTTTGTAAGAATGGTTGCTAGCTCACAAGAAGATTACCACGAGGAAGATGCCTTGGTGTTAGTTAAGTCATTTTCAAAGTTATTTGTGTGACGTCATGTGTATGTGTGTAGTTTACTATTAAATTGAATATTGCTTACAAAGATATAACTGCTTAGTTGGGTAAATTGAAGAATAAGATGTCCGTAATATTTTGTCCTTTTTATGAAAATCTGTTTAAAAGGATCGGTTGTTTATAGGGATCAAAACTTCTGGTTTGGTTGGTTTCTTTGTTTAAAGGCATATCAACTCTTTTTAGGTTATTTAATGCCAAAGCCATTCTCCTAGAAGAACAGTAGTGGTACTATTTAACCCATAGCTTGGAGGATAAGGGGGTTCATACCTTTCCCAAGGGTATTTGCCCGAAAGTGAACGTAATAGCGCGACTGGAGTACGAACTCGCGTACTACGATTCCGCAGTCCATCGCTTTAACCATTACACCATGAGGACACCCACTCCAAAACTTCTGATTCTGTCATGTTCTATTTAAGCGGGATAAGGAATTACCGGTCGTCGCTCGTGTAATGCAAAGCTCTTTCAATGAATTGAGCACTCGGCAGCCGTTAAAGTGCATATAAAAAAAAACCCAAAACAAATGAAAAAATGATACATATGCGTTAAAATCCCCCCGCTTACGCTGAGATTGCTGATGGTGCGCGGTAAGATATCCAACTGGTATAAAGTTAGCCGGGTTTCGATCCCAGCTTGAAGCATCTCGCGTGTCTAGCTACACAGATGAATTGTGATACAACGAAACAGTCTGTCTGTGGATGACAATATGTATACATACATACATACATACATAATTAATGTAAGAAAGAGCGCGTGGTGTAGCGGTTATTGCCATAGTAAATGGATTCGGCGACCCGAGTTCAAATCCTAGACGAGGCTGTTTGCATTTTATTTCACGCTAATGTCATTGGAAAAGGTATGAATTAATCTCTTCTCCTTCTTAGCTATGGATAGATAGTAGGATATACTGGGCTCTTTAACCAGTCTTGAAGAAGGAAAAAAGCCTTGTGTTCAAACCCAATGTACTCCACTTAAAATTTGACCAAGTGTCACATACGGTTCGTTGCAGAGGAGTGGGCTTAATGTATACATTATTAATCGCTATCTACATTATCTATATATCTATCTTTTTATATCTACATTATGTATCTATATGTATATACTGAGATATTTAAACATTTGACTGCAGTGTTCAAGTGCTGATTCTCTTTTTATCTATTTAGTACAATACAGTCTTCCTTCTCCTCAGTCTTCAGTACAGTAATATTTGTAACAACATATGTATTTCTTTTTCTCAATAACAATTATTTGCTTCTTGATGAATCATGACTTATCTATTACCCTAACAGTAGCGCAATCTATAGCTTTCACAACTGGCTTGGCTTGGCATGGCAAGTAAATTCCATTTTCATAAGATTCTCTACACATCTATCCTGGTGCCGAAGCTGACCTCGTCTAATGAATATTTATCAAATCTCAGTTTTTTTTTCATATATGTATCTATCCAATCTCAGTCACTTCATATATATCTATCCAATCTAAAATTGATATATTTCTGCCGCAGATATACATGTCTCTTGCTGGGTTACACCTAATCTCTGAATTCAAGATACAGTCACATAAGATTAGATGTCTCTTTTTCTGGTTAAACGGCATTTTTATCGTCGACGATAGCTCAACGTAAGGTATTTTCTCTACATGTTGCTCGTTTACCAATTCAATGTATATATATATATATATATATATTGTCATCCAGAGACAGACTGTTTCGTTGTATCACAACTCTTCAGTGTGGCTAGACACGCTCCAAGCCAGAATCGAAACCCACCTAACTTTACATCAGGCTAATGGCATACCCCTAATCCAAGCCTATGACTCAACGTTACCTCGGGAATTAACGCATATGTATCAAATTTCGTTTGTTTACATTTTGCACCATCGCATACCGAAGTACTCAATTCGTCAGAAGAACTATATATATAATTCGCCACTCTTCAAGGATGAAAAAAATTATATTCCAGCCAAAGGGTTAATAATCTAAGAATTATCTAAATTAGGCAAAAGGTACTATTGAAAAAGTTGCTATAAAAACTAATGCTAAAATACAATTTTCGATGTTGTGTTGATGAGTACACATCGGATTTTTTCAACGAATGGCCAAGAACAAGGAGAAAAAAGAAAGAAAGATAACTACTGTTTAGAATCGGACTTTTCTTGTAAACTAACTGCAAGAAACAAAATCAGCTCTAGTTTTTGCAACATTGACTTTCTATTAGAAAAAAAAAGCCATTTCTTGTTCGTTGCCCGAGCGAACTTGATGCTATCGTCTGCCAGCAGTCATATAATGAGGCGTCGCAGTTATTATTATGTATTCTTACTTTCGTCATAATAAAATTCGACATTAAGAAAGCGGAACTATCGCGACTTCTCCCTCGCCAATCAGAGCGAGGCCAAGGCAGTGAAGATGCCGGAAGTAAGAGAGACAGAAACAGACAGAGAAATAAACGGAAGGAAGTGGGTATAGTAGTGAAAAGGATCGAAGCATTGGTAAATAGAACTGATTTTCCCATTTATAGGACGGATAATATTATTTTGTGCGCTCCTGAGTGTGAGTATGTAGGTGCCAAATAGAGAGAGGTTTTGATATAGAGAAAAGGAAAAAAATGAATGAGAAATAGACAGGAGGAAAAGTAACAAAGTAGGAGTATAGGTGAGAGAGAGAGTTTTTAAGAGACGGAGTGAAATTCAGTGAATTATCTGTAACAGTGCGTGATTGTTTTCGAAGGTTAGTGTATGTATTTACTTGAGGATAGTGTAGATGATTCAGAAGAGAAAGGGAAAACACACAAGCGGAGAGAATGTGTATTTTTGGTCGATTCGGGACTGGGATATAGAATGGATAATAACAAATCAATAGATTAACAAAACATACCTAGATAATAATTCATTGACTGGAAATGGTATGAAAGATGGAAGAGAGAAATAATACAATTATAAATGGTAGAGCGATAAGAGGAAAAATAAAACAAAAAAACAAAACTGTGAACAAGTGATATAGAGTTATATAATAATTGTGTGGTAAAAAGAGAGAGAAGAAAAGAGGAAGAGAAATAAGAAAAAAAACAGAGATATAGATAGATAAAGAAAGAGGGAAGGAAGAAAAAGAAGTAAATGGATACAGAGAGTGTGGGAAGGAGGAAGAAAAACAGATGGATTAAAAAAGTGTGTGAGAGTGAGGGGAGAAAGAGAAAGTAAAAAAAGAGATATAGATAGATAAAAAAAGTGTGGGCGAAGGAAGATAAATAGATCAAGAGAGAGAGAGAGAGAGAGCAAAAAAGAGATATGGAGAGTTAAAAAGAGAGAAAGGGAAAGAAGAAGAAAAAAAGAAAACTATAGATAAAGAAATAGTGAAGAAGAGAAAGCAACAAAGTCATATATATGAATAAAGAAACTGTGCAAAAGAAGAAGAGAGAAAAGGGGAGGAAGAAGAAAGAGAAAAGGGAGAGAGTGGTGGGAATAGAAAGCAAGGGAGATAAAGCTGGATAAAGAAATAGAAGACTGTAGGAAGGGAAAATAAAAAGAGTCATTTATAATAGAATTGTGTGATAAAGGGAGAGAAAGTGAAAAAGGATAGAAAGATTGAGAAGGAAGAAGACACAGAGAGAGAGAGAGAGAGTGCAATAGGGAAGATGTTCGGTAAAAGAGGGTTAAATGTCGAAAAACATCGGTACACCGAAACATTCATTCTATTTTTTGGGTCGATAGATGGCAATAGAAGCGTTTAGTTTGAACTGAATTCATTCAAAAAGACATCTATCTATATGCATTTAAAAATGATAAACGTTGGTTAGTTTTGTTCATGGAAGATAAAAGTAAAGTTGGCGACGTTAGTCGAGGGTGACCCGAAGGCTTCCTTTTCAATCGCTACTACACCAAGGTGTAGTGGAGGGTGCTACTCCTTTTACTGGATTGCTCCACTTTACCCTTGATCCTCACCTTATAATGCTGAGTGTTAAGCAAGGCGACATCAAGTATCATTTTTGAGTCTTTGGTATGACTCGACCTGGGATTGAACCCGGATCATTGGTGAGCACTCTTCTCATTAGGCCAATGGATAATGAGTATAATTTTTGGTGTGTATTTTTTTCCTTTAAGAAAGTTAAAAATTTGACTTAAACGTAAAAAAAAATTGCCATTTATATGAAAGATCAAACATATGAAAGTTTGCAAAATTTTGTGCTGAAAAATCCTCGATGGAGAATACTCCGTTGTTGGGTTAAACAGATGGGGTTAATAAAATCAAATCAAGACATTATTTGATAATCAGCAAATGTATATGTCTGATGCAAAAGATAGCCAACATAGTGAAAATACTTGGGTGGGTCAAAAGTTTTGTAATATTTTGGTAACGTGAGGCACAATTCGGCAGCGCTGGATACTTTTGTTGAGATCATCAAGATGACGAATCACATAGCATTGTGACCCGTTGAGCTTGCCTGATACTCTCCGAGTGTTACTTGTCGGATTTGCCGCTATGGTCAGGAGAATAGCCTCGAAATCCATGCTATTAAACCTACTAGACCTTGCTTGATCATTGAGGTTCTTACAACCCGAGTAAATGTCTTTAATTGGAATCATTTTGAGATGAGGCTTCTTAATCTGAGAATTAATTTTTTATTCATTGCGGACTTTTTGTCCTCATCTTGGTAGTTTTTGTGTTGTTTCTTCTTTCACTACGTTTCGGCCAAATTTCATCTGTGGCCTTCTTCAGGTGATTAACCGCGACCTCGGATAGGAATGCTGAGTCTTGTAACCGTATCTCCAGTAATTACTGCCTTCCATAGTTGTTGTCTATCGCACCACGTTTTTGACCAAGTAAACCTCCAGCCTGCTTGGGTTGCAATCGAAACCGCTATCTTCTGACAATGCTCACCTGGAACCATAGAGACTCAACGCCTTTATCCGCTGCGCCACGAGCCCCGAACACAAAAACTACCAAGATGAGGGCAAAAAGTCCGCAATAAATAAAAAATTAATTCTCACAACCCGAGTAAAGTTTCTTATATCATCTGGTAACTGTACTATGATTAACTAGGGGGTGTCCTCGTGGTGTAATGGTTAAAGCCAAGGACTGCGGAATCGTAGTACGCGAGTTCGTACTCCAGTCGCGCTATTACGTTCACTTTCGAGCAAATACCCTTGGGAAAGGTATGAACCCCCTTATCCTCCCAGCTATGGGTTAAATAGTACCACTACTGTTCTTCTAGGAGAATAGATTTGGCATTAAATAACCTACAAAGGTTGATATGCCATTAAACAAAGAAACCAAACCTATGATTAACTGTTCCTTAAGCTTTCGTTCAACAAATGTTTTTGGTTGCTTCTGTGGCGTTATACCCCAGTTCGAACTCGTAAAGTCTAAGTACCCGAATTAAACTATGCTGTACGTTCACCTGAGTGGCTTTCAAATGACATCGTGCAAGCTCACCAGCTGCCATAGTATTACAAACCACAGCGGGCATCTATTACAGTTTGAACAGTTTCGTTCGTGTAGTATACGCGCCGGAAAATAACACGTATCAAACGTACCATAATATTGCAAAACTTTTGACTCAGCCAGGTATTTAAATCAATCTACCCCTCTACCCCGAACCATTGAATTCGATTGATTATGTTACTCGCTTTGATGTGTAACATCTACGCATTAGATAATACACAGGAGGTGCGCGTGGTGTAATGGTTATCGTCGTAGGAAATGAACACGGCGACACGAGTTCAAATCCTGGATGAGACTGATTGCATTTCACATAGCACTAATACCCTTGGGAAAGGTATGAATCCAATTATTCTCCCTCCAGCTATGGGTAAATAGTAGGACAGACTGGGTTCTTCAGTCTTGGTGAGGCAACTAGACTAGGAGAAGGAAAACTCTGAATTCAAACCTGTTAAACTCCGTTTAAAAAAATTGACCTTGTATCATATCCTGCCCGAGCGGAGGGGTTGGGTAAATAGGATAATACACAGGTTTCTTGAAATTTTGTAGATGTTTGATGGGAAAAGTACTGAATTTCGCAAATTGAGTTTTTTTTCCCGATACAAACAAACTTGTAAAGTTTTTTGTAAAAAAAAAAAACACGAGTTCAACTTGTAAAATTTTTTAAATCCGGTCGAATAAGATATAAATAACCTTAACTACTAATGAAATATAACAATATACGGCAATAAAAGTTGTTAATGGATACAAGTTCCATTCTTTGTGATTTCAGTTTACAATTATTTTCTTTCTTTATTAAGTCAAGAACTTTTACCTTTTCACTTGAAGGAAGTACTTTATAGTTTCTGTTTGGGAAAGCTCAATTGGCAGCATCAATCCCCTTGTGTTTAGGGACGATTATTAAATAAAATCTATGAATTATTTATTTCTGAAGTTGACCGCTGGTAAATGGAGAGAGAGAGAGAGAGAGAGAGAGAGTCAGAGAGTGTGTGTATGTCTATATTAAATGTCACTCAAGAAAAAGTGTGATTTTAATAGGGTGTGTCTGAAGGTGTTTAGTGAGAAAATGTCAGAGTTTTAGGCGATGTGTATATAGAGAAAAGGAGAAGAGCAAGGGAATGAGCACTAAACGATTGAAGTGTGTGTGTGTGTGTGTGTGTGTGTGAGAGAGAGAATTTAAAAATAGTGGTAGGGAGGTAAGCAGGCAAAGATAGATATAGATAGGTTTTGTTCGTTTGTTAAATGGCATATCAAACTGGATTAATTTAAATACCAAAACCATCCTTGTTGACGAACAGCCGTGGTACTACTTAACCCATAGCAGTGGGGATAAAGGGGATAGATATAACTAGGTTTACAAATATATTAGGAATATATATATATATAGGGATAAATTGACTGATTGTGAAGAGAAAAATACAACTGAGTGAAAAGCTGAGATGTGAAAAAAACCCAACTTGTGTGTATTGTATGAAGTAGATATGTTCGGTTTTCGTTGTAGAGTCGAAAGGAAGAGACAAGAAAAGGACTAATTAAGTTTTTAATACCGGATAACTAATTAAAAAAACAAAATTAATTAAAGGCTGACTTGTTCTGATAAATTGATCCAGTTAAGTATTTTGTAGGGATCGAACCCAAACTTAATTCGCAGTTAACTAGATAAACCAAGTACAGATTTATATTATTCCTGGAGACTTGCAAGAAGATACACTTGCGTCGTATTTGTTTATACTCTACCTAGATTACGTTCTTCGATCATCCATATATCTAATAAAAGAAAATGATTTCACAATGAAAAAAGCAAGAAGCAGACGATATCCTGCAGAAACTCTGATAGATGCCGACTAAGCAGATGACCAAACACTTCTTGCAAATCCACCAGCCCAAGTAGAAACCCTATTGAATAGCCTAGAGCAAGTAATAAGAGGGAATGCAAATAAAACAGAGTTCACGTGTTTTAAATAAAAAAGAGCCGTCTCAACTTAAAGTGCCAAGTCACTAAAATTAGTAAACCAGTTCACATACCTCGGTAGCAACATCTCATCAACTGAAAGTAATATCACCATGTTTCTGGCGAAGGCATTGAATGCTATTGACTAGTTATCGATCATATTGAAATCTGATCCATCGGATAAGATAAAATGTAATTCCCTCCAAGCTGTGGCAGTGTCCATATTACTCTATGGGTGCACTACATGCATGCTCACAAAAAAAAAAAAAAAAAAAAAAAAAGAAACCGAGAAAAAGCTAGATGGGAACTAAACAAAAATGCTGTGTGCTGTCAGGAACAAATTTTGGAAGTTACACCACACGACACTGTAGCCGTGCGGCTACTTATCTCACAAACCATTCCTGTTAGACGGACGAAGCCTTTGGAGCATTGCTAGAGAAGTGTTGTATACAGGGAAGAAGAAGAACAACAACGCTGATGTATAAAAATATAATCTGCTTCTTTTCTTGTTTTTTTATTAACCGAAATGTACATATGGGTTGAGTAAGATCGAGTCAGAGATTGCTGAAATACACACAGACAGAGGAGCGATGGTGCGGTTTTTCGTGAAACCTCTCTGCTTTTCTGCTTTGTTCTGCCTGGGTCGAAATTCTTTCCTGGTTTGTATAATTTTCTGGACGTGCCCGTAGAGGTGTCCATGGTGTAATGGTTATGGTCGTAGGAAATGGACACGGCAACACGAGTTCAAATCCTTAATGAGACTGATTACATTTCACATTGCACTAATACCTTTGGGAAAGGTATGAATCCAAGTATTCACCCTCCAGCTATGAGTAAATAGTAGGGCAGACTAGGTTCTTCAGCCTTGATAAGGCAACTAGTCTAGGAGAAGGAAAACTCTGAATTCAAAGCTGTTAAACACCGCTTAAAAATTGACCTTGTATCATATCCTGGCCGAACGGATGGGTTGGTAAATATATATATAATTTTCCGGACACCCACACAATCCTCATGATCACACCTCCTGCCTCGATGGCACTTCCGCTGAGGAAACACCTAGGTCCTGTTTACCTTGGGAAATGAGTGGACATCTTGTTATGCAACCCACGTGGCATTTCTGCTGGGGCATCATCCGGTTTATCATAGGAAACAGGAGCACATCCAATCATGCAACCCACGCAATTCATGCGGTATGTTAAGGGAATCTACCTGTCGCTATCCAACAGAAGAAACAAGGACGAACATATAAGCGACGTTCTCTCATCGACACTTGCACGTAGACCAACCAGTGTTGGCTGATCAGTGGAAACTTGATTTACATCAACTGTGTACGGACATTGGATGCAGCCTAGAATACCTGCCAAGAGAGAAGGATGATAGGGATGGATAGTGAGATTAAGTCCGTGTTGTTTGAGCAACTTGATGACGAGTGGTCGGCCGAAAGGCGTTAACAGAATATGAAAATTATATGAAAAGGAAGAATTCATAGACATGAAGATAAGATTATAATCAGGAATGGATTAAGAAAAGTTGATAAAAAATTTACTGAGTGAGATGATTAAAAATGAACAGCGTGCAATAGATCACATCGAAAAAGCAAGATTATTAGACAGAGGATTGGAGAATTCAACAGACCGGCATTGAGAGACACGAACTGAGCAGGAGAGATTGACAGTGACGGAGCTTGCTAAATTGATTGAAAAAGAGGGATAAGTAGACATGGACCGAGCGGCATTGATGGACACGGAGCAAGCAGAATTGATGGACAGTGACGGAGCTTGATAAACAGATTGACAACTAGGGATAAGTAGACATAGACACTGCGACATTGATAGACACGGACCGAGCGGGAGTGATGGACAGTGACGGAGCTTGATAAACAGATTGACAACTAGGGATAAGTAGACATAGACACTGCGACATTGATAGACACAGACAGAGCAGGATTGATGGACAGTGACGGAGCTTGATAAACAGATTGACAACTAGGGATGAGTAGACATAGACACTGCAACATTGATAGACACGGACGGAGCAGGAGTGATGGACAGTGACGGAGCTTGATAAACAGATTGACAATTTCGGATAAGTAGACATAGACACTGCGACATTGATAGACACGGACCGAGTAGGAGTGATGGACAGTGACGGAGCTTGATAAACAGATTGACAACTAGGGATAAGTAGATATAGACACTGCGACATTGATAGGCACAGACTGAGCAGGAGTGATGGACAGTGACGGAGCTTGATAAACTGATTGACAACTAGGGATAAGTAGACATAGACACTGCGACATAGATAGACACGGACTGAGCAGGATTGATAGACAGTGACGGAGTTTGATAAACAGATTGACAACTAGGGATAAGTAGACATAGACACTGCGACATTGATAGGCACAGACTTAGCAAGAGTGATGAACAGTGACGGAGATTGATAAACAGATTGACAACTAGGGATAAGTAGGCATAAACACTGCGACATTGATAGACACGGACTGAGCATGATTGATGGACAGTGACGAAGCTTGATAAACATTTTGACAACTAGGGATAAGTAGACATTGACACTGCGACATTGATAGACACGGACGGAGCAGGAGTGATGGACAGTGACGGAGCTTGATAAACAGATTGACAATTTCGGATAAGTAGACATAGACACTGTGACATTGATAGGCACAGATTGAGCAGGAGTGATGGACAGTGACGGAGCTTGATAAACAGATTGAAAACTAGGGATAAGTAGACATAGACACTGCAATATTGATAGACACGGACCGAACTGGATTGATGGACAGTGACGGAGCTTGATAAACATTTTGACAACTAGGGATAAGTAGACATTGACACTGCGACATTGATAGACACGGACGGAGCAGGAGTGATGGACAGTGACGGAGCTTGATAAACAGATTGACAATTTCGGATAATTAGACATAGACACTGCAATATTGATAGACACGGACCGAGCAGGATTGATGGACAGTGACGGAGCTTGATAAACTGATTGACAACTAGGGAAAAGTAGACATAGACACTGTGACATTGATAGACACAGACCAAGCAGGATTGATGGACAGTGACGGAGCTTGATAAACAGATTGACAACTAGGCATGAGTAGACATAGACACTGCAACATTGATAGGCACAGACTGAGCAGGAGTCATGTACAGTGACGGAGCTTGATAAACAGATTGAAAACTAGGGATAAGTAGATATAGACACTGCGACATTGATAGGCACAGATTGGGCAGGAGTGCTGGACAGTGACGGAGCTTGATAAAAAGATTGACAACTAGGTATAAGTAGACATAGACACTGCGATTTAATAGGCACAGACTGAGCAGGAGTGATGGACAGTGACGGAGCTTGATAAACAGATTGACAACTAGGGATAAGTAGACATAGACACTGCGACATTGATAGACACGTACGGAGCAGGAGTGATGGAGCTTGATAAACAGATTGACAACAAAGGGATAAGTAGACATAGACACTGCAACATTGATAGGCACAGACTGAGCAAGAGTGATGGACAGTGACGGAGCTTGATAAACTGATTGAAAACTAGGGATAAGTTGACATAGACACTGCAATATTGATAGACACGGACCGAGCAGGATTGATGGACAGTGACGAAGCTTGATAAACAGATTGACAACTAGGGATAAGTAGACATAGACACTGTGACATTGGTAGACACAGACTGAGCAGGATTGATGGACAGTGACGAACCTTGATAAACTGATTGACAACTAGGGATAAGTAGACATAGACACTGCGACATTGATAGGCACAGACTGAGCAGGAGTGATGGACAGTGACGGAGCTTGATAAAGAGATTGACAACTAGGGATAAGTAGACATAGACACTTCGACATTGATAGACACAGACTGAGCAGGATTGATGGACAGTGACGGAGCTTGATAAACAGATTGACAACTAGGGATGAGTAGACATAGACACTGCGACATTGATAGACACGGACTGAGCAGAATTGATGGACAGTGACGGAGCTTGATAAACATTTTGACAACTAGGGATAAGTAGACATAGACACTGCAACATTGATAGACACGGACCGAGCAGGAGTGATGAACAGTGACGGAGCATGATGAAAAGATTGACAATTTCGGATAATTAGACATAGACACTGCAATATTGATAGACACGGACCGAGCAGGATTGATGGACAGTGACGGAGCTTGATAAACAGATTGACAACTAGGGATAAGTAGACATAGACACTGCGACATTGATAGACACGGACCGAGCAGGAGTGATGGACAGTGACGGAGCTTGATAAACAGATTGTCAACTAGGGATAAGTAGACATAGACACTGTGACATTGATAGACACAGACCGACAGGATTGATGGACAGTGACGGAGCTTGATAAACAGATTGATAACTAGGGATAAGTAGACATAGACACTGCGACATTGATAGGCACAGACTGAGCAGGAGTGATGGACAGTGACGGAGCTTGATAAACAGATTGACAACTAGGGATAAGTAGACATAGACACTGCGATATTGATAAACACGGACCGAGCATGATTGATTGACAGTGACGGAGCTTGATAAAGAGATTGACAATTTCGGATAAGTAAACATAGACACTGCGACATTGATAGGCACAGACTGAGCAGGAGTGATGGACAGTGACGGAGCTTGATAAAGAGATTGACAACTAGGGATAAGTAGACATAGACACTGCGATATTGATAAACACGGACCGAGCTGGATTGATGGACAGTGACGGAGCTTGATGAAAAGATTGACAACTAGGGATAAGTAGGCATAGACACTGTGACATTGATAGACACGGACTGAGCAGGATTGACGGACAGTGACGAAGCTTGATAAACATATTGATAACTAGGGATAAGTAGACATAGACACTGCGACATTGATAGACACAGACTGAGCAGGATTGATGAACAATGACGGAGCTTGATAAACAGATTGACAACTAGGGATAAGTACACATAGACACTGCAACATTGATAGACACGGACTGAGCAGGATTGATGGACAGTGACGGAGCTTGATAAACAGATTGACACCTAGGGATAAGTAGACATAGACACTGCGACATTGATAGACACAGACTGAGCAGGATTGATGAACAATGACGAAGCTTGATAAACTGATTGACAACTAGGGATAAGTAGACATAGACACTGCGACATTGATAGACACAGACTGAGCAGGATTGATGGACAGTGACGGATCTTGATAAACAGATTGACAACTAGGGATAAGTAGACATAGACACTGCGACATTGATAGACACGGACTGAGCAGGATTGATGGACTGTGACGGAGCTTGATGAAAAGATTGACAACTAGGGATAAGTAGACATAGACACTGCGACATTGATAGACACGGACCGAGCAGGATTGATGGATAGTGACGAAGCTTGATAAACAGATTGACAACTAGGGATAAATAGACATAGACACTGCGACATTGATAGACACAGACTTAGCAGGATTGATGAACAATGACGGAGCTTGATAAACTGATTGACAACTAGGGATAAGTAGACATAGACACTGCGACATTGATAGACACAGACTGAGCAGGATTGATGGACAGTGACGAAGCTTGATAAACTGATTGACAACTAGGGATAAGTAGACATAGACACTGCGACATTGATAGACACAGACCGAGCAGGATTGATTGACAGTGACGGAGCTTGATAAACAGATTGACAACTAGGGATAAGTAGACATAGACACTGCGACATTGATAGACACGGACCGAGCAGGATTGATTGACAGTGACGGAGCTTGATAAACAGATTGACAATTTCGGATAAGTAGACATAGACACTGCGACATTGATAGACACGGACCGAGCAGGATTGATGGACAGTGACGGAGCTTGATAAACAGATTGACAACTAGGGATAAGTAGACATAGACACTGTGATATTTATAGACACGGACCGAGCAGGATTGATTGACAGTGATGGAGCTTGATAAACTAATTGACATCTAGGGATAAGTAGACATAGACACTGCGACATTGATAGACACGGACTGAACAGGATTGATGGACAGTGACGGAGCTTGATAAACAGATTGACAACTAGGGATAAGTAGGCATAGACACTGCGACATTGATAGACACAGACTGAGAAGGATTGATGGACAGTGACGGAGCTTGATAAACTGATTGACATCTAGGGATAAGTAGACATGGTAGACACGGACTGAACAGTCTAGTTGAACGTGGAACGTGTGTGATGTATTGACATTCACCGAGTGGTATACTATCATGGAGAGATTCGGAGTGATTGGTCAACACAGTTAAACATTTATTGAGTTGGATAGTTAGATATGGTGACAGAAGGATGGATAAGCCTGAAATGAGTGAGGTTAGACATAAATAGACCGGGATAAACAAGGATAGAGTGAAATGGTTGGGTATGAACTAGCGGGATAATCCGATGTAGACAGAATGTAAAAATTAGAAATTATTAGACCCAATCTTATAACATTTATAGAGCATTTACAGGGTGGCATAATGAGAGTTACGTCAAAATATAATAAGTTACAGACTGTAGTTGATAAATGATTTGAGTGTATTGAGTTTAACATGATGAGATTGACGTGAGTACTAAAATAGACCAAGTTCTATTGATAATGCTGCGAAATGTGTTGCAAAATATTTTACATGAGTTAGATTTAGGTAAACTAAAAGGGATTAGGAGAGAAATTGGTTTCTTCGGTTTGGTTTCTATGTTTGATTACATATCAATCTTCGTGGGTTATTTAATGCCATATCTATCCTTTTAGAAAAACAGGAATGGAACTATCTAACTATCTAGCTGAGAGAGGAATAAAAGGATTCATATCTTTGCCAAATGTATTAGTCCAAAAGTGAATATAATCATATTTACCAACCTCTCCGCTAGGGCAGGATATGACACAAGGTCAATTTTTAAGCGAAGTTTAACAGGTTTGAATTCAGAGTTTTTCTTCTCCTAGACTAGTTGCCTCTCCAAGGCTGAAGAACACAGTCTGCCTTACTATTTACCCATAGCTGAAAGGAGAATAATTGGATTCATACCGTTCCCAAGGGTATTAATGCTATGTGAAATGCAATCAGTCTCGTCCAGGATTTGAACTCGTGTTGCCGTGTCCATTTTCTACGACGATAACCATTACACCACGGGCACCTCCACAATAGTGAATGTAATAGCGCAACTAGATTTCGAACTCGCTAACTGTAATGCAGCAAGTCAGCACGATTGCCACAACGCCACGGTGATTCTCTCCAAAAGAGACCAGCAGAAAAAGAAATCAACTAATATATAAATTAAGTTGATCTGGAAAAGCGTTGAATGTCAGAATTGCAATCGAGAGAGAGAGAGAGAGAGAGAGAGAGTAGAACTGGTTTCAACGGGATGTCAATCTACCAAGAGGTTAGGGAACTGAGTTCATTGTTCGTTCATATTTACATTTTTTGCACACAGTCTTCACGAAAACAACTTTTTTTTTACCAGATCAATTTGAGCCATACATTGGAACCTTATAGATACTACCACTCAGTACTGAGTGGACCCACGAATCATGTGACGAAAAAGTACTCCAGACTAACCAGATCATCAAAACTGGAATCTTACCATCAGATGCAATTTAGTGTCATATACAGGGCACCGATTTGTTTTGGGGGGGTTCTTATATCTTAGCATGAGATACAGTCTATTCTCAGCCTCGCAGAGAGAGAGAGAGAGAGAGAGAGAAGAAATATTGATAAATATATTTAACTATTTGAGACTAGGATATTTTTTGTGACGTCATGTCAGCCAGATATGTCGTTTGCCGTTTCAGAAGAAACATTTCTTTCACAGCTTTCATAATTATCATCTACATATTGTCTTAAATCATTAATCGACCAATGGTAAAAGAGACAAAATCCAGGACGCAAAATATCTCGCGAGAAATATTGACCGTAGATCTTAAGGGGTTAAAGAAAGAGAGAAAAAGACAAAGAAAAGAGAAAACGGAAAAAATAGAGAAAAAGGAGAAAATAAAAGAAAGAGGAATAGAAAGAAAAATAGAGAAAAAGAGATAAAGGCTAGGAAAAAGAAAGTGTTTGGTTGATAGAAGGAGGATTTCAGAAAGAAAGAAAGAATAGGAGTAAAATTGGGTCTTTGATGGAACAACAATAATAATGTTTCATCTTGGCCATTGACCTAATGATTAGAGTGTTCACCAATGGTCCGGGGGACCGGGGTTCAATCCCTGGTCGAGTAATACCAAAGACTCAAAAAATGGTAATTGATGCTATCTTGCTTAACTCTCAGCATTATAAGGTAAGGATCAAGGGTAAAGTGAAGCAATCCAGGGAAAGGAGTAGCTCCGTCTCCTACACCTTAGTGTTGTAGCTATTGAAAAGGAAGCCTTCGAGTCACTCTCGACTAAGGTCGCCAACTTACAATATAATAAATAATATGACTACACCAAGCGACGAACTAAGGAAATTACATGAAATGATCTGAACTTGGCTTAGAAGAAGATACTTGAAGAGAGAAACTGAACCTCTATTAATAGCAACACTAACAAATATCATAAGAGGCAATTATATCAAAGAAAAAACTGATAATAACACATACAGGTTACGTGGTTATAGAGATAAAACAATTAATCTCATAGTAAGTGATTGCAGCAAACTGAAACATAAGAAATTCAATAATAGGCATGATTGGGTGGAAAGGTGAGCCACTAAGAATTGTGCAAGAGATTGAAATTTGACCATGTTGATAGATTCTTGTTTATGCATATACCATATGTCTTAGAAATTTAAACATAAAGTTCTCTGAGATGCAAACGTATCACTTAATCCCGGCTAGAAGACCAGACAGAGCTCAAAAGAAGAAAAATAATTCGTCATCTAGTGGATTTTGCCGTCCCTGAGAACCATAGAGGAAAAAATGAATAAACGATACACAAAATACATGGATCTTGCCAGAGAAGTGAAAAATAAATGAGGAACATGAAGATGACTGTGATACTAACTGTGGTAGGAGCTCTTGGAATGGTCCCCAATGGTCTGGAAAAGAGACTGAATGAACAAGAGATCAGAGAAAGAATGGAGACCAACCATACCACAGCACTGATAAAATCAACTAGAATACTGAGATGTCCTGAAGACCGGGGAGACTTGTTGTAACTCAGATTTCTGTTAAAGATATGTATAAAACTCACATAGAATAAAAACACATTCGTTAGAATTTTGCAATTCAAACAGGTCATTTAATCCAAAACAGATGACCAGGTCTAGTTTTAATAAAAAAAAAGAATTTGTCAAGTAGTGCATTTTGCCTTTCCAGAATACAACGGAGAGAAAATTCGGATATCGAGTAGGACTGTATGCAAGAACAAGACCCCACTAAAAAGCAACAAATTCTTCAGAAACCACGACACAAAAAATATAAATATCAACGTACCATGAATTCGATTCTCTAACCACTCAGAATGAAATAAACCTAGACGGATTGTCATGACATTAAAATCAAGCAACTCAATACCTAGACCTTACTTGAGACCTGAATACGTTATAGAACAAAAAGGTGAAGTTGGTACCTATCACAGTTGAAGTTTTTTGAACTGTATAATATTGTCTAGAAAAAAGACATTGGGAACTGAAGATTAGAGGAAGTATCGAAACGGTCCAAACCACAGCACTCTTAAAATCAGCTAGAGTACTTGACTCCAGGTGATCTGCGGAGACTTGTTGTCACTCGGACTACAGGGAAAATCGCCTGTTACTTCCGGTGTAGAATAATAATAATAATTGTGGTGTAAATGAAAGGACGATTATATTGGTAAAAATGCATGGAAAAAGGTTAGAGTTTATCATCGAATAAAGACGTAGAACGGAATAAGTAAAGACAAGAAAAACATTCAAAGATCTGTGTTGTCACATTTACAGATAAACAGTGAATAGAAAGATTTAACCAGCTGAGCAGATGACGTGAGTAGGAAACTTAATTTTGTCAATTTGTGAGAAGACACAATTGATCTTCAGGAGGACAATGCCAACCAGTTGAGAGGTTTTAAATTGTTAGTTGATCGACTTACTGGAAGTCTTCTGGCGAAAATATTCAACCAACATAGACGAAACTCCCCCCTAAAAAAACTCCAAAATAAAACGAGCTAATGAAGATACGAAGACATTCAACAAAATAGTCATTCAAAAGTGGTCAGGTTGTCAATTGGAAATAAAGTACTCAAATATATACCACGTAAAAGATGGTCACTGGACGTTGAAGGTGGTAAATTGTAATCTGCTTGAAACGTATCAAATGACCGCTCGAAAAAGTTGACTTGAAAAACTGTTCGATGGCTAGTTGAGTTGAGTTGTGACAATTAATAACAGAGGAATTTTGTTATCTGAAATAAATAGGTTCCCAAGGATGGTATAATCAATGGAGAACAGCGAATCATACGGCGATGTTCAATTTATTTAAAAAAAATTTAAGGTTTCTTGGCATTTCAAAATTACATGCAAGATTGCTGCCACAATTAATGTATCCCATAATTAAGTTTAAAATAAAGCGAACATTACCTCTTTGATATTTTACTCTGCAACTAAAAATATATTTGACTGATTGTTTTTGATGGCATCTCAACCTGTCTGGGTTTATTTTATGCCCAGAAGTTTGGAAATCGCGTCAACTTTATGTTCATATTAAGATTTTTTCGTTGTTTAAGAATTTTTTTTGCCTACGGTCCTATCCTATCCGAATAATTTTTAAACATATCTATTTGGTCCATAGACAGTACCTTAACAGGTACTACTACTACTACTACTACTACTACTACTACTCCTCTCGGACTGAGTAAACCAGGAAGTAATGCAATTAAAGAGTACTCAACATTCCCCAGATCTCCAGAACACAGTTTATGTTATACCTCACCAGCTGCCCAGTGTCCTACCAAGAAGCCTCATTGGGGAGTAGTTTTACCCTCTATCATCTATATAGTCAGCCTTTTCTAAGCCCTGCCGACTAGGCGTGAAATTTATTTCGTTTGGTTGGTTGGATGGATTTTATGGCATATCAACCATTGTTGGTTATTTAATGCCAAATCCTGTTTATTTATAATTTGTAAACACATTTTTTTGAAAACGTTTTAAAACAAGACTGAGCCCATCTTTTTGTGTACTGTTAAATGTATTGCTATCCCATAAGAATAATTTAGTTTACAATTAATCATTTCTCCGCATACAGTGAAGTGGTTATAAGTATTGCTATTTACACTGTTCATTCATTGACCCATGGGTAATACCAATAATTCAATTTAGGTACGATTATATAACTAATCTGGTTTGCGTTCGAAAACCTCTAATTTGAACACAGTGAAATATATATAAAGCCGATAGAAGAGATGCAGAACTATAGTTCCTCCAATTTGTATACGAAAAAAGATTATTCAACTCTGACTTTTCAGATCCTAAGGGAGAAAAGCTCAAATTAATAAAAATAAAATGTTTTGTTCATTGACGTGCAAACTGTTATTTGTTTAAATCATTTAACCCATTATAACCCAATGTCCTCGTTAAAATAAATATAAAAATCTCATTAAATACTTACATTTTGAGTGATTTGATATATTCTTTGAATCAATAAAATTTATATTGATAATGATAAAGATTAAATGGATTTTTCTTTGTTTACTATCTATTTTATGTGTTTTCTTATAATAATTTCAATATAAATCGAAAAATTAAAAATTTGAGTTATGATGGGTTAAATTTTACAAAAACACAGTCTGTCCTACTATTTACCCATAGCTGGAGGGAGAATAATTGGATTCATACCTTTCCCAAGGGTATTAATGCTATGTGAAATGCAATCATTCTCGTCCAGGATTTGAATTCGAGTCACCGTGTCCATTTCCTACGACGATAACCATTACACCACAAGCACCTCCTTCAAGGTGATGGGGAGTATAAAGTACCCCCTCATTACCATTATTCACTGGTCCACACTGACCCGGAGCTGTAGATATTATTATGGGTTAAATTGATCTGTTAAAAATTATTCGCACAGTAACAAAAACTCTGAAGAAATAACTACAAAAATGAAAATGAACGCGATCCCCTAACCAATGGGTATAAAATAACCCGAGACGAGTTGACATGACGTTAAAATCAATCAAGCAACTAATTAAGAGGTTCCAACATCTTCAGAGAGAATAGTAATTCATACATATATTCATCCATATAGATATATTGTGAAGAACTTCTTTGCATGGAGCAAGGATTGGCAAGCTATGATTGTCGGTCATTATTACCATTCTGAGATGGGTACTCACTGGGTTCCCACAACTTGATACTTTCTAAAAGAATTTGGAAAAATTTGACACGTGATCATGTTAACAGTATGGAGAAGGTACGCTTGGCATAACGGTTATCGTCGTTGGAAATGGAGTGGCAGACAGAGATTTTTAGCCTTGGTAAGGCAATCGCTTTTGGAGAAGGTAAACAGTTGAATTCAAACCCAATGTAACCCACTTAAAAATTGACTGTGTCGCATTCTGTTCGAAGCGGAGCGGTTGGTTGGTTGTGTTTTATGGCATATCAACCCTTTTTGGTTATTTATGACAAATTATATATATATATATATATATATGTGTGTGTGTGTGTGTGTGTTTTGGTGTGTGGAACCATCCCCACAAGAATGGACTGATACAAGCCCATAAAGTAACCAAACCGAAGCCAGTGAAGAACCTAGTAATTGGATGAGCGCCTAGGGTGGTGCAATGGTTAGCAAGCTATACTAGCAAACCTTCACGAGTGAGTTCGAGTCTCACTGGGTGCCCCACTCATATAGCTTTGTGTCTCATCTAAGTAAAAAGCTTAGTAAATTATAAAGTCATTGGATACTACCGCCTGGCATGCCTACCGGCTATCCCAACAATGAAAAGCATAGATTCACATTGCACTGGACTTTCAGGCCAAATGAATCTATGACTGCAAAATCACGTGGCATACGTGCCCGGAGACTTAGCAAACGCTGGCATAATTCACATTGCACCTAGTGATCAGCATTGACCAGCAGTGCAAGCGTCTCCATCCCTAAATTCCCACAATAAAAAAAACAAACTTGTGTCAATTCCTATCAATTGAGAGGCACAGATAAATATCACTGGATGCCGCGGTGTGTGAGGTTGCTATGTCTGATAACTCCCTTGGCCTCAGGGAGCCGTCCTCCCAGGCAACTGCCTGCTTCGGCAGGGGCAGTTTTATCACCTGGCGCTTGAGTTGCCTCTTTTTTCAAGGGTAATACCGACGGGGCTGAAGGCATTTTGAAACCGGCTGTCTACGTGAGCTTCAGCTCATTCTCGCTCCCACATTAAAACGGTTTTTGCCATATCTTAACATGGTGGGATGTTGACTAAATACTCAAAGTAATTGGATGCTAATTGTATATTGTATTTCCTTGTACATTTATTCCAAGAATAAATACCTATTATCTCGTGTGTAGAAGTCAAATGACTCACCTTCTAACATGGTTGCCTTATTAAATCTTCATGGTTAAAGCAAGCCAGCTAAGCTTACCTCATTTTATAGGAGAGCACCTAATGCAGCAGGTGGGTTGTATCTGAGGTGCCAGGATAACATGCCCAACACATTTGCATGTCTATTCACCCATATATTCATCCAGTAAATGCAATGTGTATCTTTTGACTACTTGTGTGTCAGAATGGCAGACTTGGGGCCTTTCAGGCACCTAGTTTTGACTAGGCTACCATCGGGTGGGCGAGCTTCACTTTTGTCTCCTTTGTAACCCATGTATGGCACTAGACCTCGCGTCTAGTTTAAGCCGTAAACTGGCATACGTGCCCGGACCCACATTTTGGTTCGTGAAACTGCTTGTCTCATCAGGCTCACATTGCACTAAGTGAGCCGATGAGCAGCATAGATCAGCAGGGTTCGAGTCTCAGCTCGTTCCCGACCTCCCCCTCCCTTTATCCCCACTTTAATCGGCCTTCGGGCTTTTGACCTTGTGTCAAGTCGTGTCTGGTGGGAGGCAGCGGCAAATATCTGACTACTTGTGCGTCAGACCACTCTCAAGTCGACCAATATTCTTCAATGGGTATCTTTAATCATATATATATATATATATATATACACGATTATTAAACGAAAAGTTTGGAAGTAATATCTTTAAAAAAGCCAGAGCTCATTTGCTTGCACACTGTTAAATGGTTTCAAGTGTAGTGAAGGATTAAATATTTCTATTCGATTAACCGATGGGATCCTAACAGGTATTACTATTTTGGGCCAGAGTGAACTTAAGAGTAAGAACTTGCTTACTATGATTCCGCAGTCAAGCGCTTTAACCATTACACCACGAGGACACCCCTCTCAGTTCATTTATCTAACAGCTTTGGAACTGTGCAATTTCTATATGATCTATCAATAAATGAAATACGGTTTAGTATTTACTCACCCTCTCCATCGGCCTGTCTGCTGTGACTGTAGAATACACGGACTGTACCTCTGCAGAGGGATAAGACATCCCCCGCAAACGAGTTAAATCGGATGGTGCGTCTACAGTCTTGGAGTTTGGGAAATGTGGAGTACCCTTTCATTGACATTACTCCCCAATTCACTGCTGTTCTTCTAGAAGGATGGATTTGGCATTAAATGACCCAAGAAGGTAGATATGCCATTAAACAACAAACTAAAACAATAAAGGAACTAAGTATGCTTCTAACTTAGTAATGTAATTTGGGAGGTACTGTTTTGGGATTGGATTTGAGGTCATAAGGTTTCAACTAATTCTTTTTTTAGGATTGATTGATTTTTCCGGCCTGTCAACCTATCTAGTGTTATTTTATTCCTTGAGTTTAGGTTGGTTTGCTTTTATGGGATATCAACCATTAAAGATTATGTAATGTCAAATCCATTTATATACATATAAACAGTTCTATTTCAAATAATTCAGTTTACCAAAAGTACGCACTTTAGTTCTATTTGACCCATTGATAAGACCCTATCAGGTGCTACCAGGGAGCGATGGCAATGAAGAGGTACACGGCATTACTGGAGCTTCACCATCACATTGCTTAGTATTATGTCCAGGAAACTCGTTGGAGGACTCTTATCCCCCTGCAGTCGGCATATTTTACAGCCCAAGCTGACTGGGCCATTTGAAGTTAGGGAATCGCGTTTAAATCTATATTTTTGTGCAGCTGTTCCTGAAGAATGTTTTAGCACACGATCCTATCCTATAGGAATAATCTTTAAACAGATATATTTAACCCTTAGATGAAATCTTAACGAGAATTACCACCCCGAGTCAGAGTTGGCTTGAGAGTACTGACAATAAAAGAGTACTCTACTCTTCCCAGAGTTTTAGAACTAGAGCCTAATGATCAGATGCCATTTAGTACCATAGCCAAGATAACCATTCTTTTTTGTTGGGGGAAGGTTTTTACCTCTCTGCAATGGATATATTGTTAGCGTATTCTACAAAAATTATCTGCTACAAATGACAAGTGTGAAATGCAGCTTCGTATAATGGGGAAATGAATTTAAAAATGTTTTAATTAGATCGTCGAATGAAGACTTCAACATGAGAAAAAGAACTGCTGCACATATAAAGACGTTCAACAAGGAACTATTCAAAAGCAGTTCAAGTGGTTTTCAGTTGGAAATGAGTTACACTAATGAGCACTTCGTAAAGAACGGTCGCAGAGCACTGACAGCAACGAAGCGAGGATTCGCGCTGAATGTAAATTGCCTGAAATGTGCCAAATGATAACTCGCCAAATTTAATCTAATCCTCGAGAGATGTGCCAGGGGGCGCCACTTTGATCCTCGGCAGGGTGCACTAATACACTTATCCTCTCATAAATTACGAATAAAGAACAAATCCCAACGTTTACTTATATATAAGTATGTATGTATGTATGTATGTATGTATATGTGTGTGTGAAATGTGCGCAGAAAATGACATCTAATGAAGATCGTTGTTTAGTAAGGTTGTGCTTGATTTGGTGTGGTGTATTCTGTTCTCATTTGATGTCACTCTCTCGTGGTATTGTGTCAAAATAAGATAACTTAACTTTGGGAGGTGCCCGTAGTGTAATGGTTATCGTCGCAGGAAATGGACACGGCGACACGAGTTCAAATCCTGGACGAGACGGAATATATTTCACATAGAATAATTGGATTCATACCTTTCCCAAGGGTATTACCCTTGGGAAAGGTATGAATCCAATTATTCTCCCTCCAACTATGGGTAAATAGTAGGACAGACTAGGTTCTTCAGCTTTGGTGAGGCAACTAGTCTAGGAGAAGGAAAACCTGTTAAACTCTGCTTAAAAATTGACCTTGTGTCATATCCTGCCCGAGCGAAGGGGTTGGTAAATAAGATAACTTTATGAAGAAAGCGCTTCGTTGTGGAATTGTTGATCGATTTTAACGTCATCCTAACTCGTTTTGAGTTATTTGATACCGAGAGGTTAAGGAATCACGTTCATTCTACATTAATTCTTACATATTTGTAGCTGTTTCTTTGAGTTTTTGCACGCAATCCTATATCAAGTATTACTATCAAAAACAAATTATACATTCTTAATTATATGATTTCAAGTAACTGTAACTATTCCAATTTAATAATAATCATTTTTTATATGGTTTCAAGTATTCCTATTCAAAGCTAATAAATTGTTGGCATTTATATAGTTTTAACCAACTAATAATTATAACTGTGGATTTTGTCGTTCTGGCAGGCTAAAGAATAAAATCAAAAGGAAGCAAAAAGAGAAATAAATACCTAGACCTTGCGAGGGAACTAAAAATACAATGGAACATTAAGGTGACAGGGATATCAATGGTAATTGGTGCTCTTTGAACAATCCCTCGTCGACTGGAGATGTAGAATACACCTACTGCTTCTCTGCAAATGGGTTAGACTCTACCAACGAGTATCCGGGATATGACACTAAACAATCTGATGGTGAGGCTCCATTCATCTTAGAGCTTTGGAGAATGCAGTGTACCCCCTTTATTACTATCGCTCCTAGGTCCACTCTGCCTTGGAGTGATAGCATCTGATAGGGTCCTACCTATAGTTCAAATAGAGCTAAACTGTGTACTTATGTTAAACTGAATTGTTTGAAATAGAACTGTTTATATGCATAAAAATTGATTTGGGATTAAATAATCTACAATGGTTGATATATCATAAAAACCAAATCATACCAAACGTCAAATAGAAATAAGTCAGTTATCGCTGTTTGGCTGTCCCATTACAATCAGTTTCCAGCGATCTTTTTGAGGGAGTAAGAAAAAGATTCAGTCTTTAGATAAGAGCAGCTATATATATATATATATATATATATATATATATATATATATATATATATATATATATATGAGCGTAGTCTTCCTCGTTATTCTCAGTTTGATGATCGTGGTCTACAAGAGAGAGAGAGAGAGAGAAATGGTTTATGGTCTCATAAATTCTGCCGACACAGCGAGTTCAATCCTCACGAGATTCTTTGCTATTGTAGCTTTGTGCCTGATTGCACTAAGCTTAGAAAATTATATAAGTCTATTCATCTATATCAATCAATCGCCGTCTATTCATGCCTATTCGTCTATCTACAAAACCTGAGAAGGAAAGAACGCTTTCTGTTAAGCAACAGTTAGCTGTGAATTACGGTAATTTCTCCGATCTTGATAGGGAATCTCATTAATATATCCTTGTGCCTGACAAGGCTCTTCCAAATAAACATCTACAAAACATGCCAAAAGAAAATCATAGCATAGACGTCAACAAAGGCATATAAATAGCAGCCCCCGATGTATCATCTTCCCCAACTTCTATTCGCCTTTTAATACGAACGAGTTCTTTTGCCCATAACAAAATGGCGGAACCTGATTTTAGCTTTAGTGTTCTTCGCTCTCTAATCCTGTATAAATCCTGTCAAGAAAAACTTCGCGTCGCCAAATAAGACCAATCCCACTTAAGTCAGGATATTTTTTAATGCAAACGTTTATCTGTCTTTTTTTTTGTAAGCGCTTAGCATATCTAATGTTTTCAAGTATTATTTTGCACAATAACGAGTAGATGGCGTTCGTCGGCCAGAAACAGACCGAGATTTTTTCGATGTCCTTTTTGAATGTGCTGTTTCAATCTTCCAAGTAGGAGAATAGATCAGTTTTGAAATGTTAACACACACACACAGTGTAATGGTTATCGCTGTTGGAAATGGACATGGTGACCCAAGTTCAAATCTTAGTCGCGGCTATTTCCAATTCTCATCTCGATAAAAGCCATGAGAAAGGTATAAGTTCAACTATTGTCCTTCCAGCTATGGGTAAATAGTAGAGCAGACTGAGCTCTTTAACTTTGGTATGACAACCGGTCTTGGAGAAGGAAAAACTCTAAATTCAAGCCTGTTAAACTCTGTTTAAAAGTAGACTATGTCAAATCCTGCTCATACGTAGGAGTTGGAAAATAAATATATGTACATTTTCATTTGAATGTATACCTATTTATTTCTTAATAACAGTACATACAGTGTACGTGAAGAATACGCAACTACCTCAACCATTGAGAATACCACAGATTGGATATTCTTCAAGCAGTAATCGCGGTTGATATGGTACATAATCCGTTCTAATGGTGATAATGTCTTTTTTTCATTTAGAAGAAACAAGGTGTGTGTGTGTGTGTGTGTATTTTTGATATTGCACAAGTTCAAACCAAGACTATACCAAGTAAAGACCTGACATTCATGCAGCTGGAGTCTTTGACTGAAAGCAGACATTTTGGAGCCTAAATTACAACCGAGTTACAAATATTGAGTTTTTAGCAAAAGACTTGCAATCGATATCCGATAATTAGCTAATGAGCAACTATATCGATTACTAGGAATCAATTATAATTTGAAAAAAAATAATTTGGATCCAAGAGATAATTGTTGACAATTTGAATATTTGTCGGATGAAGTGGCATGTCAAAAATTTGATCACTTACCAGACTTAAAAACTAATATCTCTAGATATATCAAAATGCCACGTTTTTTTTATATAGCAACCTGTGTAAAATGAAAAGATCCATCCATCAGTTTCATTTAATAGAATATAAATTAACTAAAAAGAAAGTAATTGGTCATAGAAAGTCAGGAAAATACTTTCATGACTGAATGATGAGTTTATGAATTTACGAAAATAAAAGGTGTTGTCAAGATGCTGTAAATTTTTGTATTAAACTAATATGATGAAATATACAATTCAACTGAAAGGAGGCATAAAGTTATCAAAATATATGGAAAATATTTTGATGACTGAATGATGATGCTATGAATAATATGAATAAAAGATTTTGTCAAAGAAAACTGGAAACTTGGTTTGATCAAATAATAAAAAAAAATCTTTACAGAATATAACTTTGATCCAGTACATTAAAGTGGGAAAATTAGTTCTGACAGATATCAACATATTACTTTTTAATGAAGATACACGACAAGATTGTCCCAGGGAGCAGGAAACAATTTAAGTTACTGATTTTTTTTAATCATCAAAAGTATTTTGCAGTTAATTATAAGATTAGTTCAACACTGAGTTTAAGCTTCACCAAAATACACGGTGAACTCAAAGACATTCCGTTTATCCTTCTCTGTTGGTGAGCATGTGAGCACTTTTTTTGATTTACGAAACGTTTTTGAATAATTTGCTGGCGAGAAAAGAAATATTTTGAGTTGATGCCACCACATATATAAAAAGAATTCAACGTTTTAATGCTATGACTATTTGAAATATCCGAGTATTTTGTGCTTACCTTGTACATTGGAAATGTTTTAAAATACACGCCAGAGATTACTTCGGTCTTGGTGACAACATTCTAAGCTCCAACAACTGAATGCTTCATGCTTCTGCATTCATAGCATCCAAGATAAAGCCCTAATCAGTGATCCACCCAAGGAAAATTCCTAGAGGAAATACATTAGAATGAAATCTTAAGTTTAGCGCAAGGCTACCAAAAAGTAGCATCAATGTGGATTAAACCTAATGTATTTATCCAAGTCCTATGCCACGAGCAGAATCGTTATATACCCAATCGGTGAACATTAATGGGTATGCCCCATTCCTCACGAATACGTTGGACTCTGTTGTGAGGTGGGTGATTAATGCTGACTAAGTAATCACCATCAGCAGCAGGTACCTTTTTCATGTTGTTGGCGAGTATTGTATTTGTTTAATGTTATAAAGATTTCCTTTTCATTTCCAACCTTCGTTTTGGTCATTTCTCATTTGTTAGGTTACAACAAGGATGCAACACAGATTCATTTTTAAGCAGAGTACAGATGGTTTGCATTCAGGGTTTTCCTTCTTGACTGGTTGGCACGACATGGTTAAAGAGCTGTTGTGGCCTTGAAGGGCCAGAAATGAATAACACAAAATGATGTAAGGTTTACACCAGTATACATTTACGGAAATACAGACAGTAATGGTTACCGATAACTGACTAGACTTGCTTGACTCGTCAATCGAATAAGTCACTATTTATAGTGTCGGAGAGGGTCCATGCAGTGACGTCACCGGGTATATCACTATAATAAGAACCCAGTCTATCCTAATATTTAACCATTGCTGGAGGAAGAATGGATGGATTCACGCCTTTCCCTAAGGCATTAGTACTATGTGAAATGCAATCAGCCTCTTCTAAGATTTGAACTCGGGTCTCAATGTCTATTTCATATGACTCTGCATTTACCCAACCTATCACCACGAGCAGGTGTGACACAAGGTCAACTTTTAGGCAGAGTTCAATTGTTTTGAAATTCTGAGCTTTTCTTCCGCTAAGCAAAGGTTAAATAACTCAGCCTATCTTACTATTTACCCATTGATAAAGGGAAGGGAAAAGATAGATTCATATCTTTCCTATTGGCATTAGTGCGAAGTGAAGCGAAATCAGCCTTGTCTAGGATGTTTAATTCGAGTCACTGATTTCATTTCTAACAATGATCATCATTAAACCAATGATCGTCTCTTAATTTATTAATTGACTTGGAAATTAATACATTGCCATACAACGACGAATCTTTTTAATATTTAAACTTTTTACGACTCCAAATTATATGAAACAGCTGATGTTCGGCCAATCTTCCCGGTGGAAAAAGGATTCCTCGCTTCGAAAATCAGCATTCAAAATTTTGGTTTCTATCTGGGCTCGAACATTGGTGGGGCATGTGGCGTAATGATCATCGTCAAAGAAAAAGGACTCTATGAGCCAAGTTCAAATCCTGGACGAGACTATTTGCATTTAACCACGTGCTAATGTCCTCGGGAAAGGCATGAATCCATCTCCTCTTCATCTATTGATCAATAGTCGGGCAAATTGGGCTCTTTAATCTTGGTACGGCAACCAGCCTAAAAGGTGAAAAACTGAATTCAAAGCAGGAATACTCCGCATTAAAAATTGACTTCTATCATATTTGAGCAAAGACATTTAACGGCTCGAACACAAATCTCTTACAAATAGCAAGCAGAACGACACAATAGGAAGGCACTCAGTGAGAACTGAATTAATTAACATTAGTTTCAGAGAATAACTGCTCTATATCAGGCGCCTTATAAATACTTATGTTTTTGGATCCTTGGGGGAAAAAACTTGACTGCGAAGTTGATTCATGGAGATATGATTTTTCCTATGTTTTTTCTTAATACTTTGTAAATCTTCTAATCTACTTTGAGAAGCAAATAATTCGCCGTAGACATAAGTTGTAGACAGGAGTGGTGGTGGTGTTGGTCGCCTTTTTATCTTTCTTTCTGCGTCTTCTCTAGTCGTCACTTAATGTTACAAGTATAGCTTAGAGTTATTGGCGGATTTAGAAGAAATAGGAAAAACAGTTTAGAAGAGTCGTTGGGCAATAAGGTTTAGATCAGTCTGCATCAATTTCAGTGGTTTGGTAAGGTCTCTAAATATATTAGGCTGCACACACATATATAGAGATAAAAATGAAAATGAAATAAATAATAATATAATCAGATAAATAAATAATCAATGAAACAAACAGCATAAATTAAAAAAAAATAAATACTGATATTCCAGCGTACAAGTCAACATTTTAAGCCTGATAAAATCTCTACAAAACAAGGGGTCGACTTACCCGACAGGGGTAAAATCCAAACCTTTACCACAGAGTGATCAACGAGTGAAAACAGTGCGCCTAACAATCGATATACACTATTTAGCGTAACTCCTGCAGATTGCCACAAACATTTCCAACTTCAACTTGTGTTCAGTGAACATATGTAGCACGATGGTGGGCATTCGTTCTGTGGGTGTGTCTGAGCGCCAGTCAGAGGATTCCTTTGTCTGTTTTGGCGTGTAACCCACACAAAGGGCTTGTGCATGAGATTTCTTACGAGACCGGAAGAAGACGAGGAAAGGCAAGGCCCCAGAACAGAAGAGGAGTTAGCGGCCGTCAGGGAAAGGCGACGGTGAGAGAGAGGTGGCTGCTGAAGTGAGGAGTTGGGACCTGTGGACCCAGAAGCCAGGTCAGACAGCGCGGGAGGACGAGTCAGCGTTCCTGGTAGCTGTGTGAGAATTTCGTTCGAGTACACGCTCACGATAGCCACAGAATGCCAGAAAAGTGCCAAAACTTCTCCCTTCTTACGCTTAGGGCTAACCCAAGTCCGTGCTTGTTTGTCCTTCTTTCTACCACTCTCGGGTATATATGTTATATCTGTTGTATATTTGTAAAACATGTGAAATGCCCCCGGCCAGAGATGAGAGAAACCCCTAGACGATTCGAATGACCGTGAGCTGATATAAGAAGTTGAGATAGTGGGGACCGGCCCTGCTGGGCTTATTGTCACACATATCTAATAAAGAATTACCGTACTTATGGGGTACACAATTTTAAATAAAGGTTAATTGAAGGCTATTTTATTGATGATTAAAAACTTGCTTACTGTGATGATGTCGCTGTCCACCATGTTAGAGACAACAATACTGAATCTTCTCGAATAAAGCCTTAATTCTAAAATACTGCATTATAATTTTAAAATATTTAATGATACACATCAATAAAGTTAAACTCCAATATGCTTAAAAATTATTACTTGACAATAAAAGGATTAATGATCACATTTTAAATTTCTTGAAAATCTTTCTTCAAATTCTGTTCATCATTTATGTCCTACTGTATATCTGGGGGTCGACCTATACGACAGGTATAGGTCTGACCCAGAATTTTGGGCTAAGAGTCTTGAGGTCGATTATTTACCGGATTGTATTGTGCTTCGCAAGAAAGAATATAATTATAATAATGATTGAAAAACATCAGAAAATAATAAATTAAACCTAACAAATCACAAAATTAATACAAGATAGCTGTTAAAAAACGACAAAGTATAAAGTAGAACTTTGTTCTCTGAATGCCCCACAAGCTAAACCACTCTTTTCATCATATCCCACAAAACATTATATAAAAGAGACGCTCATCGCATGCGTACCACTTGGTCCAATCATCACATAAGTGAGAAATTGACCGTCACCAAAACACCGTTGATACTTTGTCAGCGCTATCATGTATATACATATGATAGTGATGACAAAGAATCAACTCTCCGGGGGTTGAGCACTCTCTCCAAGGAATTACCGGTTGCCATTCACGTAATACAAAGCTCTTCAAATGAACTGAGCACTCAGTAGCTGTTAAGCGTATATGTAAACAAAAGAAAAGTGATACATATGCGTTAAAATCCCTTCGCTTTCGCTGAGATTGCTGATAGCTGTGCGATAAAGATATCCGACTGGCGTAAAGTCAGTCGGGTTTTGATCCTAGCTTCGAGAATCTCGCGTGTGTAGCCACTCTGATGAGTTGTGATACAACAAAACAAGCCGTCTGTGGATGACTATATATATATATATATTAATAAATAGATGAGAATGTAAAATTGTTTAAAAAGCGTTTGATAAATCAAAAGTGCTCAAATGCTGACTGGCAGAGCAGTATAAAAGCTAAAAGGAATTAGGATCAGTTTTGTTTCATGACTAATAGTTTCAAATATCTTCTATAAAATACGATAGACAATCGATTTTGTCGTCTATTTTATACCCGAATTCCATTTGATTATATATATATATAAATATACACGTCACCCATAATAAATATATATAAAGAAAAAATAAATACATCAATAAAATTTAAAAAAATAAGAAGTTAATTATAAACCAAAAATACCATTTAAAAAATTCTAGTGGTCAAAGATACAATGGATAAAGAGAGAATGTATTATTTTGGCTTTTACCGAATGGTTAGTTGTCAAGTATTAGCTGTGCAAACCTGGACAGAGATTAGCTGAATATAGTTTTGTCCAAAAGGGATTTATAAATACAGACTAATAAATTCACGTCTAGTTGACACATATGATTTTTATTCACCCCCCCAAAAGTGTAAATGGACGACTAGGAGAAACCCTGTTTTAAAGCATGATATCCATTTTGTTTGGTTTATGGTGACGAGTTTCTTCTGTCTCAACTGATGCAACACAGCCGGTAATGCTGGACTTTATTTTTTTGTAAATGTGAATGACATGGTCACAGAACAAATAAAAATCAAATATTAATTAATAAAGATTATTTATATCCGTCCTTCATTAATGACCAATAATAATCCACGTATTGTTTATTGATTTGTGACCAATTAGGAGAGGAATCGGATGTTCATATAGATTTATTTTACTCAGTTACTGGGAGGAGGATTTTCCTATTGAGAGAGGCAGATAGAGATAGAAGATATTGTTGCTTTTTGTATAATAAGAAGTTAACGTTGCATTTTTGTTTGTAATTATTAGCATTCAATGAACATACTGGGATTGGTTTCAATTCATAAACCTACAAACATGGTGGTTGTAAGTGGTAATTTACTAAGCTTTTTGCTTAGATATAGCACAAGGCCGAATGAATGGGACACCCAATAAGAATCGAACTCACTCGTGCAGATTTGCTAGTCTACCTTGCTAACCATTACACCACCCGAGGTGCCCACATGGTGGTTGTAAGTCTGTATTTTGTTTGACGGATTTTGTTATGCCTATTTTTGCTTATTGGGCCATTCCTCAAGTTTTGTGTAATGTGGTCCAACAACCAATACCCCACCGTTAGAAAGCGTTAGGGCTTTTAATAGACAGAGAAGCTAGAGATCAACTCGATTGAATCAGGACTAAAAAAATTGTCTTGCCTGTTAGTAGTCTCTGGTCCAGAAATTATACAGAAAGGACCCTTTTTTGATTGATTGATTTTTAACAGCTTGTCAACTGTTCTAGGGTTATTTTATGCCGAGAGGCTAGGGTATCGCGTTAATTGTACGTTTATATTTGAATATGTTTATATTTATACGTCATTGTATCTTGAGATATATTTGCATACTGTCACATCGAATGCGGATAATTTTTAGGTAGAGCTATTTGATCAATAGATGACCTCTAACAGGTACTACCACTTCGGGTTAGAGTGGATCTGAGAATAATGTCAATGAAAGAGTACAGCAGATTTCTTACAGCTTCAGAAGTGAAGCCTCATCTTCAGATGTGCATATATATTTGTCTATCACGTCCTGTCTTTGAGTAAGTACATATAGTATTTTTATATAACTTGATAACACAACAGAAAATTGTATAAATGCGTTTTATTTAGATACATTCACAAATAAATAGGCCCTTCCAAATCATTAAAGATGAGTTCTTTTACGGGATTTATTGTCTTTTCTACATAAATCTCAATGAGAAGTGTTCGTTTGAATTCTAAACGAATTATTTCAAAAGTTACTCAGTATTTCATAATTTCTTTAACATCACATTTAAATGAAACCTTGCTGCATTGTTCACTCGTTACTTTGAGAAACTCAGGATCAAATTGCACAGAAAATATTCAGTTCTGGTTAGATATATTAAATATAGGATTTGTGAACAAATAGTTTATTAGTAACATTTTCAAGAGTCAGAATTCATTTGTTTGCCCACAGTTAAACTTGTTTCAAGTATTGCTATTCAATATTGAAGTTAATTTTACATCAGTCGTTTGTTTTCACACAGTGAAGTGGATATACATATGATTTGTAAGTGAATAATTTGTCGGTAATCTTAATTTTAAATGAATTTTTGATAATTAGCACACAATTGAATGTTTATAAGTATTGCTATATAACAGTAATAATTCAATTTAAGTCATTTGTTTGCACACAGTGAAGTGATTTCAAGTATTGCTCTAATAGTTTTATTTGCACACAGTTAAATGGTTTCATGTATAACTATTCAAAAGTAATTATTCTATTCAGTACTTCATTTAATTGCTCGCAGTTAAGTACTGCTATCGAGCACAAATGATTCTTTTTAGTATTAATCATTTATTAGCGCACATTTAAATAGCTTCAGACCTGACCAATAAAATGAAACGCAGTTTCTTCCAGGCAGCGGTCGTTTCGATACTGCTGTATGGATGCACTACATGGACGCTAACTAAACGGCTGGAGAAAAAGCTAGAGGGCAATTGCACAAGAATGTTGCGAACAATATTGAACAAGTCCTGGCGGCAAAACCCCACAAGGAACAAACTATACGGCCACCTGCCTCCCATCACGAAAACTATCCAAGTTAGACGAACCAGACATAAGGGACACTGCTGGAGAAGCAGGGACGAGCTCATAAGGGATGTACCCTTGTGGACCCCACATATGGCCAGGCAAAAGCAGGACGACCAGCTCGAACATACATACAGCAGCTATGTAAAGATACGAGATGTAGCCCTGAAGACCTGCCAGAGGCGATGAACGATAGGGAGAAGTGACGAGAGAGGGTCAGGGATATCTGTGCTAGCGGCACGACATGATAATGATGATGATGATTGCTATCAAACACTAATACTTTTATTTACACACAGTTAAATGATTTGGTTTAGATTCTTTGTTTAATGGCATATCAATCATCATAGGTTATTTAATGCCAAAGCTATTCTTCTAGAAGAACAGTAGTGGTACAATTTAACCCATAGCTGGGAAGATAAGAGGGGGGGGTCATACTTTTCCTAATGGTATTTGTCCAAAAGTGAATGTTGTAGTGCGACTAGAGTTCGAACTTGCTTACAACGTTTCCGCAGTGCATTGCTTTAGCCATTAAACCACGAAGACACCCCCACAGATAAATGGTTTCAACTATTGCTATGTAACAATTCAATTTAACATCTGTCATTTATTTGCATAAAGGTAAATAGTCAAACAATTCTGTTTGACCCATAGATGGGGACCCTATCATGAACTATCAGATTTCCGTGGTGTAATGGTTATCGTCGTAGGAAATGAACACGGCGACACGAGTTCAAATCCTGGACGATACTGATTGCATTTCACATTGCACTAATAACTTTGGGAACGGTATGAATCCAATTATTCTCCTTCCAGCTATGGGTAAATAGTAGGGCAGACTAGGTTCTTCAGCCTTGGTGAGGCAACTAGTCTAGGAGAAGGAAAACTCTGAATTCAAACCTGTTAAACTTCGCTTAAAAATTGACCTTGTGTCATATCCTGCCCGAGCGGAGGGGTTGGGTAAATAGGATGAACTACCATTTCGGATCAGAGTGTACCTAGGAATAATGGCAACGAATGGGGTACGCCACATTCTCCAATCTTACCGGAACCATTATCATCAGATGGTTTAGTGTCATATCCATGACACTCGTTGTGGGAGGGGGTCTTAACTCTCTGTACAGTTCCAGCCGACTGGGCTGCTTATGAGTGGGTACTATAAAGTGACACGTGGTTTCCAACCTGACAAAGCAGTGCTTAGTGAGAATCACGTGGAAGACTGAATGGTTGATTTTAATGCTATATCTTCACTTAACCCTTTGAGCAACTTACACCGCTATAACCCCAGCGTATAACAGGTTTATCAGTGCGGAGATCACATTCAAACGTACTTCCCCTTTCTTCTGTTAAACGAACCGTATGTTTTAAACGGTTCGTATGTGAACGACCCTTCACTAGTGACCATCATACCCAATCAAGAATTCTGCTGGGTGTACGATATCTGGTGAATAGTAAACATTATCCTGTGATTTTTGCTCCCCTGTTATAAAGGGATTTATAGATACTGACTAGTAAATTCACCCCTGAGGAAACCTATATCTTTATTCACCCGACTAGTTACTTCTGTTTGAGTATAAAGAAATGCGTAGGTTTGTTTTTTTTATTTATTTATGGCATATCAACCTATGTAAGTTATTTAAAACCATATCCATTTTTATACATATTAACATTTCTATTTAAAATAATTCAGTTTAGTCAACACAGTTAAATGTAAAAATAGTTCAGTCTAGTATAAGTACAAAATTTAAATGCCAAAACTGTTCTATTTCAAACAATTCAGTTTAGCATAAGCGGACTGTTTAGTTCTATTTGATCCATAAATAGGACCCTACCAGGCCACAGTGGACCAGGAAGCGAAGGCAATGAAGGGGTGCACTGCATTCCCTAAAGCTCTAGCATTACTGGAACCTCAGTATCAGATTGTTCAGTATCATATCCAGGACACTCGTTGGGGGAGTCTTACCTATCTGCAAAAATGTAGTCGGTGTATTCTGCAGCCCAGCCGACTGGGCCAAGTGCGTAAGTCTGGTGTGACCAATGTACAATCGGGATATAATGACTTGTACTCCTCACCGAAGAAGAAGACTGTTTAAGAACACTAGATAATTTTAGTAACCTGTGACCTATTAGGCTAAGCATTGCTTAAAGAATTAAGGGCTTTTAAAAAAATTTGGTTTTAACGATATGTCAAAATTATCTGGTTGGTTAATTGATTGATATTTATGGTATGCCAACTAATTTGAGGTTATTTTATGCGTAGAGGTTAGAAAATCACGTACATTGTGTATTTACATTACCATCTACATTTCTGTGAGGTTGTTTCTTTAGTGTATTTTAAAAATTCGTTTTAACGATGTGCCAAAATCTTCTGGGATTGTTTTCTAATAATTACTTTGCATGGTATTGATCATGTTTACGTTTATAATCTTTTGTATAAATTTGTTTCTCTCAAGGAAGACAAAATGCTGTCATTGATGACGTTTTCAAATATATCTTTCAAGTTGTTTTGCGTTAAAAAAAAACGATGTCTAATGAGCTAAATCTCCGCATGAAGAGAAAATCTTACCCACAAGGGTTTTAACACACTGTAGTTGTTGTTGTTTGAGTATATTGACCAACAGGCAATTGGGATCTAGAGGATTGTTCCTCTTGAGCAAAAAGACCGTTTCGGAACACTAAACATTCTAAGTAATTTGTGACTTATCAGATTAAACAGTCGTGAGTGAATAACTATTTGCGTTGAAACCTCTCGAGACAATAAACGTGTTCTTATTTAAGGCTGAAAGTTTCACAGAATCACAAGTTTTCACGAGACGAAAAAAAAAAGGTACAAAATTACAAAGATAATGCATGAGAGGCCATTACAATAAATCTACCGCAGAAAATAAATAAAATAAAATCGATTGATGAATAAAACCATGTAGAAAGGAAAAGTAAAGAAATGCAGTAAATACTTGGAAAGCGATGGGCTACCGATATTCGAACAAAATTCCATTCGATACGAATCCTAATGAAACATGTTTCTCACCCGAATCTTTTTTGCTGAGTCACTTTTGGATACCCGCAACCCTATTCATGTACCCTTGAAGAAAGAGGCAAAAATTGAATAATCTGGAAGTGTAAAATTGTTTTTTTGGTTATAGGTTTGATTTTATGGCATATCAACCATTGCAGGTCATTTTATGCCAAATCTTTTTATACATGTATATTAAATGTATGATTTGTAAACATATCTTGTTGATAACATTTTAAAACTAGCCTCAGCTCATTTTGTTGCACTCAGATGGTTTCACTTATTTCTATCTAATACAAATATAGTTAAACGTAAAAGCAGTTCTATTTCGGACAATTCTGTTTAGCATAGCTACACAGTTTAGTTCTATTTGACCTATAGATAGGACCCTATCAGATGCTACCACTCCGGGCAAAAGCGGACCTGGGAGCGATGGCAATAAAGGAGTACTCCGCATTCCCAGAGTTTTAGCATTACTAGAGCCTCATCATCAGTTTGCTAAGTGTCTTATCCAGGACACTCGTTGGGGGAGTCTTACTCCTGAATAGAGATGCAGTCGACTGCGCCATGGAAGTGTAAAAGAAGTTTCAGCTATATTGAATAAACTTCGAAAGGGCAGGACACCTTTTTGATTGACTGATTCATTTTTTACGCCATGTTAACTTGTCTAGGGTTATTTTAGGTCTAAAGGTTAAGGAGTAGCGTTCATTGTACATTTATAACTGAATTTTTTTTTCTGCAATTGGTTCTAAAGAGTTTTTTGCTAGTATATAATATATTAAGTATTCCTTTTTTAGACAAATAATTTGTACACTGTTGTATGGGTTCGGGTACTCCAACCTTATACTAATAATTATATAGTTTCAAATAATTTCTATTTAACAAGTCATATGGCTTCTCACTGAGCGCACTGTATTTCTGACGTTGTGTTTGGTAAATGACAACTATTAGTCAAAACGTTATTTAATCCATTCTAGTCTGTTGTAATTAAAGACTGAACATTTTTCTACATATCTTAAGAGATGATTCCAAGTTAAATGTGGTGACGTACGTGCTGATGTCATAAAGGGATGTGTCAGCCAAGAAGATTTTTACGCTTATACAGCTAACACCTGAATTATAACAAATAAACAATTCATAACTTTATGAATTTCAATACATCTTGGAAGATTATTTCATTGATTGGTTTATTTTAATGGAATGTCAACCCATCTCGGGTTATTTTATATATTCATTGATTTTTACGGCATGTCAACTAATTTGGGGATATTTTATGACTAGAGATTCGGGAATCTTGTTTATTTTAAGTTTATATTCATTTTTTTTTGAGTATTTATTTCTGGAGAAATTTGTTTTTGCCCACTGACTAATCGAATACAAATAATTTTTAAGCATCTATTTGATTCCTAGATGAGGCTCTAATATGTACAAACACTAAGAGTCAAAGTAGACTTCGGAGTATGGGTAATGGAGGTTGGTTGGTTTTTTTATGGCATATCAACTATTGTAGGTTATTTAATGCCAAATCCTGTTAATACATAAAAATCAAATATACATGATTTGTAAACACATTTTAGTGGTAACATTTTTAAACGAACCTGAGCTCATTTTTTTGCACACAGATAAATGGTTTATAGTATGACTATATAAAAGTCACAATTCAACATCAGTCATTTCTTTACACACTTTAGGTAACTTCATTTTTAAATGAGTTAGAAATAATTTGTTTGCACACTAGTAATACTATTGTTTCTACATAGATAGTTTTAATTATTGCTCTCTAGCATTAATATTTCAGTTCGAAATCAATCATTTGTTTGCACACACTAAAGTGGTTACAAGTATTGCTATGTAACATTAATTATTAACTATTCTATTCAAAAGTATTCATTCATTTGCACAAACTCAGATGGTTCTAATTATTGCAATCTAATACCAATAATTCAATTTAGGCACACAAAGTTTCAACTACTGTTATTTAACAGTTATAATTCAACTCAATATTACTCTTTCGTTCGCTCGCTCGCGCACAGGTAGTTGATTCAAAGTATTGCTATGTATCACTAATAATTCAATTAAACATCAGTCATTTGTTTACGTACAGTTAAATGATGAAAAAAATTCTATTTCAAACAATTCATTTTAGCCTTAATCATTTGTTTGTCCTCAGTTTAAATGTCAAACAATTTTGTTTGCGCCATAGATAGGACCCTACCAGGTGCGACCACTCTGGGCCACAGTGGACTAGGAAGCGAAGGCAATGAAGGGGTGCCCTGCATTCCTCAAAGCTCCAGCATTACTGGAGCCTCGCTATCAGCTTGCTTAGTGTCATATCCAGGACACTCGTTGGGGGAGTCTTGCCTCTCTGCAGAGATGAAGTTGGTATATTCTGCAGCCCTAGCCGACTGGGCTGTTAATGAAGGAATACTCAACACTCCCCAGATATCCAGAACTGGAGTCTCAGCATCAGATGCAGTCTAATGTCATACCCAAGACACCTGGTTTTTTTTCTAAGAGTGGAATTTCATGTATTCTATGCCCTACCAATGGAGTGGAGTAGATACTTGAAAGAATGGTTTTGGTTTCTTTGTTTTAATGGCATATCATCCTTCGTGAGTTATTTAATGTCAAAACCATCCTTGTAGAAGAACAGCATCAAAGCCAGTGACGGATAAGCAGGCTCGTATTTTTTCCGTTTGAAAGTGAACAAACAGTGTCGACTGGAATTCGAACTCGCTTCCTTGAAGGTCATAGTCCAGCACTTTAGGCATTATGCCACGAGAGCTTCTCATTGAAACTATGACAGTTTATTAAGCATTATAATTAGTTACTTGAAACGATATAATTGTTTGCCATACATTGGTATTAAGACTATTTTAAACCATATAAAAGTGCAAACAAATAATATCATTGAATAAGAATAGTAATTCAAAACCATATAACCGTTTATAAATTCTTAAAATCAGAAAGAAATATTTTATACCATATATAATTGTATATAAATTAGAATGAGATTGAAGTACTTGAAACTATACATATGTGTGAAAGCAAATGATTATAGACAAACAACGGCAACTTCGAAAATTGTTGCTTTATTAAACAATAAGAAATGAATCAAATTTCGGAATCAATTAACTCATAATGATTTGCTGTGCCGTTAAACCAATAAATGTTTATTAGCATAAAAACTACGAAAGTAACTTGAGATAATGAAGTAAAACAGAATATATCTAAAGTAAAATTAAATGATTCATTTATTTTTTGCTTTAGTTTCAGATAAAATCACAATTTCTAGTTATTGATTAGATTTGTCTGAGTCATTACTGTCCTCAAAACTCGGCCGTCTCTCAACTTCATTTTATATTAGTTTTCAAAACATTTTGAAAATTATCATTTGAACTCATTTATTAAAACGTTGTTAGTAGCAAATTAATTAACTTGTGTCCAACCAATGAATTCTGACCACACAAAAATCGTTGTCCCTTATTTCCTCCATTTTCCTTTCAGTTTTCAGTTTCTTAGTTTTTAATGATATATCAATCTTCGTGGGCTATCATTTAATGTCAAAGCAAAGGAGGTTAAGAGACCATTATTATTGTAGTGTTCGATCGTCATTGGGTTTACGAAACAAGTGGATTTGTGGTAAAGTTTGAAAAAACTTATATAAAATTTGTGTCGACTAATACAGTTGGGATAAAATCCAAACCTTTCTCTCTGGTTGACCTCTTTGAAGTAAAGATTTGGATTTTGGCCCAACCGTATAAATTGATCCTAGTTTTGTAGGGGTTTTTCAATGCATATAAAGGTCGAATAAACGCCGAAATTCACATAAACAACTTAAAGATATAATTTTTTACTAAGGACAATACTATTAGATACTTAAAGCCATCTTTGTGCAAACAAATTAATATTATTAAATAGTAACATTGCAACCATATAATTAAGATTAAGCTTTTGATAGGAATGCTTAAAACAATACAACTGTGAAAATTATTAGTAATGGAAAGGTTTGGTTTCTTTGTTTAATGGCATATCAAACTTTACAGTTTATTTAATGCCAAAGCTATTCTCCTAGAAGAACAGTAGTGGTACTATTCAACCCATAACTTGGAGGATGAGGGGGTTCATACCTTTCCCAAGGGTATTTGCCCGAAAGTGAACGTAATAGCGCGACTGGAGTTCGAACTCGCTTACTACGATTCCGCAGTCCATCACTTTAACCATTACACCACGAGGACATCCCCTTTGTAATGGAAAGGAATACTTGATATTACATAATAGTGGGCAAAAACCTCTAGAAACAAGAACGTAAAATTATAAAGTATAGACGTACAAGGTACACTCTGATTTTAGGTAATACATAATCCAAGATGGGTTGACATGCCGTTATAATCAATCAATCTATATTTCAAATAAGCAATTAAGGAACCCAACAGGCTCTCCATGTGATTGTGGTTCATGATTATGATGATGATTTTCTTTAGGATGGAGCGTAGAATTTAACTTACTGTGTAATTTTCACCGTTTTATCTAGAATTTGGTCGTTAAAAAAAATTAAGATCTGCACGTATCCAGATTTGA
>OY757905.1:57536381-57556381 GCA_963585895.1 Sepioteuthis lessoniana | reverse complement strand
TGGTGACTTCCATTTTACATCACCTATTTGACTAAACAGGGAGTCAATGATCGAAGTAGAGGTGGGATTTGATCCGTTCTCGTTGGCGATTTTTAACAGACTAAATTATTTATAATTTCTCGAACAGTTTTGGTCACCAGATTGAAAATATCCAATCAGAACCAAGTTTGATCTGGGGTTCATCCCACATTAATCAAACCAAATGTCTCGACAGTGTTTTAAACCATTATACAGTCCCTGACAAGCGATAAACTCCGTCACTCTATTATCTAACACGTGGGGCAATAGTTAAATATCCAGCCAGTCAAATTATTACTATTCTTATTGTCACTCAGCGCTCAGACTAGAGCTACACTTACCAAAAAACTACTTAGGACACCTACCGTAGCACAACGGTTGGCAAACTCGTCTTGCAGAACAATTCGCTTAGGCAGTAAGTTTAAGACTGAGAAACCTGTGTAGCTTTGTGCCAGAAGAGTGCCGACCAGTAGGTCGTCTCGACGGCATCCAGTGTGCGCACCAAACTGATGAATTACCTTTTCCTGGTAGAGTAACACTGGTGTATCCACGTGAAGAAGTCCACAGGACAATGTAAGTCATGAGTTTGTCCTTACTTCGCCAGTGGTGCCTTGCATATTTGTTTGTGTAGTCGGTTTAAACTTCATTGAGCAACCCATTACAGCGGCCTTGTAAATACTTAGCATTTTCTATCAGGGTGTTGCGATAAACTGAATACATTATTAAGACTTCAGTGATTTCTACCTTTAATAGGCACTCCATACATTTGGTGTTGTGCCAGACTTAGCAAATATACCGATACCTCTACAACTAGCATTGACAACTTTGTTGGTTAACTGTCCTCAGATAAAAGCGCTCGAGGCTCCCAGTGTGAATCGAATACACTACGACAAGCTTGCTTACCATTCATCCACAACAATGTGTCCCAAAGTGCAAAAAACTTTATATACATCAAATAAATTGTTCCATTTCCCCCGACTTAATGTAAAAGTGAGATGTGACAGAGAAAGCTTTGTTTGGCGTTTAGTTGATCATAGACGCGTAATGAGTTACGTACGAACTAGGTGCCCCACACACGTGGTCTGATACTTGAACAAAATTTAATTGATGAAATGTAGCAACAGAGAACACACACAACATAGATATTCTTATGCCAACGGTGTGCAAACAAATAATAATTATTAAGTAGAATTATCAAATTGTTAAACATTTACAAATGAATAAAATTTTGGCATTAAATAACCCACAAGAAGTTGATATGCTGTTAAATAAACCAAACTTTTTTCGAGTAACCAATAAAGGCTTGGGGTAGATTCTTATTTAAAGCTAAGTTAGGCACTTTGATGTGGTGTAATGGTTAATGAGCAAGTGTTGCTTTTCGGGGGAACTTAAAGGATGTTGGAAAAGGTTGTCACTTGATCTCGATGACAAAAGAACAGAGAAACACGTTGTTAGAAAAACCCATTCACATTCATTTTTGATGTTACAAGCTCTTTTCGGACCGGTCTCCTAAACAAGAACTGAAGAGTCAATGGAAGCAAGATTCATTTTTTTATAAATCGTAGCCCAGACCCAATGGTGGGACGATTTTGTTTAAGCCCCAGAAGATATTAAAATATTAATATAAAAAAATCTAATTCTTTTAATTCGGATATCATTTCATATTTACTCAACCCCTCCGCTTGGGCAGAATATGATACAAGGTCAATTTTTAAGCGGAGTTTAACAGGTTTGAATTCAGACTTTTCCTAGATTAGTTGCCTCACCAAGGCTTAAGAACCGAGTCTGCCCTACTATTTCCCCATAGCTGGCGGGAGAATAATTGGATTCATATCTTTCCCAAGGGTATTAGTGCTATGTGAAATGCAATCAGTCTCGTCCAGGATTTGAACTCGTGTCGCCGTGTCCATTTCCTACGACAAAGACCATTTCTCCACGGTTACCTCCATAACAATTACACCACGGGCATGATTGTACAAAGCTAACAACAAGGAATCACCCGACTTTCGCAATATTGTTTCTCATAGATTCTCACGGATTGGAAACTGAATTTTGACCTGATATTTGTCTATAAATCCTGTGCGAAGGTTCATGATATTCGATGGGTTTGTGGAGGGTATTGGTGGTAAAGCTATTACATAACACTGGTCTAGCAGATAATTATTATATTGCAAGTTTAGTCTTCGTTATATGCCCCACATTTGTGTCAATATGTCATGAATTTAAGCTTTTTCAGTGCCTAAACAAAGTGTAGTTGGGCAATTTACCAATGAAGATTAATAGCATTTTTTGTATCAATCATACATAAATTTTTAAAAGGAAAAATAAAACCCACCAAGAAACAGATATATTATTAAAATATATCTTATGTCGCAACCAGGATTTTTAAAACCGGGAAACACCCATCATAAAGAGGTTATGCCGAGGGAGCTAGTTAGGTGTATAGTTACTACTGAGAAATGGGCTTGATCCTCATTGGGTGTCCTACACTTATAGCGCTCTATCAGATCAAATTAGAGGCGTTCGTGGTGTAATTGTTACCGTCGTAGGGAATCTACACGGCGACCTGAGTTCAAATCCTGGACGAGGATGTTTATATTTCACGGAGCGCTAATACCCTTGCGAAAGGTATGAATCCAACCGTTCTCTCACGAGCAATGAGTAAATAATAGGGCAGACTGGACTCTTTAAATTTGGTATGGAATAAGTTTCTCTTAGTCTGATGTCTGTCTGTTCGCCTCTCTCTATGTATACATATATATATATATATATATATATATATACACACACACACCCCAGACTAAGTCAAACTTATTCCTTGCTTGTATAAAGATTTATTGGACAATTGGCTTGGAGCTTTTTGAGAAGACCATTACTAAGTTGTAAAGTTAGTGACCTTAGTCGAAGGTTACTTGAAGGCTCCCTTTTCAATAGCTACTACACCGAGGTGTAAAGGAGGTCGCTGCTTCATTCCCTGAATTGCTCCACTTTACCCTTGATCCTTACCTTATAATGCCGAGTGTTAAGCAAGGTGGCACCAAGTACCATTTTTTGAGTCTTTGGTATGACTCGACCGGGGATTGAACACTATATTCATTCGGACAATGGCATGACTTTGTGCCATGTTAAGTAAACTTAGTAATGATAGAGCTATGTTACAATATTTTAGACCACAGAGGAATGGTTTTGGTTAGTTTATTTAACGGCATATCAACCCTAATGGGTTATTTAATGCCAAAATTTGATTTATTCGTAAATGTTTGATTACTGTCATAATTTGATTTTCAACTTCCCATTGCAATCATTTTATTAAATTGCACTTTAAAAAAATTCTTTGATAACTATTTGCTCGCGTAGTTACATGCTATCAAGTATTCCTATCAAATAATTTATGCACACTTATATTGTTTAACGTATCTATTCCTATTCAATTATAATCAATTGTTTACAGTTATATGGTATCGAATAATAGTAAAACTTAGTAAACAATCAAGGCATCCAGTAACTTATAACTAGAAATAATTTGCAGAGTTATATTGTATAAAGAATTCATGTCCAACACAAATACATTCTAAAAAGATATGTTTGAATCATAAATAAGACCCTAACAGCTACTAGTCCGGTAGGCTCGGGTTATCGAATACACCAGCTGCATCTCTGCAGAGGGTAGAGACTCTCCCAACGAGTGTTCTGGATATGACATTAAACAATCTGAGAGTGAGGCTCCAGTAATGCTGGAGCTTTGAGGAATGCGGAGTACCCCCTGATAGCGATTGCTCCCAGGTCCACTCTGGTCCGGAGTGGTAGCACCCGATAAGGTCCTATCTATGGGTCAAATAGAAATGTTTGACCTTTAAATTGCGTGTAAAGAATTACTGACGTTTAATTGAATTGTTTGTTATTCATAGCAATACTTGGAACCATTTAACTTTGCTGACTTATGCTAAATTGATAATTAAAAATGTTTGATCATTTACCTGTGTGTATCTATAAAATATTTTACGTATCATATATATATATATATAATGCATATGTATATATAGGATTTGGCATCAATTAACCAACAATGGTTGATATGCCAGAAAACCAAACCAAACCAAACAGCTACTTCAGTCCCAGGTCAGAGTGGATCTGGAAGTAATGGCAACAAAAGGATGACTATATATTCCCTTTCAGAATTGGAGCCTAGCCATCGGATATAATTTAGTATCATACAAAGGGGTCTTTTTCAGACGCGGGACTTACTCCCCGGCAAATGATGCAGCCGGCATATTCTCAGCCTCACCTACAGAGTTACTAATAATTTACACAATTATATGATTTCAAATAAGTAATAATCTTTTGTAAACAATTCTAACTTCAAGTAACAACTGGTATAAATAATCTGCGTACTTTTAATAATGACCATTTGTTTGCACATTGTTGGCAGAAGAATAAGGTATGCAAATTTAAAAGTCTATGTATTATAGGTTTTTTGAACTGCTGCTGCTGTGCGACATTTCACCAAATTGTAAACGTTAGTAATCCAAGTTATTATTAATGTACTTTATTCTTGGAAACGTTTGTAGTCTAAATTCTTACTAATGTACTTTGTTCTTCCTGCTTGTTTTCAAATTGTCGCCATAAGATAACCAAGAGAGATATGTAACTATACGAGCGCTAAAATGACGATTTCCTATGACAGCGTTTATAGGTAGTATTTTCTCGCCTTTTTGAGAGAGGGAATGTTGCTCAATGCTTTTTTTAAAGGCCAGAGACAATTTGAGTACGTGGGATCACGAGAAAATAACCACTCAACCGTTCTGTTCTCTAATCGATTAATTTTTAACGGCATGTCGATCAGTCTGGGATATTTTATGCCTTGAGGTTTGGGAATTGCGTTTATTGTATGTTCATATTTTATATTTTTGACGTATTTGTTAAAGTGTTTTTTTTTTGCACACACGATCCTATCGACTAAGAATGATTTTTAAACAGATCTATTTGACTTATAGATGGGACTCTGACCAACACTACAACTCCTCGCCAGATGGTTTGGTTTGGTTTCTTTGTTTAATGGCATATCAACTCTTTTTAGGTTATTTAATGCCAGAGCCATTCTCCTAGAAGAACAGTAGTGGTACTATTTAACCAATACCTGGGAGGATAAGGGGGTTCATACCTTTCCCAAGGGTATTTGCCCGAAAGTGAACATAATAGCGCGACTGGAGTACGAACTCGCGTACTACGATTCCGCAGTCCATCGCTTTAACCATTACACCACGAGGACACCCCTCCTCGCCAGAGTGGGCCCGGGAATAATGGTGATATGAATATACTCCACACAGTTCCCTCGAGGTAAAGCCTCATCACCGGCTGCAAGTTAGTGTCCTGCATAAGTCACCTCATTTTTTTCGAGGTGGGTGGGGTTCTTACCCATCAGTAGGAGATATAATCAGCATACTATAAGCCCTGCCGACAAAGCTAGTTGATTAATTATTTTTAGTGAGGCTGAAGACATTGATCAGATTCTTTTGAGTGCATCAGGGAAGTGCTATCTTTCAGGACAAGCTCCTGGAACTGGATTTTGAGTTCGTTGGAGCTTTATTTTGTTGGTATTTATGAACAGGTGCTCAGAGTTGGAATAATGGCCCACAAAGATTTGTATTGTGAGGTTAACCAGCAAACCGCTAATTTATGGAGAGGCACCCATTTATTCACTGAGTATTTCAACAGTGGTACACCTAGTAATGATTCACTTCTCTACAGTAATAATGGTATGATAATACGATTCGTTTTAAAGCCATGTCAACCTATCCAGGGTTATTTTATGCCTAGAAGTGAGAGAATAGTTTTCATTGTACATTGATACTTATATTTTTGTGTAGTTGTTTCTAAAGAGTTTTTTGTACATAATATCAAGTATTCATATCTAATACAAATAATTTGCACACAGTTGGGTGGTTTCAAGTATTCCTATTTAATACAAATAATTATATGACCTGAAGTAATAATCTAATTTTAATAAGAGTTATTTGTATGAACATAGTTTTATGGTTTTAAGTAATAACAATCCAATAGTATTTTTAAGTTGTAGCATGGAGTCCCTTGACCCACTCTCAATCCGTCCCTATCATTCATCACTGCTGACAGATCCTTTTGACTGCATTCGGTGTCTGCACGGAGCTGGCAACTACTATAATAATACTTTACAAAAACACGAAAGCAATGGTTCCGTCACCCAACACTGATGCCAGCTTCTTTGACATTGTCAGTGGAGTCGTGCAAGGAGACATTAGCACCACATCTATTCATAATCTGCCTTGATTACGTACTACGATCGCCAACCGATAACCTGTCGATAGCCGTCCATACATTTCCTATACGTATTTCGACATCACCGGAGTCTTGCAAGGAGACATTAGCACCGCATCTATTCATAATCTGCCTTGATTACGTACTACGATCGCCAACCGATAACCTGTCGATAGCCGTCCATACATTTCCTATACGTATTTCGACATCACCGGAGTCTTGCAAGGAGACATTAGCACCACATCTATTCATAATCTGCCTTGATTACGTATAATATAACTGCAGAGGGATCTCGTTTTATATATCTTGCCTTTCAGTTTAGTTAGGATGAGAACCTTTCGGCTCAGTGCATGGGTTAGTTAGGTGCAACATTAACGCAGGTGTTCACGCACGCGCAGAGAGGATCTGTCAGTCAGAGATGTCAAAATAAAAATCCCAGATAGGAATTGTGACCAAGGTATTTGGGTGATGTCACAAACCGGAAGCGTGGGTTGAGATTTGAGAAAAAGCAGTTAGTCGAGTTCCCGCCTCGGAAGAAGAAGGTTGACTTTCAGAGCTGGGCGAGGCCAGACGACTTTGTGTGCTACGGGCGCCGAGCGTTGGTTGGGTTGAGAGCTGACGATGTAAAAGCAGTCAGCATAGAAAGATTGTGTGTCTCTCTCTCCTTATGTCGAAAAACATTTAAACTCAAAAAGGTGAATAAAAGTTTCGTACCTGAACCAATTTCGTAAAGTTTCGTGTTTTTAGATTCCCTATGTCTATTTCACATATCCGTATCATGGGTATCAGTAGATCTAATAAAATTAAATGGTTTTATATCAATGAAAGACAAGTATACCATAGTCAGATACGGATACGTGAAACGTACATAGAATGTTCATAACATATATACATAGAACATAGGAATTCCGAAACACGAAAAACACGTAACGACTTCTTAGTTCAGGTACGAAACCTTTTATTACCTTTGAGTTAAAGGTTTGACATAAGAAAGAGAGATGCACAATCTTTCTATGATGACTTTTCCATCTGCCCCCGCCCCCTCAATTGACTTTTTCAAAAGCTCCCCAAATCCTCCGCGCGCACTTCCGGTGCATGACGTCATTCACATCCCCAAGGGATTTTTATTTTGACATCTGTGAACGACACATCCTCCCTGCACGCGCGTCAACACCTGTGCTCAAGTTTGCACCTAACTCACCCATGTGCTGAGCCGAAAGGTTCTCAGCCTAACTAAACCCACAGGCAAGATACATAAAACGAAGTCCTTCGGCCATTATATTGCACAAGAAGAAAACGATATTCCGTAAAAACATAACAGACGTAGATGATCTTGCGCTTATCGCAACTACACCTGCCCAAGCTGAGTTCCTGCAGTATAGTCGGGAATAAACAGCAAGAGACATTGGCCTCTATACGCACTCAGATAAAATATAGTTTATGTGTTTTAAACAAGATGGTACAAACTTCGCTTTCAGTGGCAAGCCTCTGAAATTAGAACAATTCACATACCTCGGCAGTGACATCTCATCTTCTGAAATCGATGTTAACAATCGCATAGGGAAGGTATGGACAGCTATTGACAGGCTGTCGATTATATGGAAATCTGATCTCTGATAAAAAAAAAAAACTTCCTAGCTGTGAGCTTGTCGGTAATACTGTACGAATGCAGCACCTGTATTCTTAGAAAATGTATGGAAAAAAGCTGAATGAAAACTACATACTCCTAGTATGTGAGATGCTGTTTTCAACAAATCCTGGAGGAGCACTCTAAAAAACAGCGGCTGTACGGTCACTTACTTTCCATCTCACAAACTATCCAAGTAAGACGAACCAGACATGTTGGTCCCTGTTGGCAAAGAAAGGACAAACTCATAAGGGACTTTCTTCTATGGACACATTCATATGGGCGTGCCTGTGTGGTTCGACCAACAAAGGCTTACACACGTCAGCTTCAAGTGACTATTCTTAATACAAATAATTCACAGTTATATTGCATCAAGTATTCCAATCGAAAACGAATAATTTTAAACAGATCTATTTACTCATACATAAGATCCTTAAAGGGACTTAACTCTCTGTCAAAGTGGGGTTGAGAGTAATGGTAGGGAATAGAAAATATATATAGACATATGTTGAGTAGAGACAGATATAGACAAGGCGAAGATAAAAGATAGATAAATAGATAAGAATAGAGGAAAATTCGACAAGTATCTACTTGTGATAAAGATATGGAGGGACCCAAATCTACTTTGCCGACCGAGGCGGTCGAGACGATCTATAGCCGTTCGATAATTTAGTATTTAATGATGCCAGCGATCAGGTAGGAGGGACCAGGTGCAAATGAAGTAAAAAGATGTTTTGCTCGTTTATCCACCTGTTTTCTTGTGCATTTGTAGCAAGCAGAAAACAGCGATTACTTTGTCGCATCTAGCGTGGGACAAATACCTGTCCGGATTTCCTAAAAAGAACCTTGTCAATTATTGAAGGACTTTATCTATATACAGAAACCGCGTAGGAGGAAGCTATACTTAAACTGTTAGGTGCGCGCATGAGTGGATCGTTGGGTTAGGCGGTGTGATAGATCGATTGAAATGCCGGGATAGATACATGTGTGCATAAAGGGCAATCAGTTTGCTAGTACAATTCAGTGGCAGGATGGTGAGTTAACTGTATTTTCCAATACATGAAACTTTTGGGCTTGGTTTGATTGGATTTATGGCATATCAACCATTGTTGGTTATTTAATGCCAAATCCTGTATATATATATATATTAAACATATTTGTAAACACATTTTTAGATACACAGTTAAAGGATAAAACAGTTCTATTTCTAACAATTCAATTTAGCTTAAGCCAACAGATTTGTTTCTTTGTTTAATGGCATATCAACCTTTGTAGGTTATTTAATGCAAAAGCTATTCTCCTAGAAGAACAGTAGTGGTACTATTTAACCCATAGCTGGGAGGATAAGGGGGTTCATACCTTTCCCAAGGGTATTTGCCCGAAAGTGAACACAATAGCGCGACTGGAGTACGAACTCGCTTGCTACGATTCCGCAGTCAATCGCTTTAACCATTACACCACGAGGACACCGCCTATAAGCCAACAGAGTTAAATAGTTCCAAGTATTGATATTTATAACTATCAATTCAATTAAACAATAAATTGTTTACATAAAGTAAAATCATCAGACAGTTCTATTTCAAACAATTCAGTTTAGCATAAATCATTTGTTTGCTCTCAGTTTAAACTCCAAACAGCTCTATTTGACCTGTAGATAGGATCCTATCAGAAGGTACTACTCCAGAGTGGGTCTGGGAGTGATTGCAATGAAGGGATATTCTGCATTCCATAAAGCTCCAAAATTACCTGAGCCTAACTATCAGATTGTTTAATGTCATACCCACGACACGTGTCGGGGAAGCCTCATTCCTTTGCAGACATGTAGCCGGTGTATTTTCTAGCCATCGCAGACTGGGCTTATGAAACTTTTAGTAATAAAGCCGACATAAGGAGGCGAGATAATTTTTTTGTTTTTATCCTATTTTACTGGCCGATATTTGAGTACTTTCTTGATTCAAGAAAAACGGTTTTTAAAACTATTTCTTCATCATCTTTCTCTCACTCTCTCAATATATATATATATATATATATATATATATATATATATATATATATATATATATTTGAGGATCATTAAATAAGTTTCCAGACTTCTTTCCTATGGGCACTTTTATTGATAGTACACACATGAAACTCTTGTCCCCTTCGAAGTAATCTCCTCCGGCTGCAATGCACTTGTTGTACTGTTCCAACAGCTTCTGGAATGCCCCATCGAAGTCCTCTGTGTGATCGTGTCAATGACCATCGTCACAGTCTCTTTCATCTCCTCAATTGTCTCATAACGACAGCCTCTGAGCTTAGGGAATAACCAAAAGTCACAGGGAGCAAGGTCTGGACTATAGAGAAGGTGAGGAACTGTCTTGATGCACATCTTAGTCAAATAGTCTGTGACAAGGATGGAGTTGTGGACTGGTGCATTGTCCTGCTGGAAATGCCACTGATCCGATTTGAAGAGTGCTGGTCTCTTCCGACGGAAGATCTTGCTGAACTCCCTTAAAATATCAACATAGTAACCCTAACCATAACCTTTTGGCCAATCAACTCTGGTGTATTGACTTCCTTACTCCTCCCACACCTCTCATCATCATCCCTGACAAACTCCCTGTCTTCCTTGAATCTTATGCCACTAAAAAACTGATGCTCGATTCATGCAAGAAGGTCGAAAAGCAGTCCGAAGCATTCCATAGGTTTCTGTGGCATTTTTTCCAAGTTTAAAACAGAATTTTATTGCATATCGTTCTTCTAAAGTGTCCTCACGTGCAGATTGCATTTTTGAAATTCACCAGCTGTGACAATCAGGTTTTAGTAGGGTGTATTCCAATTGGTGCTGTAGCTGTTCCTTTGAACCTGAAATCATAAACATTAGTCAGTCATCTCTTAAGATGTATAGCAATAACATACTGAATTTTCAAGAGTCTACGACAATTTTAAATGCCTGTACAAAAAAGTCTGGAACCTCATTGAATGCACCACGTATATATATATATGTGTGTGTGTGTGTGTGTATGTATTTACCAACCATTCCGCACGATTATGATATGACACAAGGTTAATTTTTAAGAGGAGTTCAAAAGGTTTAAATTCAGTTTTCCTTCTTCAAGACTGGTTGCCATACCAAGGTTAAAGAGCCAGTCTTCCCTACTATTTATCCTTGCTGGAAAGAGAATAATTGTTTTTCTATCTTCTCCAAAGTTATTAGGACTATCTGAAATGTAAACAGCCTCGTCCAGGTTTTGAACTCATGTCACTATGTCCATTTCCTCTGACGGTAAACATTAAACCAGAAACGCCTCGAAATATGCGCGCGCGTACACACACACACACACACACACACACACTTGCAGTCTGTGTGTACTGTCCCTTTTGTTTTAATAAAGCGGCGTAACGTAGGCGACAAATTTTGCTAGGGTAGCGTAGAATTTCTATGTTGCAATAGCCACGAGGACAAATGATTATGTGCCTTGTGTCAGAGGGGTGTGTAATGGATAGTCAATTTTGACCACTAATTTGGATGTGGGTTTTTTGGAGAGTGGCCTTTTACCTGTCATTACCTGAGGGAGGGGAGACTTTTTGTCGTCCTTTGGTTTCGCGAGAAGCAAGCAGGTTCCTCGCTTTTTTCTTCTCTTGTCACGTTAAGACTCACAGACACCAATGCAAGGAATCTATTTTACTTTTAGTATTCGTCAGTCAATTTACCAAAATACGATTGAGAGGGAGAGAGAGAGGGGGGATGACAATTACGTATTTCTCGTGGCTCACATCTGATACCAATTTCTTGACTCTTCGATTTTTGAAATCAAAACTTTCCTGACTGTTTTAGTTGCCTGTCGGATACACTTTCTTCCGCTGAAATACACACTATGTCAGTCGTCCACCTTCTCCTTTAGTCGAATACTGACTGACCTCAAATCATCTCTGACCCGCAATCTGAGAGGTATCTTCTTAATACGTACCCCCCACCCAATAACCTTCGTCTAAATTTCCAGACCAAAATAAATTTAGATGGCTGATTCACAGTTGGGAATTTGTTATTCCTTTTGGCTGTGTTTGTGTGCACACCGGTGATTTAGTATATTTATCGAAATCAACCAGCACCATCGACCCCAGGCACAATGTAGCAGGTGCTATGAAGAACAATTTTGAATTCCGATTTTCAAAGAAAAATCGGACTATGAAGATAATAATTCTTGTATCTTTTGAAATTAGATACCTTCGATTAGTTCTCCAAATTGAATTTTACATGAATCCATCTCTGTAGATTGGTCAAGTCGGGTTTATTTCTAACTGCCGATACCATGCAGCCTAGTACAACCTGTCGCATAAGAGAGGAATGCGGACTGCCAAGTAACCAGCCGAGGATCCACCATCAAATCATACACGTTTACTTGGCCATACGACATTTTGATAGCATTCACAGTTGAATTAAGTTGAGTGACAATGAAGGAGATGATGTTGAAAAGTAATTGTATTGTGGTAGAAATGCTTTTTTTCGTGATTTGGTTACGAACTTATTGACACACCTACATATACACACAATGCTTTATGAAATTTGAGGTTTCTCCATTCAATAGTATGACTTTACAAACGGACATAAAATTACAAATATCTGCCCCAGAGGAATAATTATCCAAAAATGCTTTAACGAGTTAACATTTATATTGAAAAGCTATACATACCCAAGGGGAAATGAAAAAGTTATTGCGTTACGGGGTATCAATACATCTTAAATTCCTACCCTATCGTTACCTATATATATTATATCTATATACCAACATCTACGTAGGAGTAGGATGGGACACAAGGTCATTTTATAAGCGGATTTTAACAGGTTGGTATTCAGAGGTTTTCTTCTTCTAGATCGGTTACCATAAGGTTAAAGAGCCTAGTCTGGTCTACTATTTACCTATATATATATATATATATATATATTAAAATTAAGAATCCATTAATATTAATTTGTGATTAATCCTTTTAATTACAACTAAAAGAAACTTTGATAACAATAATCAAGGAAAATAAGTACTTCCTATGTGTGTCTGAGCCATTGAACTTTCATTACTATTCGTTGCTATAATACAAAATGGTTCAGTATTTTTCACTGTTTTATTTTTGTCCATAGCTGCTGTATTTGATTCAATAAATTTTAAAGCTAGTTACTTGTCCTTGGAAATGGGCGCCTCTGGTGGTATAATGGTTAGCAATGTAGACTTGAAAACTTACACGAGTCAGTTCGAGTCTCATTGGGTGCACCATTCATATGGCCTTGCACCACATAAAACAAAAAGCTTAGTAAATTACTACTTCTTGGAAATAAAGCCCAGGAACAGACAAGCATCAATAGTCGATTATGATGCTTTTAAAAAAAAAGAGTTGAACCCGACCAATACCCCCCCCCGCAAAAAAAAACAAAACAAACTCTACACGTTTCTTGGTAATAAGCGGATCAACCTTTTTTTGCTTATATTCATGATGGAAAAGGTTGGTGAAATGGAGCGAATGTGTCTATTCAAAAGAAAAATTAGCGTTTGAAACTAATGCTACCGATGTTCCTAATAAAGCGCTCATATATAAGTATGGTTGGTTTTAGGTTGTCTGGGTTTTATGGCATATCAACCTTTGTAGGTTATTTAACACCAAATCCATTTTTATGAAAATAGTTCTATTTCAAACAATTCAGTAAGCATTTTAAATATAAGTACAGTTCAATTGTGAAAAACATTTCTATTTCAAGCTATTCAGTTTAGTCACATAGTTCTAATTCTGCTTATTCCGTTTAGTATCAGTACAGATTTTGTTTACACACAGTAAAATATCGAAAAAGTTCTATATTAAACAATTCAGTTTAGTGTAATACAGTTTCAATGTCAAAAACAGTTCCATTTCAAATAATTCAGTTTAGTCAGACGATTCAGTTTAGCATAAATATGCCGTTAATTCTATTTAACCCATAGATAGGGCCCTATCAGGTGCTACTACACCGGGCCAGAGTGGACCTGGGAGCAATGGCAATGAAGGGTGCTCCGGATTCCCCAAAGCCCCAGCATTACTGGAACCTCACAATCAGATTGTTTAGTGTCATCCACAGGACATTCATTGGGGTGGGGTCTTACCCTTCTGCAGAGTTGCTGTCGGTGTATTCTACAGCCCCAGCCAACTGGGCAATATATAAGTATGTTTGTTATCTTAAAATTGTTTTGATGTTTTCTGGCGAACAAAATAATTCACCGTATCTCACTCCTTCTGCTGTTCGGTAAACAAAATCCTCTACATTTATTAATGTAGAGGATTGTTCAGACACCAGTTATAACTGGTGTCTGACCAAGAGTCGTTTGCACCTTGTTACTTTGCTTTTTCGCAAGAAAGACTGACCGTCAGACACACGGGAACGAACAAACAATGAACCAAAGAATTCGAAGATGTTTGGTTAATTCATTTAACGGCATATTTAAAGCAGAAATTTGATTCATTTGTAAATGTTTGAAAATATAGTTATGGATACAATCAATATTCCACTGCATCAAAAAATTACTTTTTTGTCTGTAGTGATTTATTTGCATAAAGTTAAATGGTTTTAGGTATTTCTATCAAATACTAATGATTCTAGCAATTATATGGTTTCCAGTAATTGTTTCTATTTAATAATCATTTCTTTGCGCATAGTTATAGAGTTTCAAGTATTTCTATCTAATACTAATAATTTGCATGCAATTATATATTTTCAACTAATAATAATTTTCTCTTTTCTTGCAATCAACTTTGGAAATTTACTAAGCTTTTTGCTTAGATGTGGCACAAAGCCATATGAAAGAGGCACCCAATGAGACTTGCAATCAACCTTGATTCCTTAAAGTTTTCCTATCTATTAATATTTCGTATCTAATACTGATTTACCTAGAGAAAACTGAACACTGAATGAAACGTTAATTTTCATTCAAATATGAGGTGTGTTCGAAAGTGTCGAATCTGAAGCTGTATTTACCAAGAAAAAACTCCACACTAAATGAAACATTAATTTTCTTCAAATACGAAGTGTTTTCAGAAAGTACCGATACTGTATCTGTATTCATCAAGACAGAAATGATCAAAAAACGAAACGTTACTTTTGTTTAAAATCGTCTCCTTGGCATTCAACACATTTATTCCAGCGAGTTTTCCATGAGTCGAAGCACTTCTGAAACTCCTCTTTTGATAGAGTATTGAGATGCGCTGTCGCATTTTTTAAAGTCCTCCACGTCCTCAGATCTTACTCTTAAAATGAATTTTCAGTTTAGGAAGCAAAAAAAAAAAAAAAAAAAAGAAAAAAAAAAAGAAAAAAAAAGAGGACGTGGGAGAGCAATATCCGTTGAAATTGATACACTAGCATAATCTTATGCTTCGTCAAAACTGCTGTTCAAAAGTATCAAGACTTTTTTTCTTTTTTTTTCTTTTTCAAATTGGTCCTGACTTGTCTGAAAGTGTTATATAAACTGCTATGCACACGTCTTCATTAAAAAAAAAAAAGAAACTCAGTCTCGTTACTTTTTGATCACTCCTCTTATCTCTCAAGGACGTGGTGCAATATTCGTGGATATAAAAAAATGAATGACTTCCCAAACCAGGTCATCGAAAATTTTTTACTTGATTCACCCGTTGTAACCAAATTTAATTTCCATTCACACCCAAATAAATTAATTGAATACTAAATTACAAAACACTACTAATTTACCAGTGTTTAATACAATTTACATGAGAAAAGAATCAGTAAACAATAAATGCAAACGCACCTTTAATTCTTGAATTATTTTTTTTAATGGGAAGGATGGGTCTGGTGGTCACTGATGAGATAACAAATATTTGGTTACAGCTTTGTGAACTTGAGCCATAAATCAGCACGTTCAACGCTCAAAGTGCTTCTCTGTATGCTTCGTAATGCTCATGACTTAACTAATATTCTTTCAAATACAAACTTGGAAAAGCTAATTGGCTCAACAGTGTAGAATTCACTGCTCTAACGTGCAGAATAAACAAGAATAACAGCACTTACCGACTCAGTGGCCCCAGCTGTCAGACAATAAGTAGAACGGGCGGTAACTCAATACCGAACCCGTAACACCTAAAACATGACTGAAGCAAGCCGGTGTATATATACATATATAAGCCCACTCATAGGGGCCAGCAACTAATCACTGTCAAGGGAATGGACTTGGCCACCTTCAAATAGTGGAACGTCCCAATGTCCATACAATCTCACTTCAACTCTTCTCTTCAATTCGTAATTCATTCAGCGTGTGAGCACTGACACATTGCTACTGAGCCTTACGATAGAATTCCAACAAACAGTTGCGCAAAGCTTGAGATATTTTGCGATAGTTTTTTTCAGTTCATCCATTAATATCCAATTCCTTGAAATGTATACATAGACTTCACTTCAGAATCGAAAGTCAGAGGAATAAATTCTTTTTTAAAGAAAGGTCTCTGAATTTGTACTTCTACTTCACTATCGATTTAAATGTCCCGTATGTTTGGAATGGGTTGGCTGTCAACACCACAACACTTGTGGCTATCACCTCCAAACAGGGATTCTGCAAGGGGTACGATATCCAGCAACTTGTTTATATGATCCAGCAATTTTTTTGTTCTGTCCTAAACTAATTTACCAGAAATCAGTCGACGTGTGGATTTATTCAGATAGATATCGTATAGTTTCTTAACTTTTAGGATAATTAATTTCCCCTTTTACTCTAGGAAAAGTTCAAAAGAGATTGTTTCAAGTTCTATCAATAAAAGAGTAAAATCTAGTAAAAATTATATCAGACGAAAAAAAACAAACAAACTATGACATCTCGAAGGATGGTGCCGATTTTAACATTGGTATGTCCATGACATCGAGTTCTGTTGATAATCCGTTCATTTTGGAAACGGTGCACATATTAATCTGTATATGTGGCCATTTTACATGGGTACGTTTAATCAAGAGTAAATTGAAACATATTCAGGAGGTTGCAAATTTGTTTAACATCAATATATATATATATTTTTTCTTAAAGAAATATTGCTCTGTAAAAAATTACATTGAGCTCTCCACCAGGGAAATTTAAATGTTCAGCTCCTTAATGATTTTCTTGTCCTGAAGGAATTACTCCCAACTCTGGTTTAACTGGACCGAATAATACTATATATATATATATATATATATATAGGTATTCTTCGATCCAATAAACCCGGAGTAGGGAACAATTCCGTCAGGACAATTAAATTATTCAAAATTCGAATATCTAAATATTCCTGGTAAATATACCATAGCCAGATACGGCTATGTGTGAAATGGATATATAATGTTCACATAGATATAACATAGAACATAAGAATCTCGAAACACGAAAAACACTTACGACTTCTCCGTTCCGGTACGAAACTTTTTATTACCTTTGAGTTAAAAGGTTTTTCGACATAAGGAGAGAGAGGCACAATCTTTCTATTCTAGCCTTTTCATCTGCCCAAGGCCTCCGCAAGCAAGCAAAAGTCAACCGTCTCGTTTGGTGTCTAGTCTCAACTCAACTAACTTTCTTCAAATTCTCCTAAAATCCTCTGCACTCTTCCGGTGCATGACGGCACCCGTACTACGTAACCCTGCTTCGCATCTGGGCTATTGTGACATCTGTGACTGACACGTCCGCTCCGCCCGGGCGCGTGAACACCTGTGTTAATGCTGCATCTAAGTAATCTATGCACTGAGCCGAAAGGTTCTCAGCCTAACTACCCCCCACCAAATCCCTAGGCCATTATGTTACAGTAACGAGCTCAATGTGAATAATTTCACAGAGCAAATATTATTTTAAGGAAAAAAACAAAATTCGGTCACATTAGGATTATAAATGTATTTCCATCTTGTTGAGAGCATCGATATGAATCAACAACTCCAAAACAATTTAACATGACTTCTTCAGATTGAACATGAAAAAAATGTTGGATACATTGAATACACGCATACATATATACATTAGGGTCGACTGAAAAGTTCCCTAGGATGACACAAGTACTCCCAGAAAATGTGACATGAGTTATTTTCCACAGTTCTCTTTGCGATCCACGTCATTCTTCAATCGGTGTTGCAGTAATTGGAACTCATTGGTCAGAAACATCATAAACTGTTGATATAACATAATTGTATGAACTTTTCTGTCCATCTTTATATATATATATATAAAACGCACAAACCCTCACATATATTTGTATGAACACACATATTTTTATCTCTCTCAATATATAACACAAGTACGCATATATGTAAACACACGCACAAACATATATACATTTGTGAGAATTTCTGTACGTATTCATGCTAATATAAAATAAAAATGAAATAAAAACTGAAAAATGAAACAAAGGAAAATAAATAAATCTTCAATAAAATTGATCATAACTATGTGTCAAAAGTCTTTGAAACCTAATGGTTACCCAAATGGCTGTAGGTAGAGAGTTGCAATTTGGCTCGAAATTTCAATCCATATCATTTCTATCGTATCATAAATTTATAGCCAAGTCAAAACGAGCATCAAAAATTACATCGGGGACAAGTTAGATTTTTTATCATGTACACATCTTTAAGTTCCGCTTCAAACAACATCAGCTTTTCTTTTTTCTTCCTTTGAAGACATTTCCCAAAAGAAAATGTTACATTTTAGTTCAATTAAATTAATTAACTAATTCTTGAATGAAACTCAATATTATGTGATTAAAAGGTTAGAATTACCTTTCTACGTAATTATTCAATCATTTTTTTAGTTTTCTTGAAAAAATTCTTTTCGCACACACAATTTCTTTTCACTACTTAAGATATTAACAAAGGTCATCTAAGAAAAAAAAATCACTCAGTTTTATGATTTTTTAAACGGTGGAAAAATAATGAATAAGGTAAAATTAAAAATGAATTTTTTAAAAGTTGCAAATTTTCTGTGAAACAAAATGACTTTCATTTTTTACATGTAAAAACAAATTTTGACTTTTCATCCATTTCATCAATTTCAAGCGTAAAATACAGTTAGAAAAATGAAAAATTATTGAATTAAAATGAAATAAAAAATTCTGGTACTATGACGTTAATTTAAAAAAAATTGTTACGATGAATAAACGAAACATTCATTTAAAAACTTTTCCTGTGAGAGCCATTTAATTTCACATCTCTCTCTCTCGCTCTCTCTCTCTCTCTCTATATATATATATATATGTATGTATGTAAATCCTTTCACTTAAAGATTCAGTTTTGCTAACCGAGCAGAGACAATGAAAGGAACCACTTTAGGATTATACTTAAAACCTTTTTGTGTGTTTGGTGATGACAGACAGGAGAAAAAAGATATTTGGTGAATTATGTTAAGATAACTGTGTTAAAGTGACAAAATTTATGTAAAATAATAAAATTATATACTTGAAAAATAATAATACAAATCGTGTTTGGATATATGTAATGAATTAAAATATGATAGTCTTTATTAAAGTGGAATAACGAAATTTAATTATGCAATATAAGTATCATGCAATTAATTTTCCAGTAATAATCAATGAATTCAGAGAGAACAAAATTGCTGAACGGTTCGTCGCACGTAAAACAGAAGGGACGTATCGAGTCTCAAATCAAGCTGGTGATTATATATATATATATATATATATATATATATATATATATATATGTAAAATAGAACTGTTTCAAGTTTTTGGTAGGCATCATTAAAGTTGTAATAGTTTCTTTATGGAGATCATATGCGAGCTATTTTTGTTAAATCGTTTCTCTGCAAATGGAATCAAATGATTTAGATTATATTGACAAATAGTAGTGTTGGCACGAGATCTATTCCCACCTATTCCTGCAATGATTTGACGATTAATCAGAACGTTGGAAGTTGTGGATCAAGTTATCCGAAAGCCGTGAATATATGTGTGTGTATGTGAGTGCATGTGTGTATATATATATATATATATATATATATATATATATATATATATGTATATATATATAGGTTTGGTTAGTTTTATGTCATATCAACCTTTGTAGGTAATTTGATGCCAAATCCATTTTTATGTA
>OY757905.1:57335864-57531181 GCA_963585895.1 Sepioteuthis lessoniana | reverse complement strand
CAACCCCCTTTTTTTCTTACTCCTCTGCAAGGGGAATGCTGTCAGCATGTTCTAAGCCACATCAATAGGGCGACAAATTATCGTTAATTACAAATCAACTTGATTTTATAATTCATACTTGATCCTTTTCTTTCCATTTTTTTAAGCGGATACCTCTCTCCCATTGTCAAATCTTATCCATCAAAAATCCGCGGGAGAAAACCAACTTTCGCTTAAATCTACTTAGTAATATACCATGAAGGCTCGATTAGTGTAACAGTTATCTTCGTAAGAAATGGAAACGGGGACCCGATTTCGAATCCTGAACGAAGTTGTTTGCTTTTCACTTCGCGCTAATGCCCATGAGAAAGGCATGAATCAGTCTGTTCTACCCTTCAGCCATGCATAAATAGTAGGCCAGACAATGAATTTTGAAGGAGAACTCTTAATTCAAACCAATTCATTAAAAATTAACTAGAGTCAAATTCTGCTCGTGGTGGTGGGGTTGGGTAAATACATAGCATACAATGTTAACTGCTCACTCTCAAAGCAAAGAGGCAACAGGTTTTTCAGGTTTTGAATCAGAAACCTTAAATGAATTTTTCAAAAAATCGTATAACCCATACCTTTATTTTACAGACACTAATTTTAATAAAACATTAAATGAAACAAAAATTGTTTTAGAGAAAGAACAACATACGAATAGTAAAACCTAAAAAAGGAAATAATATGTTGTTTTTTTATTTTAATAAATTTGGAGTTGCTGCGAAAAAACAATAATGGCACTTGTCCAGAATAACCCACTGAGAAATGTACTGTGACCGACATTCAATATGTCAATTTTCTCAGCGGGCTATTCTGAAAAACTACTATAAAATTATTAGTAGTAGATTAATGTAACGAATATTAATACTTTTTGGATTCCAGTATCTTCTGAAAATTTGGTTTCATATTGTATAATTAAATTTGTTTATCAGACTGATTAATTTTGACATGTCAACACATCTAGGGTTATGTAATGCCAAAAGGTAATGGAATTGGGTTTGCTTTATATTGATATCATTTTTGTGTAGTTTCTTTGGAGTTATTTCACGCACAGTTATGATATCTGATATTCTTATCTAATACAAATAGTTTGTACACAGTTGTATAGTTTCAAGCATTCCTATTTCAAAATAATTATATGGTTTCAAGTCATTATTTCTACTAAATAATAGTAATTTATTTGCATGCTATTATATGGGTTCAAGTAACTAATAATAATTCTTAGTAAACAATTATAGCTTCAAGTAATTACTCTTAATACAAATAACTTACAGTAATATGGCATCAAGTATTCTAATTGAATTCGAATCATTTTGAACAGTAAATGAGAACTTAACAGATAAAAGGACTCAAGGTCAGAGTGGAAATGGGATTAATTAAAATAAAGGGGTACTCCACACAGCTCTCCAGAAGAGGAGTTTCACCATCCGATGTAGTTTAGTGCCATACTTTTCGGGGAGAGGGTCTTATCGCCTCTGCAGGAGATACAGTTACCGTATTCTAAGCCCCGTGGACAGGTTGTGACTTTGAAATTGTTGAAGTTTGGTTTTATAAATATCAATGAATATAGAATTGGAATAATGCCTAGAGAGAGTTGATCTCTGTATGGTTGTAAAGATGTGTTTGGTGAACTCACCGTTGTTCTATGGGAAGGCACCCACATATTTATTAAGGTTACAAGAGTGGTGTTCCCAGTTATGACTCAGTTCTTTACAGTAATAATGGTCTGCTAAGATGGCTTGTTAACTCCTATTCCACGTGATGGTTGAGAAGACTGGCTCAGTTTGACACAAGGCTAAAACTGTGGAGTACCCTATGGAGATTAAACTCTTTACAATAATAATGGTCTACTAAGATAGCGCGTTAACTCCTACTCCACGTTGAGAAGAATAGCTCAAGGCTAAAAGTGTGGAGCACCCAATGGAGATTAAAATCTTTACAGTAATAATGGTCAGTTAAGATAGCGTGTTAACTCTTACTCCACGTGACGTTTGAGAAGATCAGCTCAGTTTAGCACAAGGCTAAAAGTGTGGAGCACCCAATGGAGATTAAACTCTTGACAGTAATAATCCTATTTACCAACCCCTCCGCCCCGGCAGGATATGACACAAGGTCAATTTTTAAGCGGAGTAATTCAGAGTTTTCCTTCTCCTAGACTAGTTGCCTAACCAAGGCTGAAGAACCTAGTCTGCCCTACTATTTACCCATAGCTGGAGGGAGAATAATTGGATTCATACCTTTCCCAAGGGTATTAGTGCTATGTGAAATGCAATGAGTTTCGTCCAGGATTTGAACTCGTGTCACCGTGTTCATTTCCTACGACGATAGCAATTACACCACGAACACCTCCAGTGATAATAGTCTGTTAAGATAGCATATCAACTATTATTGCACGTCAATAGATTCGTCATTTCTTCGTACAGTTATATTATATCAAGTATTTATACAGTTGTTGGGTTTCAAGTATTTCTATCTAATACTAATAACTATATTTTAAGCTTCACTGACTGTTCGATGCATTATCTGATGTGGCGTTCAGTCTGTTACGGTATTGTTTTCCGAGCAAGATATTTAGGAAAGCTAGTTTCACTAAAAATATATATTGTTAACGATAATAGAGTTGTCTGTTTTGATAATTCTGGAAAATCATCAAATATATCATCCCCTAAAAATTGTTGCCTGAACTACTTCAAAGTAAATATCTGAATCTTATTTCAATCAAATTTTTTTATAAACCACTGCCAGAAAACCCAACCCCCAAGTTTAAACCCTGATTTTAATGAAAAAGAAAAACTATATTCGTCTTTATTATAAAGTTGTCCAATACTTGAAAAAAAAAAAAAAACTAAACAAAAACTACCCCCACCAAAAAAAAACAAACAAAAATAAAACAATAGTTTTTATTTGTTTTAAAATATTCGTCTTTTCTTGATTTCATTTGAATCCAAAATAATTTTCTAAAAACTGTATCCAAGAATGAGTGACGTCATACTTTCTTGTTTAAGAATGAGAAGTAATGTACACAAGACACCAATTTTAAACAAGTTCCAAAGATTATATTGAAATTGTATGAGATATGAATTAAACTGCAAGTAGTTTGCAAGGGGGAGAACTGCTTTCAAATGTAGATAAGACTTGGTTTAATGGTATATCAACCTCTGTGGGTTATCTAATACATCCAGGTTCATACCTTTTCCAAGAGTATTACTCCGAATGTGAACGTAGTTGCGTGACTGGTGTTCGAAGTCGCTAACATCAAGGTGAGCAAATCCTGCTCTTTCGCCACTGGAAGTTCTCCCCAATTGTGGATAAAAAGTTGAAGGCAAGTTTGGCAGTTACGTAGGAAATTGAAATCCCATTTTAGATCCTTTGCCTTTGCTTCCCCTTTTAAATTCATCTTTTTTTAGGAAAATGAAAAAAAAATTCCAAAATAAAAGAAAGATCTTTTTTGTATGGGTACAGAATAGCTCACTCATGAATTTACGTTTATTCCGATATATATATATATATATATATATATATATATATATATATATATATATCGTAGGGTTGAGTTATCCGTTAAACGGATGTATGCAAACAATAGTAATTGTGATTCATAACCGTTTAAAATTTACTGCGCTGCTACTGGCTCCTTGTAGCTGAAGGGTTAGAGGCTTGGATTGGCGTTTGAGTCAACCGGGTTTCGATCCCAGCTACGGGAAGCTTATATATCTAGCCGCACTGATGAGTTCTGATAGAACGAAACTGATCTTCTGTGGATGACACACACATATATATATATATATATATATATATATATATATATATATATATAGAGAGAGAGAGAGAGAGAGAGAGAGAGACAGACAGACAGACAGACAGACAGATGTAATATATTCTCCATCCAAATAAGTTTAAGTTATTTAGCTTATTTGTTTACCGAACCGTTAAATCCCAAAATTACACATCTGTCATAACTCAATATCTGGTTGGAAAAAGGAAAGACTACCGAAATAGTCGAATTGTAGCCATTTAAAGATATAATTCTGAAGAAATGTATAGAAATGTAATTCTTGCATTCAAAAACTTTACTTGAAAAAAAAGAAAAAAAAGTACTTATGCATCTATGTTACCTCAAAAAAGCCGAACTTTCCCGAGCGTTTTCGGAAAGAATCGGAATATGCCGAAACGCCTAGCTAATCAAATTTAAGATAAAATAATTCAATGAATTTATTTACAAAGTTACAAACAAGTGTAAACATGAATTTATCGCAGCTAAGCAAAAATCTACAATATGCAGAAATGGTGATCCAATTCTGCCAAGAAAAAAAACCTTATTGGCAAAATTAAAAGTTGCCGGGCATGTGAGCATCCTTGCAACTTGAAAAAAAAATGAGGAAAAGTTATGCCTGGAGATGCCGTAACACCAAATGCAGGACCTGGATTATTATTAAATTGTTAGGTGAAAGTACAGAATAGTTACAAAACCCCACCTCCCCATGGTAAGAACATATTTCTAAATTAACACGTTATTACTTCTGCACGGTACAATAAGTGCATGAATACGAAAAAAACTATTTAAAAAGACAAAAAAAATGATACCCCCACCAATAGATAAAATAAAAATTCAAACTATTTTTTCATATTGAAAATTACCATACATTATCTGTTGATTTATTCTTTTTCTACTGAAGAGATTGGTAACATTATCCATTAACAATTGTCTTTTTCTCTTTTTTTTTTTTTTTTTTTTTTTAGGTCTTCATGCGTTTTCTCAACAAATTGGTTGACTTATTTTATCGTCTGCTTGCTTAAATTTCGTTCCGGAATATTCCGATTCTTTCCGTTATCGACCCGGAAACGATCGGGAAAGTTCGGCTTTTTTGAGGTAACATAGATGCATAAGTACCGAAAAAAGTCAACACTTTCCTTTGGAATCTTGTAATACACAGCAATAATAATGGAAAGCACACGTCAGATACGTAGCCATTCCGTTCATTAAGGAGTTATTCCCGGCTGCACATGCGCATACAGATTTTTAGTAGGAGACAGAAGCAGGAAGAACTTTGTATTATTCTACTTGTGCACCCATTCAAGTCTACCGGGGAGGGGAAAATTCTAGTAATTTTCTGTATTTTCTTATATTAAAAGAAAAAGATCCCTCCCACCAAGAATTAAAAAAAAAGATTCGACTTGTTTTCTTTTCTTTTCCAACGCTAAACCTTCCGGAGAAGGGTGATAATTCAATACTAAATTAAAATGTGAAATAAAAAATGTTATCTTTTTTTTCTTTTTTCACGAAAAAAAAAAAAAAATTGCAGTGAGTGTTAGGGTCTAATTAGTTTAAATGACGAAAACAAATTTATAGAAAATTTTCTCCCAGTCAACTTGACTGGATGCACGTGTAGAATTTTACCAAGAACTCGACCAGTAATCCGAGAAACATTAATATCTCAAAAAACAGCTCATTCGTGACGATTGTTGTATAGGAGTAAAAGTCTTTGAATATGAACATCTCTTCAAAAGAGCATAAAATAATAGTCAGGGATGAAACTGGTGCCATACTACAAGAATACTCCAAAAGTCTAACATTTACTAAACCGAATCTTAACCAAAACCAATATTTGACGGTCAAGCAAAGGTCATAAATTCTATCAATAGTGAACATTCCTCGCATTTCTGAACGGTCGACATTATAGAAGAACCGTCTCCCTAAATGTCGTTAGTTATCCGGGAAAAGGCTTTTGAAAAACTCATTTTCCAAAGGTAAAAAAAGTTTATAGATAAAAAGTCCAGTATCAAACTAAGAGAAAATAGGATAACTAACCTTATTAACCGGTCCTAGAAAGTCGAAACTTTGCGCCATTCGTATCCACTCTGCTCCAAGGATGAGAGAAAGTTGTCCTGAGTATCTTGGAAGGAGGCCAGGAGACAATTCCCGAATAGTTTAACCAAAAAAAAAAAAAAAGATTCGATGTAATTTGTGTTTTTCGTTTACTGCCCAACAGTCAAAGTGATATTCTTCTGCAAGCCAAACGTTATATATGATTTTGTTTATTTCTCTATTTTCTTTTAGGAGGGAGAGTTGCTTTGAATGTATCCTTCAGTGCAGGTCCTCTCACCTTATCAAGAAGCTTTACGTTGCAATTAACCTCCATTGAAAAAGGAAATCAAAAACTTCATACGAGATTGTGAGCTCATAATAGCTATTGGGCATCACTAACCGTGGAATAATAAAATTGCCTCTATTTTTAGAGAGGTTGTAAGGCACACGTTTTTCGTTTTTTTTAAATTCCATTTGGGAATGCAATTCTTTTTCATGTTTTTTAATTTTTTTTGTTAAGTAAGAAAGTTCCAGGTTTGATTAGTTTTGAGCATCTTGTCTTCCAAAAAATTAGGGTTTCAGGTATATGAATATCTATATTTCTACAGAGAGATGAAATGTGTATTTTAAAGTGATTGTACCATATAGAGAATTATACATATATAATACTATGCATGCGTTAGTAGGTGAAAAAAAGTTCTTTGTCCTACAAAGAGAGAAATGACCTTGAGCCATGAAACATGTATCCTTTTCCCTACAAAAAAAAAAAAAATGCGAAATTTTCATCAGCATATATATATATATATAGGCCTAATGAGTAGAGTGTTCGCAAATGGTCCGGGAGACCGGGGTTAAATCCCACGTCAAGTCATACCTAAGACTAAAAAAAAAACGGTACTTGATACCGCCTTGCTTAACACTCAGCATTATAAGGTAAGGATCAAGGGTAAAGTGGAGCAATCCATGGAATGGAGTAGCGCCTTCCCCTATTCCTCGGTGTCGTAGCTATTCAAAAGGGAGCCTTCGGGTCACCCTCGACTTAGGTCGCCAACATTATATATATATATATATATATAAAGCAAAACAGAATCTTCTGATGAAACATGACATATAATAATAATAATAATAATAATAATAATAATAATAAATATATATTAGTTTTTATATATATTTAATAGCATGGATGCTTATCTTCAACTTGTGGTTTCATGCCGTCTTTATTACAACAATCATTAGGCTGAGAAAGAAAGATATTGGAAAAATCGAAAAATACAGCCAAAAGAATGCTTATATTGGGATTGCGTGTAACTCTATATATGAGTGTGTGTGTGTGTGTGTAGATTATATTTGCGTATTTACTGTGAGTAGTCGTATATGTGATCGTTAGTATGTGCGTGTGTATGATGATATATGCATCTCACGGCAGATTTGTGATTGTCTCCTAAATGTAAGTGTCGCTGACGTTGCGGAACAGACGCAGGTCTGGGCGAATAAAAAATCATATTGTGTGTAGAGATAATTTTAACTAAGGAACAAATTATCATCATCTTGAAGAAAATGAATTTTTTGATTTGACATGTAAGTATGAGAGACGAAAATGAATGCTGGATATAAAACTTAAGAAAAATAGGTGAGGCGGGAAAATCTTGGTGTAAGACGTTATATTGTAATATACTATGGAGTATTATGCAATACTAGTATTTGTATGTTGGAATATGTTGTGTGTTAAATTGTGATAGTAATTTGTATTAGCTATGTTGCGTTAATGTTTTATTATGTATACGTTATTGTAATCTACGATGGTACGTTCGTAAGGAATATGGTAAATATACTATATTAAGACGTATTTCTAACTATCATGAAATCATGGGTAACATTATATCCATAGGTGTGTGTGTGTGTGTGTGGGGGTTCTTGGAGATGAGTATAACGGTTCAATGGAAGAAAATGGCACTTACGGTGTGTCGGGTATTCGTGAAGGTGTGTAGGGATTTTAGTGGCAGAGGTGGTATTGGTACGGTGTATGGTCGAGGTGGGGAATGAATCATGTGAGAGTAGATGTTTGTTATCATGTCGGCATTTGGATATATATATATATATATATATATATATATATGTGTGTGTGTGTGTGTGTGTGTGCATATATATATGTATATATATCATGTTTTATCAGAAGATTGTATGAAACCTGCAATATACATACATACATACATACACACACACACACACACACACACACACACACACATATATATATATATATATATATATATATACTATTTGTTTAGAGGGCTATTGCAATGCAAAATAATTATTTGGGTCTAATTAATTTCGGTGTAAAAACTTCATCAGAGACTTTTAAAAATATGAACTCGGTCTTGTATGTTCAAATTCTTTTTGACGTTGTAAACATAGTGTCACGTGGGGTGTTTAAACGCCATGTGGAAGACAAGTGACTTCAGTAATCTTAATCAATTTCATAATTTTAGATTGAAAAAAATTATTTAAAGAATGTGCATTTTAATTGATGCTATATTCAGTATTTAATTCAAACTTATTGTTAATATTTTGACGCTTATTGGATATTACTTAACTATTTTAATGGAAAAATTATGATTATTATTTTTGCATTTAATTAAATGTTTATAGATTGAGGATGTACGTGTGTTGAGGTGATCTTTAATTCTGATGTAGAGAGGTCTGATTTTACTTCATATATAAAAATTATGGTATTTTAAGCTAATTGGATCTCTTATCGGGCAGTTAGCAAGAGTGCGTGTTATTTTTCTTCGTTAGGTATTGGCGTAGTAAGGGTCCGGAGTGGCATGCATCTTTACATATTTATAAATATTTCCGTTTGCCCAGTCGGCTGGGGCTGTAGAATACACCGACTGCTTCTCTGCAGAGGGGTAAGACCCACCCCCGCAACGAGTGTCCTGGATGTGACACTAAATTATCTGATGGTTAGGTTCCAGTAATGCAGGAGCTTTGGGGAATGCGGTGTACCCCTTTATTGCCATCGCTCCCAGGTCCACTTTGGCTCGGAGTGGTAGCACCTGATAAGGGTCCTATCTATGGGTTAAATAGAACTAACGGCATACTTAAGCTAAAATGAATTGTTTGACTTGACTGAATTGACAATTAAACTGTACTTAGATTTAAACTGCGTGCTAATACTAAACTGAATTGTTTGAAATGGAACAGTTTTTTGACAATGAAAATATACTTACACTAAACTGATTAAACATAGAACTGTTTTGACTTTTAACTGTGCGCAAACAAAACCTGTACTTATACTAAACTGAATCATCTGAATTTGAACTGTTCGACAAAACTGAATAGCTTGAAATAGAAGTGTTTTTCATTATTAATCTGTAATTACATTTATACTGCGTACTTATGCTAAACTGAATTGTTTGAATTGGAATTATTCTAATAAAAATAGATTTGGCGTTAAATAACCTACAAAGGTGATATGTCATAAAATCCAACCAACCAACCAACCAACTATATTTCCGTTGTCTTTTGGTGGGAAGGAGTGGAACAAAGGTAGAGAGTATGAGAAGAGAAGAGGGGATGAGGGAGGAGGAAATTGATTATTGCAATCAGATTTTCTTTTTCTTTCTAACTTTATGGTAGCTAAAGGCTTATTTTGGTTTGAATATGAAATATCTGTTTTTTTTTAATTTTATTGAGTGAAGATGAAGATGATTAAAATTAAAATCATAATCACGTTATCTTTTTTTTTTTTTAACGTGGTATGGTATTTATGGGCAGTTAATAAAAATGATTGGTTTTGGGTGTCTTTTGCAATATACATATATATATATATATATATATATATATATATATATGATAACAATATATATATATATATATATATATATATATATATATATATATATATATATATATATAGCAATAATAATTTATAAAAATGATATATATATATATATAAAATGAAAAAATAATTGAAAAATAAAAATATTGAAATGGTAGAATAATAAAATTAACTGTTATGGTCATAATTTTCTTTTGACAATTAGCGCCCTCCCCTACATCTTGGTATATAAGCTATTGAAAAGGGAGCCTTCGGGTCACCCTCGACTACGGTCGCCAACTTTACTTACTTATAATGTAATAATGTGAAAAAATAGTGCTTATAATTATTGACAATACTAAAATGTTACTTCGATTTACTGGCAGTACTAGTGGGTGTTCATAATGTGATAATGTGATGAAAATGGTCCTTACAGTCGATAGTTCAGTTGTATGATTAGTGCGGTGTCGGTAATTGCTGATGGATGGTGTGGCAATAAGAAAGGTGTTGAAGAAGCAAGTGGGATGTGGTGAAAGGACAAGGAGGAAGCTTTAGTAAGTGATGTGGACATAGATGGTAGAAATATATGTAAATATGAAAATAATTGTGGTGCATAATAATTAGAAGGTGTAAGGAATTTAGTTAATGTTTTGGTTAAATGTTTGGGTCGAATTGGGATATAAGATGTATGTTTTCATGTCGACATTTTGAGATTTGCTCGGATTTGTAGTTTAAGAGTGTATATTGTGATGGGTTGGTGATTATCGCGACTTTTTCACGGAGGCTAGGTAAGCATCTTCTTGATATTTTGTTGTAGGTGGGGGCTGATTTCATAACTTCCCAAGTTATGCTTGGTGTAATGTTCTTGTCTTTCAGTTTCCAAATGTATGCTGATAGAGTTGTATTGTTCGAGTATTTTTTTTATTTGAGAACGAGAGTTTGTGGGTGTATATTCTTTTTTTTAAGGTTCCCTCCATCGCGCCTACGTAGTATTTTGTTGAGTTGTTTGTCCTTACCGTGGCCTTGTATACCATGTTTTTGTAGGCAGTTTTCTTGTAGGGGGTGCATGTTGGTTTGTCCCTACAATTGCAGAGGTTATTAGATTCTGTTGTGTTGTAGTTGTTTTCTATTTTTTGGTGTTTTGTTTATAATTTGGGTTATGTATTTCGTGCTGCAGTAGCTGATTTTTAAGTTGTTTTTGTTGAAAATCTTTGGTCAAGGTGTTTTTCTATCAGTTTTATGAAATCTTTGCTAATATTAGTTTTTACATTTTTGCTATAGAGTGGGTTGAACCAGATGATGTTTCCTTTTCTGTTTTTTGGTGGTGCGTATTCTAGTCGTTGTGTGAATCCACTTTTTTTAGTGCATTGTTATATATGTTCTTTTTGCAGTTAAATATGTCGATGTTGGATGAGTTGTCTGATAGTCAACTGTTAAAGGATGTTGATTTCAATCAGCTGAATCCAGTTGATGGAACACACTTCGGCCGGCCATGGTGTCAGCGGCACGGGTCTGGTCGGATGTATCACGTCACTCGATATACCTCGAGCCTCAAGGGGCCGTACCCTCAGGCTTTAACTCTCTTTGGAGGGTTAGGTTCATCACCTGGCGCCTGAGGTGCCTCTTTTCAAGGGAATGCCGACGGGACCCGAGGCATTTTTGCAGCCGCCAGGAGCGTCTGAGCAACGACCCTGCGACCGGACCCACATTAAAAAGGCCTTGTGCCACATTCGTCCGGTTGGTGGGACGGAGGACAAATACTGCTTATGGATGTTGGTATCTGTTTGATGATTGATGATGGGTGGTTTGAGGAGGTGTGTATATAGATAGGTATGTCGTTTTCTTTTTTGAAAGGTTTCTAAGTTTAGTGTTACGTCTAGGAAGTCTGTTATTTTTAAATTGGTTTAAACAGCATATATACAAACATACTAATACTCAAAAGCACACAAACTTACGCACACATACACACAAATACCCCCACCCGCCTTTTTCGAACAAAAAATTAACCATATTAATCGGTCTTTTTTTGAAAACCTTCTCTTTATCTGACAAATGAGTAAAGCATGAAACCCAGGGTCACAGATATTACCGTGTAATATATCATCATCATCAAGTCATGCAGGTGCCTGTGGTGTAATTGTTATTTGGGAGGTGCCCGTGGTGTAATTGTTATCGTCGTAGGAAATGGATACGGCGACTCGAGTTCAAATCCTAGACGAGACTGATTGCATTTCACATAGCACTAATACCCTTGGGAAAGGTATGAATCCAATTATTCTCCCTCCAGCTATGGTTCTTCAGCCTTGGTTAGGCAACTAGTCTAGGAGAAGGAAAACTCTAAATTCAAACCTGTCAAACTCCGCTTAAAAATGACCTTGTGTCATATCCTGCCCGAGCAGAGGGGTTGGTAAATAGGATCATCAAGTCACGCAGACAGCACAGAGTACTCAGACTCTCTCTCGCCATCCATCCCTTTATAGTACATATAGTGAGTGAGAAACTTGGTGTAATGGTTAGCAAACTAGGTAAGCAAGCTAATCACACAGATTAATTGCAACTGTGTAATGAGTTCGATTCTCATTAGGTGCCCAGTACTTGGGGCTTAGTGCCAAATCTAAGCCATGCTTTGTAAATAACCATGCAGGAAAACTTCCCATGGCGTACTGGCTAAAGTGCTGGACAGCGATATTGTAGTAAGCGTCTTGAACTCCAGTCGTGCTATTACGTTCACTTTCGAACTAATACCCGTAGGAAAGGTATGAACCATTAATCCACCAGATATGGGTTAAGTAGTACCACTATTGTTTCACAAGAGTGGATTTGGCATTAGATAACCCACAAAGGTTGATATACCATCAAACAAGGAACCCAAAAATATAACCATGCATCCCAAAGGCGGATGTTCAAACCAAGATAAAAACAAAGATTTTGAAAGCTGATTTTCAAGGCTGGTTAGCTATTTGACTTAGAAGCCATTTTAACTAGTTTAAACAATTTAATGATATTGAGTGGCTCCTTGAAACTGACAAACTTCGTTTGTCCATTATGATGATTTTAAAATTTAAGGTTGAGGAGAAACTGACCATTAGCGTCTGAAGACAATCAAACGAGCCATGATCATCGAAATGTATCATATAGAAAGCATTGAGTAAGCTTAAAAAACATATAAAGTTGATTTAAAACGAAAATGCTTTTGACACAACCGTACATGTATATATGTATATATTTAGAACTTTTGAAGAAAATAGTTCCACATTGAAAAAAAGGCAAGAAGTAGACGATATTCCACTGAACCTATGACAAATGTTGACTACGCAGATGACCGTGCACTGTTTGCAAAGCAGGATATCTACTGCATAGCCAAGAGCAATCAGCAGGAGGCATTGACCTCTACATAAATGCAAATAAAATAGAGTTAAAGTATTTTTAATAAAAAGGAATCTCTCTACTCCATGAGGTAAACCTCCTAGCTGACCTGTTCACATACATCGGTAGCAAAATCTCATTTAATGAAGTTGATGTCAACATATGTCTTGTGTGGATCACTATTGACAAGTTATTGATCATATGGAAGTCTGTTCTCTCAAATAGAATAAAATGGGATTTCTTTCAAGTCGTAGCTGTGTTCATACTACTGTATGGATGTACCACATGGATGCTAATAAAACGCATAGAGAGAAAGCTATATGGGAACTAGGCAAGAATGCTTCGAGCTATTTTAAACAAATCCTAGAAGAAACACCCCTCAAAACAGCAGCTGGTACAGCCACTAACTTTTCATCTCGCAAACCATTCAAGTAAGACGAACAAGACACACAGGGCACTGCTGGAGAAACAAGGATGAACTCATAAGCAACGTTCTCTCTCATTTACTCCTGTACATAGAAGTGCCAGTGTTGGCCAACCAGAAAAGAACTTATATCGGCTTTGAACGGACACAATATGCTGCTGGCTTAGTCGGCTGGGGTTACAGAATACACCGACTGCATCTTTGCAAAAGAGTAAGACTCTCCAAACGAGTGCCCTAATCATGACACTAAACAATCTGATGGTGAAGCTCTAGTAATGCTGGGGCTTTGGGGAATGTGGAGTACCCTTTTATTGGCATTGCTCCCAGGTCCACTCTGGCTCGGAATGATAGCACCTGATAGGGTCCTAACTATAGTTCAAATAGAACTAAACTGTGCACTAATGCTAAACTGAATTGCTTGAAATATAACTGTTTTGACATTTGAATGTATGTAAACAAAAAAAATGTTCTAATACTTAACTGAATGGTTTGAAATAGAACTGCTTTTAGATTTAAACTGTGCACTTATGTTGAACTGAATTGTTTGAAATATAATTTTTTATATGTAAAAATGGATTTGGCATTAAATAACCTATAATGGTTGATATGCCATAAAACCTAACTAAACCAAACAAGATGCTTCCTAGAATACCTATCAGGAGCGATTGATGAGAGAGAGAGAGAGAGAGAGAGAGAGAGAGAGAGAGAGAGAGAGAGAGAGATCCATGCTGTCAGCGCGACTTAATGATGATATATATCATATATATCATTTGGCTTGAAATCACGCTTATTGTGTGTCGAGTACGTATGACCGTAAAGACGATGAAAGGCGGGGTGGTATTGCTGCGTACGAGCGTTTATTTAACTTAAAACGATTCACGCGATTATGTCTTAATGTTGGAAGTAATAAGTGGTCATCGATCAGCATCAATCGATGGCTGCCACATCGATCAGACGTTCAACGAGGTGTGTCTAAACTGCCATCCTTCGCCTTCGCTGATTGGTTCCCCGCCCTCCTTCCATTCTATCCACTGATTTCACAAATGTCATAACTGCACATGCGCAGCAAGCTGGTCACTTATTTTATCCTGGTTGGACGGTGACCACTTGTCAACCGAGAAACTTTTTCAGTGTTAATTGGCTGTAGACGCGAATGGACGTTCGGACCAACGGGAAGAAGAAAATGCAAACGTCGCCGCCATCGGCTCCGTCCACTGGAATATGAGATGGCGGTCGGCACAATTAGAGCGTAACTCAAGGAGCAAGTTAAACGAAATATGAAAAGACATAAATAATTATATAAAACTCATATGATCCCTCTCTCCCCCATCACATACATCCATAGGATGCGCGAATAGCGCAAAGGTCGTAAAAATTGAATTCAAGATTCGAGTTCAAATCCTGGAATTTAAATGATAAGGATATCGTATTTTGGAGATTAAAAGAAACAAAAAATAAAATATTTTTCTTTTAGGAAAAGTTTTGAAAAGTTTTATTTACTAGATTGTTTATACCTATCTATTACAGTTTCTCCGCGTTGCCATTAGCGTATATGCTAGGCTCTTCATATGAATTGAGCTCTCGGTAGCCGTTAAGCGGATGTATGTAAACAATAGTAATTGTGATTCATAACCGTTTAAAATTTACTTCGCTGCTGGTTTCCTCGTGGCTGAGGGGTAGAGTCTTAGATTGGCGTTTGAGTCAGCCGGGTTTCGATCCCATCTACGGGAATCTAGTATGTCTAGCCACACTGATGAGTTCTGATAGAAACAATATATATATATATATATATATATATATATATATATATATATATATATATATATATAACTACATTGTTGATACAGAAATTAAATATTTCATTAATAAAACTAAACAACATAACATAGACAATACCCTAAACCATGAAAAATCAATAAACCTTTAAAACAATTTCATAATAATTATAAGACAGATAAACATATATAAAAAAAAAAAAAACCTTATCCAAAAATGTTCTCCCACTGATCCTATCAAAAAATAGAATTTACCATTGACAATAAAAAATTTAAAACTTCCAACCTAATTATTTCCAATAACTCTTCCCCCGCCACTGAACTTCTTGATGGGACAAATGTATTCATGTTCAAATGTCCCTTGGGAGATTGTGTCACTAACGAAATAATATGTACTTTGGTCTGACCACTACGACTCTTTCAAGACGTCTCACTATGCACTTTACTGTTTCTAGCTTTATAGCCTTAGATCTTAAACCCCACCCTATTCTCAAATCCAAATTAATTAGCTACGACTACAAATACTGGAAGCCTTACATGTCAAAACAAAAAGCCTGGAATTAATAAAATTAACTTTGAAAATAGCAACAATGTTTTGAAAAGTCTTTGGTCCATTTTTTTAATATTCTATTTTTCTTGATAATATTCTATTTCCGTTGATAGCGTTCTGCTTTAAATTTGTTCGATATCATCGGCATCTCAGTTTTATCCAACTTTGCGTTAACGTAATTTTGTAATGTTATGAAAAAACTAAAACCTTTTTTTAAAACACTCTTTACACATGCAAACAACCTCTGATGATGGCTTATGAAATGTCCGAAAGCGCTTGGGACAATTTTGGTTAATTCATCAACCAATTCCAACCTAAAACCAAGACACTTGTCAAGAAACTGGAAAGGAGCTTAAAGTTATATAGACAAAATGTGTCTATTATCAAATCAAACATGTTAAATAAAAGATTGCTGCTCAACTACACACGCACGCACACACACACACACACACACACATATATATATATATTTTTTAAATTTAGAAAAAAGTTAATTTTTTTTTAAAACCAAGGATACAAAGGTTACAGAGGAACATTATACAATCAAAACATATATCAAAGGGATTATTTATTAGCAAAATCAACACCATTGACACCGTTTAACCAAAAATAAGAAAAGTAAAGTTGGCAACCGAAGTCGAGGGCGGCCAGAAGGCTCCCTTTTAAATAGCTACTGCACCGACGTGTAGGTAGACTTATTTTTGGTTTCTTTATTCAATGTCAAATCAGCCTTCGTGGGATATTTAATGCAAAAGTCAGCCCTCTAGAAGAACAGCAGTGATGCGATTTAATTGATTGCTGGGAGGATAAAGGGGTTTATACCTTTTCCAAGAGCACTTGTCCGAAAGTGAAAGTAATAGCGCGACTATAAATCGAACCCGGTTACTACAATTTCGCAGTCCAGCGCGTTTAACCATTACTCCACGAGGACACCTCACACACTTTTGGAGTGCTACATATTCACATTTTTAGTAAAAAAGTTTTAATGTTGTTAAGTTTTGTAATAAAAAATTTCTAATAATATGTTTTGAGTGAATACTGTTCCAGGAAAATAATTAAATTCTAATATCTATGGTTTAGAAAAAAATCAACTTTTATAAAAAAAAATGTAAGGAGATCACTTATTTATGGGAAATATTGTATGTGCATGACTGAAAACATTTGAACCCTGACCGGCGTTCTTTTGTACGCAAACGGGAAAAGTGAGGCCAAAATGAAGTCCTTGTCGGTTGATTTTATTAAAATAAGGTTTAAACTCTAAGCTACTTGTCTCGAGTATGCTTGCTTTCGCACATAGTCGAAAGATATGTGAAAAAGAAGTCCGCAGCCTTTGTCTATAATGAAACTACCTTTGTATAATTCATAATCCTGTTGTTTCGAATGTTTTAGTTTTTAGACTGAATGCCTAATTCTGGGAGTGTAACTAAGTAAGTAAAGTTAGCGACCATAGTCGAGGGTGACCCGAAGGCTCCCTTTTCGATAGCTACTACACCAAGGTGTAGGGGAGGGCGCTACTCCATTCCCTGGATTGCTCCACTTTACCCTTGAACCGTACCTTATAATGCTGAGTGTTAAGCAAGGTGGTATCAAGTTCCATTTTTAAAGTCTTTGGTATGACTCGACCTGGGATTGAACCCAGGTCTCCCGGGCCATTGGCGAACACTCTAACCGCTGGGCCAATGTCCCGGTAACTAATACCTATAAACTCGGTAGGTTAAGAGCTAACAAACGAAGAATTATTATCAACTATACCCGACCACAGCGTCATGTGATGAAGACTTTGTTGGCTGCTCAACAGTGTTTTTGCAGTATATATATATATATATTTCTTCTGGAGGTATCACACACACACACACACACACACACACACCTACGTACGCATATATATATATATATATATATATATCTTCTGGAGGTATCTCTCTCTCTCTCTCTCTCACACACACACCACACATATACATACGTACGCATATATATATATATATATATATATATTTCTTCTGGAGGTATCACACACACACACACACACACACACACACATACATACGCATATATATATATATATCTTCTGGAGGTATCTCACACACACACACACACACATACACACACACACACACACACACACACATATATATATATATATATATATATATATATAATACCCTAGTATATATAAAACCCGTGAATGCATCAGATATTCACACACCCGGTTAATGAACTAAGGATTAGTACCAACCATGCCCGATCCCAGTTTCATCATTTGATGAAGGCTTTGTTGGTTGCACAGGTGTTTTTGCAATTGTGATATATATATATATATATATATATATATATATATATATATATATATATATACTGTACATAACTGTCTTTCATATGCTTTAGTCTTTATATATATATACATATATATAAAGACTGAAGCATATTTTGCTGTCTCGTGTTCTACTGCCGCATTCTACTTTTATTGATCAAGTGTTATCCCAATAAAATTGATGTTGTTTATGCAGCTGTGGTGTGAATTCAGATAAGTTTTCAGATAAATGGCGTTTTGGAAGGCGTCGAGAGCGAGTGATCAGGATGTGCGGTCATTAGGGCAGCATAGGAGACACGTTAAATGCATTCAATACAAAAAAAAAGAAGAAAATTAGATTATATTGTTTGTCTATCAATGTATACATAAATGTTGTACATATGAGCGTCTGTAAACAATATATAGATAGATATTTATTAAGCTTAGCTTAGTTTGGCAAAAAACCAAGTGAATAGGAGGCTAGAGTATGTTGCGTCTATTAGGAAATGTGAGAAGGACTTCCTACCTAGGAAATCTACAACCAAAATCCCTATTTTTTTACCATGCTTGAACATCATCAGGAGGTATAATTGGCTTGATTTGTTTTTATGATATATCAACCATTGTGGGCGATTTAAGGGCGAATCAGTTTGTTTTTTTCCATATGAATTCACGTGTGAAATATCGAGTATATTCCTCTGCCGCCGCGAGCCCAGTCAACTGGGTTTTATAGAATATACCGATTGCATCTCGGTATATCTGTAAGATCCATCGACGAGTGTCCTAGATACGTCATTAAACAATCTGGTGGGGCTCCAGTCACGCTGGAGCGTTGGGGAATGTAGAGTACCCCTTCAATGCCATCGCTTCCCGGTCCACACTAGCCCAGCGTGGTAGCACCTGATAGGGTCCTATTAATGGATCGAATAGAAATTTTGAATTCTAAATTGTGTATAAAAATGACTTATGCTATATTGAATTGTCAGAGATATAACTTTTTGATTATTTAACTCTGTGTAAACAAATGACTGATGTTTAATTGAATTGTTAATGATACATAGCAATACTTGGAACTATTTTACAGAGTGCAAACGAATGAGTAGTGTTGAATAAAATTATTAGTGTTAAATAGCAATACTTGTAACCATTTCATTGTAGGCAAACAAATGACCAATATTGAATAGAATTATAAGTGTTAAACAGCAATAATTGAATCTATTTAACTGTATAGAAATATAGCAATACTAGAGTGCTGAAAAATTTGTGAAATCACCTACTAACTATGTGAGCAAACAGTTGACTGATGTTAAATTGTGACTGCTATATAGCAATACCTGAAACCATTGAACTGTTTACAAAACTGAGGTTAATCTCGTTTTTGAATGATATCTACAAAATGTGTTTATAAATCATATATATTTAATAAATAGCTATAGACAGAATTTGGCATTAAATGAACAACAATTGCTAATATGTCATAAAACCAAACCAAACCAATTAGCCGCCGCCTTCAAGCATCTTTAAGATAAAAAGGGATGGGTGTTTGTGTGCCATTAGAGCTATTTGAAGAGTGAAGTTGTGACTTAATCCTATCAATGCTGGAGCTTGACATGGACGGCGGTCCGATTGAGCGGATCGGGTCTCTCCGACCACTCGGCTAATCCAAACTGGGGCCGAAGTGAAGTGTTGCAGGTCAAGTGACTACTTATTACCCGGTTCCTGGACCACTCAGCGACCAGGATCCCGATCTCAGACATTACAGGTCGCCACCCACGGCAAACAATTGGTCTCATTTGAGTCGGGCGTGTTTTACCCATCTGCAGAAGTATGGTCGGCGTATTCAACAGCTCCAGCCATCAAAGCCGAGGCCTAATTGAAAAAAAATTGATCATTTTGACCAAATATACATTTTTACTATAAAAAGAAACTGTTTGTTTTATAGACATCTAAAACATCCTACTTCTTTTCACCAAATTTAGTACACGGTGGCTCTACTGCAGTTGATTTTCCTGTTTAAGCAGGACAAAAAAAATGGCTTTTTAGTATCGGGTTTTACAAGCATTTCTCCATTACATAAAAGGTTAGGGTGTTCTGGGTATGACACTAAACTGCATCTGATGGTGAGGCCCCAGTTCTGGAGATATAGAAAATGTTTTTTCGGTTTATTTGTTTCATGGCATATCAACTTACGTGGTATATTTAATTGTAAAGCTACCCTTGTAGAAGAACAGTAATTGTACTGTTTAACCAATAGCTAGTGGGGATAAGGGAATTCATATCTTTCCCGCGGGTATTAGTCCGAAACTTGCTAACTTGAATACTAATATGTCACATTCCAGATCATTTACCCCATGGTATAGTAGGTAGAGTGTTCGCCAATGTCTCGGGAGACCGAGGTTCAATCCTAGATTAAGTCATATCAAAAACTAAAAAAAAATGGTACTTGAGACCACCTTACTTAACACGCAGTATTATAAGGTACGGATCACGTGTAAAGAAGAGCAATCCAGGGAAAGGAGTAGCATCCTCTCCTAGATTTCGGCGTAGTCGCTATTGAAAAGGGAGACTTCGGATCGCCCTCGACTACAGTCACCCTCTTTACTTTTATATTGCCCAGTCAGCTGGGGCTGTAGAATACACAGACTGCTTCTCTGCAGAAGAGTAAGACCCCCCCCACGAGTGTCCTGGATATGACACTAAACAATCTGATGGTGAGGTTCCAGCAGTGCTGGAGCTTTGGGGAATGCGGAGTACCCCTTCATTGCCATCGCTCCCAGGTCCACTCTGGCCCGGAGTGGTAGCACCTGATAGGGCCATATCTATGGGTTAAATAGAACTAATAGCACACTTATGCTAAAATGAATTGAGTAAACTGCATAGCTTGAAATAGAAACGTTTTTGACTATTAAACCATACTCACACTTAAACTGCGTGCTTATGCTTAACTGAATTATTTGAAATAGAACTGTTTTTCGACATTAAAACTGTATTTACACTTAGCTGAATCATTACATATAACTGCTTGAATAGTTTGAAATGGAAATGTTTTTTGACAATTAAACTGTGTACTTATGCTAAACTGAATTGTTTGAAATAGAACAGATTTTTACATAAAAATGGATTTGGCGTTAAATAACCTACAAAGGTTGATATGCCATAAAACCAAACAAACCAAACCAAACTTTACTTTTATATAATTTCAAGCACCTCTCTCGAATCCATACTCAATTGTATTTTTTCAAACAACTATTCTTATATATTCATAATGATTTGTACACACACAGTTATATTGTTTATAATATGTGTTTTACGCATAATGTGGTTTATGTCTAATATAGTTCTTATCTAATACTAATAATTTGTACATCGTATGCTTTCAAATGTTTCTATCTTATATGGTTTGAAGTAATTGACGATAATAAATCTTTGTAAATAATTACAACTTCAACTAACTATTTTTAATATAAATAAATTGTTATAATTGCTAAAGTGCTGAAGTACGGCATCGAAGTAAGCAAATTTGAATTCCAGCTGCGCTGTTATATTTACTTTTAAACTAACACCCGTGGGAAAGGAACTGAACCTATTTATGCCCCCCAGCTATAAATTAGATAGTACCACTACTGTTCTTCTATAAGGATGGTTTTGGCATGAAATAATTCACGAAAGTTTATATGCCGTTAAAAAAAAAAAATAATTTACATAATGTTATATAATTGGAAGTATTTCTATTTTATACGAATACTTTGCAAAATATTTTTAATTCATCGATGAGACACTTACATTTATTTCAACCTACGAGTAATGGCAACAAAAAGGCGACCACCTATACTCTTTAGAGCTCCAGAACCGGAGCCTCACCATCAGATAAAGTTTGATATCATACCCAAGATACTCTTTTTGGAAGTAGGGGTATTATTCCTCGGCAAAGGGATTAGGCGGTGTATTTTACCCCCGTAAACTGAGCCCGAAGTCATGGAGAGAAAAGAGACTTACTCAGTCACATTAGTTTATGATGCATTTGCAAGAGTGTTTTTAATCTAGAGTTTTTCTTCTGTTAAAGTAGTTGCCGAACAAAGTGTTCAGTCTGTTCTACTATTTAGACATAACTGGTGGTATGTGTAAGAAGAGATGGATTCATGCCTTTACCTAAGTCATTTGTGTGAAGTGACATGCAAACAGCTTCAACTCGAATTTTTACTTGGTTTACCGATTTTCCTATACGATAATTGAAATACCACCGGCGTCTCATACATAGATAAACACAGACACACAGACACACACGCACACACACAGATATACATTTGAAGCATATAGTTTGTTAAAATATCTACATACAAATATATATATATATATATATATATATATATATATATATATATATATATATATTTGAAGAATGTTAGCATTCGCACTTGCACACACGTACTTTGTGTGTATATATATATATATACGAGGATCATTAAATAAGTTTCCAGACTTTTATTGATAGTACACACATGAAACTCTAGTCCCCTTCGAAGTAATCTCCTCCGGCTGCAATGCACTTGTTGTACTGTTCCAACAACTTCTGGAAGGTCCCATGGAAGTCCTCTTGTGTAAGCGTGTCAATGATTTTCGTCACAGCCTCTTTCATCTCCTCAATTGTCTCATAACGATAGCCTCTAAGTTTTTCCTTGAGCTTAGGAAATAACCAAAAGTCACAGGAAGCAAGGTGACTATAGGGATGGTGAGGAACTGTCTTGATGCCCATCTTGGTCAAATAGTCTGTGACAAGGATGGTGTTGTGGACTGGTGTATTGTCCTGGTGGAAATGCCACTGACCCGATTTGAAGAGTGCTAGCCTTTTCCGACAGAATCTCTCCCTGAACTCCCTTAAAACCTCAAACATAGTAACCCTAACCCTAACCCTTTGGCCAATCAACTCTGGTGTATTGACTTCCTTACTCCTCCCACACCTCTCATCATCATCCCTGACAAACTCCCTGTCTTCCTTGAATCTCTTATGCCACTCAAAAACTGATGCTCGATTCATGCAAGATGGTCGAAAAGCAGTCTGAAGCATTCCATACGTTTCTGTGGCATTTCTCCAAGTTTAAAACAGAATTTTATTGCATATCGTTCTTTTGAAATTCACCAGCAGTGACAATCAGGTTTTAGTTGGGTATTCCAATTGCTGCTGTAGCTGTTCATTTGAACCTGAAATCATAAAAATTGTTTAGTCATCTCGTAACATGTATAGCAATAGCATACTGAATTTTCAAGAGTCTTAGACAATTTTAAATGCCTGTACAAAAACGTCTAGAAACGTATTGAATGCACCACGTATATATATATATATATATATATATATATATATATATATATATATCAGTTAGCGTCCAAAGTCAGTGGGTCATTCACGTATTCTTCGGCGATATAAGTTTATAATGGCAATTTAACTAGGTTTGATTTTCCTTCTAATTGGACTATATATATATATGTATATATATATGGGTTAATTTAGATACAACGTCAACGGTGTTTGAGACAGTTTCTTGCTCATGTGATCATTAAATTACTCACGAAGGTTGATATCATATGAAACAAAGAAAACAAATTATATATATATATATATATATATATATATATATATATATATATATATATATATATATATATATCATGAAGTGCTTTGTATAAGATTCAACGCTTTTTAGCTACCAGCTCCATCATCATCATCAACCCATTAACCTGATTTTTTGAGTGCCATTTTCCTGGACCATATAAAGCAGTACTTTAAGTTTAATTCTGTTTGATTTAATCTTTTGGAATCATAGACAATCTGATACACATCCGCATTTATAATTATAGTAGTTGAAGTACCCAACTACTGCTGCTCAGAGGTCAAGACTTGGATCACAGTAAAACGATTCCTTAGTTCTGACTAGTTACAAACGGAAGTTTTTACAATAAAAGATAACTCTATATAAGAGAAAAGTTACTTACCAGTCGTATCTTTCATGATTCTTTATTAACTTAATATTGTTCTATAAGTCATTTCAGGGAGTTTTGGAGAGATATATGGTGTTAAAAATTTAAACGATTAATCGATTTAAGCATTTTTGTTTTTTATCCAGCTTATTATAAGCAATTATACATAGTAATATTCATTAGCCTAGTGGGTAGAGTGCTTACCAATGGCCCGACAGATTGGGGTTCAATCCCAGGTTGAGTCATAGCAAAGACTTAAAAATGGTACTTGATACCCCCTTGCTTTACACTCAGCTTTACAAGGTACAGGTAAATGGGAGCAATCCAAACGCCCTCCTCTACCCCTAGGTGTAGTAGCTATTGAAAAGGGAGGCTTCGGGTCACTCTCGACTAAGGTCGCCAACTTGTTTTTTATATATATATCATATCATTAAATAAAATGATAGTATGAAATGATTTTACACTTCCAGGTGATATAACTGCTAATAGACCTAATTAGCAATATTTTTCTTGAGATTCGTCTTTGACTTTAAAGCAGTGATGAGCAAACTGCGGCCCGCAGTGCTTCCTGGATGATCTGCAAAAGACTTTGATTTTTTTTTAACAGAAAATATCTTTTTATATATCTTTTTCCCCATTTCTAAGACAGATGTTTACGCGTATAATATTCCGTAATAAAAATAGTTGAACAACTTCCGGCGAAAAATTACTTCTGATTCATTTTAAAGTTTAATACTTATTTATCTGGAATTTTGTTTTCAAATGCAGTCTTTGCAAATCACGTATTTTTAATATCTATAAATATTGACAAGACGAACATTTTAAGTGATGAAATTTGAATTATGCACGATTAGATATGTCGTGCAGCAATATCGTTTTCTCATCATCATCATCATCATCATGTCGTGCCACTAGCATGGATATCCCTGACCCTCTCTCGCCACTTCTCCCTATCGTTCATCGCCTCTGGCTACTTATTACTTATTGTTGGAAACTCCTTCTCAATGAGAACTATGGTTTCACAGGAGAAGCAAAAAATATGTTAAAACCTTCTTCTAGATACACTAAATGGGAAAACCTAATTTAGTAGTTCTACTTCAAGCTGTTGGGCTCCAAGAAGAAAGGTAGAATGTTGTCTCTTGATCTATTTTGTAGAAAAGAACAATAAACACATTTTGATTGTTTGGTTATAAAAACCACTTACGTTTATTTCAGATGTGACGTATTTCTTTGGACTGCTCTCGGAAAGAAGACGTGGTTTGGTTTTGTCAAGTCGATGGAGAAAAATAAGTCGTTGCCCACCCCCAGTGGTGGCGGGGAGAGGGGCATGACAGTTTAACTTACGCTCCTAACTATTTAACTTGTATTCTTCATTGTCTCAGTTCCAATTGACTTTTCGAATATATCTAAATCTCTCAAATCCCTAGTGACTGTCTATAACCAATAAGCAAGTGCCCATTTTCCCGAGTTTGCTTCAGCGCCAATTAAACCTTGACCTGTCACCTGTAAATCATGCTCTAGCAAATGTCCATCACATCCGCTGAGCTGAGGGTAATGCTTGGAGCCATTATACAACATTGTTTATAGAAGACAAACACTTTTCAATTATTTAGATTGATAAGAATAAATTTTAAATGGTACTTGAGCAATGGAAATGATATCCAACTTAATACTTTGCCTAAAAGTTTCCATTTTCCAACCACTAGATGGGGACGTAGTGGATAATGTACTGGACTGCGATATCGTCATAAGTGAGCTAGAATTCTAGTCAAGCTATTACGTTAACTTTCGGACTAAAAGTCTGGAGAAAGGCATGAACTCTCTTATCGACCCAGATATAGGTTAACCACTACTGTTCTTCTACAAGTATAACTTTGGCATTATATAACCCATGGAGATTGATATGCCATCAAGAGAAGAAAACAAACTAACTAGATGTCACACGATAGGTTTACAATGTTAAACAACTGATATGACTTTTCAGTCGAAGCTTTATTCATTCATTTATATTATATAGTTACGAAAGCGTAGATGAGGAAGAAAAGACACAGACCCGAAAGTCGAAGCTGTTATTTATGATTTAAAAAAAAAATCAAATTGTCGAATCAATTTTATTTCCGAAGGAAGATATTTAACCGATGTTATATTCTTGGAAATGTTCAGTGGGAGCTGAAAATAGAATTCCCAGTAAAAGATTTTTGAAGTGAAATTTCTTTATCTTAGATTTCGCTGACACTATCTTGCTGACATGAAAAGAAAGGAATATTTATTTGGAAAATAAAGGATAATATAAGGATAGACATGAAGACGAGACAGGACGAATACAAATAAATATTAATCTTTGCCCAAAAATAATATTATGAATAATAATAATGATAATAATAAAATTAATAATAATAATAAATGACTCGGTGTAATGAAAGGAGGTGTCTTAACAGTTAAGGACACGGAGAATGAAAAGGTGTTGTCATTATTATTGGGATAAAACGAAGGAAATCTTTTGCAAAAGTCCCTTTTTCTAGAGATTTTTCTTTGACTTTAAAGTCTACTGCTTATTTATCTAGTGTTGTGTTTTCAAACACAATGTTAGCAGGTCACGTGTTTTTAATGTTTATAAATAATGACAAGAACAACATTCTGTTTTGCGACAGCTCAAAAAGGGTATTAAAAGGGAGATAACTCGATATTTTACTTTTAATGACACCGTTTTTCTCGCTAATTGCTGATCGTATAAACTTGAAATGTTATTCTTGGAAATTCTCACCGAACTTGTCAGCAGTTTTCTATAAAGGGTTATTCTGTGCATTTGTTTTGAAATTTGGGGCGTAGCGACGTTGTCACTATCTTCAGACACATTAACATCATCATCTGCTGGCTGCATCATGCCCAATGTCCACTTGGGAGACAAACATTTTATAGGAAATTTCAGTAAGTGCTTTGCTGTGTACTTAAAATGAAGGACGGTGCCGATTTTAAACTTAAGTAATTATACAGTTTCGAGTATCTAATAATAATTCTTAGTTGATTATAATTGACTATAACCGAGACTGACAGCAATAAGTAATTTGTAAAGGCACGGACAGCTATCGAAAGGCTATCGGTCATATGGAAGTCAGACCTGACCGATAAAATAAAACGCAGTTTTTTCCAAGCAGCGGTCGTATCCATACTGCTATGTAGGTGCACCACATGGACGCTAACTAAACGTATCGAGAAAAAGCTTGACGGCAATTACACAAGAATACTGCGAGCTGTATTGTACAAGTCCTGGAGGCAACAACCCACAAAACAGCAGCTGTACGGCCACCTACCACCCATCATGAAAACTATCCAAGTTAGACGAACCAGACGTGTAGGACACTGCTGGAGAAGTAAGGACGAACTCAAAAGCGATATACTCCTGTGGACCCCTTCACATAGACGAGCAAAGGTAGGACGACCAGCTAGAACCTATCTACAACAACTCTGTGCCGATTCAGAATGTTGCCTGGAAGACTTCCCGGGAGCGATGGACGATAGAGAAGGGTAGCGAGAGAGGGTTAGGGATATCCGTGCTAGCAGCGTGACATGATGATGATGATGATGATTAATTTAATACCAATAATTTACAGTTATATCGCATCAAGAATTTCTGAATAAGAATTAAGAATAATTTTTAACAGATAATACACCTGGGAGTAATAACAATGAAGGAATATTCCACAATCTTCAGATCTCCAGAACTGGCATACACAGGACACACTTTTTTAGGGTGGGAGGTCATGCTCCTCGGCAGTCATGGTATTCTAAGCCCCACAAACATAGTGACTATATGGCTTAACATGGTAAACGGGGCCAGTTCAACCTGGAGGTTCATGATTATATGATATTAAGTATTCCTATCAAATACAAATAATTTGCACACAGTTGTATGGTTTCACGTATTCCCATATAATTCTTAGAATTAGTCTCAAGTAATTATTTCGAGTCAATAAAAGTCATTTGTTTGCGTACAGTCATATGGTTTCAAGTAACTAATAATAATCCTTAGTAAATAATTGAAGCTTCAAGTAACTATTCTTAATACAAATAATTTGCACAGTTAAATATTTTCATTTATTCTTATATAATATTGGTGATTCTATTTAATAATTATCATTTATTTCTACAGTTGTAAGGCTTCACCTATTTCTATACAATACTGATAATTTTAAGATTTATTTTTCATATATGGGACCCTAACATATACTACCACTCCAGGTCAGAATGGACCTGGGAGTAAGTGCAATGAAGGAGTACTCCACACTCCCTAGAACACTACAACTAGACCCTCATTACTACATACAATTTAGTTTTACTCCCATGACACCCCTTTTTTGGTGGGGATTATGCTTTCACAGGGGATAAAATCGGTATATTTTACAAGGCGCCAACAAGGCGCTAATATTAGTAAAGTTAAACCATTTTACACATAAAGCATTGATTCATTTGAGGTCATTTCAAAACTGAATTTTTCTCTTTTGATTTCTTGGTGTTCTCGTTTTTCGGGCACCGTCCAATCGTTCCACATGTTCGGTGAGAATTTCGAAAAAATAACATTATAAGTTTACACAGTCGAAAATTAACAAGAAAACCGATGTCATTAAAAGATATCGAGTTATCTCCCTTTTAATACCCCTTTTTAGATGTCGCCAAACGAAATGCTGTTCTTGCCATTATTTATAAGCATAACAAACACGTGACCTGCTAACATTTGGCATAAGTCATTTGTTTACACTCAGTTGACATGTCAAACAGTTCTATTTCAGCCATAGATAGGACCCTATCAGGGGCGTGCTACCTCTCCGGGCCAGAATGGACTTTGGAGCGATGGCAATAAAGGGGTACTCCACATTCCCCAAAGCTCAAGTATTACTGGAGCCTCACCATTAGATTGTTTAGTATCATATCTAGGTCAGTCGTTTGAGTAGTAGCAGAGATACACTTGGTGGTAATTTACTAAGCTTTTTTTTTTGCTTAGATGTGGCACAAAGCCATATGAATGGGGCACCCAATGAGACCCGAACTTACTCGTGTAGGTTTTCTAGTCTACAGAGATACACTCGGTGTATTCTACGCCCACAGCCAACTGAGCTATGGTATCAAGTATCCGTATCTAATACTAATTATTTACCTACTATTATATGATTTAATATTATAAAACGGAATATATGTGCTATGATCAAACGGGGGACATCTCCACTCTAGACGGAACCCCTCTTAAACTAGTTGACAAATTCACTTACCTTGGAAGCAGCGTCGCATCAACTGAAAAGGACATCGACACGAGGTTAACGAAAGCATGGACAGCTATCAACAGGCTATCGATTATATGGAAATCAGACCTAACCGATAAAATGAAACGCAGTTTCTTCCAGGCAGCGGTCGCATCAATAATGCTATATGGATGCACTACATGGACTCTAACAAAACGGCTGGAGAAGAAGCTAGACGGCAATTACACAAGAATGCTGCGAGCAATCTTGAACAAGTCCTGGCGGCAACACCCTACAAGACACCAACTGTACGTCCACCTGCCTCATATCACGAAAACTATTCAAGTTAGACGAACCAGACATGCAGGACACTGCTGGAGAAGCAAGGACGAACTCATAAGTGATGTACTCTTATTGACCCCCACACATGGCCGTGCAAAAGCAGGACGACCAGCACGAACATACATTCGGCAACTATGTGAGGACACGGGATGTAGTCCAGAAGATCTGCCTGAGGCGATGAACGATAGGGAAAAGTGGCGAGAGAGGGTCAGGGATATCCGTGCTACCAGCACGACATGATGATGATGATGATATGATTTAAAGTAATTATTCCAATGTATAATAATCATTTATTAGCACACATTTACATATTGTTAATTGATGCTATCTGACACCAATAATTTATAATAGAATATACAGTGTCAAGTACCTAATAATAATCCTCATTAAATAACTGTAGATTTAAGTAACTATTTTTAATATAAATATTTTCCTACTTTTTAGGGCATATATTTTTTGAATACCTGTATTTTGACGTGTGGACTCATGACTTATAGAAGTTGCTTACAGCTTAGCTATCATATTGTTGTATCGTAGTATGGAAGAGATACACAGTGAAATAAAGAGTTAATTATTTATTAACTCGAGTGGCACAGTCCAACAAATATTATAAGTCTCACGCTGTAGGTGTTACGTCCGAAGTTGGTCTTACTCCTGACCGAGATCTAGAAGAACACTCCGTGCTTAAGAAACACGCTGTGGGTGTTACGTCCGAAGTTGGTCTTACTCCTGACCGAGATCTAGAAGAACACTCCGTGCTTAAGAAACACGCTGTGGGTGTTACGTCCGAAGTTGGTCTTACTCCTGACCGAGATCTAGAAGAACACTCCGTACTTAAGAAACACGCTGTGGGTGTTACGTCCGAAGTTGGTCTTACTCCTGACCGAGATCTAGAAGAACACTCCGTGCTTAAGAAACACGCTGTGGGTGTTACGTCCGAAGTTGGTCTTACTCCTGACCGAGATCTAGAAGAACACTCCGTGCTTAAGAAACACGCTGTGGGTGTTACGTCCGAAGTTGGTCGTACTCCTGACCGAGATCTTGAAGAACACTCCGTGCTTAAGAAACACGCTGTCTTTTATACCTCCGCGGTACCGGAATTCACGTGGTACGAGCCATTATACAACACATATATAGATTAAACACTTCCAAAAATTATCCGAAAATTTATTGTGATAGCGTCTTTTTTTTATGAGTATTACATTGTATGCCATGACACTCCCTACACATAATCAAAGAAATATTCAATAAAATAACACGGAGAAATAAAATGCTGTTCTTATGCTCTGCTACGTAGACATTGTCTTATAATCATATGCTTGTCGTTGATTGATATTGATTACCGCCTTTGGAGGTTAATTGATCATTTCCGCGGACCTTGGTTATCTCGGAACAGAGTTTCACTTACCACCACATCTAAATAAGAGAGGGGCGTGGTACTTACTTGTGGTGCTGAATAAAAATGTTAATTACACGAAACCAGAGCGATACGGTCACTTGACTGAATGAAATAAAAAAAATAAAAACGTGTATGTGCGTGTGTGAGGTCATCTTAAGTTTCTAGCGTATTTTGATTGATTAATTTCAACGACATACAAACCTGTTCAGGGTTATTTTATGCCAAGAAGTTAGGGAATCGCGTTTATTGTACTTTCGTATTTATATTTTTTGTTTAGTTGCTTTTACTACTCCAAATCAGATTGAGCATGCGAGTAATAACAGTAAAGAGGTACTCCATACACATCAGATTTTCAGAACTGAAGGCTCACCATCAAATGTAGTTTAGTGTCATACCCAGGGTATCTCCTTTTTCTGTGGGGAGATCTTATAGCTCTGCAGGGTATACTAGAAATGTATTCTAATCCAGATATCAAGTTAGAGCATATTTTGATAAAATCTTTTATTTATAACCTCGTAAAAGCAGCCTTTTTTTTTCTCTTTTTTATTAGGATTATCTTTTTTCGGGTCTGTGTCTTTTCTTCCTTGTCTACGCCTTTGTAACTATATAATATAAATGAATGAATAAAGCTGAATAAAAAATGTTTTACCCAGAGTAATTCAAAACTGTGAAGTATTCCTTCCTCATAAATTATCTCCGTTGCAAGCGAAGCACATTGGAAAGCTTTTTATTATATCAACAGTTGCTCACTTCAGCAAAATCAATTAAGAACAAATGCATTGTATCTCTTATTAATACTTTCAATCTAAAACGAGAGTGTAATGTATTTTTTTCTTCTTAAACATCAAATTAATTGCAAATAGAGTGATATGGGAAAATACTCTCCCATTAGCATTTGATACTTATTTTCCATGAGAAATTATAACTATCCAAGCGAGCTCCAACGCAGACCCCCACTATGCTTATTAAGTTAGAAATTCGAAATAAGATTATAATCTTTGAGCATTTTAACAATAATGCTGGCCAAGTCGAGTAAGACTCCTCCAATGAGTGTTCTGGATATGATAAAAACAATTTGATGATGAGGTTCCAATTTGATGGTGAGTGCCGGAACTTTGGGGAATGCGGAGTACCCTCTTATTGCAATTGCTCCCAGGTCCACTCTGATCTAGAGTGGTAGCACCTGGTAGAGTCCTATCTATGGGTTGAGTAGAACTAAACGATGTACTTGTGCTAAACTAAATTGTTTGAAATAGAACTGCTTATATTTATAAAAATGGATTTGGCAATAAATAACCTACAATGGCTGATATGCCATAAAATTCAACCAAACCAAAGCAAACTTAACATTAATGAGCTGACAAAGTCTCGCTATGATGTGCCGGTTTTTGCTGTGTTATGGTAAAACTCGAAGATACAAAAATCGGCTCATTATTACATAAATTATAGAAGGTGCTTGTGTGACGTTTATTATCGTAGGAAATGAAATCGGAGCCCAATCTCAAACCCTGGACGAGACTGTTTACGTTTCAGTTTGCGCCAATGCCCTTGGGAAAAGCATGAATCTATCTCTTGTCTTCTCTCCCAGTTATAGGTCAATGATAGGGCATACTGTATTCTTTAACCTTGGTAAGGTAACCCAGTCTAGCAGAAGGAAAACTCTGAACTCAAACCAGGTGTACTCTGCATAAAAAAATTACCTTATATCGCAACTTGCTCATAACGGAGGGGCTGGGTAAATACATACATAAAAAAGATCCTAACATTTTTATTCAACTACCAAGAATATTTTTTTGCTTTCTATCATTTTACGACGCCTTTTAAGCAAATTTTGCAAAAAATAAAGAATTCCAGTTTTGATTTGGGAAACCTTTCCATATCTTATACTTGTGAGAACCACTCACCAGATAAGCAGCGGTAGTTTGAAAGTGACAAGAAAATATTTTGCTCCTGGAATCATTCCATTTGTCCTTGTGCTGCTACGTCACATTTGCAACGCGAGGACAGGAATTGATATGTAGTAAAATTATCAGCCGAATGGAATACAGTTAATTATTGCTGGCAATAATAATCCCTAATCTCCTCAGAAACAGTTGAAACAGTATGACAATAAAAGTCAAGATTAGGGCATCAGTTTGGATAAATAAATGTATTATAAAACATTTCTTTTCTTGGAGAGGATATAAACAGCTTTTATATGCAAAGTCAACCCAAGCAGAGTCAGTTCGGCCCTATTGTTAAAGAGTACAAAATGACAAATGAATGGTAAAAATGTAACAAGGATAACTAAGACAACAAAGTAAAAAATATAAAACCATGACAAATATACGGTCAGGATGTAACAAAAGAGACAATAAAATGACAATGAAGGGTAAGGGTGTAACAAAGGATAACAAAGAAACAACAAAATGACAAATGAAGGGTAAGGGTGTAACAAAGATAACAAAGAGACAACAAAGTAAAGAAAATAAAACCATGACAAATTAAGGGTAAGGATGAAACAAACGACACAACAAAATGACAAATAAAGGGTAAGGGTGTAACAAAAGATAACAAGAAACAACAAAATGACAAATGAAGGGTAAGGGTGTAACAAAAGAGATAACAAAGAGACAACAAAATGACAAATGAAGGACAAGAACTATAGTGGTACTATTTAAACCATAGGTCGGGGAATATGAGAGTTCATACCGTTCTCAAAATTATTAGTCCAAAAGTGAACGTAATAGCGTAACTGGAGTTTGAACTCATTAACTACAATGTCGCAGTCCAGCAGGTTAGCAACTACGCCACGCTGATTCCCCTCAAATACTGGACAAAGTTATTTGCATTTCACATAGCTCTTATAACATTGGGAAAAATTATGCATCCAACTATGGGTAAATAGTAAGGCAGACTAGGCTCTTTAACTTTGATATGGCAACCGGTCTAGGAGAAGGAAAACGGAATACAAAACTGTTTAACGCCGTTTAAAAATTGACCTTGGGTCACGTGCTGCTCATGTAGAGGGGCTTGTAACTTCTTATGATATAATGAGTATCATAGAACAATGCATAATAATGATAATTCCTAATCTAAAAAACATCAGAAACACTGTGACTATCACCCTCTCCCCCACACAAAAAAAACCGACAAAAAACAAACAAGCAAAAAAAAACCTTTTCTGTTCCAGCTCTTTATTCAGACAAATAGACTGTTTCAATTTTAGTACTTCTGCAAATTTAAGTGTTTTTTTAATAATATTCGAGCATACAAAAGTGCAATTGATTGATTGATCGATTGATGCAAGTAATTTGCAAACAGATCTATTCAATCGGTAGATAGAACCTTAACAGGTACTAGCTCTTCGAGTTTGAGTGGACCTGAGAGTAATGGCAATGAAGGCAGACTCCACACTCCTCAGATCTCCAGAACTGGAGCCTAACTATTTGATGCAGTTCAGTGCTATACTCAGAACAACTCCTTCTTTTTTCAGTGGGGTCTTACCCCTCTGCAGGGGATAGTCAACGTATTATAAGCCCTGCCGACAGAGCATGCACTGTTTATTCTTCTGATGCATTCATTTTTTTTTTCGGTCGTTTTAAACATTACAAACTCTTCCAGGCATATTTTTTTTCACTTACTGCATCTTTTCAAGAATTTTCAGCGAACGACTGTTTCGCTTCTGTTTTACTTAATTCGAGATTTAACAGTTTGTAATGTGTATTTTATATTAAGCTGGGATTTTCGTCTGTTTCTCTTGTTTGATTGCGACTCTAAAAAAACAAAAGTAAATTAGCCATATCAATGGGGCTTAGAATAAGCTGATTGTATCCTATACAGACGGGTAAAACTCACATCCGCTAAAGGGAGTATTCTGGGCATGACACTAAACTGAATCTGGTTATGAGATTTCAGTTGTGGAGATCTGGGGAGCATCCCTTCATTGCCATTATTCCCAGATCCATTCGGAGCTAGAATGATAGAACATGTTAGTTGGTTGGTTGGGTTTTTATGGTATATCAACTTTTGTAGATTATTCAATGCCACTATTTAACGCTGGTGTGAAAACTTCTTAAGGAGTGATATAATGATAATATTTATCCAATCCTGGTCAGAAGATTAGACCAAGTAGTGATTAACAAGATTTGTCACCTAGTGTATTTTTCCGTTGCAGCGAACCAGATAGTAAAAATAAAGGAAAGCGAAAAAATAAACAAATACTTGGATCTTGCCTGTGAGCTGAAAAAGCAATGGAACATGAAAGTGATATTGATACCAATTGTTGTTGGAACAGAGATCAGAGAAAGAATCGAGACTGCCCAGATTTGAGAATGGCTAAAATTAGCTTGAATACTTAAAGGAGTCCTGGAAACCTGTTTGGTTTGGTTTCTTTGTTTAATGGCATATCAACCCTTGCAGGTTATTTAATGCCAATGCCATTCTTCCAGAAGAACATTAGTGGTACTATTTAACCCATAGCTGGGAGGATAAGGGGGTTCATACCTTTCCCAAGGGTATTTGCCCGAAAGTGAACGTAATAGCGCGACTGGAGTACGAACTCGCTTACTACGATTCCGCAGTCCATCGCTTTAACCATTACACCACGAGAACACCCCCCTTGGAAACCTGTGGAAATTTGCTGTCACACAGACTTCTGAAAAAACAACCTGTTACAACTGACGTGAAAAACCCGCAAAGAGAAAATGATTGGTTGGCTGTGTTTCATAGCATATCAACCTTCGTAAGTTATTTAAAACCAAATTTTGTTTATATGTATATATATATATATATATATATATATATATAATAAATGAGGATGCTGAATATCCGAAGAATGAGTGCTCAATGCACGGCTATCTAATACAAAATATATCTACAGTGAAATATCTATATAAAAAGTAAAGTTGGCGACCCTAGTCCAGGGTGTCTCGAAAGCTCCCTTTTCAATAGCTACAACACCGAAGTGTAGGGGATGACGCAACTCCTTTCTCTGGATTGCTCCCCTTTACCATTGATCCTTACCTTTTAATGCTGAGTGTTAAGTAAGGCGGCATCAAGTACCATTTTTTGGGGTCTTTGTTATGACTCGACCTGGGTTTGACTCCCGGTCTCCCGGGCCATTGGTTGAAAAACAAGAAATTTAGAAAGTGTATTCCATAATAAATTCATTTCTCTTATGATAGCTCATCAGATGGATTTCAACCAAATTCCATTTGAAATCCATCTGAAATACAATTTCTAAATTTTTTGTTTTTTAACCAATATATATGTATATATATTCTCTTTTTACATCTAATGATGGTTTCACAACCAGAAATAGATTTATAATGACACCAAGGAAGTGAATTTTTTCTTTTTGTTTTTATATAAGATTTTGTTTTATAGAAAACGATTTTGTTTTTATATTAAAAGATTTTTTTTTAGCTCTGCACGTTGAGTGATGATATATTTTTAATCCCAAATTAATTATATATCAATAGCCGTTGACATTGAGCACTCAAATTGGATACTCCAGCCCCCTGGATTTCCTCCTCGGATTATATATATATATATATATATATATATATATTGTACAATTTGATGGAGACTCAAACTCGGTTAAGTCGTCATAATAAATTTATTTCGGCGGAGAATATTACTATATTCTCCGTCTCGTCAGATGACTATTTACATGCTTCTCTCTCGTCGCAGAGTAGCAAATGTGGAGTTACAGTTCGTATTCAGAAGATAAAATAAAGGAATCAAAAAATAAAAAATAAAAAAGTAAAAATAAAAATTACAAAATCAAAATAAAAAAAAATTAAAAAATAAATAAATAAAAATAAAAATAAGAATAAAGGTGGACTGGATATTTTTAAAATAAATAAATAAATATATATATATATATATAATTTGTAAATGTATAGTTTGTAGGTGTCATCATTTTTAAATGAGCCAGAGATCATTTGTTTGCACACAGTTAAATGGTTTAAAAAAAGGAAATGATTAGATAGTTCTATTTGACCCATGGATAGGACCCGAACAGTTATTATTACTGGGAATCAGAATAAATCTGAGAGTAATGGCTGTGAAGGGTTACTCCACACTACTTAAGCCTCCATTTCTGGAGCCTCACCATCCGATGGGTAAGTGTAATATTCACGACACTCATTAGCGGGTGTCTGACTCCACTGCAGAGATGCAGTCGGCGTATTCTACGACACCAACTTACTGAGCGGCCATAAATGGAACCCTAACGAGTACCACCAGTAGACATGGAGGTAATGGCAACAAGAGGATACTCCAGACTCCCCCAGGCTCGAGAGCTGGAGCCACACCACTAGATGCAGTAATACTAGAAACATTCCTTTGCTGTGCTCCAAGCCTTAGCAGGAAAATCTGGAGAGTAGTGCTCGCAGAGTATAAGGCGAGCTCGTTTCATCCACGACCTCGGCAAAAGTATCCTGAGCTTCCGAATTGTGGCTTGTGTTGCCAAAATATTTCAAAACTTGACTCAATCTAATCGTTAATTATAATAAGTTATCTAAATTATTATAAATTTTATTGAGAGTATAAAAAATGTCAGGAATATTAGATTTATTTTCTTGGCTTTTAGAATATTCTTTAAAGAGTGTTGCTTGAAAGACATGCACCGTAATCAAATATCGATTGGATGTAATAAACAGCGGATAAATTCAGAATAGACTATCAAATGGGTGGAAAATAATCTTTTATTCTGTGAAAGTTATTAACTTTGATACTCCGTTATTAAACTAAGAGAAGAGTACTTTTCTCTATCAACGATTTATTTAAAGTCCAGCAAAGAAGCTTTCAAAATTTCTTTGATTTTTTTTTCAGATTCGTTCTTATACTTTCACGACTTATACTTGCCATCTGTGAAATATATTTTTAGTCACCCTGAGCACGTCAATTGATTTCACAAGTACCACTTTCTAACCAGCAGTTGCTATCCGACTTTGATATATTTAACCGCTGATTCCCAATAAACAGGATCGTTTTTCTCTCTTTCTCCCACTCGCTGAATCTCTCTCTCTCTCTCTCTCTCTCTCTCTCTGTCTTTCTTTCTTTCTTTCTTTCACACACACATACTCCCTCCCCACGACTTTCTCAGCTTCGGGCTGAGATCGGAGTGTATTCATCTGTCTCAACCATGTTTTTGTCTTCGGACAACACGAGGCACAAGTAAAACGAGGCAAACCTGGTTCTGGGGATTCCAACCCTATGGCAACACCTCACCCACTGTATCAAACTGTGTGTGTGGAGTGGATGTTTGTTGTCCGATGCATAGGCCACAGAAGTCGAAGGCATCAGGGTTATTTTTGGCTTCGCTTATGCGGCGTAGGATTGTGGACCCCTTAGGTTAAACTGGCCACGTTTTGCAAACTATACCCAATGTGATTAAATGCTTTCCCCGTTTACACACACACACACACACACACACACACACACACACACACACACACACACACGCGCGCGCGCGCGCTGATAGAAAAGAAAATTGCAACACTTTGAAGTAGTATTCCATAGGAATAAGTAAAGTTGGCGACCGTAGTCGAGGGTGACCAGAAGTCTCCCTTTTCGATAGCGACTACACCAAGATGTAGGGGAGGGTACTACTCCTTTCCCTGGATTGCTCCACTTTACCCTTGATCCATACCCTATAATCTCGAGTGTTAAGCAAGAAGGAATCAAGTACCATTTTTTGAATCTTTGGTATGATTCGACCTGGGATTGAACTCCGGTCTCCTGGGCCACTGGCGAACACTCTAACCATTATACAAATGTCCGGTTTGATAGGAATACTTGAAACTAAACTACTGTGAGCAACTTATTTGTATCAGGTTTGAGTATTTCATTTCATATTACAGCGCAAAAACCACTAGACAAAAAGATATTATAAACGTACGATTCTCTGACCCTCAAGCATAAAATAATCCCAGAGAGTTGATATGCCGTTAAAATCAACACATCAAATAGCCTGATGAGTTTTAGTAGTTTATATGCGTTATAGTAGATCTTCAGCCTGTTTCCCTGAAACCCATTTGCCCAGTCGGCTGGGGTTGTAGAATGCATCGACTAAATATCTGCAGAGGGGTAACCACCCCCCTAACGAGTGTCCTGGATATGACACTAAACAATCTGATGGTGGGGTTCCAGTAATGCCGGAGCTTTAGGGAATGCGGAGTATCGCTTCATTGCCATCGCTCCCAGGTTCACTCTGGCCCAGAGTAGTAGCACCAGGTAGGGTCGTATATATGCGTCAAATAGAAGTAAACTGCGTACTTAAGCTAAACTGAATTACTTGAAATAGAACTGTTTTGATATCTAAACCGTGTACTTATGCTAAACTGAACTAGTTGAAATGGAACTGTTTCGACATTTAAACTGCGTAATTATGCTAAACTGAATTGTTTGAAATAGAATTTTTTTGACATTTAACCGAGTGTAAACCAAAACTATACTTATACTAAACTGAATTGTGGTTGATATGCCATTAAATAGCAAACAAACAAAACAAAAACAAATTGAATTGTTTGAATTAGAATTGTTTGACTAAACTGAATAGCTTGGAATATAAATGTTTTTTGACAATTAAACTGTGTACTTATGCTAAACTGAATTGTTTGAAATAGAACTGTTTATTTGTAAAAAAACTGGATTTAGCTTTGAAAAACATACAACGATTAATGTGCCATAAAACCCAAACAAACCAAACCAAATTGGAAACCCATGGAAGTTTTACAATACATAAGCAGATTACATTGCAATACCATAAGTTGTTCTTGAAGAAAGCATTATATGGTTTGTTCTCTAGCTTGCACAGACTCAAATAGGAGTTTGTGCCAAATAAGTAAGTTTACCGAGTGAGACAGATTCTGAGTTGGATTATGACTCTCAATAACAATGGGGATACTACCATTTCTAAAATGTTGAGATAATTAAAACTCAGTAATTTGAACAAATACTACCCATACTGACCTCAATATATAGAATGTGCGTGCGATCTGAGTACTACTGATACACGCTCTATTTTTAAAAGCTGTGAAAAATCTTCATCTGTATACGTAATCATTTGAAGTAATCCAGCTATATCACGTGTATATTTAATCTTGAGAAACAAATTTAGAGTGTTGCAACTGTTATGAATTTGGACCCTGGGGATAGTCAAAATTCATATTTTACTCATAAATATAGACGCTCTCTCTCTCTCTCTTTCCCCCCTCTCCCTTTCTTTTGTTTCCCTCTCAAGCCAGCAGAAGTAGACGAGAAGTCTGAAGACTTGAATTCGGGTCAAGGGTTCGTGCTGACCGATTAACGGTCAAGTTTCCTTAATATGGGTATATGAACTGGCAAGCAGCCTCTAGCAACAAGCGACCTGTTTGAAAGCTGAATGCCGATTGGCCAAGAAGCCCTCGAGATACGAGGCAGCGGGAAGGTCAGATCTGCAAAGAGAAAAAATCAGACAAGTCAGTTGGCCGAGAGATCCCATAACGGACAGACGTGTCTGTGATGCAAAGAGTAAACTGTCTTCCTCGGGCCAGCTCATATGGGAAGATTAAAATGCTGCCAGAAAAAGATAAGAAATGCATGAATATTTTATTTGCCGACTGACCACGAGAAAAACCGGAGAACAAGAAACTATTTGAAGATGTACAAAGAAAGAAAGAAAGAAAGAAAGAGAAATTAACGGTCGGTGAAACACGACACCAGAAAAAAGAAAGAAAAATTAACGGTCGGTGAAACGCGACACCAGAAAAAAGAAAGCGAGAGTCATATATATATATATAAAAGAGATATAAGAAAAGGAGAGAGAAAAGTAATATAACCTTACATTTTAATGTTGTTTCATCTTTTTGCTTATGCCGTTCCTACCGCACACAAAACACATCCAAAAATAATTTTTTTTGCATACATAATCTCAAGAAAAATTCTCCAAATTGTTAAACTATAAACATTTTTATTTTCGTCGCTTAGACTATTTTACTTCGCATACATGACTATTTTTTGGGGTTGATGATAAAATAATTCGTATTCTAAATTGTGCATTTCGTGTTGTCATCATTTTCGGCTTGTTTGAAAATCTCTGTGTCATAGTTTTCCCTGTTCGCTTGAGGTTGAATGACATCCCGAAATAAAAATATTGTCCGACCGAATACCAGCAATACGCTTGGCGTTGTCCGGGCGATAGGCGTAGGTAAAAGGGTCGAGACTAAAAATTGTCACCTTCACCGACAGTAAACTAGTCGGAGAAGTTTCATAACACAGCGTATATATATTTTCACACAAAACGCACAGGTTGACAATTGTAAGACTTAGACAATTGGTTTTTCGGTATTTTATTCTACTGAAGTCGGAGGTCAAACCCTATACACCTAAGATATCAATTAAAGTGGCCCTAGCTCCAGCAATATGCATGTGTGTGCATATATATGCATACATATATGCATACAACTGCGTCTGTATCTACATTATCCCCGTGGGGTAGTGGCTAACATGCTGGAGCTCCAGTCACGTTATTATGTTCACTTTCAGACTACTACCATTAGGAAAGCAATGAGTTCCCTTATCCTCCTGAAATGCATTAAAATGCATTAAACAGTACCACTACTGCCCTTATAGCAAGATGGCCTGGGCATTGAATAGCCCACGAAGGCTGATATGCCATTAAAAACAAAGAAACAAAACTTATATTACAAGAAAGATTACTGGATTATAATAAATGATAAAAAATAAATTTGATTCGATTGCATTCCATGATAGCATCTTAGTCAGCCAATAAACTTTTCGGCCAACCCTCGTATACAGATCAATATAGGAACAGGTTCTTAAGTGAGGGGTGTATCAGGAGTACGCAGAACTCACAGTATATCCTCCTCGGGCGTGAACATTGGCATACAATCATATAGATGGTGATACACGTTATTTTGAAACCTTTTGCATATATTGATCAGTATGTATGATAATTTTCAGTCACTCATTTATAATGCCGGCATGTTTGATCTTGGGTAAATTGAAACTAGATAAAGTGTTTAATTTTATTTTCCATCGGTATTTATATAAATGAGATACATAAAATCAAAGAGAGTAGGAGGAGAATCAGAGTTAGACAAAAAAGAAAAATCAAAGACTAAAAGATTCAATTATTGACATGATATTCATATGGAGTCTACCTTACCCCTTATTTTTGAACTTGCACACGTATCGATATGCATATGGGATCATTTACTGTAATATAGCTATATTACCTGTATTGGCCCAATGAGTAAAGTGTTCGCCAATGGTCCAGGAGACCGGGGTTCAGTACCAAGTCGAGTCATACCAAAGACTCAAAAAATGGTACTAGCTGACTCCTTGCTAAACACTCATCATTATAAGGTACGGATCAAGGGTAAAGTGGAGCCATCCAGGGAAAAGAGTAGTACCCTCCCCTACACCTTGGTGTAGTAGCTATCGAAAAGGGAGCCTTCAGATTACCCTCGACTGCGGTCGCCAACTTTACTTTACCTGTGTTGTTAATACATCTTTTATTTTGGAACCTGTACACATTGATATGTATATGGGATCATTTACTGTACACGAATTGATATGTATATGGGATCATTTACTATACACGTATTGATATGTATATGGGATAATTTACTGTAATCCAGCTATATTAACCGTGTTTGATCTTAGGTAAATTGAAACGCAAATACGATTTAGTTGCTATAAATATCTAAAGTTTCGAGGACATATCGGCGAACAAGACCAGTCAGCTGATCTCACAGGCCATTTCTCGTGTATAGAATTCGATTCTTATTGATAGTGACCCTCTAGAAGAATTAAACTTCGGGACTATTTATGTACTTACGTAAAGGCATTCCTCAAATCTAAAAATACACGCACGCATTAGTCACTCGGGCAATCGTGCGTATATCATACGTGTTCAGCGAGCGACTGGTATAATGGTTATCGGTTGTAGCGAAGAGATTCGGTGAACAGAGTCCAAATCCTACATGAGGTTGTTTGCCTTTCGACTTCGTATCAATGTCCTTTGAAAAGGCATAATTGAATCTCTTTTGTGTCGCTATCGGTAAATAGTAGGATAAACTACTTGGAACGGCAACCAATCTCAGAGAAGGAAAACACTGAATTAACCAGATGCACCCCGTATGAAGTTGACTTTATATCGCATCATGCTCGCGGCAGAGGGGTTGGGTAAATACATACAGTATGTATGAAATAATCATGGTGAATGTTGTGTTCTGGTTAGTGAACGCGTGTAGTAGTAATAATAAGACAAACCACGATATGTGAGGAAAATAGTTATATCTACAGGAAAGAGTATTTACAAGAGAGAGACTGTTAGTAATAAGAACTTAGGATTAGTGATAGAGTAATGATATACTTCAACAATAGAAACTGCTCTTCTCACCTGACTCGTCGGTTTATTTCCAGACTGATCTCCGCTATTGCCATATATGGCAGATGGAACAGCTCATTATACTGAAAAGGTAGGTGATACCCAACAGTGAAGAATCTTTTTGAGAAATACAATAAATGAATTATTATCTTATAAAATCCTGGATATAAACGTTAGATTAGAAGAGGTTATATGCTATTGCTGTTCTAGAGGCGCGTGTAACGTAACAGTTATCGTCGTAGAAAACGGAATTGACGAGCCGAGTTCAAATTCTGGATACATTTGTTTCATTTTGTACTAATGCTCTTGAGAAAGGCATGACTCCATCTCTTCTTTCTCAAGCTACGAGTTCTTTAGCATTGGTACGGAAAACTCTGGATGCATACCAGCTGTACTCTGCTCAAAAATTGATTCTGGTTTGTATCCTGCTTGTTGCGAAAAGGTTAGTTAAAAGCAGACACAGTTGCTTTCTTTTGGTCACTTTTGACGAGCATGCTATGCGCAAATACAAACTTGGCCTTTATTGAAAATGTGATCTGAGCGATTTTGATAAAATTCTGCGACGACCAATCAGTTAAATACTTCCATTTTTCTTTTACAGTCTTTGCCTTTTCTTTGTTCTGAATAATACATCGGGATTCGCAGAACCAAAAAATGTCTCACAGTACCGATTGAAAGTTTGAGAATATTGAAGCAATTTACTGAAATCATGCGTTACTTTTACCAAAAAGTCGGTCTCAGTCTATCAATTTGTCTATCTCGATAAGTTCAGGTCTATCTGAGATTAATCATGTTCTACTGTTCAGGTCTTTCTATCTCTTTATCACTATCTCTTTTGGCTGAACAAAGCAGATAGCCGATGGAGTTCAGTATTTCGCTTTTGACATTGGTAACGCTAAAGTAAAACATTGAAGATTAAGTGCGGTGCAATATATATCAAGAAGTATACATTACTATTGTGAGAATATCTATGTATCTTAGTTTCTTCGGATATATCTATCTTTAGTTATTTATTTTGTATGGAAAGGTTGTGAATATCAATGCGTAAACTTCTTTATTTTGTAATCTTCTAAAGAAAGAATAGCGCAAGGGAGATTATGGGATATTTAAAGAAATACGAAAATACGCATAATATATATATATATATATATATATATATATATATATATATATATTTCGTTGAGTCATTAATAACTTCCGTTTTAGTAAAATATAATTGTTTTATGAATAATTCATCAATCAATTAATTTCAATCAATTGTATATTTGCCATTATTTTAAATCTCCTCTTGTTATTTATTTGGTAGCTTGTTGATTCCTCTCTTGTAAAATTCAGCTGATTTCAGACTCAATAAGTTTTCTACAAACGTTTTCACTCGATTTTCTTGAGAAATCTTCTTGTCATTCAGAGCATTTTGTAGAGAACGTGATTCCGGTGTGATTCTTGCTGAATGTGACCTTGCGTTAATAAAGAGAAGCACAGAGTTTCTTCTATTTACGAATGCAGGGTGTTTTCTTAAAATATTTCCATGCACACGCGGCAGATGTTGACGGTATAAATCTGCAATGAGTGCCCGATTACGGTTTAAAAATACTAAATCAAATCTAACAAGGTGATACCACAATACACCGAGCACAACTTTTCCTCTAGGAAGCTCCATTTTTGGTATGAATCCTCTGCCTTTTGCGTTAAGCTTTGTCATAAAGGTTCCACTTTTTTTGTCACTTATGATGATATTCTTGAGAAACGGTTTATTTCTCTGCCTTGAAAGAAGACATTTCCCTATGGATATGAGATTTTCCACATCATTCTCATTAAGAGTAGGAGGAATCCAAAGACCGAACTTGGCGGCAGATTGTGTTTTGAGTTATGTTAAGGTAAAGTGCTAATTCTCACGTACTTTTACGTGAATTACAGTCCATCATTTCTCATAAAGCATTTCTATTTAATTCCAATGAACATTCTGTTCTGTGTTCATCTTTCAATGACGTATCAACAGAACGAAACTTTTAAAACTTTCGGAATAGGCGGTCAGTAAATGACAACTTGGCCATAAATACAACAAATTTTCTTAGCTCTTTCTTTACCATTTTTGTAATTCTTAAAATCCCATAATATTTCATGTCAAATATGCAATTTCAAATTATACATTTTAGGGGTGTGAGATCATTGATTGAATTATAATGAACACTATTTCATTACAGATATGAGAATGTCGATGACGGCACTCTTTAATCAGATAACTTCCGGTTGCGTTTAAAAAAATTGAAATGCGTTGTTACAACTTGCTTATCTATGAGGACTCAAACCAATACAAACGTACAGATATACGAATATATAAAGCATTATGATTATATATGTATACACATAAGTATATATACATAAAACCATATATATAATATTATATATGTGTACATGTATGTACATAAAACCATACATATAAACAAACATATAACCACATATATATGCATGTAAATAAAACCACATACATAATGAAATATATCCAAACATATATGTAAAAAACGTGTAATTACACATACACACACACAGATATATATATGCATATGTTTATTAGACTACATATATAATGTATATATGTATATGTGGTTATATATATATATATATATATTTATATATGATTATGTATGTGTTTTTATATACATACATACTTACATACATTTATATATATATATGTACGTATGTAAACCCACATATAAAATGTATATGTATATAAAACCATACATACACACACATACATATATATGTATATAATAGATATACCCACATATATAATCATATATATATATATATATATATATAAACCCACATGTATAGGGTTTATATATATATATATGCACATGCTTTTTATATATATGTATATAGTGTTTTTATCTATACATACATGTACATATGCTTTATATATATATATATATATATATATATATATATATATATATATGCATATATATTTATAGGCTCTATTGCTTTGGGTTTTTGTGTAATGCCAAATCAACCCATGTGGTTTATTTAATACCAAATCTTGTTTATACATATATAATATATGATTTATAGTTTGCAGATAACTTTATTTTTAAACAAGTTACACCACAGTTATTTGCACACAGTTAAATAGATTCAAAATTGTTGTAACTTTCAGACACTGCCTTCTGGCATCTTTGAAATAAAACGGGGTTTTGTACTTGTTTGCCACAAGTGAAATTTGAGGTATACAGTCGGAATATAATTATGCATTCATAATTATATACATATACGTAATTATACATGTATAGTCATATATATATATATATATATATATATATATATATATATATAAGTATGCATAATTATATATATAAATATATGTATAATTTACGAAATCATATATAATTATATTTTTCAAATACATATATATATATATATATATGTATATATATAGTAATATATTTGATTTTATATCTACATGTATATATATTTATATATATATATATAATTATATAAATTACCCCACAATTTTACACACATACATATATATATATAATTTATGTAATTACTTCTGATTTTCTTTCTTCTCTCTCTCTCTCTCTCTCTCTCTCTCTCTCTTTCTTACACACGCAACATAAGCACGCATATACGCACCCACCTCATGACCTTCTCAGGTTCCAAACTGAAACTGCCTCTACCAGATTTTTGTCTTTTAAGAACATATGGCACATTTTAATGAGGTGAACCTGGTCCTGGGGATTCAAAATTTCCGGCATTACCTCCCCCACAGTACCAGGGCGTGTGAGGAGGGATGTTAGAAGGATAGTTGTCGAAGACATTAGGTTTAGTTTTGGCTTCGCCTATGCGTAGGAATGTTGAACCCTTGGTTAAACGGAAACCATATTTTAAAAACGTTGGATAAATCAAAGTGCTCCCATGCCTCATTGAAGAGCATTATAAAAACTAATACTATTCTTAATTTCTTTGACCATTCAATTTCTAATTGTTTCATGTATTTTAAAAGCGAAAGAAAAAAACGTTATCATCAGATGATTGTGTTTCGCCTTAAAACATATAAAGATATTAGTAACTTAATGAATCAATGAAAGTGAGAATAGAATTATATATATATATATATATATATATGATTTCTAATAATATTTTGTAATATAATTTTTCCAGGCAATAAAATCATTGTCAATTGAAATTAGTATGTGCAAAAAAGAAAACAGTTTAATTTAAATTTGAACTGAATACCTTGTATTTTTATTTGTTGCGTCTAGTTACCTTTCTTGCGACAATATGAAGAATCAAATACTTTGTTTCTGAAGACCAAAAAAAAAAAAAAAAAAAAAGAAAGAAAGAAAGAAAGAAAGAAAAATGATTAAAGGCATTTTAACCAAACTTGTTCTGTTGAGGGTATAAAGTGAGGAATTGCCTCACCCGCCCAACTTAGCCTGGATATTCACCTCTGGTCTAATTAGACTCCTAGGCATTAAAGTTGGGATAATTAATTAAATAGAAAGCAATTTATATGCTTATTAGACTCAAAAGATAAAAAGAGAACAATTCCTATTGAATCATGCTCTCTCTCTTTCTCTCTCTTATATACATATATATATAAATTTACGACTTTTGAACTGATTTCAGTTGTAATAGTGGCTCATGATGAAATTGATGTTTCTAATTAGGAAGGAGTAAAGGATTCTCATTAGCATTATATAGTTATCTCAATTATATCAAGAATTTGGATGATTAAAAAATGACGACCAGAGAAACGCCGATACTTTAGAATTATGAATCCTTGCAAATAGGGCAGGAAATTGCTTTATTCTTTACTTTTGTGCATTTTAAGTGCATTGCTCTAATAAAAATCTCACTATGATCGCCCGATGTCCCTAGATTACAGTTTAACACACACACACACACACACACACACGCACACACACACACATACATACATACATATATATATATATATATGTGTGTGTGTGTGTGCGTGTGTGTGTGTGTGTTAAACTGATGTCAGTTACATTGGGGTCTTTACCAGGAAAATTTAAGTTCATTGTTGAATGATTTTTTGTCCTGACGGGATTATTCCCGACTCCGGTTTAACTGGACTGATAATATATATATATATATATATATAATCTACTATCTACCAGCATTCACGGTTACCAGAAAAAAAGAAAAAAAAAACCGCCAGGAACAAGAGATAAAAATATCTCAAATCACCACCTGGGGGCAAAAGAAAAAAAATATTATAGGACAAAAAGAAAGAAAAGCCCAACCCCGTCACACCACTTGAAATAAATCAAGAGATATGCAGTCAGTTGGTCAACAGAAAACTAAAACCCTCCGTAAACACTGCAATGCTACAATTACAAGAGTGCTCAACACGAGTGGAGCCAATTATAAAATTAACTTAAATCGCGATTCGGAAATCTCCTACTAAAGTTTCACCTTAACGGATCATCAGGAAGTCTAATCCAGACCCTATATATATATATATATATATACACAGAATACCTAAAGAGCTAGAAACAATTAATCAAGGTTTCACCTACCGGATCATTCATCAGGATAGCTTTAGCCTGCTGATTATTCAGAACTATCCTGTTGATCCGGTAGGTGAAAACTAGATTAATTGTTTCTACCTTTTTAGCTATTAAAATTTTGTTCTACTTAGTGTATTGACCATTTTTGCGTATTAGCTTAGGTAAATGTCAGTTTTTTTTTCTTTTGGCTAGACATTGCGGTACTGATTGATTATTCTCACGCAATACGGATGTTTTTAGTCTTTTCTTTTTTATTATTGAATTTTTTTCCTTGAGATCAATTTGTGTAATATTTTTTATTTTCAAATTACATCCTGTTTTTTTTCACGCTGTCAGAGTTATAGAATTTAAAGATAAAAAAATAATATACATATATATATAAACACAATTTTGGTAATATATAACTTATTTGTTTCAATATTCATGTCTTAATGGAAAAAGAAGGAACGAAAGCCTTTTTGAAAACTTTGGAGCAATACAAAATGAAAAATGTTAATAAGAGAAAAGTTTTGGTAGAAATCCCCGAAGAATTAAAGGAAGACAAACAAAAACCTAAAAAAACAAAAAAAAAAAACAAAAAAAAACAGCGTTTTCTACCCTTACGAAATCCCTAGTTCTATTTAAAAAAGCCTATAATTTTATGGTGTCCGTGGTGTAATGGTTATCGTCGTAGGAAATGGATACGGCGACACGAGTTCAAATCCTAGACGAGACTGATTGCATTTCACATAGCACTAATACCCTTAGGAAAGGTATGAATCCAATTATTCTCCCTCCAGCTATGGGTAAATAGTAGGGCAGACTAGATTCTTCAGCCTTGGGGAGGCAACTAGTCTCTGAATTCAAACCTGTTAAACTCCGCTTAAAAAAATTGACCTTGTGTCATATCCTGCCCGAGCGGAGGGGTTGGTAAATATGTATAATTTTATGGAGGTAACAATCAACTGAGGAAAGCAGAAGAGACCACATGACGAAAGGTGTGTCAAAACAGCAAGCATAAGGATTCTCGCAGGGATAATTAAAGGAATGGTAGTAATCATTTGGATTTGGATTTTTGATAATGCTTAACAATATATCTCAAATTAAAAAAAAAGCTATCAATATAAAACCTCATATCTGAATATCATGAAAGTTTCACATTTGTAGCATTTACCGTATTTGAAAATGCGCTGTTTTTTTTTGTATTATACTTTCGGATCCATGGTTACCATTCATTTAGTGGGATTATTTTTTTTTAAATTTAAATTATACTAGACAATCCGTAAAGCTGTTGAGTTCACGTTGTAACAACAGCCCATGGTGGTACTAATGCTTCTATTCAGACTTGACTGAAGGATTCTAATTTTTATCTTTTATATCAAAAGTTTAAATAAACAAAAATGACATTCACCCCCACCTCCAAAAAATTATCATTCATTTGCAAATTGAACTGGAAATTGCTTTATTTCCAAATTGAAAGTGTTTTGAATGTATTGATTTAATAGAAATGTCACCAGGAAGTGTAGTTTCTTTTTACTATTTCATGATGAGGATTTTAATATGTCGAATAGCTTGTCGGGAAAGAAACGTCACATTTTTAGTGACTGAAACAGTTAAAAAAGATAATAGTTATGTTTTCGATATAAAAATCTAGATAAGAAGGAAGAGACTCAGAACTTTACAAATTTGAATGGAATATATATAAGGCAAAGAACCTTGATAATGCAAAAAGTTAAGATACATGTATTTATGCAACCTATTCACAACGGGCAGAATGCGACACAGTATCAATTTTTAAGCGGATTATGGCTCGTTAAAATGTGTATGTCAGTACAAATGACTTTCTGAATAAACTGCGAAAGGGAAAGTGAAAATGAGTACAGTGTTCACCAATGGTCCGGGAGACCAGGGTTCTATCCCCGGTCGAATCATACAAAAGACTCAAAAAATGGTACTTGATGCCGCCTTGCTTAACTGTCAGCATTATAAGGTACGGATCAAGGGTAAAGTGGAGTAATCCAGGGAAAGGAGTAGCACCCTCCCCGACAGAGAGAAAAAGCTAGACGAGAATTGAATAGGAATGCTACGAGCTAAATTGAACAAATCAAGGAAGCAACATCCCACAAAACAGCAGCTGTACGGCCACCTACCTCCCATCTCTGAAACCATCCAAATAAGACGAACAAGACATGCGGGACACTGTTTGCGAAGTAAAGACGAGTTCATAAGCGACTTTCTCCTATGAACCCCTTCACACGGACGTGCAAGTGTTAGACGACCAACTAGAACTTTTCTACACCAGTTCTGTACGGACAAAGGATATCGTCTTGAAGACATGCTGTAAGCGATGGAAGATAGAGACGAATGGAGAGAGAGAGTCAGGGAAATCTGTGCTAGCAGCACGACATGATGATGATGATTTAGCAATTAAAAAGTGTGACACTTTTCGGAAGGTCAGTTCGTATCGATATTCAGTCAAATAAACTTAGAAGAAAATGAAACCATTAGTTTATGTTGTTTTACAGCATTTTTTTTTTAAATCAGTGTTACTGATGATTATGTATTTCACAAATAAATTTAATGTTTGTGACATTTGAACATATTTTAAAATTCTTTTTTCAAAAATGTGACTTTACTTTTCGCACCTCCTAATATGAAATTCGTTTTACAAGGCAACAGATCGCACATCTTTAGCAAATGTCATTATTTTTTTGTCTAACTGTCAATCATTGCATTATTCAGGGACGGCTAAAACTATATTCACTAAATTCTCTAAGGTTACGAAGGAACTCTTGGATCGTATTTTTTCTTATTGTCTTTTTTTATAATTTGAAAGCATTAAAGTTTTTTGCGAGAGGTTCAATTTAAAATGCAAGCGTAATTTTAAACTGTATGCTTACTTTACGTCCATCAATTAAATCAAAATTAGATTAAATTAAAGTCTTGCTGTAGAATACACCGACTGCTTCTCTGTAGAGGGGTAAGGACCACCCCACAACGAGTGTCCTAGATATGACGCTAAACAATCTGATGGTGAGGTTCCAGCAGTGCTAGAGCTTTGGGGAATGCGGAGTACCCCTTCATTGCCATCGCTCCCAGGTCCACTCTGGCCCGGAGTGGTAGCACCTGATAGGGCCATATCTATGGGTTAAATAGAACTAACAACATACTTATGCTAAACTGAATTGTTTGAGTAAACTGAATATCTTGAAATAGAAATGTTTTTGACAATTAAACCGTACTTACATTTGAACTGCGTGCTTATGCTTAACTGAATTATTTTAAATTGAACTGTTTTTCGACATTAAAACTGTATTTACACTTAACTGAATTGTTACATATAACGGCTTGAATAGTTTGAAATAGAAATGTTTTTGACAATTAAACTGTGTGCTTATGCTAAACTGAATTGTTTTAAATAGAACAGATTATTTACATAAAAATGGATTTGGCGTTAAATAACCTACAAAGGTTGATACGCCATAAAACCCACCAAACCAAACCAAACCATCAAATTAAAGCGAATCTTTATAATTTTGCTTTGCCAAAAATGACCAAGTCTGAAACCAAAGCTATAACTTTCTTTCCATTACTTCTTTTTTCATAAATATTTTTTTCGGTCATTGAAAAGTCAAGAATTGAAACATGCATTTATATTTGTATTTCGAAGAGTTACGAAAGGTAACTGGTCTATGACATTTATTATAAATCGTTTCAAAAACTCTTTTTAGTCTATGGGGTGTCTTCGTGGTGTAATGGTTAAAGTGATGGACTGAGGAATCTTAGGAAGTGAGTTCGAACTCCAGTCGCGCTATTACGTTCACTTTCGGGCAAATACGCTTGGGAAAGGTATGAATCTCCTTATCCTCCCAGCTATGTGTTAAATAGTATCATTACTGTTCTTCTAGGAGAATAGCTTTGGTATTATATAACCTACAACGGTTGATATGCCATTAAACAAAGAAACCAAACCATCTATTTGGTCTAATGCCTGTTTTTCAAGATCTCTTATCAAGGATAAAAAACCTATTTAGATCTTCCTTCAGAAATATGTATTGATCTAATCCTTCTACCACTGGCAGGATATGTCACAAGGTCAATTTTCTAGAGGAGTACTGCTGGTTTGAATTCAGTTTTTTCCGTCTGGACTGGTTGACTTGCCAGAGAACCCAGTCTGTTCTACTATTCACCCATCCAATAGCTGAGTGGGAGAGAATAGATGGATTCATGCCTTTCCAAAGGCATTCGGGTGAAATGAAACACAAACAGCTTCGTCCAGGATTCGAACTCGGGTCACCGATTTGATATGCTACGACGATAACCGTTATACTAAACGCGCCGAAGACAGCTTAAAATTTCATCCTATTAACGGTTTTTGGGCTAGTCTGTATTATAATTCTGCTCGTCCATTCATTCGCACCTTGTGCTCCTCCACATACCTTCCCCACAGTTAAGTGGATATTCTTCTACCACTCCCCCTTTACCAAGTGAGATATTCGAAATGTAACATGTTAAAAAGATCCAAACTTGGGATATTTTTCAACAGAGATGTTGTTTCTTCAAATCAATCACTGTACGTCAACTCCGATAGAATTGCTTGGTGCAAACTTCATCCATCCTCATGAAGTAGCATAGTAATCATGAATAGTATATTGTTCGGTGAAGTATCATGAAAAATATATTGGTTCGTTGAAGATGCAATGAACTCTGAAGTTTCAACAACGAGCTGTAGAAAACTGAAACGGAAGAAGAAAAAGAGCTCCGAAGATTCCTCGGTACCAAAACTACCGTTATCCACAAAATCGAATATGCAAATATATAGTTTCAGTAGAATTAAATACTAATAAAAGATATGTGTATTAAGTATTATCTTGAGTGTTAGTGTATATTTTTGCATTATTTATTGCAAACGCAACAATCTAATAGAATTGCAAATCATTCTTGTTTATATAGCTCCTCTTGATTTTTTTTTTCGTTCCGTGGAACTTCCACGGGTCCTGCTAGTCAAAACAAATTCAAAAACATAAAAAAATTAAAAATTAAAAAAAAAAGAATAAAAACAAAACAAAACAAAACAAAAGCTGAAAAAAACCATCTAAAAACAAGCAAATCAAAACAAAACAAAAATAAAACAAAAACAAAACAAAATAACGATTTTTTTCTTTGTCTAGAATTTTCTCTGTATTCTCTGTTATATAAAAAAGAAGATTTTCATTTGCTAAGAATCACCAACAGATAGTTTGTTCTTTTCCTACATACGAAAAACCATTTCATTAAGTTAGACGCAGTATCACCGGTCCGCAAACCATTAAAGATTTTCATTTTTCTATTTTAGATAAATGCCGAAAGTGTTATGTAATTAATATCCGGTGGTGCGCAGACCTGTTCAAAAATCGATACGCTTGGGTCAAATGAAAAGTGTTCCTTGCAGCAGTGCTTTTAAAATGGTAGATGTCATCTTGATCGAAGGATGACGTTAGCTGTGAGGCCCCCAATTCCTCAAAGCTTGCAGATTTTTCATTTCGAAAAGCAAATTAAATTATATTAATAGATAATTTTTTGGTTTTCATTTGAAAGTAATCGACTCTATAATTGCTTTATGTTAGAAGTTCCTTTTCATATCTACTTTTTAAAGTTAATCATGATTGAAGAGACTCAAAACTTTTATAGGAAGAGTAGAGACAAGAGATATAAACTGTATATTAATACAATTGTAACTACCTACCCACGTTTGTCTTCGATATTTGGTGTACATCACGCAGAGAGAGAGAGATAGATAGATAGAGAGAGAGAGAGAGAGAGAGAGAGAGATTAGTTATACTTAGAATAGTTATTTGAAACTATAAGTGCTTACTTAGGATTATTATAATTTGTTATTTGAAAATATATATCTGCTTGCAATCAAATAAGTAAAAGTAAAAATGGCGACCTTAGTCCAGGGTGACCCGGAGACTCCCTTTACAATAGCTACTACACCGAGATGTAGGTGGGGGCGCTACTCCTTTCCCTGGATTGCTCCACTTTATCCTTGATCCTTACCTTGTAATGCTGATTGTTAAGCAAAGCGGCATCAAGTACCATTTTTTGAGTCTTTGTTATGACTCGACCTCGGATTGAACCCCGGTCTCCCAGACCATTGACGAAGAGCATAAATAGTTAACTGTACCCAAAAAAATTGTGTATAAATTATATGTATTTGATAGGAACATTTGAAACCATACAACCGTGTGCAAGAAACAACTACACAAAAAATATAAATATAAACGTACAGTGTTCGCAATTCCCTAACCTCTCCGCATAAAATAATCCCGGACAGAATAAATCAAATCAAATGAATTTTTCTACACAGACTATCAAACAAACCGCGTTACGAAATTAACTTTAAGTACACCAGCTCTTATCGTAATTATTTCACAGCGACACTTGATCCTGCCAACCGCTCTGTGCCACACTCTTTTGCTTTCGTCGAAATATTACAGTTGTATTAAAAATGTAAATTTACTTTACAGCTTTATTTCTTTATTCTATAAAATTTAACTATACTTAAAAATCAAACGTACATCAAATTTCCTTAATCTCAACCTGATACTATATTCATGCAGTTAAAGAAGGTGGAATGCAGTTTCAGTCTCTAAAAAATTCTCAAGAACTACATTTCTTTAAATTCTACAAAAAATTATATCAATGTCGAGGGGAAAGTTTTTCCATTCAACGCTGAAAAAAGTCAGGGCACTTAAAGAGAAGGAACATCTGAAATGTGGAACACAATCGACCCTACGCACAGCAAAGTTTCTGTCTTTTTTGTTCCTTAAGAAACAATTTACAGACGCTTCTAGAATCTCTGAATGTGCTTCTTTCTTTCTCTTTCTTTCTCTTTCTTTCTCTCTCTCTATCTCTCTCTCTCTCTCTATATATATATATATATATATATATACATATGAGTGTGTGTGTGTGTGTAGTTAGGCAGTAGTCGTTCATTTAAGCATGTTTCATTAAATGATAAAGACAAATTTTGCTGTATAATTTATTTAAGATCCTTTCAAGTTTCCTGGTAAGTGTTTTTCAAAACTCATTTTAAAAACAACACACCTTACACAAGCAAGCAATGATGATGGCCCATGAAGGGTCCGAAAGTGCTCGGGACAATTTTGGAAATTCATCTACCAATTCCAACCTGAAACTAAGACACTTATCAGGAAACTTGAAAGGATCTTAAATAAATTATAGTCAAATTTGTCTTTATTATTTAATGAAACACACACACATACACACACACACGTGCGCATATATACATATATATATATATATATATATATGATTGTGTGTGTGTGTGGGGGATATCTGTTAACTCTGTATGTGAGTGTATATATAAATTTGTATGTTTCTCTCTCTCTCTCTCTCTCTCTCTCTCTCTCTCTCTCTCTCTCCACACACACATACACTCATATATATGTCAGTTTCTTTCTTTACACAGGGTGTCTTAAAATTCATCCCATTAGAATGATAATTCATATTGCATCAAGTCATCTTTCATCTGATTCTTAAAAAGCAACCATATCAGTTCAGAAAGGTCAAACCAGATGAAAAAGGCAGAAATTATCTACTGGGCACGAGAAAGACCAAGTTCTTGAGAAAGTCTTTGGAGGGACTTTTTCGGACTCCTTCCGAGACAATCTCTCGAGGTATCCACATTGTCAGAACATCACGTAATCAACTTCCTATCAGAACAAGTATTTTCTGCCTTCTTGTTCAGGTTGTTTACTCTTCCTGTGGTTTGAAATTTGTCAACCTAACAATAAATTTGACTTTTCTGGGAATAATAGTTATGTTAAACTACCAACGAAATTTTGTTTGCACAGTGATTTTGACTCCAAATAATTAGTGACGCAAAATATTTTTTCCTCTCCTGTCCAAGGCATTATGATCGAGGATTAATAGTTTTTAAGGTATTCTATTCACAAACCTGAAACAAAAAAAAATCACATTATTAGTAGTAGTTATTAGCAGCCACATGGATCCCATGAGAACCCTTTATATATACACACGTCTGTCTGCTTCTCTCTGTCTCTGTCTCTCTCTCTGTCTGTCTGTCTGTCTCTCTGTATATGTGTGTGTGTATATGGATGTGTATTGTTGGGTGTGTGTGCGCATAAATATATATATATATGCATTTTAAATCTCGCCTTATTGGTTCTATTTTATTACACGTTCCATGTTTTATTTGAAATAGAAAATTATATTGTTAGATGCAACTTCCTTCTATAAACAAACGCTATCAGTGAAAGGATAGAAATATTCGTAATGGAATAAATCTAAGAAGGTGGCGTTTTAATTGCTTTTAGTTTTTGTGATACTCTGATGGTCAACATTTGAGAACCTTTTGGTTTAACGATTTCTTAGTCTCATCTATTTTTGTAAACATTTTAAGCGTTTTTTATTCTCATATAAATATACGAGGTGCATACGATAAGTTTCCAGACTTTTCTCGTATGGGCAATTTTATTGATTGTACACACATGAAACTCTAGTCCCCTTCGAAGTAATCTCCTCAGGCTGCAATGCACTTGTACCGTTTCAACAAATTCTGGAAGGCTCCACGGAAGTCCTTTATGTGAGCGTGTTAATGACCTTCGTCACATCCTCTTTCATTTCCTCAATTCTCTCATAACGACAGCCTGTGAGCTTAGGGGATAACCAAAAGTCATAGGGAGCAAGGTCTGGACTATAGGGAGGCTGAGGAACTGTCTTGATGCCCATCTTGGTTAAATAGTCTATGACAAGGATGGAGTTGTGGAGTGGGGCATTGTCCCGGTGGAAATGCCACTGACCCGATTTGAAGAGTGCTGGCCATACGTTTCTGTGGCATTTTTTCCAAGTTTAAAATGGAATCTTATTCTTCTAAAGCGTCCTCACATCCAGATTGCATTTTTGAAATTCACCAGCTGTGACAATCAGGCTTTAGAAGGGTGCATTCCAGTTCCTGCTGTAGTTTTTCCTTTGAACCTGAAATCATAAAAATTGCTCAGTCATCTCCTAAGATATATAGTAATAACATACTGAATTTTCAAGAGTCTACGAGAATTTTAAATGCCTGTAAAAAAAGTCTGGAAACTTATTGAAGGCACCACGTATATATATATATATATATATATATATATATATATATATATATACGTGGTGCATTCAATAAGTTTCCAGACTTATATAAATATATATATATATATATATATATATATGTGTGTGTGTGTGTGTGTGTATAATCTTCGGCAATGAATAACAGATTTTGTGCTTGTTCAAATATTTGTGACCAACACTTTGTATATGTTAATGCATAGAGCACTAGAAAGTTCTGGTCAGAAGTATTTTTATTGCCTAAGACAACGAAGGCCATTGAGAATTTTAAGAGGAAAGGCATAAAAATATCTCATTAGTTTTGCAGTTCTTCCAAATAGCAACCTTTCAACGTCCTTGATCGATTTTGAAAGTGGACATTCTTTTTTGTTTAACAATTTAATTCTAGTACAAAATATTTAGCATTCAAAACCACAAAATACAAGAAAATGGCTTCAACAAGAAATCGGTCTAATGATGCAGGCAAGAATATCTAAGTAAATAAACCATAGTTTATTTACTTACTACGTCTAAAATTGTGTGGCACCCAGTTAGAATCGGAATTGTTTCAGTAAGTAAGGTGAGCGAAGCTAGCTTGAAATCAATATTACTACGCTAAAGTGCCTTTTAATTATTACTACTATTATTATCATTATTTGGTAAAAAAGTTTACTTGTGGTACAAAGCCAAAAGGATATTGTATCCAAAAGAGAAGAGAATTTACTAGAGAGTGTTAGGTGGTCTAGTCAAGCATTTCACCTTTCTCTCTTTACATACATAGATATATATCTCCCCGGGGAGTGTAATGGTTAGCAAGCTTGACTAGCAAAACTGCCAGAGTGAGTTCGAGTCTCATTGGGTGTCCCATTAATTCGGCCTTGTGCCACGTCTAAGCAAAAGCACTTTGTAAGTTACTTTATTCGAGCTTGTGTCACTTCGCTAATGGCCCAGGAGACGGGTTTCATCCCAGGTCGAATCATACCAAATACTCAAAAAATGGTACTCGAGGCCTCTTTGCTTAACACAGCAATATAAGGCAGGTATCAAGGGTAGTGGAGCAATCCAGGGAAAGGAGTAGCGCCCTTCCCTACACCTCGGTGGAGTAGCTATCGAAAAGGGAGCCTTCGGGTCATCCTCGAATTTGGTCGCCAACAACTTTACATATAGGTTCAACCATATATATACATATATAAAAATATATGTACTATACATAAATCTATATGTACGTATAAATATCTAAATATGCAAAAATAAAAATATTAATATATAAATATATATACATATATAAATATGAATACCCCCATATATATATATATATATACACAAAAATACGCATGCATATCATATTAATCATGATCATTAAGTCGAACTGCCAGTACAGATTTCTCTTACAATTTCTCTCCATTCCTCCCAATCTTCCATTGCACCCGGTAGGTCTTCCAAACAACAATCGTCACTTCGAAGTTCATCCTTCCCCATCAATGTCACGTATATCCGGTTCGTCTAACTTGGATGGTCTTTGAGATGCGAGGTAAGTGGCTGTATTGTTATTTTGCGGGGTGTTGTTTTCAGATTTTGTTAAAAAAAGCTCGTAGCATTCTTGGGTAGTCCCATCTAGCTTATTCTCTATCCGTTTGATTATCGTCTTTCTGAAGCATCCATACAATATATATATATATATATATATATATATATATATATATATATATGAATAAATACAAATGAATATATATATGTGTATATATATATATATATATGTATACATGTACACACATTTATACACATCCTATATGTATATAGACGTATATATATATATATATATATATATATATACATGTAAACACTTATATACATATCCTATATATATATATCGACATATTTATTTACGTATATATATGTGTACATATAAGTACCCTCAACATATATATATATATATATATATATATATATATATATATATATATATATATACGAGGTGCATACGATAAGTTTCCAGACTTGTTTGTAAAGGCATTTAAAATTCTCGTAGACTCTTGAAAATTCACTATGTTATTGCTGTACATCTTATGAGATGACTGACCAATTTTTATGATTTCAGGTTCAACAACTGGAATACACCCTACTAAAGCCCGATTGTCACAGCTAGTGAATTTCAAAAATGCAATCTGACACATTAGAAGAACGATATACAATAAAATTCTGTTTAAACTGGGGAAAAAATACTACAGAAAAGTATGGAATGCTTTAGACTGCTTTTGCACCATCTTGCATGAATCGAGTATCAGTTTTTGAGTGGCATAAGAGATTCAAGGAAGGCAGGGAGTCTGTGAGGGATGATGAGAGGTGTGGGAGGAGTAAGGAAGTCAATACACCAGAGTTGATTGGCCAAACGGTTAGGGTTAGTGTTACTATGTTGAGGTTTTAAGGGAGTTCAGGAAGAGATTCCTAGGGAAGAGGCCAGCGCTCTTCAAATCGGGTCAGTGGTATTTCCACTTGGACAATACACCAGTCCAAAACTTCATCCTTGTCATAGACTATTTGACCAAGATGGGCATCAAGACAGTTCCTCAGCCTCCCTATAGTCCAGACCTTGCTCCCTGTGATATCTAAGAAATATAACAAGTGCACATACATTTATAATTATTGTGGCATGCCAGTGACAAGGCCTTTTTCATGATATTTGATAATCGTGCAGAACGGAAAAGATTCGAATCATCGATAACATTTTCTGTTCAGATAATTGTTTGACAATTTACACACACACTCTCTCTCTCTCTCTCTCTCTCTCTCTCTCTCTCTCTCTCTCTCTCTCCTCTCTCTCTCTCTCTCTCAAAAATTAACTTGAGACTTGGACATCTCTGATAATCATAGAAATAATCAAAGAAAACGAGGCATTGCAACACATGTACGTGTCCATGCACTCACTCACTCACTCTCTCTCTCTCTCTCTCTCTCTCTCTCTATATATATATATATATATATACGTGGTGCCTTCAATAAGTTTCCAGACTTTTTTGTACAGGAATTTAAAATTCTCGTAGACACTTGAAAATTCACTATGTTATTGATGTACATCTTATGAGATGACTGACCAATTTTTATAATTTCAGGTTCAAATGAACAGCTATAGCAGCAATTGGAATACACTCTACTAAAGCCTGATAGTCACAGCTGGTGAATTTCAAAAATGCAGTCTGAACGTGAGGATACTTTAGAATAACTATATGCAATAAAATTCGGTTTTAAATTTGGAGAAAATGCTACAGAAAAGTATGGAATGCTTCAGACTGCTTTTCGACCATCTTGCACGAGTCGAGCATCAGTTTTTGAGTGGCATAAGAGATTCAAGGAAGGCATGGAGTCTGTGAGGGATGATGAGAGGTGTGGAAGGAGTAAGGATTTCAATACACCAGAGTTGATTGGCCAAACGGTTAGGGTTAAGGTTACTATGTTGAGGTTTTAAGGGAGTTCAGGAAGAGGTTCCTAGGGAAGAGGCCAGCACTCTTCAAATCGGGTCAGTGGTATTTCCACCAGGACAATGTACCAGTCCACAACTTCATCCTTGTCACAGACTATTTGACCAAGATGGGCATCAAGACAGTTCCTCACTCTCCCAGTAGTCCAGACCTTGCTCCCTGTGACTTTTGGTTATTCCCTAAGCTCACAGGCTGTCGTTATGAGAGAATTGAGGAGATGAAAGAGGCTGTGACGAAGGTCATTGACACGCTCACACAAGAGGACTTCCATGGGGCCTTTCAGAATTTGTTGGAACGGTACAACAAGTGCATTGCAGCCGGAGGAGATTACTTCGAAGGAGACGAGAGGTTCATGTGTGTACTATCAATAAAATTGCCCATATGAAAAAATCTGTAAACTTATCATATGCACCTCGTATATATACAAATAAATTAATATACGTATGTATGCCCACATAGATACATATATATATACACGCAAATATTTACATGCACATATAGATGCATATATAAACATATATACGAATAAATATGTATTCAGTTATACGCATATATACACTGTATATATATATACATACATATATACGAATACATATGAAGATACTTCTATATACACATATATGCATAAATATACACATATCTCTATACGCAAACACACACACAAATACACACACACACACACACACACACACACATATATATATATGCACAAATATATATTTATGCACAAATATATATATATATATATATATATATACACAAATAATATATATATATATATATATATATATATATATATATATATGGTGATCATCACAGGAAATTCACTCGAGGACCTGAGTTCAAAGCCTGAATGAGACTAATTCCATTTCCCATAGCTGTAATAACCTTGTGAAAGGTATGAATCCAACTACTCTCCCTCCAGCTAGATCCAAATAGTAGGACAGACTGGCTCTTCAACCCTGGTCGTAATTTACTAAGCTTTTTGCTTAGATGTGGCAGAAGGCCATATGAATGGGGCACCCAATGAGACTCGAACTCACCCGTGTAGGTTTGCTAGTCTTGCTTGCTAACCATTACACTACCCGAGGCTCTTTAACCCTGCTATGGCAACTGTGAATTCTTTTAAACCCCACTTAAAAATTGACCTTGTGTAACATCCTGCTCGAGCTGAGGGTTTGGTATATATATATATATATATATATAGCGAGGATTGGCCTAATAGAAAGCCACATTTCTTGGTAACGAATGAAAATGGATTGCAGTCATGCGTAACAATTTTTCTGATCCATGTTCTTGTGCGAAAATGCATCTTGCAATTATGTACTGATATTCATTAAGCATATTTTTGCACAGGTCATCTTTAAATGTGTTGAGTTCTCTGTGTGGATCGACTTCACTTCAGTAACAACGATCAGTATCAGTAGTTTGTTAGTCATTATTGAAGACATGACGCCTCTGTAATCTTTAAATCTGTCTGTATATACACATCTCTCTCTCTCTCTCTTCTCTCTCTCTCTCTCTCTCTCCTCTCTCTCTCTCTCTCTCTCTTCCGTTGTCTTTTCTCTCTCTTTAGAAAGTATAGCAGAAGATAAAACCACATATCGCAACTAATATTTGTAATATGTCATTTCAATATCTTTCTTAGAGTTTGTGTGTGAGTGTGTGTATATATATATATATATATATATGGTTTATCTCAGATACAGTGCAGTCTCATTACTGATGCTGTAAACTTGAAAGTCAGAATATATAAATATATATATTGGACTAAAAATAATTTCATGATCGACAAATAAGTTTAAATTTTGTTACATTTAAACGTGTTTTTAATTATGTTTCCAAAAAAATGTGACATTACTTTCCTGACAAAACACACACGCACATACGCACATACGCATAGATATAAATATTAATTTTGACATATGTATATACCTATGAATAAGTTGGCCCGCCGCAAATTTTTAATAGAAAGTTTTTTTCATGCGTATTTTAGAGCAGCATTGCATAAGAAAAACGAATATTATTAGGTATTAGCAATTTCATTAACTTCCCGGTATTAAATCTCTGTAAACAATAATATAACTTTGTAGCAGTCTATAAATAAGTATGCTCCTTATATATACATATATATATATATATATATATGTTTATGCAATTAGATTGTCGATAACAGTTTCAATACTGTAGAGGGTGGTAATGTATGATACTTTGTAAGAACCGTTTTTATTGCATAATGCTCCACTAAATATAATAAAGTTGTTATCATTGGTTTAGAAGAAAATTAACTTTTATAAAAAAAAGTCATCGTTAGGAGTATACTTATTTATGGACGATACATTATATATATATATATATATATATACATGAATGTGTGTGTGTGTGTGTGTGTGTGTGTGAAGCCACACACAAAATATATTTTTTCAATCTAATTCATCTATTGTCAGAAATGATTGGAGAAGAAGATGTGTTTTGAATAAAAAAAAAAAAAAAAAAAGAAAAGTTCGTTCTTCCACCATTAATCAAACCAACGAACCAAATAGATAGACACGGCGAACTGCGTTTTCTTGGTAAAGAAAGAAAGAAAGAAAGAAAGTCAGGGGAAAAAGAAGAAATAGTCAGGTGAGCAGTCAATGACATCATCAGTCACGTGTGCCAGCGAATGTTTCCCCTTGATAAATCTTCAAGATTACTTTTCCTATTCAAATCCAACGATGCGATATTCAATGCGATGGAAAGAAGTATTCTGACGCGGCAAAATACACACCACAGACATTTGATTAACTCCTGTTTTGGTGACACCATTATCAACTGTTGTGTTTAACGAATTCTTAAGGCTTTTTGCTGAAATGAGATGCTGGCTACACTTTCTTTTACTCCATAAATCTAAATTGAAAGGATCCCAGGGAATTTATACCTTTATTTTTAAGACGTGCGATAACCCTCATGTAAAAATCCAATATTGAAAATTCAATATTGGAAATTGTAAAAATTCAATATGAAAGAAAAATACCAGTCGAAATTAATAACTAGACAATTTGAGAACCCATTAGCTTTCCGTTGTATGTATGCAATCAACTGGATACGACCCAGGGTCAATTTTTAAGAGGAGTTTAACAGGTGTAAATTCATAGTTTTTCTTCTCTTTGATTAGTTGCCACACCACAAAAAATAGTCTGACCTACTACATCTTTTAGCTGGAGGTCTAATAGCTGGATGCATATCTTTCCCAAGACGTGAAATGCAAACAGCCTCATTCAAGATTTGAACTCGGATAACCGTGTCTGTTTCCTAAGACGATAACGGTTACACCACGAGCGCCTCAAGTTCCTGTCGTAATAGTCGACCATAATGATATTGATGCTTTCATTTAGGGAGGAGTGAAGGATTCTAATTAGTATTTCATTGTAAACAGTTGGCCATAATGATACTGATTCTTCTGTTAAGTGAAGAGAGAAGGATTCTTATTAGCATTTCCTAGTTGTTACTTTTCGTTATATATGCAATTCGGAATGACTCGTCAGTGATGTAGTTCCTAGGGTCATCGGAAGTTTCGGGTTTTCCCAAAGTTAAACTTTCTAGGCTAGGTCCCTCTCCGGGGAATCAGCCCAGAGCGATCAATTCGCAGCCGAGAATCTAGTTAAATTCCCGTATGGCTGCAAGAATTCAAGTACAAATGTGCCTACAGAAGTGGAAGCTTTTATTCAATTCATAGCAGCGATTTTTTCCAGTCGGGATTAGTCAAAGTCTTCATTTCTATCTAACTCTATATAGCTAATCAGAAGGATGGATTTTGCTGACTTTGTTTAATCTAATGAGAATTATCGATTTTATCAACTCCAGGCGTTAGGGTTTCTTTGATGGCATATCAACTTTTTTGGGTTATTTAATGCCAAAGCCATCATTGTAAAACAACAGCAGTGATTTTATTTAACCAATAGCTGGGGTGATAAATTTTTTACTCACACACATACACACGTGTGTATCCACGCTTGTGTATTCGGATGGTTCATTTTCTTTCATTGGTTCTATGATCATCATGCTGACTTCAGAGACAGAACTTATATATATATATATATATATATACGAGGATCATTAAATAAGTTTCCAGACTTTTTTTGTATGGGCAATTTTATTGATAGTATGCACACGAAACTCTAGTCCCCTTCGAAGTAATCTCCTCCGGCTGCAATGCACTTATTGTACCGTTCCAACAACTTATGGAAGGCCCCATGGAAGTCCTCTTGTGTGAGCATGTCAATAACATTCGTCACAGCCTCTTTCATCTCCTCAATTCTCTCATAACGACAGCCTGTGAGCTTAGGGAATAACCAAAAGTCACAGGGAGCAAGGTCTGGACTACTGGGAGAGTGAGGAACTGTCTTGATGCCCATCTTGGTCAAATAGTCTGTGACAAGGATGAAGTTGTGGACTGGTACATTGTCCTGGTGGAAATACCACTGACCCGATTTGAAGAGTGCTGGCCTCTTCCCTAGGAACCTCTTCCTGAACTCCCTTAAAACCTCAACATAGTAACCTTAACCCTAACCGTTTGGCCAATCAACTCTGGTGTATTGAAATCCTTACTCCTTCCACACCTCTCATCATCCCTCACAGACTCCATGCCTTCCTTGAATCTCTTATGCCACTCAAAAACTGATGCTCGACTCGTGCAAGATGGTCGAAAAGCAGTCTGAAGCATTCCATACTTTTCTGTAGCATTTTCTCCAAATTTAAAACCGAATTTTATTGCATATAGTTATTCTAAAGTATCCTCACGTTCAGACTGCATTTTTGAAATTCACCAGCTGTGACTATCAGGCTTTAGTAGAGTGTATTCCAATTGCTGCTATAGCTGTTCATTTGAACCTGAAATTATAAAAATTGGTCAGTCATCTCATAAGATGTACATCAATAACATAGTGAATTTTCAAGTGTCTACGAGAATTTTAAATTCCTGTACAAAAAAGTCTGGAAACTTATTGAAGGCACCACGTATATATATATATATATATATATATATAGAGAGAGAGAGAGAGAGAGAGTGAGTGAGTGAGTGCATGGACACGTACATGTGTTGCAATGCCTCGTTTTCTTTGATTATTTCTATGATTATCAGAGATGTCCAAGTCTCAAGTTAATTTTTGAGAGAGAGAGAGAGAGAGAGAGAGAGAGAGAGAGAGAGAGAGAGAGAGAGAGAGTGTGTGTGTGTAAATTGTCAAACAATTATCTGAACAGAAAATGTTATCGATGATTCGAATCTTTTCCGTTCTGCACGATTATCAAATATCATGAAAAAGGCCTTGTCACTGGCATGCCACAATAATTATAAATGTATGTGCACTTGTTATATTTCTTAGATATCACAAATCACTAGATTGGTTATTTACTTAGACTAGCCCTCCTGGCCATTACCACTGCATTGAGCTAGATCCTTACTGAATGTGTGATCATGTGTCAGACTAAGTTAAGTTTAGTAGGTTGAATATGTCATGAGTTTTTAACAAAAATCGTTTTTATTTTCTAAGATTAGTAAGTTTTGACTCAAGTTTGAAAATTTTGAAAGCTTGAGACATCCAACGAGGATCGAACTCACTGGTCAGTTTTAATGACTTGCAAGATCAGCTAACAATTATACGACATAGAGGTGCTCTAGCATAGATCATTATATTACAAAAGAGTTTGTCCCGCTATTTCGAGGTTTACTCAGTCGTCTGTCAACTGGCGACCTTGTAATAGCTTTCTTTTCTTTCAATAACGGCAGATAGACTTCAGAGATAGCATCATAAACAGTTACTACTCCACTGAGTGTGATCTTCACCAGGTGCTGTATTTATCCTACGTCCCACCAATGAACGAATATGGCACAAGGCCGTTTTTAACGTGGGTCCTGTCGCAGGGCCGTAGCCCAACGCGATAGGCAGTTCCAAAAATGCCTCGGACCCCGTCGGCATTCCCCTTTTCGGGGCGCCTCAGGCGCCGGGCGATAAACCCAACCCCTCCGAAGAGGGTTAAAGCCTGGGGGGACGGCCCCCTGAGGCCAGAGGTGATGTATCCAGTGGTGGAACACACCCGACCAAACCGTGCAGCACGCAACCACAGCCGGTCGAGAGCGCCCCACCACAGGACACAAAAGAACGCTATCCAGGATAAAAGCCGGGTGGTGCTCTAGACCTGTTCGCTCTGTTCGGTTTTGTATAGACCTATAATAAAATAAATTACATTCGCCCGATGAAAGTCAGCTAATAAACTACAGAGATTGGTTTATAGTAGTGACGGCATGTGGAAGGGCCAACAACACTTTTTGAATGATCTGATTGCAGAAGAACAGTTTTCCACGACACCAAAGATTTTTCGAACAGATCACCCAGTCGATAGGTTTTTTTGAATACCCTGTATCCACCTGCACAGGGGTACTCATTCCTTCCACGAAAGAAATTAGTATCCTGGGGATGACACTAAACTGCATTTTATTGTGAGGTTCCAGTTCTGAAGAACTGAAGAGTGTGAAGTACACCAACATTGGCATTACTCCCAGGTCCACTCTGGCCATGAGTGGTAGAATCTGTTTGGGTTCAATCATTGTTATTATAATTATAATTATTCCTTTTGACGAATATTCTCCTTAATCTTTAATTCCTCTGTTTATCTTAACTCACACGTGTCATCGGAATATTAAAGGATATTCGAACTCGCGTTCTCTTTGCCTCGGAGAAGCCTGGTTAAATGGACCAACTTATTTACGAAGAGCCATTGGTTTACAGAGACTCAAACCAAACTTATTCTCACTCCTTATTGCTTTGAGATCTCTCACAGCGTCATATTTGTTGCTTTTGTTTTTATACTAGAAATACAACCAACCAATTTATACGTTTTATTAGCCCATGAAGCAATATTAATGATTATCTACATACCACCAAGACGCTCGTGGCGTAACGGTTATCGTCTTCAGAACAGGACACGGCGAATGGTGTTCAAATCCTAGATGAGTCTATTTACATTTCCCTTTGTACTTGGTTCAGAAGGTACCGACTGCATCTCGGCAGAGTCATAAGATCCCTTCAACGAGTGGCCTGGATATGACACTAAACAATCTGATGGAGAGGTTCCAGTTATGTTGAAGATTTGGGGACTGCAGAGTACCCTTTCATTGTCTGGTTCACTCTGGCCCCGAGTGGTAGCATCTGATAGGGTCTTATCTATGGGACAAATAGAACTCTTTGACATTTAAGCTGAGTACTTGTGCTTGAAATAGAACTGCTTTTACATTTAACTGTGTGTAAACAAATGATTGAGATTTAATTGAATATTAAGTGATACATAGCAATATTTGAAACTTTGTTGACTTATGGTAAACGGAATTGTTTGAAATAAAATTGTTTGATCATCTACCTTTGTGTACCCAAATAACTGATGTTTAATTGAATTGTTAGAGATACATAGCAATACTTTAAAACATTAAACTGTGTGTAAATTATTAATAATAAATAGAATTATTGGTATTTAATAGAAATGAGCGAAACCATTTTACTGTGAAAAAAAATGAGCTCAGGCTCGTTTAAAAATGTGATCTACAAAATCTGTTTTGAAATCATATTCGTATCATAATCGTATTTTATATATATGTGTAACAAGGATTTTACATGAAATAACTTATAATGCTTGTATTGCCATAAAACCAAACCAAACAAAACCAAACAAACAAACATCCGTTCCTGCTAGTGCCTTTGGGAAAGGCATGAACCCACCACTTTTCTCCCTGTCTATGAATAAATAGCAAGGCAACCAGTTTAGACGGAAAACATTAATTTCAAACCAATGATACTCCGCTTAAAAAGTTACCTGGTCTCACGTCCTGCTTAAAGTATATTGTTTATATAAATGCATACACATTCCTAAAATCATCACAGTATGTAATTAATTTGGAAAAAACAAGATTTTCATCAGAATGATGCCCTTAAAATGCTACCTTTAAAATCAATAAATGAATTTCCTGTCCAATCTGCAAATAAATGATAATTTTGCAGTGTCAGCAGTCACGCTAAATTTTATTTTTTATTATTCAATTTGGCGATATCACGGAGACTAAAATTAAATAGTTACTCCTATTTCATTAAATTAAATTTATTTAACTAAACTCGAAAAATCATCATCATAAACTAACTACTTATTAATCATTTTTAACTAGCAATTTAATCTATTTACATAGACTTATTTTTGGTTTTCATCCAACTAAAAAAGGTGGGATGAATAAATAAAATGAATACATACACTCTAGCGTCTGCAAAAATTCAAAAATAGAGGAAGAAGAGGGAAATCAATTTAAAAACTTCATCTCGAGGCCAAACAGGAGGGAATTCCCATGGACTGCGACATCGTAGTAATCGAGTTCGAACACCGGTCACGCTATTAAGTTCCCTTTCGGACTAATACTTTAAGGAAACCTTCTTACCATCCGGGCAATGAGTTAAATAGTATCATTGCTGTTCTTCAAAAAGGATGGCTTTGGCATTAAATACCCCATAAATGTTGAAATGCCAATAAAGAAAGAAACCAAACCAAACCAAACCGAACTTTGCTCAGTCGGCTGTAAAATATACCGACTGTTTCTTTGCGGGGGGGGGGGTAAGACCCCCCCACCTCCACAAGTGTCTTGGATATGACACCAAACAATCTGATGGCGAGGTTCCAGTAATGCTGGAGCTTTGGGGAATGCGGAGCATCCTTTCATGGCCATCGCTCCCAGGCCCACTCTGACCGGGAGTGGTAGCGCCCGATAGGGTCCTATCAATGGGTCAAATAGGACTAAACTGTGTATATATGCTAAACTAAATTGTTTGAAATAAAAATGTTTTTACATTGAAACTGCGTACTTATGCTAAACTGAATTGTTTGAAATAGAACTGTTCTGACATATAACAACTGTTTTGATATTCAACTGTTTGTAAACAATAACTATACTTATATCAAACTGAATTGTTTGAAACGTAATTCGGTATTAAATGACCCGAAAAGGGTTGATACGCCGTAAACCAACCAACCAACCAAATCATATAAAAACTATAAATAGCTGTGTAAAGCTTCGCATGCGCTTCTTAGATTTTCCTATTATTGCTAAAAATGACATTGTATGAACTGTATGTTACAACCTTCATTTTTATAACGTATTCAATCGCTGGTTTTTTATTTGATCAGATTTGTTCCTTACTTGAAAGGTTGACAGATTTTCTGTCAGATTTTCATTGTTTTGATGTGGTAAATTTTACGTGCTGACTTCATTAAATACTGCCTACGAAACATTGGCCAAAGAATTAGATATCCAGTCATGGGTCTTAATTTGCACCAGTCATGTTTACAGGATATTTTAAGAGCTAACAACTACACCAGAAGAACATCTCAATTGCTTCAGAATATATGGAGCTGTAAATTTTATTGCGGTTCTTTCAATTGTGCGGATAAATTAATTGAATTATAGGGGGAGGTAAAAGTCCAGTCTTATTGAGTTCAAAAATGAAGTGTTTGCTTAACGGAAAAAAAAAGAAGGAAAAAAAACGAAAAATAAAAATGAGTTAAGAAAATAAACAATAAAAAAAAAAAGATAAAAGAAAGGAAAGAAAACAAAGTTTAAACCTATTGAGTGACGGGAATAATCCCATTATTTTATGACAGCTCTGAAACATAGCATGAATTTTTGTCAAAGACGAATATTAAAAAGAGACAATACAAGGAAGAAAGTATACGTTATTTCTTTCAATCAATTATTCCTTTTCCTTCGTTTTACAATATCTCCATTTTTCATTGTTTTCATCTTCCTTTTATAAAATCATCGTACTTTTTTCCTTGCTCGTTTTCTTTCCTTTCTTTCAATTATTCCTTTTCGTTGTTCTACAATATTTCCATATCCTATTCTTTCTTTTATTTTTCTATTATTCAGTTCTTTCTTTTTTCTTTCTTTCTTTTTATGATATCATTCAATTCTTTCTTTTATAATACTTTTAATATTTCATATTTAAATACTTTCTTTAAAAATTCGTCTACTTCTCATTTATCTATTTTTTTTCTAATTTAACCTTATTCTTTCTTTCATTCATAAATACTTCAGTCTTTTCTTTTAAAATTCCTCTATTTAAAAAAACCCCTAATTAATTTCGTTTTTTTCTTTCTTCATTTCTATTTTTCCTATTATTCAAGTCTTTCTTCCATATTTAAATACTCCATTTCTTTCTTTAAAAAATGCCTCCATAAAAAAAAACAAAAAACATTTATCTCTTTTTTCTTTTATTACTTTTTTTTGTAACATCACTTCTTTCTTTCTTTCTTTAATATTATTCAATTCTTTCTTTTATGTTTAGATACTTCAGTCCTTTCTTCAAAAAAATTTCTCACTTTCTTTTATTTCATTTCATAACATTATTAATTTCTTTCTTTCTTTCTTATAACAGTACTGTATCGATTTTAAAGAAGAGAAACCCCGTGCCTGATGTGTACCGCCATCTGGCTACTCTGACTACCGCATCCTGTTAACTGCTGCAGAGCTGGCTCCATCAGCCAACACGACGCTTAACTCTTTCCATGGCACATCGCCCAGCGCCACCCGCATTAGAGCAGCGGCCATTTATAATTACCTCCATGGTTAAAGTAGTCAACTGGACAGTATGAAACTAACAGTTTAACTCAGTCAAAAAAGACAACTCGCCTCGGAGAAGGAAGTTATTGATTTAAACCTGCATTGGAAAAGTCTGGTAGTAAATTTTATACTGAAGAAGAGTCAAATTATAAACATATGAACGACAGTGATGTAGCTACAACCCAGGAGTCGCTAACTAGTTAGATCGTATATGTCAGTGTCATGTGATTTGTAGCTGACTTGACTGTCGACAAGTACGAGCCCTGAACTGGTTAAATATATCTCAATTCTAAGAAAAATAAAGTCCATCTAACAAGGACCGAAAAGGGATATAAAATGATTTTAAAATAAATTATAACGATTGTAAATTTTTTAAAACGACACTGCATGATCAGTTGTTTATTATCTATATAATTCAAATAATTCGAACTAATCCTTTCTAGCCTAATCGGCTGGGGTTGTAGAATACACCACCGACTGAATTTCTGTAGAGGAGTAAGACTTCCCCCCACAATGAGTCTCCTAGATATGGCATTAAGCCATTTGATGGTGAGGCTCCAACCTTGGAGCTTTGAAGAATATGAAGTATCCCTTCATTGCCATTACTCCTATGTCCACTCAGTCCTGGAGTGGTAGCATCTAAAAGGGTTCTATCTATGGGTCAATTAGAATTGTTTGACTTTAAAACTGTGCGCAAACAAATGCCTTACGTAAAATCGAGTTGTTAGAAGTAGAACTATTTGACCATTTAACTGTGTGCAAACAAATGACTGGTGTTTAATTGAATTGTTAGTGTTATATAGTGATGATTGAAACCATTTAACTGTGTGCAAATACAACTATTTATGTAAGATAGCATTATTTGAAGCCGTTTAAATGGGTGCAAATAGAACCATTCATGATAAAATATTCAAAACCATTTAACTGTGTGCAAACAATAGTTATACTTATGTGCAGTCTCATTTAAAAATAAGATTACCAACAAACTACTGACTCACAAATCATGCATATAACCATTTAACTTTATCCTAACATAAGTTCTGGCTCGTTTAAAAAAGTTATCTACAAACTGTGCGTTTACAAATCATATAGAATATATATAAAGAGGATTTAGTATTTAGTAAATGACAATGGTTGATATGGTATGAAACCCAATCAACCAACCAATTGCTCTCATCTTGTTTGTTATGCCTTTAACGTTTCGGTTGCTGTGCTCTTGATACTCTTTAGCTAGAACAGCGAAATGAAAACAATCAACTCCTGTAGAATGAATAAAGGGATCCGTTCGGAATTCCCTGCAGTCGACGATAGACATCTGAAGAAGGACGGCGAGTGCAAAGACCGCAAACTTGTGCCTATGACAACAACAAAATGTCCGATAATATCAGTAAATGATGATTAAAAACTCAATAGAAAACAGAGATGATCAAATTTTATGTATCTAAAACATAAACGGAAAAAAATCCGCCCTGTCGGTGGGGCTGAGAATAAGCTGACAGTACCCTCAAGAGATGAATAAGGCCCCTCTCCCCCCAAAAGAAGGTGTCCTGGGGATGATATTAAACTGCATGTGGTGGTGAGGCTCCCGTTCTGGCAGCACAGTCGAACGGGGCTGTAAAATACGCCGACTGCATTTCTGTAGAGGGGTTAAGACCTTCCCCAAGGAGTGTACTGGATATGATATCGCCTGGCGCCTGAGGTGCCCCTTTTAATGGGGAATGCCGACGGGGCCCGATGCATTTTTGGAGTAGCTGGGCGTGTCCGGGCTACGTCCCTGCGCATGTACTCACCGAAAAAAAGGCCTGGTGCCTTACTCGTCCGGTTGGTGGGACGTAAGACAAATACCGACTGTTCTCAAATTGAATTGTTAACGTTAATTAGCAATACTTGAAATCATTTAACTGTGTGCAAACAAATGAGCTCTGGGCTATTCAAAAATGTTATTTACTTACTATTTGTTTACATATCATAAATATTTGATATACGTATAAACAGGAATTGGCATTAAATAACCTATAAGGGTTAATATGCCATAAAACCCAACTATTTAACCGTGTGCAAACGGATAACTGGTGTTAAATTGAATTATTAGAGTTACATAACAATACTTGAAACCATCTGTGTATCAACAAATGAGTTCTGGCTTATCTTAAATCTTGCCAACAAATTATTCGTTTACAAATCATATATTTAATATATAAGTATCAAGAGGATTTGGCATTGAATACCCTACAAGAGTTGATATACCATAAAAAAAACTCAACCAATTAGTTCTGGATATCTGGAGAGTAAAACCTAAACTCTACCAAGAAAATAAAGAAGGCGGTTCCCGGTGGCTTAGTCCCTACCTGACATCGTTGTGAGCAAGTTCGAACTCTAGTCGCGCAATCACGTTCGCTTTCAGACAAATACTTTTGAGAATGATATGAACCCCCTTATTCCTCTAGCTATGGGTTAAAGAGTACCACTACTGTAGTTCTAACACATGAAAGTAGACATGCCATTAAACAAAGAAAACGATATATATATATATATATATATATATATATATATATATATATATATATATATTGATAACAAGGTAATCCAAGTAGAAGGATAGATTTATTGAGAAACAAAGTCGACACTATAGCGTTTCGGTCCTACTGAACCATCATCAGGAATATGAGGGTTTATATAAGTGATGTTAGGTTAACTATGGATGTGTAAGAAGTATTTATATATATATATATATATATATATATATATATATATATATGTTAAATCCCAGGTCACGTCATACCAAAGACTTCAAAAATGGTACTTGATACCTCCTTGCTTAACACTCAGCAATATAAGGTACGTATCGAGGGTAAAGTGGAGCAATCCAAGGAAAGGAGTAGCGCCCTCCCTCACATCTCGGGGTAGTAGCTATTGAAAAGGGAGCCTTCTGGTCGCCCTCGACTACGGTCGCCAACTTATATACGAGGGTCATTAAATAAGTTTCCAGACTTTTTTCGTATGAGCACTTTTATTCATAGTACACCCATGAAACTCTAGTCCCCTTCGAAGTAATCTTCTCCTGCTGCAATACACTTGTTGTACTGTTCCAACAACCTCTGGAAGGCCCCATGGAAGTCCTCTTGTGTGAGCGTGTCAATGACCTTCGTCACAGCCTCTTCATCTCCTCAATTGTCTCATAACAACAGCCTCTGAGCTTAGGGAATAACCAAAAGTCACAGGGAGCAAGGTCTGGACTATAGGGAGAGTGAGGAACTGTCTTGATGCCCATCTTGGTCAAATAGTCTGTGACAAGGATGGAGTTGTGGACTGGTACATTGTCCTCGCGGAAATACCACAGAGCCGATTTGAAGCGTACTGGCCTCTTCCGACGGAATCTCTTCCTGAACTCCCTTAACACCTCAACATAGTAACCCTAACCCTAACCCTTTGGCCAATCAACTCTGGTGTATTAACTTCCTTACTCCTCCCACACCTCTCATCACCGCTCACAGACTGCCTGCCTTCCTTGAATCTCTTCTGCCACTCAAAAACTGATACTCGATTCATGCAAGATGGTCGAAAAGCAGTCTGAAGCATTCCATACGTTTCTGTAGCATTTTGTCCAAGTTTAAGACAGAATTTTATTGCATATCGTTCTTCTAAAGTGTCCTCACGTCCAGATTGCATTTTTGAAATTTACCAGCTTTGACAATCAGGCTTTAGTAGGGTGTATTCTAATTCCTACTGTAGCAGTTTATTTGAGCCTGAAATCATAAAAATTGGTCAGCCATCTCATAAGACGTATAGCAATAACATAGTGAATTTTCAAGAGTCTGCGACAACTCTAAATGCCTATAGAAAAAGTCTGGAAACTTATTGAAGGCACCACCTATATATATATATATATATATATATATATATATATATATATATATATATATATATATTTGGAAAAAAATACAGAACAGTTATATTCGTTTTCTTTTAACAATAGACCAATAAGACATTAGTACCTTTGCTTTAGTTTCTATGTTATATAGCATGTCAACCTTTGTGGATAATTTAATGCCAAAGCTATTCTTGCAGAAGGGCAGTCGTGGTACTAACTAATCCATAGCAAGGAGGATAAAAGGGTTCATGCATTTAAAAGTGTATTAGTTCGAAATTGAACGTAATAGCGCGATTGGAGTTCGATCTCGCTTACTACGATGTCGAAGTCCAGTAAGTTAGCCCCTAGAAATCCCCACTTGTCGAGAATCTACTTTACTTACAAGGCCACATAATGAATTTTATTACATTTTATTTTTTTTGTTGGCTTTGTTTTCTATTCTATTTAATTCTAGTTTCTTTAATTATATATATATATATATATATATATATATATATATATATATATATATATATATATATATATATATAAGGAAAAATGGTAGATTTTGGTAAACCTGACAAGATGATAAAATAAGAGAAAAAGCCAATAAACCAAACAAGTTTTTCCTTGAATAAAGAATGAAATATCACTACTAAATCAGCACAAAATATATAATTTAAAATTGCAACACTTCTCCAATTGTACTCTCCTTCTCTGTCTCTCTCTGTCTCTCTCTGTTTATATATATATATTTAAGCATGTTTGATTAAATAATAAAGACACATTTTGTCTATATAATTTTACTTAGATCCTTTCAAGTTTCCTGATAAGTGTCTTGGCTTCAGGTTGGAATTAGTGGATTAATTTGCCAATTCAAATTCCAACCTGAAACCAAGACACTTATCAGGAAATTTGAAAGGATCTTAATAAAATCATATAGACAAAATGTGTCTTTATTATTTAATCAAACATGTTTAGATGAAAGACTGCTGCCCAACGACACACACACACACACACACACACACACACACACACACACACACACACAGAGGAAGCGTTTGAAAATGATTTCAAATTTGGTATTTAGTCTTTATCATTATTATTCCGTATAATTATATATTTATGCTACATATGTTTCGGACATTCTTTTCTTCTTCATACAAGTGCATTATTGGTTAAATTTCTCTATAGTAAAAGAGGGCTTCATAGATTGTTTTGATTCTGGTTGACTTCAGATTTAGAGTCTGCAGCTGTCCCATTAGAGCTAATTTCCACGAGGATTTTTGGTTGTTTCGTTAATGGCCTTTTCTTCTATTTACCCAATTTTAAAAATGTAAATGAATTTTTTTGTTATTAACGAGTTTATGTATATATATGTATGTATTCTCTCTGTGTGAGGGGTTCCAATGGATGTGTGTATTATTTTTATAAGTGTATATTTTGGTAACTTTTAACTGTGCATGTATATATTTATGTATGTACACTTATGCATACATACACTTGTATATCTTTTTGTGTATCGTGAAGAATTTGTAATTTTTGAATAATATTATTGTCAATGTTTCTATTTGTTAATTTATCGTAAATCTTATCCCTTTGTATATCTGGCCCTGTTATCTGGGGTTGGAGAATATACTGACAGTATCTCTGCAGAGGTGTAAGCCCCCCCCCCACGAGTGTCCTGGGTATGACATTAAAAATCTGACGGTGATGCTTCAGTAATGCTGGAGTTATGGGAAATGCGGAGTACACCTTGAATGCCATTGTTCCCAGGTCCACTCTGACCCCGCGTGGTAGCACCTGATAGGGTCCTATCAATGGTTCGAATAGAACTAAACCGTGTAAATACACTAAACTGAACTGCTTGAAATAGAACTATTTTGATATTTAACTATGTGAAAAAAACAAACTCTATTCATACTAAACTGAATTGTTTAAAACTTTTATCAAAATGGCTTGATTCAGCGTTAAATGACCCGAAGAGGGTTGATACGTTGTCAAACAAACCAACCACTTAACCGACCAACCAACCAACCTTTGTATTTCCTGAACTTTTTTCTGTAATAAATCTTTTTTATAATTACTATTGCATTTCTTTTGTCGGCTTCAGTGTTTACCTGTGTATTTTTAAGGCTTGTTTTTGTTTGGGTGAGAGTTTGTTGTGTGTATTTGCTTTTTACTTCCTAGTTAATTTTCCAGAAGTTTTCGAAGAATGTGTTTAACTCACTGTCTTTGTCCGAGAAGAATTTGGATTTATTTTTTACTTGGGAGTTGTCTTTATTTACTTTGGTTTGGAATTTTCCTATCAATTAAAATTTTCGTTCAAATTCACTGAGGTCTCTTTTTGATTCTCCTAGATTGTTTTTCGGGGTGGCCGAAAATCTTTGACAAAGCTTTAATAAATCAATCAAATTTTTGTCGAATATATATATATATATATATATATATATATATATATATATATATATAGTCATCCACAGACAGTTTTGTAGAATCACAAGTCTTCAGTGAGACTAGACCGGCGAGATGTTTCAAGCTGGGATCGAAACTCGGGTGAATATACGTCAGTCGGACATCTTACCCTAGAACCATCGTCATTCTATGAGTGAATGAAGGAATTTTTTACATATATGTTTTTACATATACGTTGTTGGCTACCCGGAGTGCTCAATTCATATATAATGTACCATTGTCATGTATTTTTATGCGTGTTATTTTTGACAGTTGGGCGGAAGATTACCTTGTTCAGGAAGTATTTATCCAACCCCTCAGTTACAGGTAGGATGTGACACAAGGTTAATTTTCACGTGAAGTAAAGCTAGTTTTAAATTGATAGTTTTTCTTCTAGACTAATTGGCTAACCGAGGCTAGAGAAGTAAATCTTCCCAACTATTTACCCATAATTTTGAGGGTTTGGGGTGAAGAGATGAATTCATGGTAAGACCACGGTCTCTTTAAATGCCAATAATTTTGGAATACATTAAGCACGCCACCTATTGGGTCTTTGAAGGTAAGACAATGGTCTCTTAAAATGCCTATATTTTTGGAATAAATTTCAATTAAAACGTTTTTCATTTCACTTCTTGGGAGTTTTTCACATCAGCGTTTGGGTAACAGTAGGTTTTCTCAGGTTTCCAGGACTCTTCTCAGTATTCTGGTCTATCTCAACAATGTTGAAGTCGAGATAGCCGCGATTTTTACTCAAATTTTCAATACTACTAGTCCTCTTTCTAAACTTTTGGGGATCGTTCCATTCGAACTAATTACAATTTATATCAGCGTCACTCGTATGTTCCATAGCTTTTTTAGTACTCTGGCAAGGTCCGTGTATATGTTTATTTTTTCACTTTCTTTTATTTCCACTCTGTGGTCCACTGGAACGGCAAAACCCACAAAACAAAAAGCTCATTATTTCTTGTTGATTAAAATTGGGTCTGGTCTTCTAGTCGGGATTATTCGATCCGTTTGTATCTCAAAACCCAAAAGAGTTATCATTATAGCTGCCGAAAGTGTGTGAATATTATAACCTCAATGAGGTCAATAGATCGAATCGTGTAAACTATAAAAATGCTAATGCTTTTATTCAATATTATTTCTGTTTCTTTTCATCGCAAATGTCTGGTCTTTATTCTACGACCATTAAGTAATCAGCGTGGGAATGAAATGAAGAATAAGCTCCAGATGTGATTTAAACTCGTATACTTTGGAAGCCTGTCTTATCATGACAACACGTCATTGATTAGGCTACGGTTACTCTTCGATAAAAGCCACAGAAAAAAGAACTATTAGTTAAAAAACAAACTAATAAATTCATATTTCATAGTACACACTTGGTTGGTACAAAACAAACTATTATCAAATTAATTACTAAACACTTTTATATCCTTCAAAATAGTTCTCTTGGTAAGCCAAACACTGAGATAAATGTCGTTCCCACTCATTGAAACAATGCTGGTAGTGTTCAACTGACACTGTCTTCAATCGGTACATGACTTATTAGATGTTTACAACAGTTTTCAAATAGCCACTCAATGCTGGTGTTTTATTTAGGGAAGAACAACAACGCTGATGTACAAATATATCATCATCATGTCATGCTGCTAGCACGGATTTCTCTGACTCTTTCTCTCTCTCTCTCTCTCTCTCTCTATCTATCTATCTTTCACACGCCATTCGTCTCTATCTTCCATCGCTTTCGGCAGATATTCAAGACTACGTCCTGTATCCGCACAGAGTTGTTGTTGATAAGTTCTTGTTGGTCGGTCAACATTTGCATGTTCTTGTGAAGAGGTCCATTGTAGAACGTCGCTAATGAGTTCGTCCTTACTTCTCCATTAGTGTCCCGCATGTCTTGTTCGTCTTATTTGAAGGGTTTTCGATTAGAGACCAAGCACGGAGATATGAAGAAGTGCCGAAAATTACGGGAAGCGGTCCCACATCCGTGGTGAAGATGTGACGACAGGGCTCCGAGCAGTCACGTATGAGAACGATAATATCAAGGCCTGTGTCTGCCTCTATCGCCATGCAACGGTTTATTTCTCTCTATCTAAAACAGTTAAATCAGTTCATACCCTGTTTTCTCTCTCTTCAGTAAATAGAGGAGTAGTAGCAGATAAACTTAGCTCAAACATTATTTGCGTGTTCATCACTTTTTCCCACTCGAGGTAACAACAGGGGTCCGACTGGAACTTAAGGATTAGTGCAACACTCATAGACCCTTTAGTGCGGTAATGTTACAAACGCTTATTTGGCATCGTTGTATTACAGCTGAATTAACTTGTTAAAAGATTCTGTCGTATTTTTACAAAATTATTTAGTAGTGTTACAATTATATATACAAACGCCTATTATACAAACGCCTATTATATACAAACGCCTATTTACAAACGCTTATTTGGCATCGTTGTATTACAGCTGAATTAACTTGTTAAAAGATTCTGTCGTATTTTACTGAAGTTTGACATAAGATTTGATTTTGTGTTTCCTTTTTGTGACGGGGGTGTCCTCGTGGTGTAATGCTTAAAGCGATGGACTGCGGAGTCATAATTAGCGAGTTCGAACTCCAGTCGCGCTATTACGTTCACTTTTGGACAAATACTTTTAGGAAAGATATGAACCCCCTTATCCTCCCAGCTATAGGTTAAATAGCACCACTAATGTTCTTCTCGAAAGATGGCTTTGGCATTAAATAACCAACAAGTGTGGATATGCCATTAAATAAAGAAACCAAACCAACCTTTTTGTCACATACTCAACGAATATTTAACAAAACTATATTGTCTTCGCAGATGATATCGTGTTGATCGCTAAAACCTTTAATCAGTCACTGGCTGCGCTGAATAATCGAAATTTGGCCATTGGTCTCAAGATAACCCGTCCGAAAATTAAATTCATACATTCTGAAAATAGACCACAAAGCTGCATAGTTCTGAGAAGCGATAAAATCGAGGAGGTAAAAGAGTACGTCTAATTAGGACTGGTGATGAATTAGTACCGAGACATGGATGCGGTAATCTCACGGAAAATAAGATCAAGATGGAAGACATTTATCATGATAAAAAATGTGTTCAGCCTACGTACCAATCATTTCAATAGAACTGTTTTACTTCCGATGTTATAGGTGACTGGTTAATATACAGAGGACTATAGGAAGATCTATGCTGGAAATATCATTGCTTGAACACCCCCGAAACGAAGTAATTCAAGAGAGGAACCGAGGGAAGGACGTGATCATGAAGTAATGCAAGCAGAAGTTTTGCTGGGCCAGATATGTCACAAGGTTCATAGATGATGGGTACATTGATGCAGCAATCGAGTGATGACGATGATGGGAAAATAAAATTGTCAAGTGATTCGGGTCAAAATAGAACAGCACTCTGGTCAAAGATGTGAAAAACCTGGCCAATATATATGCATTTACCAACTTCTCCACATGAGCAAAATGCGACATAAGGTCAATTTTAACTGGTTTAAATAGAGAGTTTTCCTTCTTCTTTGCCGGTTGCCATAACAATGTTAAAGAGCTCATTTTGCTCTACTATTTATCCAATGCTGTAAGGATAATAGTTGGATGTATATCTTTCCTATGGGTATTAACGCTATGTGAAATTCTAACAGCCTTATACAGGATTTGAACTCTTATCGCCGAGTCCATTTGCTATGACGATAACCATTACATCACAAGTGACTGATATATATATATATATATATATATATATATATATGTATATATTAATGAAACACTTGTAATGATAGAAGATCACTCAGGTGAACGGGAATTCGAGGAAAACATGAACTGGATATATTCACATGTGTTCTGATTTCAAATTAAGATAGCTAACTTGATAAATAAATAAATAAATAAATTTTTAATTAGTTTCCAAACCGACCTCGTAAAACTCGTCAGTAAAAAAAATCACCCGATACATATCTGCCAAGTTATCTCTGAGGCTAATGATTAACTAGACTCCATATACTATCAGCACTGTTAACTAACTTAATTCCATAATACTATCAAATTAGATATAAACCATGAAGGGTCTTCTATGCCATCAAATATAGTACCAGTGCTTCACTAAAGAAATCCGAAGATAATTGTGTCTATCTGCACAAGGTTGGTTGGTTATTTAGGTTTTATGGCATATCAACCTTTGTAGGTTATTTAATGCCAAATCTATTTTATACAAATAATCAGTTCTATTTCGAACAATTCAGTTAAGCATGAGTACACAGTTTAATTGTCAAAAATATTTCTGTTTCAAGTTATTCCTTTAGTCAAACAGTTCTATTTCGAACAATTCAGTTTAGCATAAGAATAGTTTTTGTTTTGTCCACACAGAGTTAAATGTCGAAACAGTTCTATTTCAAACAATTCAGTTAAGCATAAGTACGTAGTTTGAATATCAAAACAGTTCTATTTCAAGTAATTCAGTTCAGCATAAGTACGCAGTTTACTTCTACTTAACCCATAGATAGGACCCTATCAAGTGCTACCACCGGAAGCGATAGCAATGAAGGGGTGCTCTGCATTCCCCAGAGCTTCAGCATTACTGGAACCTCACCATCAGATTGTTTAGTGTCATATCCGGGACACTTGTTGGGGGAATCTTACCCCTCTGCAGAGAAGCAGTCGGTGTATTCTACAGCTCCAGCCGACTGAGCAAAACTGCACAAGAACAGTTATTTTCAATGACTGGGTGATTTTAACAGCGTGTCAACCCATATAATGTAATTTCATGCCTTGGGGTTAGGGAATCGCGTTCATTGTACGTTCATATTTACATTTTTGTGAAATCTTTTTTCAAGAGATTTCTTTTGCACACGGTCCTATCGAATATTCGTAATTTCTAAATATTTTTTATACCTATAGATGGAATCCTAACTGGTACTACCACTCCAAGTGAAAGTGATTTTGGGAGTAGTACCCATGAAATGGTTCTTCCCACTCCCCAGAACTGAAACCTCACAGTTAGATACTGTTTAGTGTCATACCCAAGGCAACCTTTAGGAGAGTGTCGTACCATTCAGGAAAGGATTCAGTCGGCGTATTTTGCGCTCCACTGATAGGACGCTTCATTTTAAAGTCTTTTTAAAGTTCGGTATATCATAACGTTAGTAACGTTAATTCTTATAGTTAAAGAAGGTCCTCAAATTTTATTCATATATACATTTTTATTCCTGCAAATGGTTGAGTAGGTAGAGGCCACAGCATCCTGTAAACGGCAATCACTCACGAAACTTTGGATTAGCCTAGCTTCTGCTTATCTGTTACCTATGTAAAAGAATGTGCTGATAACGACCAGTGTGATTTGAACACGGATCTCTATCCCACAAATACAAGTGTTGAAATGGAATGTGCAACTGGAGATCACGTGACTAGAAATAGTGTATATATAAATGGGCCAGTCAGAGGTCTGATGTGTGATGAGTTGAGAGACACGTGCGTATGCGAAATAGAGGTGAAATGTAACATTGCGAATTAGTATTGTTTAGGATTCCAGACTCAGTATTCGGCATTGTACGAGAGTGAAGAGATTTCTAAGTATCGACCAAATTTACCCATCTCACAGAACATTACAAAAGTGGCGACGAAGAATTAGTTCCGAACATTATAAAACTATTGTTGTTTCAAAAGCCGGTTATATACCATTGCAGTGTCAAAGAGACTTTTTTGACCCCGAGTGAGCCCGCTGTGGTAACAAGTTGACGAACACGAAAGTCAGTTAAACTACTCAAAGGTTTATTTACAACTAGGTAGCAAATAGTCTCCGGGATAAAGAAAGAGAGTATGGAAACATGAGACAACCGCGTCAACTAGACAATCATAAGCAACAAATCCTAGTGAGAAAGTGATGAGCAGACTCAGACCTTGAATTTTTTACTGGTTCTAACATGTTTGTCCGCTGGGTCGAGCGCAGCCTAACTCCTCTTTTGGAACGCACCCCCAGAATTTGGGGTGCGTAAACTTTCGTCTCTTCACATCTTTGTCGCTGGTGTTCAACTGACGTCTTTACCTTCACTTCTCACCGTCAACCCCCGAAAGGACACTAATCGTCTCCTCACTTCCACCTGTTGTCGGCGGGAGGGATATCCACTTCTCACTTCCGCGCATACATACAAGAATTTCGGACCTCCAGTTCTCCTAAGTCATTTTTAATTACCACTAGTGCTTCGGCCTGGCTTTTCAGAGACTGTCTGCTTCATTTATTTATTTATTCATTTATCTATTTATTCAATTTTTTTATGAGCCGTTCAATAACATTACAGCTTCCGCTATTTTGGAACAACATATTCATGCGAAACAGCATTTTTGGCTCTTATCAGAATGATGATCAAATACTGATACTGACTCAAGTGTTAGTACCTGTTACGGCCCGATCTATTGGTCAAATAGAAATAGTTGCAAATTTTTTACATTAGAATACCTGATATAATATAACCGTGTGGAAAAAAAACTCTTACACAAAAATTTAGATATAAATGTACGCAATTCCCAAACCTCTTAACGTAAAATAACCCCGGGAGGGTTGAAATGCCGTTCAAATCAATCATTTTAATCATCACGGATCAAGACTTGTGCCAAGCGAATTACGTATCTCTTTGTCGAAAATATCACCAAGAAATGACAATTTGTTTCAAGTAAGATAAGCATATTCCTTCACCAAATGTCATTACAAATTTTGTTTTTATTCGTTTTATGCAGGTCCACAAGATATACTCTGAAGGAAAAAGTAGATCCGGTACCAGAAAGTTTGAAAACCTCTGCAATAAATGTCATTACTCATCGTAAATATTTGATGTGAATTTCATTTGATATTTTTGATAAATTTCATTTATATTTATATGGGGATCAAAGAAATTTAATTTTCATTTATATGGGGAGTCAACAGGATACACCTTAAAAAAAGAAAAGGGTCCCGGCTCCAAAAAAACGGCGACGAGGCTGTTCAGTATTTAGATGGGTGATTACTTTGGAACAGCCGGTGCTATAAACAGATTAAGAAAGGCTTAGTAAATTCTAAGAAAATAAGTAAAGTTGGTGACCTTAGTCGAGGGTGACCCGAAGGCTCCCTTTTCAATAGCTACTACACCGAGATGTAGGGGAGGGCGCTACTCCATTCCCTGGATTGCTCCACTTTATCCTTGATCTGTACCTTATAATGCTGAGTGTTAAGCAAGGCGGCATCAAGTACCTTTTTTGAGTCTTTAGTATAACTCGACCTGGGATTGAACCCCAGACTATTGGTGAATCCTCTACTCATTAGGCCAATGGACCGGTTTTCCCATAATCATCCTCAAAACATGCAAACAAATTGGGTTGGTTTGGTTTCTTTGTTTAATGGCATATCAACTTTTTTTAGGTCATTTAATGCCAAAGCTACTCTCATAGAAGAACAGTAGTGGTACTATTTAACCTATAGCTTAGAGGATAAGGGGGTTCATACCTTTCCCAAGGTTATTTGCCCGAAAGTGAACTTAATCGTGTGACTGGAGTTCGAACTCGCCTACTACGATTCCGCAGTCCATCGCTTTAACCATTACACCACGAGGACACACAAATTAGGTATCCATTTAATAATGAATAATGGTATTTAATACATTGAAACTATAAAGAATCTTCAAAGATATTTACATGAATTTTTTACAAGACTTATCTGTCATTTATATGATCGATTGCCGCTTTTCGTATAATGGATAACAATCCACCAAATCTGATTGGATTGTTATTTTTAATAACAGCGCATGGGATTTATCTTTTTTACACTTCACCCTATATACGTTCAGTACTTGTTATTTTCCTTATTATAAGCATATACAGATATTGACTCAATGTGACTAACAGTATTGATGATGATAATAATTATAGCAACAGCAACAACCCCGAAACCAAGCTCTGTAGCTGGAATCTCATCAAAGGGATAAACACCTGGGCGCTCTTCCTTGTAAGATATTCGGGACCATTCTTAAAATGGACGAGAGGAGAACTTTAACAAATAGACCAGAGGTGTAATGATGCTGGCAAAAGAAAGACTCGCGGAACACAAAAAAGTTTATAGAAAAACATATTTTCAAGTAACAGAAACAAGATACAAGTGAACCTGGTTAAACAGTAGTAATTTAATCGGAAGATGAGAGTCCAGTGGGGGTGGTGACTATCCGTCCACTACGCAAGTGGCATCACACGGGATTGTGTCACGTGGGCTTGGTCAGTTTTCCTGACCCTCCGTTGACGTGTATTTATGGAAGAGGGCAAGTCTATTATGTAGGGAGTACAAGAAGATAAGAAAGCTAATGACGATGCATAAGGACTTACATCTTAAAGATGAACTAGACTGACTATATGTGTTAAGAAAAAAGAAGGAAGAGGACTCCCCAGCACTAAAGATAGCGTCGATGCATCAACACGAGGACTCGAAGACTACACAAAAAAAAAAAAAGCAAAGAAGAACTTATCTCAGCGATCAGAAACAGCACAGGTAATATAAAGACCAGCAGAACAACAATAAGTTGGAAACAGAACAACAACTGTAGGGATACTTCAAGTGACATATTTATGAAATCTCACATGAGAAGATTTGGACGCGGCTAAAAAAGGGAAACCTTAAGAAAGAAACTTAATCTCTTCTAATAGTAGCACAAAACAGCGCCTTAAGGATCAAAACGCAGTTTCTTCCAAGCAGCGGTTGTGTCGATGCTGCTGTATGGATGCACCGCTTGGACGCTAACAAAACGGCTCGAGAATAAGATAGACGGCAATTACACGGGAATGTTGCGAGCAGTGTTGAATAGTGCCCCACAAAGCACTAGCTATGCGGCCACCTGCCCCCCATCACAGAAACTATCGAAGTTGGACGAACCAGACACGCGGGACGCAGCTGGAGAGGCGGGGACGAGCTCATAGGTGATGTACTCCTGTGGACCCCCACATATGGTCGAGTGGGGGCGGGGCAACCAGCTAGAACATACATACAGCAGCTACGTGAGGATACGGGATGTAGCCCTGAAGACTTGTCAGAGGCGATGAACGATAGGGAAAAGTGGCGAGAGAGGGTCAGGGATATTCGTGTTAGCGGCACGACATGATGATGATGATGATGTAAAAGCGAAAATAGATACCCCACAATGGAAAACAATTGTAGATTATGTGATGAAAGAGACGAAACGATTTATCACATTCTAAATGAATGCAGCAAACTAGTGCAAAAAGAATACAAGACAAGATGAACGTGATCCTCTGGGAATAGTGAAAAAAATGAAATTTAACCATACAACCAAATGGCAAATTCCAAAACAAGAATCCGTCCTGGAGAATGAGACACACAAAATTCTTTGGGATTTTTAGATACAAACGGATAACTTAAACTCAGCCAGAAGACTAGACTTAGTAATTGTTCACAAAAAAAAAAAAAAAAAAAATAGAACCTGTCCACTTATGGGCTTTGCCGTTCAAGCGGACCACAAAGTGAAAAATCAAAGGAAACAAAAAGAGAGAAAAGTACTTAGACCTTACCAAAGAACTAAAAAAGCCATGGAATATGAAGGTGACGGTGATTGGAGAGCTCGAAACGATCCCTAAAAGTCTTGATAAAGGACTCGGAAGAGTTGGAAATCGGAGGATGAGCAGAGATCATCCAAAATACAGTATTGATTAGAAAGGCCAGAATACTGAGAAAAGTCCTGGAGATTAAAAAAACCTGTTGTCACTCGGATTCAGTGAAAGACCATGAGCTAAGATTAAAGTAATAACCAGAAGCATTCATGGGAAAATATTTAAAACATTAATGATAAAGAAAACAATAAATTCCTAAAGACTTTACAGATAAGGAAATAAATGCAAAAACTTAATCGAGAAATGCAGCTCAAATAATAAAATAGGATGTTAAAAACAAGGAATACACAATAAAAAAAAACACCTTGAAAGCAAAACCCCTACAAGGCCAATATGCACTCAGAAGTAACGATGCTGATGTAGATAAAGACAAAATTCATCAGTGGTCGATGAGTACAGGGTTAAAAGTAAAGATAGATGTATTTATAATGGTTGCATAAGACGAAAGCCTATTCACTAGGAATTATCAGACAAGCTTAAAAAATGGTGCAGATCCAATATGTTGTTTATATGGACAGCATGTTGAAACTATTGACCATTTAGAATCTGCTTGTCAAATCCTGACACAGTAGCAATACTAAGATCAGTATGATAAGATTGGGCAGTATATCTATCGGAAGATATGCCAATATTATTGTACGCAGCACGCTGAAAAATGGTAGGAAAGCACCCTGAACCAATCATGGAAGGCCATCAAGTCACTATTATTTGGGACTATTCATACTGATAACTAATAGATCAGACATTACATTAAAGACCACAAGCAAAAAAAAAGAAAAAAAAATTAAAATTAAAAAAAAAAGAAAGAAAAAAATACCACCAAAAAATGAAAATTTAAACAAAACGAAAACCAAACAACTTCATTTTCATAGAAATGACAGTGCTATCAGATAAAATAGATTTGTTAAAAATATTGAAAAAAAAGTTAATACAAAGATCTTGAAATGTAAAATATGTGATGATAGAAAACTGCTCTCACACCTATAATTATTGGAACCTTATTATTGGAACGATAAAAAAGGTACCGACAATCCTATTAACAAAATCCCTGGTAGTCCTGATTTACAAGACATCAAAAAACGTTGAAGTGACAGAGTGTTATCAATGTAAAGAAAATATAAACAATTTATGTGTTAAAATCTAACTTAATCTCAGAATTTGTTCAAATAGAATGTCTATATTCAATAACTTTCCTTATCCAGTAAGTTAAACAATTCAGTTTAGTGCAAATACAGTTTCAATGTCAAAAACAGTTCTATTTCAAATAATTCAGTTTAGCATAAGTACGCAGTTTAAATATAAGTACGGTTTAATTGTCAAAAATATTTCTATTGCAAGCTAATCAGGTTAATCAAACAATTCAGTTTTGCATAAGTATGCTGTTAGTTCTATTTAACCCATAGATAGGGCCTTATAAGGTGTAACCATGCAGAGTGGACCTGGGAGCAATGACAATGAAGTGGTGCTCCATATTCCCCAAGGCCTCAGCATTACTAGGACCTCACCATTAGATTGTTTCGGGTCATATCCAGGACAATCATTAGGGAGGGGTCTTACCCCTCTGCAGAGGTGCAGTCAGTGTATTCTACAGTCCCAGCCGACTGGACAATACACAGAGTTAAATGTCGAACAGTTTTATTTCAGATAATTCAGTTCAGCATAAGTACACAGTATAAACTCTAAAACAGTTCTATTTCGAGCAATTCAGTTTAGCCTTAGTAAGTAGTTTAAATGTCAAAATAGTTCTATTCTAAACAATTCAGTTTAGCATAAATACGCAGTTTAAATGTATAAAAACAGTAAACTCTAACCACCGTTTAGTTCTATTTAACCCATAGATAGGACCCTTATCAGGTTCTACCATGCAGGGCCAGAGTGGACCTGGGAGTGATGGCAATGAAGGGGTACTCCGCATTCCCCAAAGCTCCAGCATTGTTGGAACCTCACCATCAGATTGTTTAGTGTCATATGTAGGACACTGTTTGGGGAATTGACCTTACCTCTCTGCAGAGGTGCAGTCAGTGTATTCTACAGCCCCAGCCGACTGGGCACACAGGAGAAAGTCACTTAAGTGTTTGTTCTTAAAACTCCAGCATTACACAGCATATAGAGATCGTCTTACTCGAATGGCTTGGGAGATGGGATGTAAGTGGCCGCATAGCTGCTATTTTGTATGTTGCTGCTTCCTGAAAATTTTCCAAGAAAACAGTCTCCGGGCGATTCTTTTGAGTCCAAGTGGTGCAGCTATACATTAGTACTGACACAGATACAGTTTGGAAGAATTGTCGTTTTATTCTATCATAAGGTCTGTCTTTCCCAGGCATATGTTGATGTCGCTTTCAGTAGATGAGATATTGCTACCGAGGTATATGAACTTGTCTACTAATTTCAGAGAACTAGACCTAATTATAGATAAGTATAAAAGCCACATCTTTGGGAATTGTAAAAAAACTCCAAGAAATTCCTCAGGGAAGACTGAAAAAAGCGTAAAATAAGGAACAAATGGATGCGATAAACCAAGAAAATATAAAACATGACAAAAATTCCTGTTACATTAACTGAAAAAAAATCTAAGAAAATCTTTTAGTTAAGGCAGATACTACAAAATTAGAAATATGGGGTACCCAGTGAGAATCAAACTTACAAACATTAATCTGCTAGCCTTGCTTGCTAACCATTAAAACTAGCTGACTTTACTAAACAGTACAGCACATGAGATGCCCTCTCAGTTAAAGAATAAATAATTGAACGGCATACCAAACCGTTTTGGATTATGTTATACTCAGAGGCTGTGAAAATGGGTTTATTGGTTTGTTCCTTTGTTTAATGGCATTTAAACCTTCGTAGGTTATTTAATGCCAAAGCTATACTAGCAATAATACAGTTAAACTGGTAGTTGGAGCAATAATACAGTTAAACTGGTAGTTGGAGCATGAGAGGGTTCATACTTTTCTCAATGGTATTAGGTGAACGTTAGAGCGTGACTAGAGTTCGAACTCGCTTACTTCGAGGTTGAATTCAAACACTTTAGCCTCTATGCACTTGTGTTCATTCTACATTTATATTTGTTTATGTATTTGGGTTTTATAGCATATCAACCTTTGTAAGTTATTTAACGCCAAAACCATTTTTATACAAATAACAGTTCTACAACAGTTTAGCATAATTACGCAGTTTAATTGTCAAAACATTTCTATTTCAAGCTATTCAGTTTAATCAAACAGTACAATTTTAAGCAATTCAGTTTAGCATAAGTACACAGCTTAGTTCTATTTGACCCATAGATAAGGCCCTATCAGGTGTTATCATTCCGGGCCAGAGTGGACCCGGGAGCGATGGCAATAAAGGGGCACTTCACATTCCCGAAAGCTCCAGAATTACTGGAGGCTTACTATCAGATTGTTTAGTGTCATATCCAGGACACTTGTTTGGCGGCGGCGGCGGCGGCGGGGAGAAGGTTCTTAGAGAAGCAGTCGGTGTATTCTACAGCCCCAGCCGACTGAGCAATGTACATTTATAGTTACATTTTTTTGTGTTGATGTTTCTAAAGAGATTTTTACGCACAGTTATATGATATTAAGAATTCCTACCAAATATAACTAATTTACACATAGCCTTATGGTTTTAAGTGTTCCAATCTAATAGTAATATTTATATGGTTTCAAGTAATTATTTTTATTCAATAATACTCATTTATTGGCACACAGTTTTAAAGTTTGAAGTACGAGGTGCATACGATAGGTTTCCAAACTTTTTCGTATGGCCACTTTTATTGATAGTACACCCATGAAACAAGTCCCCTTCGAAGTAATCTCCTCCGGCTGCAATGCACTTGTTGTACCGTTCCAAAAACTTCTAGAAGGCCCCATGGAAGTCCTCTTGTTTGAGCGTGTCAATGACCTTCGTCACAGCCTCTTTCATCTCCTCTTTTGTCTCATAACGACAGTCTCTGAGCTTAGGGAATAACCAAAAGTCACAGGGAGCAAGGTCTCGACTCTAGGGACGGTGATGAACTGTTTTGATGCCCATCTTGGTCAAATAGTCTGTGACAAGGATGGAGTTGTGGACTGGTGCATTGTCTTCATTGAAATGCCACTGACCCGATTTGAAGAGTGCTGGCCTCTTCCCTAGGAACCTCTTCCTGAACACCCTTAAAACCTCAACATAGTAACCCTAACCCTAACCGTTTGGCCAATCAACTCTGGTGTATTGACTTCCTTACTCCTCCCACACCTTTCATCATCCCTCACAGACTCCCTGCCTTCCTTGAATCTCTTATGCCACTCAGAAACTGATGCTCAATTCATGCAAGATGGTCCAAAAGCAGTCTGAAGCATTCTATACGTTTCTGTAGCATTTTTTCCAAGTTTAAAACAGAATTTTATAGCATATCGTTCTTCTAAAGTGTCAGATTGCGTTTTCGAAATTCACCAGCTGTGACAATCAGGCTTTAGTAGGGTGTATTCCATTAGTTGCTGTAGCAGTTCATTTGAACCTGAAATCATAAAGATTGGTCAGTCATCTCATAAGATATATAGCAATAACATAGTGAATTTTCAAGAGTCTATGACAATTTTAAATGACCATACAAAAAAAGTCTGAAAACTTATCGTAATTGATAATTCTGAGTAAACAATTATAACTTCAAGCAACTTTTCTACAGAGAAATAATTTAAGGTTATCAAGTATTCCTATTCAATACGAATGATTTTTAAACAGATGTTTAGTTTGGCTTGTTTCTTTAAGTTTTATGGCATAACAAACTTGATGGGTTATTTTTTATACAAATAATCAGTTCTATTTCAAACAATTCAGCTTCGCATGAGAACACAGTTTAATTGTCAAAAATATTTCTATTTCAAGCTCTTCTGTTTAGTCAAACAGTTCTAATTAAAACAATTCAGTTTAGTATAAGTAAACTCATCCAGTTTATCGTAAGTACAGTTTCAATGTTTAAAACAGTCCAATTTCAAACAATTCAGTTCAGTATATAGAAACAGTTCTATATAAACAAACCAGTTTAGCATAAGTACGCAGTTTAAATGTAAGCACAGTTTAATTCTCAAAAACATTTCCATTTCAAGCTATTCAGTTTAATCAAACAGTTCTATTTCAAACAATTTAGTTTAGTATAAGTATAGTTTTTGCCTACACACAGTTAAATGTCAAAACAGTTCTATTTTAAACAATTCCGTTTAGCATAAGTAAGCAGTTTAGTTCTATTTGACCCATAGATAGGGCCCAATCAGGTGCTACCACTCTGGGCCAGAGTGGATCTGGGAGCAATGACAACCAAGATGTACGCCGCATTTCTCAAAGCTCCAGCATTACTGGAACCTCACTATCAGATTGTTTATTGTCTTATCTAGGTCACTGTTCGAGGGTGGATTCTACAGCTCTAGTCGACAATTGGGCAATTAAATAAATGTATTTAACCTATAGATATGACCTTAAAACATAACACCTTTAGAGTCATTGTAGCCTTGGAAGTAATATCCAGAAGTGGAACCTCATCATCAGATGTAGTTATTGTCATCCTACCGAAGGTGGGGTAGTAACCCTATGCAGGGGATTTACTCGGCATATTCTAAGCCTCGACGACTGGGCGATTTTAGGTAAGGGAGTGATGTCGAAATATAAGGAAGTATAAGATGGCGACAGTAGTCGAAGGCAATCCGAAGGTTCCCTTTTCATTAGCTACTACACTGAGGTGTAGGGAAGGGCACTGCTCCTATCCCTACATTGCTCCACTTTATCCTTGATATTTACCTTATAATCATGAGAGTTAAGCAAGGAGGCATCAATTACCATTTTTTGACTCTTTAGTATGACTCAATCCGGGATTGAACCCCTGTCTCCTGGGCTATAGGTGAACCCTATACCCACAAGGCCAATGGGCCGAATTCAACCGTTAATTAAAATAGAATATCGTGAAAAATGAAATGAAATAGAGAAACAAAAGGAAAAAAATCAGAATTGATTAGAATAAAAATAAAGAAAGACTCCCCTCTAAAAACAATATAAAAGACAAAAAACTAGAGGCATTTTTGGGATGTACAAGAGTGGGTCAAAAAATTTGTTATATTTTGGCACGTGTTAGTTTCTACTGTGTATATCACCTGACCGAAACAGTTTAAGTCATGGAAGGTACTTGAAGTGGTTGGTAGTATTGTGCTAGTTGGTGTGCTAACACGTTGTGCATTGCTTCACGTCGTGTGTAATTTGAAAGCTGCTCAGATGAACGTAGTCTAATTTGGGAACTTATGCTTTAAAAGTTAGAACTGAGCCACAATACCACAGAAGCAACCAAAAACATATGTTGTGCGAAAGGTGAAGGCTCAGTTGATTACAGAGAAATTTTGCTCGATGATCAGGCAAGCTCAGGTTGTCTTAAAACTGTGAATTCCGGGGCCATGCTCCAAGCCAGGAGATAAATTCAGAGGGTATCAGGCAAGCTTGGCAACTCATTGTCCAGAGAGATTCGTCACTTTTATGATCTCGGCAAAGGTCAAATTTTGACTCTCCCTTGTAAAAAGGAATATAAAAAACCCAAACCAAAACACAAAAAGCAGAAAACAAAAACGAAAACGGAGTGGTTGACCAAATTGAAAAACGATTTACGTGGAGCAAAGACTGACGGGTGATTAAAATAGACACAAAAGTTTTAAGAACTAAGAAAATCTCGAATTGATGCCAAAACAAAACGGAAATCCTGAGTTCCAGTTCGAGAAATTGCGAGCTATATATAAAAGACTAATCCAACAGAAACACAAATGCCTGATGAAAGTAAGAATTTCTCAGAAGATGAGATCCTAATCCCCCCCCCCCAAAAAAAAAGAAAAAAGAAAATGGAATCCTTAAAAAACGCGAATCTATTTTTATTTCATCACTTAGCGTCAGATTAAGTCAAAGCAACAAATCTTTTTTCGGAACTTAAAATTAATGACAAACGAAAGTGAATTTCTTTTGGTTGAATCAAAAATATGATTGTCCTAAAAATTTTGAGCTTGATCAAGAGATGAAAACCGACAAATTTTCGTTTACCTAGTAATCTTAAACTTAATTAATTTATATTTACTAACATATTCTCTCTCTATGGGTTTCTTTGGTATGACAACCGGTATTCAGTTGGTGAAGTTGTAATTTACTAATATTTTATGAGTTGTAATTTACTAATCTTTTTGCTTAGATGTGGCACGAGGCCGCATGAATGGTGCACCCAATGAGACTCAAACTCAATCGTGAAGGTTTTCTTGTCTAACTTGCTAACCATACCACCATCTGAGGCGTCCTAGTTCAGGGGAGAATTGAATTACCACTTCGCTGCTGTTAAGCCTGAGTCCACTCTAACCTGGAGTGTAGGAACTGTTAAGGTTCCATATATATATATATATATATATATATAGATCTGATGAATATTTTTGAAAATTAGTATTAGATAGGAATACTTGAAACTAAGTGCACCTCCAAATATTTCACTTTATATATAACGGTTATTTTGGTAGGAAATGGAATTAGCGACTTGATTTCAAATCCCGCATTTCACTTCACGCTAATACCCTTGAAAAAATCATAAATCCATCTGTTCCTCTACAGTTTTGTGTAAATAGTAGGACAGACTGAGCTCTTTAGCTTTGGTTAGACAACCAGAAGGAAAACTCGGAATTTAAAACCACTTAAAAATTGACAATGTATCACATCTTGTTTCTGGTAGAGGGGTTGGATAAATACATACTTGAAAAATATAATTGTGCAAACAAACGATTATTATTATTAAGCAGGAACAGTTTCTTGAAACCATACACTTTCTTGCAAATATCCGAATTTGATAGGAATACATCAAACCATATAAATTACTGGTATTAGATAAGAATACGTGAAATCATATTACCGTGTGTAAATTATTCATATTAAGAATAGTTATTTGAAACTATCATTGTTTATAGATTATTATTATTTGTGACTTGAAATAATGTAATTGCTTGTAGCCCAGTTGGCTGGGGCTGTAGAATACACCGACTTCAAATCTATAGAAGAATAAGACTTCTCCAAACGAGTGTCATAAGATATGACACTAAACAATCTGATGGTGAAGCTCTGGCTCTGGTCCTTTATGGAATATGTAATACTCCTTCACTGCTATTGTTTCAATGTCCGCTCTCGCCCCGAGTGGTAGTACCTGATAGGGTCCGTTCTATGGGACAAATAGAACTGTTTGACATTCAAACTGTGTCCAAACAAATGACTTACATTCAATCGAATTATTAGAAATAGAACTGTTTGACCATTTAACTGTGTGTAAACAAATGACTGATATTTAATTGAATTGTGTGTGATATATAGAAATACTTGGAACTAGTTAACTGCGTGTTAACGAATAAGTAATATTGAATAGAATTATTGGTGTTGATTAGCAATACTTGAAACTCTCTGTGTGCCGAAATTGACTTGCTTGTGTTACATAGCAATGTTTGAAACCATTTAATTGTGTGCAAACAAATCATTAATTCTAAATACAACCATTTGTGTTAGAATATTTGGAACTACTTAACAGTGTGCAAACAAATTAGCTCTTACTCATTAAAAAAAACAAAAAACTTAAAATTTGTTGTATAGTGGCTCGTACCACGTGACTTCCGGTATCTCAGAGGAATAAAGACGTCGTGTTTCATGAGCACGGTCAGTACTTAAAGATCTCTGCTTCGTGCAGAGGTTTTTCAGCAGACTGCCTGGCATCCGTGAAGGACAGTCAATTCCTAGAGCCACAGGGACCGTCCCTCCAGGCTTTAACCCTCTTTGGAGAAGGATTAGGTTTATCGCCTGGCGCCTGAGGAGTCCTTCTTTAGGGAAATTCCGACGGGGCCCGAGGCATTTTTTAAGCCACCGGGCCTATCTGGGCCACGGCCCTGCGCTCGGACCCACCTAAAAAAGGCCTTGTGTTCTACTCGTCCGTTTGGTGGAATGTTCGTCAAATATCAGTTCTGAAAGATCTCTGTGAGTAGTATGACGAACTTCGGACGTAACACCAACAGTGCGAGACTTATAATATTTGTTGGACAGTACGACTTTAGTTAATAAATAGTTAACTCTATTTCACTGTGCATCCCTTCGTTACGACGATACAACAAAATTACCGACTTAAAAATAATATGTATAACCATTTAACTGTATGCAAACAGATGAGTTCTGGCTAGTTTAAAATGTTATCTACAAACTATGTATTTACAAATGGTTGATATGCCATAAAACCCAACCAAGCGAAACCTATAAGTGATTGAAATCAAAAGACTGACTTCGGCATAGAATAACTCAGCAAAGATTGAGATTTGTACAACCAACCAACCAACCTCTGAATCGCTCTTGGCTACTCACATTCCGATATGTCAGCAAGTGAAACTCTCGTTTGTTCCCACCACAGTGACTGCATGTGTAAAAAAGTGTAGAGATTTTTTTCAGAAAAAATTTGCATATGGAGATGACGCTCTCTTGGCAAGAAAAAACAGAATGAACAATGCAGAAGAGGTGAGGAAAATCTAAAGTGACAAGTATTGCATTTTGAGTCTATTACCAGAACGGCAGTATTCAAAAGTTGTCCAAATGATCATATGGCTTTGTTGTCGCTAAAAAGCGTCTGTGGCGTTTTAAAGATTCAAGGCACAAATAACTACAGGCCAATAACGTGTCTGCATACGATGTTGAAAATTTACTATTTATTAAAAAAAATACACTCCTATCTGAAGCACAAATAGGGCACCAAAAAGGAACCAGAACAGGTTACTTTTTATTCATAGATCGGAAAATACAAAAAGAAGTTAATGAACCTTTCATTTGATGATTGATAGACTGATTTTAACGGCATGTCAATCCATCTAAGGTTATTTTATGCCTAGAGGTTAAAGAATTGCTTTCAAAGTACACGCATATTTACATTTTTGTACTGTTATTTCAGGTCCTATCGAATATGAATAATTTTAAGCGTGGGCATTTTTCTCATAGACTGGACCCTAACAGGTCCAACTATTTCAGATTAGAGTGGACCTGTTAGTAAGAACAATGAAGGGGTACTCTACTCTTTTCAGATTTCCAGAACTGGAGCCTCATCATCAGATATAAATTAGTGCCATACCCATGACACTCCATTATTTTTTGTGTATGGGGTCTAACGCTTCTAAAGGGGATACAAACAGTGTATTATAAGCTCCGTCGTTTGGGCAACCTTCGTTTGAGTGTTTGGTTCTAATGTATTTACTGAGATGACACCTGCCACAATCCCCTAAACAGATCAGTCATTAAAAAAGGAGTCAAAATGGCCCAAAAGCACCGAGTACCACCATTCACTGTTTTACACTCAATAACATAAACATGACTGAATAAATGTCTGGATGATGTTCATTTTGAGGTATTTTTGTTCCTTCGTATATTGAACAAGAAAAAGTTGTGAAAAGGAAAATGACTCTGCCTTAAGAATTGCGTCAACTGTCCCATCAAGATATTTGAAGACCACACAAAGCAGTGTAAAGAATAGATTAATTATAATAACCAATATATACCGTAGAACTTATAGAGGGCATATTTGGAATCAGAACATTTCAAAAGTAGTGTAGAAGTCACTGCTCTAACGGGCAGAATAAACAAGAATGACAACACTTACCGACTCGGTGGCCCCAGCTAGCATCCGGCTGGCAGACAAAAAATAGAACGGGCGGTAACTCAATACTAAACCCGTAACACCTGAAACATGACTGAAGCAAGCCGGTATATATATATACACTAATATGCCCACTCACTGGGCCAGCAACTGATCACTGTGCAGGGAATGGACTTAGCCACTTTCGATTAGTGGAACGTCCCAATGTCCATATAATCTCACTTCAACTCATAATTCATTACACATGTGAGCACTGACTCGTTGCTGCTGAGCCTTTCGATAGAATTCCAACAAGTAGAGGCTAAAATAGAAAGAATAACAATTACATAGAAATTGCAGCTTTCAATGTCCAGCGATTTGGGTGTCCATAGGCTTCACACTGTTAAAATTATACACTTTATTGCCGTGAATAGCAGCATACAAGTCGACCTGGCAAAAAGTCGATTCAAAGATTTTTAGCTCAAAATGTTGCGTGGTTTAAACTCCAAACACGTAGTGGGCTACTAGTAGAATAAATGAAACATAAAAATCTTACATATTAGAGCTTAGATTCATATGAATTCACAATCTATTGCGCTATCCTGAAATTTTGCAGATAAATTGTATTGTTAAATATTGATCATTGACCGAGCTGTCAATCAGAGATTTTTCTGAACGGGACGCACCAGTGTAAATAAGCGGAAGCAGTTACGTAGTTGATCAGAAATGATGGGCGTTATGAAATGATATATATATTGATGCTTGCGTGAATCAGTTGGAGTCAGTGTGAATTTTAGAGTCTCAGCTGGCAGTCACAGAGAGCACCTCGCTGGGGCAGTGACCACAGAGGGCCTCCAATTGAGTACCCTACGGCCGAGAAGCAGAAGTGCTAAGCACTTAAAATATAATACAGCGTGGCATGGTCCATATGGGTCAATATAGCACTCTGTCTTTGTCTTTGTCTGTCTCTCTCTTATATGACAGAAGTTGGACGCCAAGAAGAATAAAGAGAGTTATATTTTTATAACCTAGGGTTGTGGTTCTTTCATTCATCATGGCTATACAACTGTACACCGTAGTTGTCTGATTAGCCGCACGGTTATTGAGACGTTCTGGTTTGTGTTTACAGACAGTGCATCAACTGTTTGAAACGGCGTGTGATATAGCTTTAATATAATACTTAATTTGTATTACATTATTATTATTTTATATCAATCTCTGTGTTTACTTGTTAAATATATTCACCGAATACAAGTTTAAGTTGAAAATGTTTGTGGCAGTCTGCTTGAATTACAGATTGTTAGACCTGTTTCACTCGTTGACTAATCTATGGTAAACGTTTGGATTTTTAACTCAGCCGTATAAGTCAACTTATAGATTTGTAGAAGTTTTTCAGACTTAAAAAGCCGCATTTTACGCTCAGTAGAAATTTCTTAGTTGCTCACATTTCTTCATTTAAATTCAAAACTTTAGAAAATTTCAAATTTCATTCTTGATACTTTTTGTTTACACTTCGTATCATAAACAGCAAGTCGCCAGAGGATGATTAATATATATATATATATACTGAGAATTACGCAAAATATAGACATGTAAACTAATATCATATCCACAAACCATAATATGCCAAAGAAGAACTTCTAAAATTGTATCAGACCTTGAAATGCATAGGAAAAAATAATCTTGGCCAGAAACTAAGTTTTTATCATCATGAACAAAGTTTGGTCTTTCTTTGTTTAATGGCATATCAACCTTCGTGAATTATTCCATGCCAAAGATAGAAGGTCTGAAAGTGAACGTAATAGCGCGACTGGAGTTCGAGCTCGCTTACTACGATGTCACAATTCAGCACGTTAGCCACAACGCCACGGAGACCCCTTCCCACCATAATTATAAATAAGAAAAAGATCATCTGTTAGTGGATGTCACAGTTCTAGCAGACTTGATAGCAAAATTGAAAGAAAGTGAAAAGTTAAGGAGATAACAGAGACTAGTGGGTGAACTGCAAAAAATCTGTTGAACATGAAACATACGCGCACTTGAAACAGTTCCCAGAAGACTTGCCTAGCCGAAGAATTGAAACCATCCAGCTGGAATCATTACTAAAAGCAGAGGGAATCATGAAAAGAGTGCTGAATAACTGAGAAGGCATGCAGTCACTTGATTTCCAGTGAAGGGAAATGAATATACTGGTGTAAAAAGAAACTCAATACGCATTCTGTGGGATTTTGAGATACCAGCACATTAGCTAATCTCGACAAGAAGACAAAATTTAATTTTAGTCTGTAAAAAGAAAATAATTTGACAATTAGTTGACTTCTCCGTTCCAGTATATTACGAAGTAAAAGTCAAAAAAGAGAAAAAAATATCTGGACCGTATCAGAGATCTGGAAAAAATTTGGAACAAGATGACAGTCTTTACAATCATAGTTGGAGCCCTCGAAACAATCTTCAAGAGCCTAGAAAAGAGACCTTGGGAATTAGAAATCGAAAGAAAAATTATCACCTTCCTGTCCACAGCGCTTTTGAGATAAGCTAGAATTCTGAGCAGGACCCTGGAAAGATTGGACTCCGGCGAAAACCACTAGTTACAACTGGTGAAAAACTTACATAATGATCAAAGAGATTAACATCTGGACTGTCCCCCTAGTAAGATACTCGGGACCATTCTTGAAATGGAAGAAGGAAGAACTCAGGTAAATAGACTAGAGGAGAAGAAAGCAAATGACGAGGCATAAGGCATTATATACAAGAGATGACATTGACTTACTATATATACTATGAAAATAAGGAAGAAGATGACCTGCCAGCATTGAAGATTGTGTGGATGTATCAATACGAGGACTTGAAGACTAGATAAAAAAGAGGAAAGAAAGACTAATCACAGCAACTAGAAACAGCACAAGAAATATAATGATCAATAGAATAACAAATAGGGAACAGAAATGGAATGAAAAAAAAACTGTATTGATATTTCAAGCAACAAACTGACAAAATCTGACATGAAAAAACTTGGGCATGGCTAAGAAAAGGAATCTTTAAATTGTGATCTTTTCTAATAGCAGTACAAAGCAACGTCATAAGGACCAACTATTTTAGAGCAAAAATCAATAAGACACGATATAATAGCAAGTGTAGGCTATGCGGTGAAAGAGACGAAATGTTTATGATTAACTCCATAATAAGCGAATGTAACAAACTAGCGTAAAAAGAGTTCAAGACTAGACACAGTTGAATGGGGAAGGTGATCCACTGGGAAGTGTGCAAAAACTGAAATTCGACCATACTCTCAAATGGTATATGCACAAATTAGAATCCGTCCTGAAGAATGAGAGACACAAAATTCTTTGGGATTTTGTGACGCAACCAAATCATCTAATTCCGGCCAAAAGATCAGACATAGTGATAATCAACAAAAAAAAAAAAAAAAAAAAGGAAAAAAAAGACAACTTGCAGAATAGTGGGCTTTGGCGTCCCGGCGAACAACAGAATGAAAATAAAAGAAAACGAAAAGAGAGACAAGTATTAGACCTTGCTAAAAAACTCAAAAGGTTATGGAACATGAAAGTGATGGCGATACCAATTATAATAGGTGCGTTCGGAACGGTTACCAAAGGCTTGACAACTGGATTAGAAGTGATGGAAATCGGAAAGCGAACTGACACCCATCCAAAGTTTGCAACTAACGCTGGTGTGAAAAACTCTAATGAGTGGAGACTATCCAAATTACAGCTTTATTGAGATCGGCCAAAATACCGAGAAGAGTCCTTGAGTCTTGAAGAGACTTGCTGTCACTCAAACTTCAGAGAGAATCCATCGGCTAACGCTGGAGTGAAAAACTCGAAGAGGAGTAAAATAATAATCGTTATTTATATTTTTAAGATAAGGAATGTTATTATTCTCTATACATTCTGGACTGGTAGACATATCTTGGTCGATGTATTCACAACTTTTCGGCCACAGTACCCTCCTGTTTTTTTCAGGTGCCTTTTATCATACTCGATGGGAAGACAACGTGAAGAGAGAAACTGAACCTCTATTAATAAGACAACAAAATAATGTCATAAGAAGTAGTTATGTCCAAGCAAAAATTAATACTACGCAACAGAATAGCAAGTGTAGACTATGAGGTGATAGTGACGAAACAGTTAATCATAAAAAATGAATATAATAAAGTAGCACAAAAGAAAAATATGGATGGGAAAGTTGATCCACCGGGAATTGTGCAAGTGACTAAAGTTTGTCCATAAATGTCTGATAAATGGTAAGTGCTTAAACCAGAATCTGTCCTCGACAAAGAGGACCAATAAATTCTCCAGGACTCTGAAATACAGACATATCACCCAATCCTGATCAGATGGCCAAAACCAGTTTTAATCAATAAGAAGAAAAGAACTTGTCATATAGTAGACTATGACATTCCAGCAGACCACAGAGTGAAAATAAAAAAAAGCGAAAGAATGGACTAATACCATGGTCTTGAAAGAGATCTTAAAAAGTATTGTAACATAGAGACAGTGATACCAATTGCAGATGGAGCACTTGGAACAATTCCTAAGATCCTAAAAAGGGACTTGGGGAACAGGAGATCAGAGAACGAATCGAGACCATCAAGGCCACAGCTTTGGTAAAATCTGCTGGGATAGTTGCTGTCGCTCAGATTCTAGTGAAAAACCATCAGTTAGAGCTCGTGTGAATAATGGTGATAATAACCAGAATAAGAATCAGCATCATCAAAACCACAACACTATTTAGACCTGCAGGAATACTAAGAAAAGTCCTGGACATCTAATGCGACTTTATATAGAATACAGAATGCATCTCTGCAGAGGGGTAAGACCCCCCTCCAACTAGTGTCTTGGATATAACACTAAACAATCTGATGGTAAAGTTCCAGTAATACAGTGGCTTTGGGGAATACGGAGTACTCTTTTATTGCCATCGCTCCCAGGTCCACTCAATCCTGTTTTTTGTATGTTAAACTGAATTGCTTCAAATTGAACTGTTTTAAAATTTAACTGTGAGTAAACAAAAACTATACTAATATTAAACTGAATTGATTGACTGAAAAACTATTTAACTAAACTGAATAGCTTGAAATAGATATGTTTTAACAATCAAACTGTGTACTTTTGCTAAACTGTATTGTTTGAAATAGAACTGTTTAATTGCATTAAAATGGATTTGTCATTAAGTAGCCTACACAGGTTGATATGTCATAAATCCAATCAATCAAGCAAGCAAACAAACAAACAAACAAAGAGACATCCAGCTTGCCTGATACTCTCCGAGTAGAACTACTATTTCAAACTAGTATGAAAAAACTCTCAAGGAGTACAATAATGATAATAATAATAATTATAATTTTGGGAAGACAAGATTTATAGTCTCTTGATAATTAGAAAACCTCGTTGGCTTCAGGTGTAAACAATTGTAACAGGAGACGCAAAAGTAGTTTGATAGTAGCAAAAGATTTTAAGTAACCCCCGAAAATAAACACCTAACCCCTGAAAAATACAGAAAAAGTTCTAAGGCATTCATTATTTGTGGAGATTATCATTAAACTTTCCACTATTTGAACAACTAGAATTAAACAACACACACACACACACACACACACACACACACACACACACACACACACACACACACACACACACACACACATATATATATATATATATATATATATATATTTATATATATATATATATATATTCACATAGTTACAACCATTGATTATGCAATTTCGCCAGCCTTTAACAAGAGCCAGCATGTCACGAGCTTAAAAAATCTTAATCAGCGGAGGTGATCCACTTTTTCACAGTAGCGACGAGAGCATCGTTGTCAGAAAAATCTAGTCTATCTTTCATTTGCACGATGAACATATCGAGGCTCCCTTCCGTTCGTGGGTTGACAGTTTCATTGAAAGTAGCCTGTTACATTACTTTCGCCACCGATGATAGGGGCATTCAATAACTGACCTCTGCTTTTATATCAGATGCTGTTTCTACAGCATAGTTGTGATCGGCCAGAATACTGAGAAAAGTCCCTGAGATCTTTGGAGACTCGCTGTTACTCTGACTCCAATGAAAGACTATCCAGCTAACGCTGGTGTGAAAAAGTCACAAAGTGTATAATAATAATAATAATAATAATAGTAAGATACGATTGAGTTGGGAAAGTGGTCCACTGGGAATTGTGCAAGAAATTTAAATTTGACCATATGAACAAATGGTATATGCACAACCCAGAATCCATCCGAGAAAATGAGACGCACAAAATTCTCTGGAATTTTGAGATACAAACGGATTACATAATCTAGGCCAGATGACAAGACCTAGTGAGAGTTAAAAAAGAAAAAAAAAAGATTAAAGAAAAAAGGAAGCTGTCGGATTGTAGACTTTGCGGTTTCGACTGACCACAGGGTAAAAAGATAGCGAAAAGAGAGATAAATACCTAGACTTTGCCGGAGAACTGAAAAAACTCTGAATCATGAAAGTGACGGTGATACCAATAGTAATTGGTGCGCTTTGTGCAGTCACCAGAGTATTGGTACAGGGGCTGGAGGACTTGAAAACAAGAAGACGAGTGGAGACCATTCAAACTACAGCATTATTAAGATCGGCCAGAATGCCGAGAAGAATCCTGGAGACTTGAAGAGACTTGGTGTCACTCAAACTCAAGTGAAAAACCATCAGCTAACACAAGTGTCAAAAACTCTCAAAAGAGTAAAATAATAATTTGAAATAATTATTGTGTTTTCTTGAGTTCTTCCGTCATTTCCTTTGGAACCCAACGAGAGATCATTATCCGATATCCCAAATTCTCGTGGATGATTTTTTAATCGACCAATTTCGGAAAATTAAGGTTTTATCGTGCTAGTGGTCTTTTTTAAATGTGAAGTGACATAGTCAGGAGCTCAATATTACGGCTGTTCTCGCTTCTACCAAAAATATTGCATATCTTTTGTGGTCACAGCTTTTACAATATTTCAATATTGGACAATTTATATATCAGTACTTTACTTTTTAAACCTTTATTTTTAATACACACGCATGCACACATATATATGCATATATGAAAAAACTGGTAGTAAATCCGATTGTATGAAAACGTACTAATATGAAACAACACAATGTCGTCAGAGAATGATTTTATGTATAGTTTGAATTAATTGCCAACGTTAAACATTTCAGCTTTTAAATATGAAGATATGAAATAACCCACACACCGGGCTGGTTGGCTGTTGATCTGTCGTCCGTCTAGTGAGGACCCCGTTATTTCTTCTTACACCTGGCCTGGTGGGCATTTTACAAGTCGAGCAAAAATAAATAAATGAATAAAATTACATAAAAACGAACAAAAAACAGAGGAAGCAAAGACAAAACACGGATTTGAGGACGGCAAAGCAAAAGAAGGGGAGGCATGACACTTTTTTGGCACTGTGTGTGTGTGTGCATGTGAGTGTGTATGTGTGTGTTATGTCTGGCTATCGGGGGAACTCAGCGAAAATCCTCCTCAGCTACCAAAGATGCTGACTCGTCTTTCCGCTCGGATCCTGATCTCTGCTTGGCTATTGCCTTCACTGACCCCACGCTGCCTTCTGACTGCTCGACACCTTTCTCGCCTCTTAGACTTAACTGCCCCGTGTCTTTTTCTTGAATGAACGCTCCCGGGTCCTAGACTTAACCGCAACGTCTTTTTCTTGACTGATCGGCCTCGGGTCCTGGGTTTGACTGTCCCGCGTCTTTTTCTTGACTCACCATCGTCCTTGGACCTGGCCGCTCCTTACTTCCGGTCTCGCAGGTTCATGCGGGTATAGCTGTTTTTGTGGTCTTCGCGCCAAAAAAGACAGACAAAAAAAGAGCTCCCAGACAGTCTGACGCCGTCCAACGTTGCCGAAGATATTGATCTCTCTGATTCCGACGGCCTCCCACAACACACAGAGACCCGCACACATACATCTATATATATATATATATATAAATGAATGCCCATCATCGTGCCACAAAAACCTTAAGCTTTCAAAACAAATTCATGAACATAAAAGGGATTAGCAAAAAGGAAATACAAATAATAGTTTGACTAGATAAAATTTAGAAACTAATCACAACTTTTATTTTAAAGATTCTAAAATGTTAGTTATATAGACAATAAAAAATTTCGATAAATTGTTGAATATAGTGTCATTTTAAACCCATTACTATCAGATAACACCGGACATTGGCCTAGCGGTTAGAGTGTTCGCCAATGGCCCTGGAGACCTGCGTTCAATCCCAGGCTATATAAATGGTACTTGATGTCTCCTTGCTTAACACTCAGCATTATAAGGTACGGATCAAGGGTAAAGTGGAGCAATCCAGGGAAAGGAGTAGCGCCCTCCCCTACACCTTGGTGTAGTAGCTATCGAAAAGGGAGCTTTCGGGTCACCCTCGACTATGGTCGCCAACTTTACTTACTATCAGAGATCCATTTTTTTTAAAAAATTTTTCTCCTATGTTTAATCTAATTAGTGCTAAAAAGTAACAAAATCCCTTAATCAAAATAATAAGGCATCATCGTTTATATCAATTTAGATTGATAAACAGATAAAAGATTTAGCAGACAGTGAGAGAAATGAGCAGAAATGCCATTGATAGAGAGATGTGCTATGAAATGAATGAAATAGATAGATATGAACAAAATAAAATAAATATGAATAAAGATAGATATACCGACAGATATGATATGAAAATTAAAAAAAAAATACGTTAGGTTTTTTAAAATAAATTTTCGAGCACTAATTACGTCTCATAGACTGGAAACAGAACACCACCAACGGAATGAGAATGTTTAAAACTTTGTCATTTTTTCGATTCATTGAACAATTCACACACCCCTATGAAGGTTTAATGTTTTCAAATTCAAATTACCGAAAAGTGGGCAAATAATTATAAATAAAATAATCCTCAAAGACTTTGCGTATATATATATATATATATATATATATATATATATATATATATATATATATATATATCCTATTCTGGTAGCATGTAACATAAGGTCACTTTAATATGGAAATTCTCAATATGGGATCCTTCCTAGCAACAAGTACTAAAATTGTCATAGCCTTGCTAGCATTTCTCCTTTGGAGATGGCTTGGCCGTCGGGCAATATCATGTCCCTACTTTCTTTAGACATTTAGGACAAGGGCTGCCAAGTAGAAGGTCTTCCGACACTGAACTTTTATCATAAATCTGCGCATTACAGTCGAAAGGCCAAGAATATATATATATATATATATATATATATATATATATATATATATATATATATATATTGGTAAGTGGACAAATCGTTATAAATACGTTTTTTCTTTAATCAAAACAGTACTCAAATACTGACATGTAGAGCAGGATGAAACCTAAAATATATTGTTTTCTTTCATTCTCCTATGACTATTTGTCATGAATAAATATACTTAAAAGTTTGAGTAAACCTGTACCAATACTTTTAATATATAAACTTCTCTTTCTCTATAGCGATAGTCAATGAAGTTTTGTTTACAAAGTTAAATAGAATAGACGAAGGAATATTGTGAACCGTTAAACATACAGGAAGGATCTAATGACTTTAAAATTTCTGGCCATGATTAGGTCTCGAACACCAATCAACAGCTTTTCAAACCTCGATTTTTTTCTATTTCAATCTGGTATTCCCCTATTTTTCTCTTTCGGTTTTACTGCCTCTTTTTCCAATTGTATCATCTCCCTTTCTCCCTCACTCTCCCCGCCGATGTCTCAGTTTTAACCCTTTAATTTTCATCTTTTATTTTGATTAAATTCTTTCCCGTAGTTTAAATATTCCTTCCTTTCTTTTATTAAAACATGTCCATTTTATTACTTTCACAAGTTATCTGTCCTCTTATCATTCTCAAAACGTTTGTGGATTTTGTGTGCGTGTGTGTGTGTGTGTGTGCATGTTTTCATATATAAGTCTATTCTTATCTAAGCTTACTCCCTGTCTATTTATCTCCGTCTTTTCCATCTATCACAGATTATTCCAATCTATCTATCTATCTATGCACTTAAGTGAGAAGTCCCTGTGGATGTTGGTTAAAGTAGTGTACTGCGACCTCTAAGTAGGCGAGTTCGAAATTCAGTCGTACTATAATGTTCATTTTGGACGAATACTCTTGGGAAAGGCACGGAACCCCTTTATCCCTCAGTAATGTGTTAGATAGAATCACTGCTGTTATTCTACAAGGGTAACCTTGGCAGTAAATAACCCACGAAGGTCGATATGCCATTAAACAAAGGAACCGAACCTACTTCTATCTATCTATCTATCTCAGTAATTTTATTCTTATTTATCTGTATATCGATCAATCTAATATCTAAATACTGGCTACCCGTCTTATTCCATGTAAAAGCTATATAAACTCAAATTTATTCCATTCTCGTTATCCCACCCCCACCATTACCTTCGCCTCTGATTTTTACACCTTCTGTTTTTCTTTCCCAACAGTTTGACTGTTGCATGAATCATTCTCTTCATTTTTCGACCATCCGAATGTCTGTTTTATTTTGCAAACCTATCCGTTTGCTACTGCTTAGATTTCTTCCGTCTTCTTTTTTTTTCCCCATCTCGTATCTTCTCCACGCTACTCCAAGCACACATGGCGACATCTCCCACAATTCATCAATTCACATCCATTATGACCACACTCCCTCAATCGTTTTTTTTTTTAAATCTCTTTCTCTCTTTTCTCACTATCTCCATGCAGCCATTCACTAAAGTTGTTCGGTTTCAACTGTGCGTGCGCGCGCGCACACACACACACACTAGGACGGACTCGCGTATTTGTGCTTGTCTTTAAGATTTTTAACTTTTACTTTCATATTCGTTCGTCAGTTCATTTCTTTCTTTCTTTTTTCTTTCTTTCTTTCCCGTCCCAAGGATAGTCCTTTTATATTTTCTTCTCTTTTGCAACGGATAGACTTTTTCTCAATCTTTTTCTTTTTATAGCAACTTATAGTCTTTTTATATTTTTTTCTTTCACTCATTATAGACCTTGTATCTTTACTTTTCATTCTTTTTCTGTCCTTCATTCTTTCTTTCACATATTATCGACTTTTTCTTTTTTTCACACATTATAGATCTTTCTTTCTTTCTTCCTTTCTTTCTTTCTTTCACACATGATCGATCTTTTCTTTCTTTTTTCCACACATTTAGAGCTTTTCTTTCTTTCTTTCTTTCTTTCTTTCTTTCTTTCTTTCTTTCTTAATAGTCCTTTATGCACTCTCTTTGTTTATCTTCTTTTTCAGATTTCTCCTTTTTCTTAATATTTGCATTTTTCAGGTTTTGATGCTTTTTCTTTTTTAACTTGTTCCAGTGGCTGAGACAGTTGGTTATTTCCCATAATTAACAAGAGCCAATATTTGAGTCCATGTACATAGCAGATATTCCCAATGCTGATTTTCAAGTAGACCCTCCCCATTACGAAGGCCGGCACAATACAGTCTTTCCGTCCATTCATTTGATCACGTATTTATCTCAGTAAATATCTTCCTTTTTCATCAGTCTATTTTCTCTTTATATCGTTTTTATTTTAATGTATTATTGCTGCTTTTGAGTTTTTGGAATGACAAAGTTGACAAGCTTAGTCGAGGGTGATCCGAAAGCTCCCACCTATTGGGTAGAGTGTTCGCCAGTGGTTCGGAAGACCTGGGTTCAATTCCAGGTCACGTCATACCAAAGACTTTAAAAATGGTACTTGATACCTCATTGCTTAACACTCATCAATATAAGGTACGTATCAAGGATTAAGTGGAGCAATCCATGGAAAGGAGTAGTGCCCTCCCCTACACCTTGGTGTAGTAGCTATTGAAAAGGGAGCCTTCTGGTCGCCCTCGACTACTGTCGCCAACTTTACTTACTTATTGCTGCTTAATATTTTTTGGATTAATTTTTTAAAAGAAATCCTTTTTTGAAAACGTGTTTTTAGTACGTTTTTTCTTGTTTCGTTTTATTATCGCTCATCTCGTATTCCAGGTTTTTGACCTAACAAATATCGAGTACAGCCCAGTCGGCCTGAGCTATAGCATACACTGACTGCATCTCTGCAGAGGGGTATGGCCCCGCCGATGAATATCCAGGATATGACATTAAACAATCTGATGGTGAGGCAGCAGCCTTGGAGATTTGTTGAATGTCACTGTCATCGCTCCCAGGTCCACTCTGACCCGAAGTGGTAGAACCTGATAAGGTCCTATCTATGGGTCAAATAGAACTGTTTGACATTTAAACTGTGAGTAAACAAATGGCTTGTATCAAATTGACTTGTTAGAAATAGAACTGTTGGATTAGTTAACTGTGTGTAAACAAATTACTGACGTTTAATTGAATTGAGAGTTAAATAGTAATCATCATCATCATTATGACGTACAGCTAGCACGGATATCCCTGACCCTCTCTCCCCACGTCTCCCTATCATTCATCGCCTTCGGCAGGTCTTCAGGGTTACATCCTGTATCCTCACATAGCTGCTGAATGTACGTTCGAGCTGGTCGCCCTGCTTTTGCGCGGCCATGTGTGGGGATCCATAAGAGAACATTTCTTATGAGTTCATCTCTGCTTCTCCAGCAGTGTCCTGCATGTCTGGTTCGTCTAACTTGAATAGTTTTCGTGATAGGGGGCAGGTGGCCGTACAGTTGGTGTCTTGTGGGGTGTTGCTGCCAGGACTTGTTCAGGATTGCACGCAGCATTCTTGTGTAATTTCCATCTAGTTTCTTCTCCAGCCGTTTTGTTAGCGTCCATGTAGTGCATCCACATAGCAGTATCGATGTGACTGCTGCCTGGAAGAAACTGCGTTTCATTTTATCGGTCGTTATTTAGTAGTAATTGTATTCATATCAGATTTGAGTCATTAATTGTACGCTACAACCTTTTTTTTGTGAGAGTCTAACCACCTTTCACTTTTCCCTACCTGTTGAAAATCCCTCATACACGTGTATGCACCTGGCTCTGTAAATCGCTCGCGTATTCACCCAAAAAACCCACCCCTTAGCTTCTGACCCTAAAACCTTATCTCTCGTTTTTCTTTTACCCCTTTTTCTTATAAATAGATTTTTTTAGCTCTTCAATAAACGCGTGTTTAGATCCACTTCTTTTCTTTTCTATACTAAGCCGCTTCTAATCTGATCAATCCACAGGCGCACACGTAAACAAAATTACATTGCCTCATGAAAATTATATGTATTAAATGCTTAGTACTTCTAAACAGTGATATCTGCTTTCTTTGTTTTCCGTTAACTTTTTATTCTATTTGATATTTGTTAGTTTCTTACAAGCCTGTAATGGCCCAGTCGGCTGGGGCTGTAGAATACACCGACTGCACCTCAGTAGAGGGGTAAGACCCCTCCCCCAATGAGAGTGCTGGATATGACACTTAATAATCTGATGGTGAAGTTCCAGTGATGCTGGAGCTTTGGGGAATGCGGAGCGCCCCTTCATTGCCATTGCTTCCAGGTCCTAAAACCCTTTATTGCAATCGCTCCCACGTCCACTCTGGCCCGGAATGGTAGCACCTGATAGAGCCCTATCTATAGGTTAAATAGAACTAGCTGCATACTTATGCTAAACTGAATTGCTTGAATTAGAACTGTTTGACTAAACTGAATAGCTTGAAATAGAAATGTTTTTGACAATTAAACTGTACTTACATTTAAACTGCGTGCTCATGCTAAACTGAATTGTTTGAAATGGAACTGTTTTTGTCATTGAAACTCTACTTTCACTCAACTGAATTGTTTAATATAGAACTGTTTTGACATTTAACTGTATATAAACAAAATCTATACTTATACTAAACTGAATTAGCTGAATTAAAATTCTTTAACAAAACTGAATAGCTTGAAATAGAAATGTTTTGACAACTAAATTGTGTACTCATGCTAAATTGAATTGTTTGAAAAAGAACTATTTGCATAAAAATGGACTTGGCGTTAAATAACCTACAAAGGTTGATATGTCATAAAACTCAACCAACCAACCAACCAACCAAAAAGTCCGTAAATTGCTTTTACTGGTATAATAGTAAGCGGGCTATGCTAGTAATCGTAACTAGAGAGATCGATTTTCACTGCGCCCTATATATTTGACATGTCTTACAAATAAACAAAGTAAATAAACTTCAGGACACATCGACGTGGTGTAATGGCAAGCAATTTTCGCAATGTCATTTACTACTAAATAGTAAGTTCAATCCTCGGCGGTTTTGTGCCTAATCTAAGCTATGGTTGGTTCTGATTTGTTTGTTTGTTTGGGTTTTATGGCATATCAACCTTTGTAGTTTATTTAAAGTCAAATCAATTTTTATACAATTAAACAGTTCTATTTCAAATAATTCAGTTTAGTATAAATATACAGTTTAATTGTCAAAAATATTTCTATTTCAAGCTATTCATTTTAGCCAAATAGTTCTAATTCAAACATTTCAGTTTAGTATGAATATAGATTTTGTTTACGCACAGTTAAATGTCAAAGCAGTTTCATTTCAAGCAATCCAGTTTAGCATGCAAAAACAGTTCCATTTCAAACAATTCAGTTTAGCTTAAGAACGCAGTTTAAATGTCAAAACAGTTCTATTTCAAGTAATTCAGTTTAGCATAAGTATGCAGTTTAGTACAATTTGACCTATTGATAAGACCCTATCAGGTGTTACCACTCGGGGCCAGAGTGGACCGGGGAGCGATTGCAATAAAGGGTACTCCGTATTCTCCAAAGCTCCAGCATTACTAGAACCTCACCATCAGGTTGTTTAGTGTTATATCTAGGGCACTCGTTAGGGAGGATCTTACCCTTCTACAGAGAAGCAGTCAGTGTATTCTACAGCCCCAGCCGACTGAGCAAGGTTTCTTCTGTGGCGTATTTCATGTGACCCAAAGGTTAGCGAGTTAGACGAGCAGATCACTATCGGTGATTTAATTTCTTACTAGAAGCTCTATATTTCTCGCCTTGTGCCAAACTAATCTAAGCTTCGTACATGACTACTACTGAGTAGTGAGTTTGATCCTCGTTCGGCGTTTCATGTTTCTGAACTTGTGTCAAACTATGCCAGATTCAATAATTACAAGAGAATTCTATTTTCATTGGATTCCTCAAATTTTTAACCTCGAGCCAATCAAAGCTAAACTTAGCAAATGACTACTAGTGAGTTGGATTCTTACTAAGTGTTCATCGTTGTTGACTTGTACCAAACTAAGCTAAGTAAATTATTCCTAGTGTGTTCAATTCTCATAGGATTCCCCATACTTTTAACCTTGTGCCAAACTAAACAAAGCTTTGTAAATGGCCACTTGTGAGTAATCTTGTGTAAATTTCGGAGGTGCCCGTGGTGTAATGGTTATCGTCGTAGGAAATGGACACGACGACACGAGTTCAAATCCTGGACGAGACTGAATGCATTTCACATAGCACTAATACCCTTAGGAAAGGTATGAAACCAATTATTCTCCCTCCAGCTATGGGTAAATAGTAGGACAGACTGGGTTCTTCAGCCTTGGTGAGGCAACTAGTCTAGGAGAAGGAAAACTCTGAATTCAAACCTGTTAAACTCCGCTTAAAAATTGACCTTGTGTCATATCCTGCCCGAGCGGGGGGGGGGGTTGATAAATATGGTAAGTAACCTTGTGCTTCACATGGTGTTATGGAAACGAACTAAGCTTGCAGATCCTGACTTCTGAGTTCGATTTTCGCTTGGTGCAACATATTTTTCTAATGCAAAAGTAAAGTCTAAATGATAATTGATAGCAACTTTCAGTACCTGTGCTTCCTAAGAGTCACTTATTTCAACCAGTAGCCATGTTCGATCCTGTATACCAACGGTGAACCTTACATGAAGCCCTGTTTCCGCGTTATTTGATCGCCAGTTTAATAACTGTTGCTCAAATCCTTTTTAATATATCTTGTTGACAGGGCTTAGAATAGGCTGATTGTACCCACTTCAGAAAGCTAAGACCACTACTCACTGAAGAGTATGACTACATCTGGTGGTGAGGCTCCAGTTATGAGGATCTGGCGAGCATTGAGTTACTCTTCGTTATCATTACTCCCAATGGTGAAATGGTTATCGTCGTAGGGAATGGATACGGCGACATGAGTTCAAATCCTGGACGAGGCTGATTGCATTTCACAGAGCACTAATACCCTTGGGAAAGGTATGAATCCAATTATTCTCCCTCCAGCAATGGGTAATTAGTAGGACAGACTAGGTTCTTCAGCCTTGGTGAGGCAACTAGTCTAGGAGAAGGAAAACTCTGAATTCAAACCTGTTAAACTCCGCTTAAAAATTGACCATGTGTCATATCCTGCCTGAGCGGAGGGGTTGGTAAATAGGATCATTACTCTGATCTGGAGTTGTAATATCTGTTAGGCTCCCATCCATACGTCAAATAGAGATTTCTTTGTAAATTATTTGTCTTACGTAGGAATACAGGATATCATAACTGTATGCAACATTTTTTTAAAAGACTACACAAAAAATGCAAATATATATGTACAATATATGCAAACCTCTTAGCGTAGAATAACCGAATAAGGGTGATTGACCTATTGTAAAAAAAAAGAAAACCTTTTTCAACTTTAACCACATCCCCCAAAAAAGCTCGATCCTAGTTTTCGTTTTGTGAAGCATTTAAAATATCCTTTCTTTTCCTTTCTTTATTATTGTTCTGTCTGTCTGTCTGCCTCTCTCTCTCTTTCCTTGCCTATCCCACCTTGCTCTTATGAACGATCAATTGTCTCAATAAAAATCTTCCTATCCTATTGATATGTAATAATCTTAGCATAGCATTGCAAAAGGTTTGATGAGGAGGGAGACGGGAGACAAAGATTATGAAGATAGTGTTATATCAGTCTTACGAACAGGGCGGCCTGTCTCTAAAAATAAGGCCTGGCTTTAATATTGCGTTCTTACAAACAAACGAGAATGAATACAATATTTTATGGCATAAAAGATTCCCTATTTCCATTTTCTATATGGAGTTAGGCTTGGTACGAGCACCAACAAACGACGGTTTCTTGGCAAATATTAGGCTCCTAGTTAAGTTAACTATGATTAAACCTTGGTCTCGGGTGGTGTAATAGCCAGTGAGCTAAGCCTTGTAAATATTAATATAATTTTGGATCACTTTTTGGGAAAAAAGGGACGGGTATTTTAAGGTATCAGATATGGTAAAAACGATAATTTCTTTTAAGTTCTATGAGTATTTATTTTTCAATTATAATTTAGCACAATATTTTTAGCGTGGATCTCAGGTATGGGTTGAAGAGTATCACTGTTGTTCTTCTACAAGGATAGCTTTGGTATTAAATAACTCACGAAAGTTAGTATGCCACCAAAAACAAAGAAACCAAACAATTTAAGCGTAGAATATCCAGTCAGGATCAAACCCCTCAGCATAGCATTAGCCTGAAAATAAACTATTTAAATATTACATCACGGCGAGGTGTTCTAGCTTATCTTAGCACAGCAGAAGGCTAAAAAGTGGTAAATGAGACAAAGAAGGTCGTGTTGTGGCAATTTTCTAAGTCCGCCTTAAAAATCAGCATTCATAATTCTTTTTTGTACTTAGTTCCTAATGTAAAAATTGAAAATGAGAAGTATTTGCGTCCATTTAGTTGTCAGTGTTTTCTTTTAACGTTTCAAAGGATATTCAAAAGTTTACGAAAGTTTGTTTCAAAGTTTTGAGTGAGGGAAACTAGAATCGAACTCCTGACAGAGGTAATTTAAATGTAAATTCAAAGCGATTTCAATTTCATTATTTACTGTGAAAGAGAAAGGAGAAAAATAGAACCATGAAAAGTCATCTAAAAAATAGGACACGGGAGAAATTATGAATCGCGATTTCTAGCTAGGGTCGAACCTAGTTTCGAACACTGACTGCAGTTGCCTGTCAGGGAAACACGTACTTGTTTTAACCTCAAAAAAGGGCTGAAATTGATTCATATTTTAGTATTAAAAAAAACAATATCAACTTGTTGCTTTTGTTCTTTGCTGAAAACGTTTAAAACAAAAGTTTTGCGTAATTATCAAGGTTTTATTTTTGAAAGGTTCTAAAAATGAATGAATAAATAAATAAAAACTATACTCTAAATAGTTTGTTTTGATATTTGTAATTTATTTATCTATTTATTTACCATCACTGTTTTATCTCCACCTTTTGTATTTTTGTGTGAGGTAACCGTTCCTCCTACTTTGTCTTAAGATTTTAAAACTTTTTCAAGTTTTTGTTATATATATATATATATATATATATATATATATATATATATATATATATGCGCGCGCGCGTGTGTGTATGTGCGCGCGAGTGTGTGTATGTGTGTGTGTGAGAGAGTGTGTGTGTGTGTGATTTTTCTCACGTGTCAATCTCTAAGCATAGCTTGCCTATTGCTGCTTTTTCATGTTTTTCTCACTCGCTCTTTCCTCAATTATCTCTACCTGCTCAACTACTGCCGCTGTGGGCTAACGAACGAGAGAGAGAGAGAGAGAGAGAGAGAGAGAGAGAGAGAGAGAGAAGAGAGAGAGAGAGAGAGAGAGCACCATCCACCATCCTTGGCTTTACGTCTAGATCGATAAGCTCGCCAGGCTCTGTGTGGCACATACAGAGAACAGGGCATTTTAAATGACGCTGGTCAGTGATTGGCTGAGAGCTTCCCTCGCTTACGCAATACGTTCCTAACACGCTTTTGAATTTCATGTAAACATACTATGCCAAACTGCAGCCAAGACATTGCACAAATCGGCCGGTATTTCTCCACCGTTTTTTTTTAACATCATCATCCCGACCAGGAATACAATTTCGGGCAGAAAGAAGAAAAAGAAAGAAAGATAAAGAAACAAACAACACAAAAACAAACAGAAAGAAAGAAAGAAAGAAAGAAAGGCGGAAGGAACGAAGATTTAAAGTGGAAAAAAAAAACTAAACAAAAAACAAACAAAAAACAAATAACAAAAACTGAAAGAGTAAAAGCGAACTGCAGCAGTTATATTAGTAGAAATAGTAGTTGCATGATAATAATAAGCAATATTACTTTTATAAATATGAATTTAAAGCACATTTATTGTGGTTATTCTATATACAACGTAACAGTCTGTTAAATAACGAAAGAAAAAAGCAAGTTGTTTGAATTGAATTATCTAATTAAAAAAAAAGATTGATATCTCTTTTTTCTTTTATTTGAGTTGAATCGAACATATTAAACAAAAATAAGTAAAATAAAATACAGGATGAAATAGCCAGAAATATTTAAATAACAGAAGAAAGGTCTTTACCGATAAATAACAACAAAAAACCCCAAACAAACAAAAATAAAACGAAGGAATTTAAAGAAAGAAAGAAAAAGAAAAAAAGAGAAAAGACGAAAAAGAGTTCCACAAAAAGAAAAAAGTTATACCTGTATTTTTTTTATCCTTTCTTAAAAAATCATTTCAACCGACGATGAACGAAAGAGGAGAAAAATAATAATAATAATAATAATAATAATAATAATAATAATAATCATAATAATAAAAATAATAATAAAAGAAAAAAACAATCAGAAATCTTTCTATTCTTAAAATTTGAGTCGGTCGTCTGCTGAATGGTTTTTGCTTTACTGTCGAACACATGTGCAAACAACGGTAAGTAATCTTATTACCTCACCTTCATCTTATATCTTAGCTACAGTCTTGGACCCACCCACTGCGTTTTCAAGGGTCCCTTTTGCTTGAACTTTAAAAACTTTGCCGACACTTGACTTATGTTCAAAAAAGGGACAACCACCCGACACTGGATCTAAAAGCTGTGACACATCCCAACTCTAAAATCTCAACTTCTACCAACAAAATTTATACATCTATGTCCGATATCTTCTTCCAATAGGAATTTTTTCCCCCCGTCATCTCAGTTTTGGCTTCAATTTTCTGTCTAATGTATCAAGGAAGATTTTCTTGTTTGTATATATTGTCTAGGATTTATTACTAGGGCATTCGCCAGTTGGGAAAATGTCACAAATCGAATATTATGAAAGTCTGTGTGTGAAATAGATTTTTTTCTTAGGATGTTGATGCTACATATCTCTCTCTAAAAAAAAGCCCCAAAACAAAAACAAACCCTACCCCCTACCAAAAAAACAAAAAAGAAAAGAAAGAAAAAACCAAAGCAAAAACAAACAAAAAACAAACAAACAAATAAACAAACAAACGAACAAACAACAAAACAAAACAAAACAAATAAACGAAACAAAAACTTTTATTCGTCCATTCTGGAAACAAGACGGAAGTTAAAAATATTTATTGTTGTTGGTAGTTGTTGTAGTAGTAGTAGTAGTAGTAGTAATATAATGATGATAATGATGATGATGATGACGATATAATAATAAGAATTGTAAATCGCAGTTCAGAAAATAAAATGTAAAAACAAAAACAACAACTTTAGCAACTCTCTCTCTCTCTAATACACACACACACACACACACACACACACACACACACACACACACACACACACACACACACACACACACACACACACGAAAAGACTACTGAAGATTTAACAAATTAAAAAAATATTTTCTTTCGAAATTCTTTTTTTTAAAAACTTTTTTTATTTACTTTTACACGTGTAAGTATAATTTATTTGCTTGTGCACATAAGCTCTAAAAAGGAAGAGATATCGAGCTTTCATAAAATCAATCTATGAACTTATAAACATGGATAATAACTATCTCAGTCTTTCTAGCACGCGCTTGCGCTTGCGCGCGCGCGCACACACACACACACAATATATATATATATATATATATATATATATATATATATATATATATTCTATTTCTAAATACCTTTCTATAATTTTTCAGAGCTATTTGTCTTTCCAGCACACAAACACATACACACAAAGCTACTATTTATCTATACTTATATATATACCGGCTCATTGGACTAGTGGTTAGAGTAGACCGGGGTTCAATCCCAGGTCGAGTCATACCAAAGACTCAAAAAATGGTACTTCATGCCGCCTTGCTCAACATTCAGCATTACAAGGTAAGAATCAAGGGTAAAGTAGAGCAATCCAGGGAAAGGAGTAGCGCCCTCCCCTACAATTTGATGTAGTAGCTATTGAAAAGGGAACCTTCGAGTCGTTGTCGATTATGGTCGCCAACTTATCTATCTATCTATCTATCTATCTATCTATTAATTTCAGTCTATCTATGCTTTTTCACATATATATCTGTCTGTTAACATCTACCCATTCAAATATGTATATATTAGCTGTTCCTGTTTATCTCGGTCTCTTCACTCTAAGCTTACTGATATCTTTCTAACTTTATCTCAGTTTGTTCATCTCCTTCTCTCTCTATATTTCCCTATCAATGAGCTCTCTTTTGTGTTTGTTGTTCTATTTTCACTTTCAGTTCTACTTACAGTATCTAATCTGCGGATCAAAGCTAACCAAGTGATCTCTCTTTCTTTCTCTCTCTCTCTCTCTCTCTCTCTTACTCGGTGTTAGTGCCAGCGTCCGGAATCGGGACGATGAAACTGTTTCGACTTAAAGTTTTTCATTCTTCTTGTTGGGCCCCTCTCCCTTTTCTAATTTCCGACAAGCAAACAAGTGAAACCGGCGACCCTGTTGCGTCATTTATGACAGCTGAAAATCTCTCGGCTTTTGTCAGTACACAAAGACAGTGTGAATTTACATTTTGCTTTGTTTGCCACGCACGTGTAAGCCTGTCTGTGTGTGTTTCTCTCTCTCTCTCTCTCTCTCTCTCTCTCTCTATCTCTGTCTGTCACTCTCTCTCTCTCTCTCTCTCTCTCTCTCTCTCTCTCTCCTTCGTGAGTCTCTGTGTGTACGCACGCAAGTGCAAGATAGATTTATGGGACACATTTATCAGAAGAGAGAGAGAGAGAGAGAGAGAGAGAGAGTGTGTGTGTGTGTGTGTGTGTGTGTGTATGCATGTCAGTGAGAAAGTGATAGAATCAATACGTGCGTGCGTGCGTGTGTGTGAGAGAGAGATAGAAAGAAACAGTGAGAATCATGATGTGCGTGTATTATGATGAAGAGAGAGAGAGAGAGAGAGAGAGAGAGAGAGAGAGAGAGAGAGAGTTTCATTGAGTAAGTTGATAGATAAAAACATGAATATATATATATATATATATATATATATATATATATATATATATATATATAAACAAGCTGAAATAAATCGATTGATTGATATGATCAGGTTGAAATAGAGATATTGTGATAGAGTGATAGATATGAACGGACTGAGATTAGTAGATAGATCGATTGTTTGATAGATAAATATGAACAGGCTAAGATTGCCAGATAGTAAGATAGGTATGTATATATGTTGAAATAGATAGATATTAACAAGCTGATTGATTAATTTATCGATTTAACATTATGTCAACTATGTAGAGGTTAGGGAATTGTAATCATTACACAGTCATATTTAGAATTTTTTTTCCAGTGGTCTTTCAAGAGTTTTTTTTTACACACGGTCCTATCGAATACAACTCATTTAAAAAAATCTTATTGATCTATAGATAGGACTCTATTAAGAACAACCACGTCAGGTAAGAGTGGAGCTGGGAGTAATACCAATGGGGGTGTTTCACACTTCCTAGGTTTCCAGAACTCGAGCCTTAGATGCAGTTTAGTGTCATACCAAGGACATCACTTGGAGGGGTGTGGGTCACAATCAGTCCATTTTAAACCCTTTTGACGGAGCAATGAAATCGTTGAGATAGTGAGATATGAACAGACTGAGATAGATAGGTAGGTTGATAGATATGAACAAGATGAGATCGTATTTGATTCTAGTCCAGAAGGACCTTATATTAGACAGATCCTACACTCTGAACAGATACTTAACAAATTCCCCGTGGGTTAAAATGTGACTTATGATTAGTTTAACTTACGGGGCTGCCACACGAACATGTGAGCAAGAACACTCACGAGAGTATCGGAGAATTCTGACCATGCAGTTAGAATATAGTGGGGTGTTGCTATTGTGGGTTAGAAATCGTCTGGGCCAGGCGCAACTTTTTTTTCCTTTAGCTGCATTAATCATAAAAATGAGAGAGAGAGAGAGAGAGAGAGAGAGAGAGAGAGAGAGAGAGAGAGAGAGAGAGAGGAGGAGAAACATATACAACACTGTGATCCCAGCCTGCTGATTGGAGAGCAGTACTTTGATCTTGGGTACAATAAGGGAATAACCGTCGTAAATATAAACAAGTAAAATAAAAGCACTGGTGTTTACATAATTACGGGCACACACACACACACACACACACACACACACATATATATATATATATATATTGGTATTATTTAACATAGAACCAAGATGACCAAATCGGCACAGGAAAATATCTATCCATTGATGACTATATTAAATAGTATCTTTTTTTGTTATGTATTTATTACAAGCCAACCCTTGAACCCATTGTAGTAGCATGGTGATATTGATGCTTCTATCTAGGAAAAAGTGAAGGATTAATATTGCATAGTTATTTTCATTAAATATACAATTTTTATGATAAAAAAATGACGTGTAAATACAGACCTCTCAAAATTATCGTTCGTTGCCAACTGTAAATTGGTGTAAAAATTCTTACCATGATATGCAGTTTTCCAAGGTTTTGGTTGCATATATACAAAATCTAATGAGCCTTTAAGTAATATATATATATATATATATATATATATATATATATATATATATATATATATACTTTACTACAGAATTATCTGCATTCGTTTTATTATGTATATACATTTAAAATATTTTGAAGTGTGAAGCGAGGTATATATAAACTTCTGACGAAATGGACTTCTTCGAAGGTCACAGGGAAAACTGAATATTGGGTAAGTCATTTTTGCTACTCATATCTCTCGAACTGATGGTAGTACATCGTATATATATATAATTAGAATTTACGGTTGAAAGTGTTTTAAGTCAATAAAATACAGTGCTTTACGTACAGAAATGCCATGCAATATCACAATATTTCATCATTAGAGTGTGCTGATCGTACAGAGTCAATCCTCTCTCTCTCTCACCATTCTTCTGTGTCGTTTATCGCTTCTAGTCAGTCCTCTTGTGTGTATCCAGTGTCCACACAGAGCTGTTGTATGATCAGTCTTTGTTTGTCGGTCGACACTGGTGTGTTCATATGTAGGTGTCCATTAGCGAACGTTACTTATGAGTTTGTCCTTCGTGCCCCGTACATTTTGTTTGTCATACTAGCCTGGTTTATGAGATTATTGGTAAGTGGTCGTACGGCAGCTGTTTTGTGGGATGCTACTTCCAGGATTTGCTCAAAACAGGGTAAATACTCACAACTCTGTGTTTTGTGAGGTAGATCCTCAGATGAACCTGTACCGAAACGTCTCCCCCACCTCTCTCTCTCTCACACACACTCATTATATATATATATATATATATATATATATATATATACCTGTAATATCTAGTTGGCGTCCGAAGACAATGGGTGAGGATTATTCGTGCATAGAATATATGTGGCATTTCATATAAATCTATGGAAGTGCTCGATCGATTGCTATATATTGCTTTTCAGGTTTATATAATAAACCTCACATACAGGGCGTACACAAAGTAACTGGAAAATAATCAAACCAAGTTGGCGATATTTATACATAAAGTGTGCTCAATATTAGTGATAAAGCATATGTATTCAAGCTAGGATAGCGTTGACAAAATGCTATTCTAACTTATATATATATATATATTCGATTGAGGGAAAAGTTGGAGTTTATACGTATGTGGGAAATCTATTTAGATAAGTAGAATGCTAGGTTTTGGTTTCGTTATTAAAATAAAGAAATAATTAGTATGTATCCACAGTGTATTCTTATAAACTTACAATGTGTACAACAGTAATGCATTTTGTCGTTGTTGTATGTAATTCAATTTGGTGACCTTAGTCGTGACTGACCCGAAGGCTCCCTTTTCAATAGCTACTACACCGAGGTGTAGGGTTAGGTGCTCCTGGGTTGTTCCTCTTTTCCCTTGATCCTCACCTAAAAGTACTGAGTGCTAAACAAAGCGACATAAAGTACCATTTTTTGAGTCTTTGGAATGACTCGACCTGGGATTGAAGCCCGGTCTCCCAGACCATTGGCGAAGACTCTACTTATTAGGCAAATGACATGAGTTTTATTCTATGTTTATACACATGTGTCAATATTTACGTATGAACATACAAATAACACTTACAGTTACTGAGATATAGAATAAATTACATATAGATACATAGATATATACATGCTTAGCGACTATAGTCGTGGAAAATGGAATTGGAAACTCGCGTTCAAATCCTTGATGAGGATATTTGCTTTCCACTTCGTGTTAATACTCAAGAGAAAGGCATGAACCCATCTCTTCTCTGTTCTGGCCACTAGCTAAAGGCAAACAGTTGGGCAGACTGGGCTCTTTAGCCTTTGTAAAGGCAATCAGTATAAGAAGAAAAATTCTGGATTTAAACCAGCTGTAACTCGCTTAAAAATTGAATTTGTGTCGCATTCTGCTCATACATACACACATACATACATACAGTATATTGACAAACATACGAGGGGATGCTGAAAAGTCCTTGGCCCAATCAAGAAGGATTAAAGAAACTTGGGAAACCATGTTACAAATGTGCTATATTGCGAGATGATAATGTACAAGAGCAGGTACGTTTCATAGGTCATTCACATACACACATTATATATACATATATATATATATATATATATATATATAAGAGAGAGAGAGAGAGAGAGAGAGAGAGAGAGAGAGAGAGTAGATGCTAATTTATTTAGTGGAAGGAAGGCAAACTGGAAGGAAGAAAACAAGAAAGAAAGAAGCTTAACGGTTATTGTTACGGAAAATGGCATCGACAAACCGATTTTGAATTTCTCTTAAGACTTTTTAAGGTTGCCTGCTGTAAGAGTTCTTGAAAAGGCATGCATAAACATCCTTTTGCTTAGTCTCCTCCCCATATATATTGACGGAACGAAAAAAAAGTCTTTGAGTGTAGATGTACACATTTTCCAACAATTTTTAGCTTGGGTTTCAAAACAAGATTTCAGTTATGGAACTGATGATACAACTACCAATTTACAATAGCCAGTTTTCAAGGGATCACTTGGAAGCTCCTTTCAAGGGATCTCTTGCAAACTGATTATTGAGTGTGATCGAAAACTTCTCCATATTCATGCCTTCACATATACACAAAGTGAGAAAACTGGGTTCATATCCAGAAAACAGTTGAGCCAAAGAATACTTTTATTTTGCATGGAAATTGTTGCACTAATGATGCTTCGGAAAGTGTAGCTATAAGTATACAGACAAACTTCCGGTAAGCGTGGTGAACACTGGGAAGAGTCAAGTAATATTATTAAAGCCATTATGAACTTTAGCGCGTCTATATGTATGTTTTAGCTTAAGGGAGGGAGACATAAATATAGGATGTATAAAACGTGTAAAAAAATGTTTCACGACTGAATTTAAACGTGATATCGTAACGAGAACACGTGTATATGTGTGTATCTATATCTCCGTGATTGTTATTCTATGTGTGGATGTTACCATCGCTCTCTCTCTCTCTCTCTCTCTCTCTCTCAGTCTGCTCCTTATTTATCTAAATCAGTTCTTTCATTTCTTTTAATCTCCGTCTGTTCCTTCTTTTCTATCTTTCTCAGTTTTTTCCTTCCTTCTTTCCAATCTATCTATCTATCTATCTATCTATCTCGACTTATTCCTTCCTCCCTATTTTTCTTAGCTTTTTCCTTTCTATCAATCTATCTGACATACATCTAAAGACATGAACGCATAGAAAACACAAACACAGAAACACATCGCTCACAAGTCTCTCAAAAGTATGTGTTTGTATATATATATAAGTAAGTAAAGTTGGCGACCATAGTCGAGGGTGACCCGAAGGCTCCCTTTTCGATAGCTACAACACCAAGGTGTAGGGGAGGGCGCTACTCCTTCCCAGGATTGCTCTACTTTACCCTTGATCCGTACCTTATAATGCTGAGTGTTAAGCAAGGAGGCATCAAGTACCATTTTTTGAGTCTTTGGTATGACTCGACCAGGGATTGAACCCAGGTCTCCCGGCCCATTGGCGAACACTCTAACTGCTAGGCCAATGTCCGGTACAATGTATATATATATATATATATATATATGCGGAAAAAAGCTGAAAGTAAATCCTATAGTATGAAAATAAAAAAAATCAGGGTCTTCCGGGGATGATTTTAGTTATAGAAATATTTGCCAACGTTAAACGTTTCGGTTTTTAGACCTTCATCAGGGTGTATAAGTTTTATTAACATTTACCGTTGGCAAATATTTCTACAATTAAAATCATCCTCAGAAAACCCTGTGTTTTTTCACCTCTATCTCTTTCGCGCTCTCTCTCTCTCTCAATATATATATATATATATATATATAAAATATATATATATGTATTTTTGTGCGAGAGATAGTCTCTTATATAGGTATGTGTGTATGTGTGTGTGTGTGTGTGTGTGTGTGGAGTATAATAACATTTTCCATATATATATATATGTATATATATCTCTGTGTGTGTGTATGTGCAAACATAAACATTCACGTAGAAATACTGGACATTCTTATATACATATATATTAGAGAGAGAGAGAGAGAGAGAGAGAGAGAGAGAGAGAGAGAGAGAGAGAGAGAGAGTGTGTGTGTGTGTGTGTGTGTGTGTGTGAGTGTGTGTGAGTGAGTGAATCTATGTTAGAGATAGGGAGTATTTATGAGACAATGTATGTGAATTGTGTGTCCGATTGGATTAGTACATGTGAATGCAAGTATATATTAATCTTAGCTTAGTCTGACACAAGGCTACAATTCTGAGATACCCATAAAGGAAAGAATTTATCGCTTTAATTATAGTTAGTAAGACTTGCAAACCACTACTCCAAGCGAGGCACATGATACACGTGATTATCAACGCATAACTATATATACATATATATATGTGTGTGTGTGTGTGTGTGTGTGTTTGTTTGTTTGTGTGTGTTTGTTTGTGTGTGTGTGTGTGTGTGTGTGTGTGTGTGAACACGTGTAATGCAAATGCATATAAATTCATATATGGGTATTTAAAAGGAAAATGTATGTTTCGAAACGTGTATGCGACTGTCTACTATCGTACCATATTAATTTGAGGCTCACGTGCGCATGAGTAAAAGGTGAAAGAGTCTGAGCTTTGCGCATGTGTGCATAATGTTTCGGCTCTTTGTTTAAGTATTTTTGGAGGAAATTATTCATAGGGATATTTATGCCCGGTGACGCGCAATTGGCTTAATTTTTTTTGTGTGGTGAGGAAAATGGCATTCGCGTGTCGAGTTCGAATCCAAGTTGAGGCTGATAGTGCTCACTATGCAGTTAATGTCATTAGAAAAGACATGAAACTATCTGTTATGCTCCCTTCCCTTCCCTAGGTAAAAGTAAAAAAATAGGGCAAACTGGGCTCTCTTGCCTTGGCAAAACTACCGATTTAGGAGAAAAAAATGCAGTAATTTTCAAATACCCTACCAATATATTTATGGGCCCGAGTGACTTGAGAAAGCCCATTACTTCGACTCCTCATGTTTTACATATCTTGGAGGTCTACTTTTGAATAAAAAAAATGCTGATGTGATATATATATATATATATATATATATATATATATATATATATATATATCCTAATTTGGGTATGTGCCTAAAAGGTTTGATCAGAGAGTACTTATATATGTATCAAAATGTGCGTGCTTTTTATAAATTGCGTTGCTTTAGCAACAGTAAGTCTCTCTTTTTGTTTACTTGTGAGTAGCAGAAAGAGAAAACGGAAAAAAGAAAGAACGAGAGAGAGAGAGAGAGAGAGAGAGAGAGAGAGAGAGAGAGAGAGAGAGAGAGAGAGAGCAGGTCGGGGAATGAAGGAGAAAATGCAAATAAACAGGATGATTTAAACATGCATATAAGTGTGTATTTCTGGTTGTTATGTGTGCAAGAGACATGAAAGTGTGAGTGTATGCACGTATAAATATGTGCGTATATGTGTGTGTATGCTCGTTTGTGTGTATGTGTGTGTGTGTGAAAGAGAGAGAGAGAGAGAAAGAGTATGTGTATGAGTCAGAGGAAAAGTAGAGACAGATTAAAAAAGAAGGGGAGTTTGTAGTCGTGAATATATGTATATTTTCGCTTTAAAGTGTGCGTGGTAAAGAGAGGGAGAATAAAGGCATGTAATTATGCCCGTATGTATTTACATGAAAGCTAGAATTAGATTGTTGACATATGACAAAGTTTTGCTGTACGACTATCTTCGAGTAAATGCCTAAGTATCGTTATTCTCTCTATGTGTGCATTGTATAAGAGTGTAGGTTATCGTCTGCACAGAAGTGAAAATAGCACAATGGTTATTAAACCGGAAAACAAAACCTGCAGCTCCAGTTTGAATACGGACTGGGATTGCATGTATCCTTCTTGCATCGACATCCCAACGAAAATAAACTCAGTCCCATCACAAGTCATCCTTATCACGACCGTGTCATTGATAGAGAAAATAATTAAAAAGGTGAGTCTATGAAAAGTCTACTCTCTCCAAATATGCTTGGGCAGCAGCAACAAATGGCTGTTATGTCTCTTGTCAGTTTTTGAAAAACAAAGACCAGTGTTCTCAAATAGATTTTTACAAGGCTCAGCTTTGTCTAGAACAAAGCTACGTACGTGACAGAAGTTCCATCAGAATCCATAAGCCTTTTATTTCAGTCCACTTGAGGACTCTGGCCTTCTCTAGATCTGTAAAGTCTACTTTAGGGGGAATAATAGAACTTATACTGCCACAGATTCATGGCGTGTTGATGAGGAGTTACATTAAGGGTTTTACTCCTCCCACATCAGTTTGCCCTGTTATTTATTTATATATTTGAGAGAAAAGATGGATTCATGCTTTTCTTAAGAAAGTGAAACAAAAAGGCTCGTCCTGATTTTGAACTCGGCTCTCGTGTCTCATATATATATATATATATATATATAAAATTGCACCATCATGAATATGTTCCCATTTACTCAAGATTAAAGCTACAATGAATATAACAAGATTCAATTTATCAAGTCATGCTGACTGCACAGATTTCCCTAACACTCTCTTTCCATCCGTCCCTATCGTCCATCACCCCTGGCAGGTCTTACGAACTACATCCTGCGTTCGCACGAAGCTGATGTTAATAAGTTCTTGCTGGTTGGCCAACACTGGCACGTGCATATGTAGGGGTCCATAGAAGAACGTCTCTAATGAATTTGTCTTTGCTTCTCCATCAGTATACAGATCATATGTGTGAAGGACTCAAAATAAGAAGTGTATTAACGGTACTTCAACCCAGTGTATATACTATATCTTGGTCAAAATCAGAATTGTCCTTCTGGTGCGATGCTGTGATTTTATTGTCGGTCACATCTATCGATAGGCTATCGATCATATGGAAATCAGACCTGACCGATAAAATGAAACACAGTTTCTTCCAGGCAGCGGTCGTATCGATACTGCTGTATGGATGCACTACTTGAACGCTTACTAAACGGCTGGAGAAGAAGCTGGACGGCAATTACACAAGAATGCTGCAAGCAATATTGAACAAGTCCTGGCGGCAACACCCCACAAAGCACCAACTATACGGCCACCTACCTTCCATCACGAAAACTATCCAAGTTAGACGAACCAGACACGCAGGACACTGCTGGAGAAGCAGGGACGAGCTCATAAGTGATGTACTCCTATGGACCCCCACATATGGCCGAGCAAAAGCTGGACGACTAGCTCGAACATACATTCAGCAGCTATGTGAGGATACAGGATGTAGCCCTGAAGACCTACCGGAGGCGATGAACGATAGGGAGAACTGACGAGAGAGGGTCAGGGATATCCGTGCTAGCGGCACGTCATGATGATGACGATGAGAAGAAAAATCAAACCTGGTTAAATTGTCATTATAAATTTATTTCGGCGAAGAATATGATCATACTCTTCGTCTCATCAGATGACGAGGTTGAAAAACAGCAAATATGGATTACAGTCTATATATATGTACGAAAAAAAAAAAAAGGAAAGAAAAGAACAAAAACAAAAGAAAAAAAAACTTATATAAATTTAAATTCACAAGCGAAAGTAAAGGGGATTAAAACAATAAAGTATCAGAAAAATTAAGAAACTAGAAAAAGGTGTTCCTGTAGATTAACCCATCCTAATTTGAAGATATGCTAGATTTTTCATAGCAGGTGGAATTTTTTGAATAATGTAAGCTTGTAAACTAAACTATTGTCTTCATATATCTCTCTGTTTACTCCTTTTGCATGTGTTAAATTCCTCAGTTAATAGAGTCATCCTCCTCTGCCTCCCCCCCAAAAAAAAACTATCGGCACCCACCAGGTACTTTTAATTAACCCAAAAATGGTCAAAAGGAATTAACCATTCCAGAATTCAAAAACCCAAATTGCGAATTAATATCAAAGGTCCCAATAATCTCCTTTCCTACATAAATCTCCCCGTCATATAATACTAGCAATTACTGAAATAAATGTTATCATTTCCCATAAAAATCATCCAAAATCAATATCCTTGTTTTTATCTAGATTAAGAGCCTTGGTGGCCTTTAATTAGGATGATTTGAATTTACCTTTATGTCTACATTTAAACACAAGTTCATTAAGTTAATTAAGCAGCAGTCTACGATCTTTAAAATTAATTATACAAATTTTTTCATCGATACACAAGTTACATCTGCCATTGAAGCTATCGCAGTTAAAGATTACCTGAGTATTTTACACTTTATTTGAGGGGTTAGCCCCTGATCCTTAAGGTTCCTAAAATATATTTGCTTATTTTAAATTGACGCTACGCCAATCTTGCTCCTTTGAACCTACAAGGTAATTATCCAGTATAGGGATTTATTATAATACTAAATAATATTATAATAATAATAGTCCAAGCAAAACAGGATTTCATTTATTATTTCCAATAACTGCAGAAGGGGAACTTATATCCTTACACTTTGCGAAAGCCATTTATGCATACAAAACAATTTAGTCCTATAAATTCGAAATCCGAACCTATCCTAAAAGCTTAAAATGTCCATCAGTCTATTTTAAATGACAGATTTATTCTAAGTGTAAAATTTTCAAAAAGAAAATAAAATGACCGGATATCTTAGCTGCAGCGGAATATCGTACATGTATTGAAATTCTTGCTTATCGATATAATCGAACCTTTGTTTTTATCTAACTTGAAAATCAATTTACTTCATATTGATGGAGTACATAAACACAACAAAGCCGTTTGCGTTTCACTTAGTGTTCGTACCCACAGGAAAAGCATGAATCCGACAATTCTCATCCAAGCTATAGTTAAATAGTAGAATAGACTCGATCCTCTAGCCTTGGTAAGGCAACCAGTCTAGGAGAAGGAAAACAGAATTCAAACCTGCACAACTCCATTTAAAAATCGACATTGTGTCAAATCTTGCTCATAGTTGAGGGGCGGGTAAATACATAAACATGCGTACACATATTCATTTGCCGGCATCTCTATACACTCATATTCTCTCCCGTGCATCTACGTATATGTTCTATCCCATTTAAACGTATTCATACGCACCACATATAAAAGCATAGATTGTCACATACAAATGCAAGTTGAATAGTCGGCTGGGGCTATGGAATACATCAACTGCTTCTCTACAGAGGGGTAAGACCCCCCCCCAACGAGTGTCCTGATATGACACTAAAGAATCTAATGGTGAGGTTCCAGTGATGTTGGAGGTTTGGGGAATGTGGAGTACTCCTTTATTGCCATCGCTCTCAGGTCCACTGTGGTCCGGAATTGTAGCACCTGATATGGTCTTATCTATGGGTCAAATAGAATTAAACTGTGTACTTATGCTAAACTGAATTGCCTGAAATAGAACTGTCTTGATATTTATACTGCGTACTCATGCTGAACTGAATTATTTGAAATGGAACTGTTTTTAATGCTAAACTGAATTGTTGAAATAGAACTGTTTTTTGACATTGAAACTGTACTTATACTAAACTGAATTGTTTGAAATAGAATTGTTTATATGTATAAAATGAATTTGGCTTTAAATAACCTACAATGATTGATATTTCATCAAACCAAACCAAACCAAATCGAACAAATGCATGTATGCATCTACACACAGGTACTATCATATGCTAATGTATAGACACGTATACGGTCGTATATTATCAAATGCATAAATATGGCTGCATCGACACAAATGTGCTGTGAGATGCAAATACATGCATATACTTATACTTATAAACAAATGTATACGTGAATATAAATACATGTACACGAATACTCTGTCATATGTAAATGAATATATGAATAACTCTATCATGCACATGTATTCACATATGCACATGTAAATACTCTCAACACCCATATCATCCCATATGCAAATTTATGCCATTGTATATTAGAATATACATGCATATACTATCTTAGGCATGAGAGTATACATGAATCGACTCTTGGTAAGGCAACTGTTCTACAAGAAATGAAACTGAATTTAAACCAGCTGCACTATAATTAAAAATTGACCTTGTGTCACATCCTGCTCGTAACGGAGGGGTTAGGTTAATACAGAAGTGAATCAACACGCAGGTACACACATTTGAAAATGTATACATATATACAATCAATTCATCCAGACCCTCATTTGTATCTGTTTATTGAATTCTATAAATACATTAATTTCTGCAAATATTTCTCTCCTGGTTCCAAAACATATATACATATATATATATTTGTGAATGTGTAAACATATATTCACAATCACAAACAAAAAAAAAACGCAATTATGTATACATATATATGTATACAAGCACACACACACACATATATATATATATATATATATATATATATATATATATATATATATGCACACACACACACACACACACACACATATATACACTCAGGACACAATAATACACATGTGCGTGTGTGTGCATTTTTTTCCAATGCATATATTGGGACATACCCTGTCACACTAGCCTATGATGTATTGATAGGGGTTTTTCAGAGATTTGCAAGCCACCAAGCTTATAGAATTCTGTATGCTCGGCTATTTTACCCATAGTAAAAAGACGTTAATGCAGAGCAAACGAAAATTATATTAGCCGAAACAGTTGAAATCTGCTTGTGTATTCTATTTTATCTGCCAACGAAACTGGCACATCCAACTCCCTAGCATCAGTCTCTTCATTATCTATCTATCTATCTATCTATCTATCTAATAATCTGTTCATATCTATCTTAAGTTTCTTCATATCTATCTGTCAAGTGATGTATTATACTTCTGCTGAAGTATGCTTTTGTTTATTTGTTTGTTTGTTTGCTGTTTGGGTTTTATGGCATATCAACCTTTGTAGGTTATTTAATGGCAAATCCATTTTTATACAAATAAACAGTATTATTTAAAACAATTCAGTTTAGCATAAGTACACAGTTTAATTGTCAAAAACATTTCTAGTTCAAGTCATTCAGTTGAGTCAAACAGTTCTAATTCAAACAATTCAGTTTAGCAGAAGTATTGTTTCAGTGTCAAAAACACTTCAACTACAAACAATTCAGTTTAGCATACAAAAATAGTTCCATTTCAAACAATTCAGTTTAGCATAAGTACGCAGTTTAAATGTAAAACAGTTCTATTTCAAGCTATTCAGTTTAGCATAAGTACGCAGTTTAGTTCTATTTGACCAATGGATAAGACCCTATCAGGTGCTACCACTCGGGGCCAGAGTGAACCTGGGAGCATTCGTAATGAAGGAGTTCTCCACATCACCCGAAGTATTACTGGAACCTCACCATCGGATTGTTTAGAGTCATATCCAGGAAACCCGTTTGGGGGTGTATTACCCCTCTGCAGAGAAGCAGTCGGTGTATTCTACAGCCCCAGCCGACTAGGTAATATGCCTTTGTTAGTGTACTGATTTTGATTCTCAGCGTATGTTTCTAATATTGTTCATGCATGAGGCTAAACTAAACTGGGCTCAGGAAAAAATAATTATGTCTCACTCTTCCTCTCGCTCTCTCGCTCTCTCTCTCTCTCTCTCTCTCTATATATATATATATATATAAGGGTGAGTCAAAAGCTTTGCAAAATTTTGATTCGTGCATGTTTGCGGCGCGCATATTACGTGACCGAAGCAGTTCAAAACGTTGAAGGTATCCTCTGTGCTTGTTAGTATTATGGCAGTTGGTTCTCTAATACGTTGTGCATTGCTTCTTGCTGTGTGTAACTTGAAAGCCGATCAGATGGATGTGCAACGTAGTCTAATTCGGGAAATCCTGCTTTACGAGTTTGAACTGGACCATAACGCCACGTGAGCCACCAAAAACATTTGTTGTATGAAAGATAAAGGCACAGTTGATCTGAATAGAGTAACCAAATGGTTCAAGGAATTTTGCTTCAGTTTCAAGAACCTCGAACAGTGGATTCCGAGGCCGTACTCCGAGCCATATCAGGTGAGCTCAGCATCTTACTGTCCAGTATGGTTCGACATCTTCACAAATTCGGCAAAAGCATTCGGAGCTGCCCAATTATGCATCATGTTACGAAAATATTTCAAAACTTTAAACTTAGCTCAGTATCCATGAGTACATTTATATATATTGACAACTTGTGAAACCATTAGGTTTCAGTTGTAACAGCAGTACCTGATTTAGTAAGGAAGGAAACCTCAATTATATTAAGAATTTGGATGATTAGAAAAAAACACAATATTATCATTCAGTTGTAAATTGAACTGGAAATTGATTTATTCATTTAGATCATTTTTAATATACTGATCTTATAATAATCTCGCTATGGGGAATTGTTTATATTGAGTTACGTATATACATATACGTACACACACACACACACAAACGCACACACACACATATAGATTGATAGATAGATGTACTTGGTTTGATTTGGTTTGTGTTAATTAGCCCTTGTGGATTATTTAATGTCAGATCCTATAATAAAAGTAAAGTAGAGTTAGCGACCATAGTCGAGGGTGACCCGAAGGCTCCCTTTTCGATAGCTACTACACCAAGGTGTAGGGGAGGGCGCTACTCCATTCCCTGGATTGCTCCACTTTACCCTTGAACCGTACCTTATAATGCTGAGTGTTAAGCAAGGTGGTATCAAGTTCCATTTTTAAAGTCTTTGGTATGACTCGACCTGGGATTGAACCCAGGTCTCCTGGGCTATTGGCGAGTGTGTGTGTGTGTGTGTGTGTATGTGTTTAAAAATCAATAAATTTAGAAATAGTATTCCATTTCTATAATAAGTTTATTTTGCTTATCAAAGCTCATCAAATGGAACTCGAAAGCAAACAGTTTGTTGGTAACATTATTTTTAAACAAGTTAGAGCTCATTTGTTTGCACACAGTCAAATAGTTTCAAGTATTATTATCCGAAACTAATAATTCTATTTAATAATAATCATCTGTTTGCGTGCATCTAAATTATTACAAGTATTGCTATCTAACGCTTATAGTTTTATTAGCACTCAGTGAAATAGTTTCAAGTATTCAAATTGTTTGCACATAGTGAATTGGTTTTAAGTACTACGACTACTACTACTACAACATCATAATAATAATAATAATAATAATAATAATAATAGTTGTAGTAGTAGTTGTAGCAGTAGTAGTTTGAACTGTTCTATTTGATCCATAGAAGATACTACAATTCCAGGTCTGAGTGAACCATAGAGTAAAGAAGGATTAGTCTTCATTCCCTAAAGTTCAGGGTTCAGTGTCATATCCAGGGCACACGTTGGGGGTTGGGGTCTTATCCCTCCGCAAGGATAAAGTCCCAACCGACTTACATATATATATATATATATATATGAAAATAATGAGAAATTTAGCAATATATAGATAAAAAGGTTAACATTCGATGATGGATATAATTCCCTCTTAGGAAAATCGAATGTTATGTCCCTGATACCGGGTTTGTGAGGCACCTTTACATGAACTGAAAACTTAAATCTTATTTGGAACCATAATAATGCATCAGTATAAAGGAATCGAAATTTGCATTCAAATGATTTTGCAATTAAGCATGAACCTTAAAATGTAACACGAAATAATTATAGTCACTTGCACAAAGATACTTTCTTGGCAGTTATTGTATATATATATATATATACACACACACACACACACACACACACACATATATATATATATATATATATATATATATATATATATAAGTATGTGTTTGCATGTGTGTAATTCGATATAAGAATAAGTGCCTTGAATTTGTGTTTGTTGGCAAGTAAGAAAATAAAAAAAACAATGGCAATATCAATCATCATCATCATCATCATCATCATGTCACACCATCAGTACAGATATCCCTGACCCGCTCTCGCCACCCCTCCCTATCGTCCATCGCTTCCGGCGGGTCCTCGGGGCTACATCCTATATCTACACAAAGCTGCTGTATGTATGTTCAAGCTGGTCGCCCTGCCTTTGATCGGCCATGTGAAGGGGTCCACTGGAGTACATCACTTATGTGCTCGTCCCTACTTCTCCAGCAGTGTCCTGCATGTTTGGTTCATCTAATTTTAATAGTCTTCGTGATGGGTGGTTGGTGGCCGTACAGCTGCTGCTTTTTAGGGTACGGCCACCTACCACCAAAAGGAAATATCAAAATAGCCTAATATTTTAAAGAAATTGCCTGATGATTGAATTCTATTATTTTCGTTTGTTTGCTGAATAAAAACTTTGAATAAAGGTCGGTTTAATTTCCATCCGGATAATCTTATTAGTCTTAACATTTTGTATGATTTGAATCAACCGATAATCTTGAAAGAAATTTCCTTTCATGTAAAACGAATTTCAATTGAATAATGAGGTCATTTCAAATCTAATATAAAATGTCGACTTCTACTGATTTCTAAAAAATAATCTTGGGAATAGTGAATTTTATAAATACAGAGATATAATAAATGCCAAGAAAGCGATTTCATGAATGGATATGACTGTCTCTGTTTCGTGTGGAATTTAAAGTTCATGCCTGATCGCAAAATCATTTAGATAATTAGTATGGATGCAAATTTGGATTCCTGAAGACATACATTATCATAGTTGATTGATTGGTGTGTTATGGTATTTCAACTCTCGTGGGTTATTTCATGCCAAATTCTGTTTTATATATATATATATATATATATATATATATATAGTTGTAATATCCAGCAGGTATCCAAATATCATGGGTGTGGAATATTCGTATATTATTTGGCTAGGCATTTCCTTTATATATATATATATATATATACTGTATACCATATTTGCCGGTTTCATTTTCCGAAGAAGCGTGTATGTCTTCTGATGAGACGAAAATAATATTCTGCATTGAAATAAATCTATAATGGCACTTTAAACGTGATTAAGATCACTTCAAGTTACATTATATATATATATATATATATATAATTTGCAGACGAATAGTTTTCTGGTAAGACTATTTTAAAAGGAGTTGTTTAAACTCATTTGCTTGCTCACAGTTAAATGCTTTCAAGTGTTTTTATTTAATACCTATGATTTTATCTAATATTAATCATTCGTTTGCGCACAGTTAATAGTATTGATCATTCGTTTGAGCACAGTTAAATGGTTTCAAGTATTGCTATTTAGCATAAGTGATTCTATTTATCAAGTATTCCTATGTAATAGAAATAATTTGAACACACCTATATGTTTCAAATGACTAATAGTAATAATCCTGTGTAAATAATTGAACAGTTCTATTTGACCCATAGATGGGGCCCTAACGGATACTGCCAATCCAGACCAGAGTAGCTCTGAGAGTAATGGCCATGTAGAGGCACTCCAAAATTTCCAAAACTCCAGGACTAGAGCCTCACCATCAGATGCAGTTTACTATCATACTAAGAATACGTGTTAAAGAGAGGGTCTTACACCTCTACATAGGTGCAGTCAGTATATTTTATAACTCCGGATGTAACTTGGTTACTACGAAGTCGCAGTCTAGCACTAGTTACTTCACAACTGGGATTCCTCCTTTTTATCTTGGAAACAACTTAGTAAAAATAAGGGTTTTTTGGATTATTGTCTTCATCTTTATTGTTATTTCCACAACGTTTTGACCGATATGTCCTGTTAAGTATGCCTGTATTGTTACTCGCCTGCTGTCAGGATTGCAGGTTCAATCCTGACTGCAAGCGAGTAACAATACAGGAATACTTAAGACTTGTACCTGGTTATGGCTAACGGAATCAGAACAGGCAACCCCGTGGATTCAATAAAGGACGTAGTTCGAAGTTCCGTGTTGGTTCTCGAGTTTGACAAACACCTCAAGAAGGCCGGAGGACATATCGGCCGAAACGTTGTGGAAATAACAATAAAGATGAAGACAATAGTCCGAAAACCCTTAATAAAAAAATCATCAAGCTTCGTCTCAGAAATTTAGACAATTAGTAAATATATTTTTAAAACTCTGTTTCATTAATATCTTTGGATTACTGTTTGGAAAAAATGTTCGTATTTCTTATAAGTGTATGTACTCAGAGAAGAATGCCCCTTAAAAAGATTTGGAAAAAAATTGCTGCTCTTCTTGAAGAAAATATGCCCTGAATTTTTAGCTAAAAATGCATAAGATTAAAACTTTACTTTTTTTTTTCATTTAGAAAGTTTCAAGCTTTTCATGTTGAGAATTCTTAAAGACTATTATCTATAACTTCATGTTTTTTAAAAAATCTGAAAAAACGAAGAAAAAAAGATATATTGTTATATGTGAAGTTATTCCCTTTACCTCGGTAACCCTGAGCTGCCCTTCAAACATTTTGTAAATACAAATTTAAAGGTTTTGTCTATGCACGTATATTCTATTCCCATATTCACAAAATATGATCATTTAGTAAGTTTAAATTAGTTTGATATATACTGGAGTTTTAGGGAACCCAATGAAGTTTGATCTTTCAACAGGGTACGGAAGCAAAATTAGGAATATTCTCGTATAATAATAAACGACTTTATTGTAAAACAAGATTAATTTTGATTTAAGATTTAACACAAAAGAGTAAATTTACTCAATATGGCTGCCTTTTTTTTCAATTATTGTATTAACACGCCTTCGAAACGATTTGCATCCCTTCACAATAAATTCTTCAGACATTTTATTCCATTCCTCCCTAATAACAGTCTTAAGCGAACCAATACGTGGATGGGAAATTGAATTTGTTTAGTTTTTTAAAATGCCCTATATAGCGTAATCAAGGAGGTTAAAGTCTTGTTTAATTGCTGTCCTCTGTTTTCTCGTGGATATTCAATTCATTAGCATGCTTTCTTATTGGCGTTGAGGGTTCCTTCTTAATCGCCGTAGCGAGAGAAGTTAAAAGCCTTCTTTTCGTTTTTCCTTCAATCCTCCACTCCCCCTTTTCCTTGAAAAGCTCTTTTTCTTAAAAAAAAAACTTCTTTGATTTGTATACCGTAGACAAAATATCTTTGGCTTGGTTTCAGCGTTTAGCAAATTATAGATTCCTTGTCATTTCTTTTCTTGCTCATTCATATTGGGCTGAATTTTAATAACAGCGTGCTTGAATAATAGAACTAGTCATGAAAATTTAGATTTATGGCATATTTTTTCCAAAAATTGAACTCATCAGGCTTAGAGAAAATGCTTTAAATATTATTCCATATTTTGCTTCTGCACCCGATATATAAGCAAATTGACATACAACATAATAAAAATTACATTTCAGAAAAAAGTTTATTAAATCTTGCTTGGCTGGAATAAGGTAACAAAGAACCCATGGTAAGAATAACCTAGCTAAATTAACTTTTGAATGAACTTGGTTAAGATTATTTATGGTAGGTTGGTGTCACGGTAAAGAATCTCTTGGTTCGAGCTAAATTGCTTCTCCAATCCGAAATCAGAGACAGAAAGTTTAATTTTCCAAAGAGAGAATGGATTATATCAGCCATCAAGACTAAATCTTTTTTCTTTATCTATATATCATTCAAATGTCCATAATTTTCACACATATATATATATATATATATATATATATATATATATATATATATATATATATATATAAGAGCTCATAAGTGATGTACTCCTATGGACCCCCACATATGGCCGAGCAAAAGCAGGATGACCAGCTCGAACATACATACAGCAGCTATGTGAGGATACGGGATGTAGCCCTGAAGACCTGCCAGAGGCGATGAACGATAGGGAGAAGTGGCGAGGGAGGGTCAGGGATATCCGTGAAAGCGACACGACATGATGATGATGATGATGATGATGATGATGTATAAGTCAAGAAACAGACGATACCCTACAGAAACTATTACGGATGCAAACTATGCAGATGGCATAGCGCCTCTTGCAAATACACCAATACAAGTTGAATCCCTACTCCGTAGTCTGGAGCAGGCAGCAGAAGGCATTGGTCTCTATTTAAATGCTGACAAAACAGAGTACACGTGTTTTAATCTAAAAGGAGCCATCTCCACTCTAAATGGTAGTTCTCTGACGTTAGTGAACAAGTTCACGTACCTCGATAGAAACGTCTCATCTACTGAAAATGTTATCAATATGTGTCTTGCGAAAGCATGGACTGCTGTCGATAGGTTATCAATCATATGGAAGTCTGATCTATACGATAAATTAAAACGGAATCTCTCCCAAGCAGCGGTTGTATCAATACTACGGTATGGATGCACCATATGTATGTTGATTAAACGTATAGAGAAAAAGCTAGACAGGAAATTCACAAAAATGCTGCCAGCTATATTGAACAATTCCAGGCAGCAACACCTCACGAAACAGCTGCTATACGGCCACCTACCTCTCATCTCAAAAACTATCCAAAGAAGATAACAAGACATGCAGGACACTGCTGAAGAAGTAAGGACGAAATCATAAAATACGTTCTCCTATGGACCCCTTCATGTGCCAGTGTTGGCCGACTAACAAGAACTTACCGACACATCTCCGTACGGATAGAGGATGTAGTCCAGAAAACTTACCCGAAGCGATGGAAGATAAAGCCGAATGACGAGAGAGAGAGAGAGAGAGAGAGAGTCAGGGAAATCCGTGCTAGTAGTGCGATATATATATATATATATATATATATATGCTCATTGGCATAATGTCTAGAGTGTTCTTCAATGTTTTGGGAGACCGGGGTTCAATCCGAGGTCGAGTTATACCAAAGACCCGAAAATGGTACTTGATGCTTCCTTGCTTAACATTATTTGGTACGAATAAAGCGTAAGTGGAGCAATCAAAGCAAAGGAGTTGCTCGGTGTAGTAGTTATTGAAAAGGGAACCTACAGGTCGCCCTCGATTACGGCCGGCCAATTAACTTATATACATATATAGGTGTGTGTGTGTGTGTGTGTGTGTGTGTGTGTGTGTGTGTGTGTGTGTGTGTAATAGCTGTCACTCTTGTTTAATAATAGCGATCTTTACCACTTAAATTACAGCATGAATATTAATAACTAATACGATTTGTGAAAAATATATAAGGGGCGTAAGATGATGAGGTAGTAAGACATCTGTACGTCATCGGGCTATAGCGACATACGCTTGTACGACACTGGAGATATCGGCCAGTGACAGGCATAGCAAGATAACTGGTAACTATGCAAACCGTAGGTTTTATTGCAAAATACATTCTCTTAGACTTTTCCCATCAAAGGAGCCCTATAAGTAGGGGGTTAGTTGATGGAGTTTCCTTCTCCAGTTTTGATGTTGAAGTTAACTTCTCCTTGGAGAGCTGACTTCACTATGTCTTTATTATTAGACTGGAGCCACTTTACCTCCATCACCCCCCACGCATGGGAATAACTCAGCAAAAGTAACACTGTAAGAATTTTATAAATTTAATCTGAAAACCACTTTGAGAATCAAGAAATTTCCTAAGCAATCTGCATTTGATATATAATTTTGTAGGGTCTGCATCCACGCTTAATATCAGTTTTTTATTATCCATTACAGAGATAGCAATGAAATACAAATTAGAATCCTTCCCTCTTTTCTAAATTGAAGCATCAATGTTACCGTAGACCGCTATAAATAACGGAAACCGAATGTTTAGTCTAATATTAACTAAGTTTTAAAAAGTATCATACAAGTAACCCGAAGGATAGGAAGATTATGTTTCACCAATTTTCTAGCCGGAAAATAATAAGCTTGCTCAGAAAATCTGCATTAGAAATCCGATTAGGGAATGCAGAGCACCCCTTCATTACCATCGATTCTAGTTTCACTCTGGCCCGGAGTGGTAGCACCTGACAGGGCCCTATCTATGGGTCAAATAAAACTAAACTGTATACTTATGCTAAACTGAACTGTTTGAAATAGAACTGTTTTGAAATTTAACTATGCGTGGATAAAAACTATACTTATACTAAACTGAATTATTTGAATTAGAACTGTTTGATTAAACTGAATAGCTTGAAACAGAAATATTTTTGACAATTAAACTGTGAACTCATACTAAATTGAATTGTTTGAAATAGAGCTGTTTATTTGTATAAAAATGGATTTGGCATTGAATAACCTACAAAGGCTGATATGCCCTGAGACCTAACCGACCAAACAAACTAAATGGCTTTATTACCAAAATATATACTTATTGCTTCACAGAGGAGTTTTTCTCTTTTCTGTCTTCATTTATTTTTCCCTTGATGGAACTTTAGGCGCGAAATAACTTATTTAAGTATTCAAAGTATCGGTATACTTTATTTACTCGTAGAGTGACTTTAAAGATAAGTGGAATATGACTTTAAAGATATGTGAAATGTTCGCTGCGATAGGAAACGCTGGTCGACTTGACATAGGCCTATTCACTCAAGATGATGATCATATATTTACTTACTCTTTTCTAACCCCGTTACCCTGGGGTTGCGATTACTGCCAACGAGGAAAGTTGTTTGTTGTCGTTGCGAATGAAGTGAATGGAGGGAAAATTTGAATCCTGCCTATCACTTCAATTTTGAGACCCCCTTATGATCTTTACTGTTGGGGTTTAACCTCGACTCCCCGCAGTTGCAGGATATGACACAAGGTTGGTTTAATGCAAATGCAAAAATTCACATTGTCCAGTCAGCATTCCCCATTCTCAGGTATCGGGTTATGAACTCAACCTTATTTCTTTAAAATAATGGGGGCAGGTGCTATCTAAAAGGACGTTCTTTTAAGACTGGACGTCTTAATTTTCAACTAAAATATATACCGAAGTATATAATTGTAAATAATTTGCACGGTTTCACAAAAAAACTCACACGGATGCGCGAACGCGTATATAATCGTCTATTAATCTAAACATGCTTCTAACTACGAGGCTCATTAAATAAGTTTCCAGACTTTTTTCGTATGGGCACTTTTATTGATAGTACACGCATCAAGCTCTAGTCCCCTTCGAAGTAATCTCCTCCGGTTGCAATGCACTTGTTGTACCGTTCCAACAACTTATGGAAGGCTCCATGGAAGTCCTCTTGTGTGAGCGTGTCAATGACATTCGTCACAGCCTCTTTCATCTCCTCAATTGTCTCATAACGACAGTCTCTGAGCTTAGGGAATAACCAAAAGTCACAGGGAGCAAGGTCCGGACTATAGGGAGGGTTAGGAACTGTCTTGATGCCGATCTTGGTCAAATAGTCTTGGACAAGGATAGAGTTGTGGACTGGTGCATTGTCCTGGTGGAAATGCCACTGACCCGATTTGAAGAGTGCTGGCCTCTTCCCTAGGAATCTCTTCCTGAACTCCCTTAAAACATCAACATAGTAACCCTAACCTTAATCCTTTAGCGAATCAACTCTGATGTATTGACTTCCTTACTCCTCCCACACCTCTTATCATACCTCACAGACTCCCTGCCTTCCTTGAATCTCTTATGCCACTCAAAAACTGATGCTCGATTCATGCAAGATGGTCGAAAAGCAGTCTGAAGCATTCCATACGTTTCTGTGGCATTTTTTCCAAGTTTAAAACAGAATTTTTTTGCATATCGTTCTTCTAAAGGGTCCTCACGTCCAGATTGCATTTTTGAAATTCACCAGCTGTGGCTATCAGGATTTATTAGGGTGGATTCGAATTCCTACAGTAGCTGTTCATTTGAACCTGAAATCATGAAAATAGGTCAGTCATCACGACAATTTTAAATGCCTGTACAAAAAAAGTCTGGAAATTTATTGAAGGCACCACGTATCTATCTATCGAATTCTCTTCATGCATATCTGCCAATCAATACCACCAGTTCTTCTATCTATCTATCTATCTATCTATCTGATTTTGTTCATATATACACTAAGTAGGTAGATCGATATATATATATATATATATATATATATATATATATATATATATGTTATCAAAATTGAAAAAGAAAAAAAATCATCAAATATCTGAATTGGCGCTTTAAGACTTTAAAATCCTCATCTTCATAGTGACAAATAATTCTTATCATCGAGTAATTAAATTTTTTTGAAACGTTATTTGCGGGTTTCGTTCCTATGTCGTTTTTTTAAGCTGAAAGCCTCTCCTACGAAACGGTGGATAGGTCCAAAATAGCCTAGCTCCGTCGGCAATCCCATTTTAAGTGAGCCTTAGGCAATGAACATGGCTGTTGGCTGGGTGCGTTAGTAGGAACTGTCCCATTGTAGTTATTTCATTTGGATTTAAATGGATATTTATATAACTTGGTATAATGGTTATCGTCGAAGGAAATGGACTCGATGACTTGAAGTCAAATCCTCAATGAGTGTGTTTGCATTTCACGTAGCTCTAATACCTTTAGGAAATATATGAATCTAATTATTCTCCCTCCAGAAATGGGTAAATAGTAGGCAGACTGATTCTTTAGCGTTGGTTTGGTAACAAGCCTAGGAGAAGGAAAACTCTCGAACCAAACCTGTTAAACTTCGCTTAAAAATTAACCTTGTATCACATCTTGCCAGTATGGAGAGGTTGGTACATACGTACATCTGGATATGAATTTCATGCCTTAAATGTAACATTTACTTTGAGAGAGAGAGAGAGAGAGAGAGAGAGAGAGGGGGTACGGTCAAGTTAAACTGAAATCAAAGTTAAGCGGTGATTAGCCTGACCAGTGCTTAAATGAGTGACCATTTAGGAACAGCAGGTATTGTGAGCAATTTGAGGCCGTAGTAAATAACAGCTTTTGAATAGAGATAGTATTCATTTTAATTTACTTTTTATTATGAACGTGTGCAATTATTGTAGGGGTGGAGGCAAACCCTATGTTTACACTCCAAATCCAACAACCTATGTTTTTTTAATTTAATGATTTATTTCTTAATGATAATAAATACCCCTATTTGAACCACCCCATTCATCTTTTTTTATTTGTTTTTTCTTTGTTCTTTTTTCTCGTTGGACATGTTGTAGGAATTGTGGTTGCCTTGGTGATGTCCCACCTTCTCCTTCCCTGCCACCCGACAAGATTTCTCGTCTCTTGGTCTGTCAGCTCGCCTCTCACCTGGCTGACTTAGCTGAATCATTTACCTAGCGACCAGCTTTAACTAAACACACACACACACACACACACACACACACACACACACACACACACACATACACACACACGTTCCGGACTCTGATATACAGGAGCCCAAAACAAACAAAATACGACGTGTCCGAAAAATACCTTGCAACGTTTATCTTGTCATATAACATTTTAAGTTTTTTTTCCAATTGACTTTCACAACTTTCATTGGTTAGATTGCTTGTAATTGTCATACTCTATACAATTTATTCTTTTCTACCAAAGAACATGGTATAGTACCTATTCAATCACCGAATGTTCTGAAATGAATCATTTACATTTAGCGACCTGTCGGTAGGGCTCAAAATACACAAAACTATCCGCTGAAGAGAAGTAAGAACCCTTCCTAACAAATGGGGTATCCTGAATATGAAACTGAACTGCTTCTGATGGTGTGGCTCCAGTTCAGAAGATATCATGAGTGTGGAGAAACTCTTCATTGCTATAACTCCTAAGTTTGGAGGTGCCCGTGATGTAATGGTTATCGTCGTAGGAAATGGACACGGCGACACGAGTTCAAATCCTGGACGAGACTGAATCCATTTCACATAGCACTAATACCCTTGGGAAAGGTATGAATCCAATTATACTCCCTCCAGCTATGGGTAAATAGTAGGGCAGACTAGGTTCTTCAGCCTTGGTGAGGCAACTAGTCTACGAGAAGGAAAACTCTGAATTCAAACCTATTAAACTTCGCTTAAAAATTGACCATGTGTCATATCCTGCCCGAGCGGAGGGGTTGGTAAATATGAATGACCCCTGGCGGTTCGGCATGCCGTTAAATCAATCACTTGTTCTTTATGTCCGAGAAACCCACACGATAATATTGAGCGAGATGAAATTTGGAGAAGGAACTGTAAGACTAAACACACACACACACACATGTATATATATATAAGTATAAAAAAGATTATAAAACCGGATAAAAATTCACTGTTTAGAGTTTCACGTTGTTGGTCTTTAGGTGAGAAAGTATTTAACACATCTGATCTTCATGAAGTAGTCTAATGTAGTTCCTTGTTTGGAAGTGATATATATATATATATATATATATATATATATATATATATATATATATTATAATTATTATCACTAAATCACTTTGTGGGTATGTGTCGAACCAAGTGCAATTCAGTTCATTCCATCTTCTTAACTACCTGATGATTGTTATTTTGCAAAAAAAACTCCATGACCCAACGGTTTTTGTCTGTATTTTTTCGTATTTTTTGATTTTTAATTCATTCCATCTTCTTAACTACCTGATGATTGTTGTTTTGCAAAAAACTCCATGAAACCCAGGGTCGTAGTCTATATTCCATGAATCATATATATATATATATATATATATATAGCATGAATACCCGGACCTGCCCTAGGAGAATGATTTCACATAAGAATACTTATTTTTTCAGCTAAAATTAAGCTTCTTACAAGTTTATGGGTGTGTTATCTTGTGTTTCAAAGACATTTTAAAACTCTTTGTTCACGTACAATTTTATAAATAAAATAAATCAGCCAATTAATTAAGCGGGGAGTTGTTATCACAACGAAAATATTTTCCCCAAAATTTCGAATGGAAACGTTATTATAAAAAAAATGATCTTTTTATTTAATGATTACCGAAAAATTTTATTAAAATGCAAAAAGTAGCTGATTTTTGGTAGTTGAAAAAACAAACAAAACAAAAACAAAACAAAACAAAAAACAAAACTGAGACGTTTTAAGCATATAAAAACTTTCTTGTTTACACTTCTAAGGAAATTTTAAAATATAACTCCACTTCTACAATAAACTATGAGTAAGAATTTTCTTCTTAGTTGCACAAAGAATTCGTTGATAAAATTCACTTTCAAGTTTGGAGACATATTTCATTTCAATCATGTTAAAAAATAGTGTACGACTTGAATTCTAATAATGTGACCCCTGACAATGTAGTTAGAGTCTGTCCCTTTGAAAATGTTTGCAATATTTAGGACGTGAGATTTGTTGAGTTTTGGTTTTTCTCTCTTGGCTACTTTGAATGAGAACTTCATATAGCCATGTATTTTAATCCTATGTCTAACGAGCTTTTATGTCAAAAACGATGTCAGTAGGCTATGATGATTATAGGCGAAAACGCATCAGTCATTTATCAATATAAGAGAGAGAGAGAGAGAGAGAGAGAGAGAGAGAGAGAGAGAGAGAGAGAGAGCGGGATGCACAGACAAAGGTTTGCTGCCTCAAGAGACAATGAGCGAAAAATTTAACTGTTGATAGGAACGGAAAAACATAAAAACTGCGACACATTTAAATTCTTTATGCAGCAGACAGAGCATAAGAAAGCGATGATATAGTAGAAAATATTTTTGTGCTTTTCCTATTCGTTTTTTGGATATACAACTAACTTATGTTTGTATGGATTTAGATAAAAATATGGACGGGCAATAAATATTAAAATGGATCAGGGAGAGAATGTAAGGTAGAGATTAAGGGCAAGAAACGGACAAGAGCATGAGATACTGGATAATCTTAGTTGTGAATAACCTTAGTTTTTTCTTCTTAGTATTGATTAAAAGATGTAAATCAAGTAAATAAATGACGGATAAAAGAAAAAAAAGAATAAAAATAAGCACGACAGAGTAGGGACAGACATTTACTTATAACTGTGCAAGCGACGCCAGTTTGCTAATGTAAAGTAATAATATAAACATAGATCAGAGGCTGTCCTAAAAAATAAAAAAAAAGTAAAATTCTTTAGTACATCGAGATCCAGACGGATCTCACCATGTAAGCAAAAATAAACAAATAAATAAAATAAAAAAATAAGTATCAGGAAAATTATTATTGTCAGATCGTTGGCATGACTATGTTAGCAGGTCACAGCGTAAAATCGAAAGAAAAAAAATGGGAAAATACCAGGACCTCGCGCGAGAATTGAGGATACTGTGATATTCGAAAGTTAGAATCACGTTCATAATGACAGACACGCTCCGTTGGCAGGACTTATAATACCCGGACTGTAACCCATGCAGAGGAGTAAGATCCCTATATCTGATGGTAATGATGCAGAGAACTGGAGTACCCCTTCATTGCCATTACTACCAGCTCCACTTTGACCCGAAGTTGTAGTATCTGTTAGGGTCTCATCTAAGAGTCAAATAGATATGCTTAAAAATTATTCGCATACGAAGGAAATACAAATTTAAAAACAACCGCACAGCAAATGTAAACATGAACGTACAATGAACGCGATTCCCTAACTGCTTGCTATAAAATAACCCTAGACGGATTGATATGCCTTCAAAATCAATCAGTTAAATCATATAATGACGAGCTATATTGGAACCATGGCAATAGCACAATATCTTATCGCATCAATTAAATAAATTGACCTTTATTTTACAAAAGTTGAATTTGAATGAAAAAATGTTGAACTTCAAATTAATAGTGCTCTTGGTATGACACTCAACTGCACGAGGTGGTTAAGCAATAGTTTATGAGCTTTGAGGTGTGTGGTGTTAAATACTCGCAGGTCCATTCTCATACGGAGTCGTAGTACCCGTGTGGATCGTATCAATAAGGTAAATAAATTTGTTTGAAATTATTATTGGGTAGGAATATTTTAAGCCATCTGTTTGCAAATGAATAAATAAATAAATAATAATAATAATAATAATAATAATAATAATAAAAGAAGGATAAGTACCTCGACCTTGCTAGTGAATTGAAAAGGCTGTGGAACATGAAAGTAACGATTGTGCCAATTGTGAGTGGTGCGTAAGGCACAATAACTAAAGGATTATTAAAAGGCCTAGAGGACTTGGAAGTTGGCGGACGGGTTGAGACTATCCAAACGACAGCAGTGCTAAGAACGACCAGAATCCTGAAACGAGTCCTGGAGACTTGAGGAGACTTGCTGTCACTCAAACTCCCGTGAAAAACCATCAGCTAACACTGATGTTAAAAACTCTAAAGGAGTAAATAATGATAATGATAATAAGAATTAGACTCAACTTAATGGGCAAGGTGATCCATTGGGAATTGTGCAAGAAATTGAAATTTGACCAAACGTAGAACCCGTCCTGGAAAATGAGACGCACAAACTTCTCTAGGATTCTGAGATACAAACGAATAACCTAATCTCGGCCAGATGACCAGACCTAGTAATAAACAAAAAAAAAAAAAAAAAAAAAAAAAAAGAAAAAAGGAAAGAAAAAAGAGATACCAATAGTAATCGGTGCGCTCGGTACAGTTACCAAAGGATTGGTACAGGGACTGAAGGACTTGGAAATAAGGGGACGAGTAGAGACCATCCAAATTACAGTATTATTAAGATTGGCTTGGATACTAAGAAGAATCCTGGAGACTTGAGGAGACTTGCTGTCACTCAAACACCTGTGAGAAACCATTGGCTAATGCTGGTGTGGAAAACTATTAAAAGAGTAAAATAATGATAATAATAATACACTCAGACTCCAGTGAAAAACCATCGGCTCACGCTGATGTGAAAAGCTCTAATGAGTGAATAATAATAATAATAATAATAAATGAAAAAAAGAGACAAGTACTTGAACCTTGCCAGAGAACTAAAAAATGCTATAGAACATGAAGGTGACGGTGATACCAGTTGTAATTAGAGCACTTTGAATGATCCTAAAAAGCCTTGGTAAAGGAGCTGGAAGAGTTGGAATTCGGAAGACGAGCTAAGACTATTCAAATGATTCCAGAAGTTAAAATCCGCTTAAAAATTGACCATGATTCCCATCCTGCTCGTACGGAGGAGTTGGGTAAATATACATAAAAATACAGCTGATTCAGGTTAAATGGAGTGTAGGTTATAACTTAGAACAACTAGATACACTAAAAAGGAATAAAACTTTAGGTTTTGTTTGTTTCTTTGTTTTATGGTAAATCAATGTTCGTTGGTTATCTAATGCCAAAGTACATCCTTGTAGAATAGCAGTGATACTATTTAACCTTAAGCTAGGTAAAATAAGAGTATTGGTCCGAAAGTGAGCCTAATAGCGTTACTAGGGTTCGAACTAGCTTATTCAGATGTCACTGTACAGCATGTTAGGTTCGACGCCATGGAGGCTCACCCAATAAAATCCATGAATTATTTTGTCCTATTTCATTTAAAAATGGCCATTCTATATAGATACTAATATTCAGCGTTGAAATGGAATTCACTCAAAAAATGGTGTTGCAATTCGGCCCAACTGTAACCAGGACAGAAACCGATATGGGTGAGCCGAGATCCAATTCCACTTGACTATGCTTTATTTGTATCAATGCTTTTGGAAAATTCATACGTTCATTTATCTTGTTCCTTATTTCATGATCAGATATCTTTGGAAAATGTTCAGTCTCAGATACACTAGAGAGAGAGAGAGAGAGAGAGAGAGAGAGAGAGAGAGAGAGAGAGAGAGAGAGTACTTGAATCTTACTCGTTGAGGTAGTGATAGTGAAAGCTGCTACACCTCTAGTAAACCTTGACAATGTCAAATCACTCATTAAATTTAACCTAAAGACACCTATTCAACACGAATTGTTCTAATTTTGAAGAGGACAAGAATCTTCCATATTAGTTTCAACAGGAGAAAATCTATTTCCTTTGATGAGTTAACCAGGAACAAATTTTCTGACGAGTTCGCTGGCAATACATTTATAAACTCGTAAAATTTGCGATACGAAATCAGTAGAAACATTAATGAGACTTTTATGTATTTATATATCAAGATCTTTCCTCTTTCGTATAGATTACTATAAATGTGTGTTTATCGGAGGGATCTGTGTTTGTTTGTGTATAAACAGATATGGAGGGTGAAAAATCGAGAGAAGGGAAGGGAGAGAGAAAGAGAAAGAAAAGGGGCGATACAGATATCAACAAATTTGTACTTAGAAAAAATATGTCTGGTACAGTACCCACAACCATTCATAGAACATTGAATATTAATGAATTTGGTGAAAACTTATATATTTACTCACTCTCTCTGCCAGAGGCAGAATGTGACACGTGAGAAGTTTTTAAGCAAAGTAAAGCTGGTTTAAATTCGTAGTTCTCTTTCTCCTAGGTCAGTTGGTGCACCAAAACTAAAGAAAATAGGCTGACTTATCATTAAGCTTGGGAGAAAACAGACGGATTCATGCTTTTCCCAAAGGATAATTAGAGTGAAGTGAAATGTAAAAAAAAAAAAAAGAAAAAAAAAAAAAGAAAAAAAAAAAAAGAAAAAAGCCTCGTCCAGGATTTGAACTCGCATATGCGTTTCCATTCCCAATTTCGATAACGCTTACACTAAGCACCACACACCAACACACCTCATGGAGAAACGAAAACTCCAACCTGAAACAAGCGCTTTGAAAGTAGGACTTGACCTCATACCTGGACACTTTTCAGCCTGAACATCTGTTGTCGTGTCTGTTTGTCCACAGCCAAAGTCGCAAGTCATATAAGATTCTATTACAGTAAACCATTGTTGACTCATTTTACACAGGCCCTTGCACAATAACTTATAGGATCTACTGTTGGTCTTGAGAAGCTATATGTGATTGCATAAGAGCAATGCTCACGATAAAGACAGCTATCTTGTTTGTCACATTTGCGACAGGAACTGCAGGTATTTTTAGCGGAATTAAGGAGGTGATCTGTAACACCGCGTTCCAAAATAGACTACGGCTGTAGCACTATCTTTTAGGTTTCAGTCAGACCCCGTGGTAACCTCACCGTGATGACGAATACAAAACACTGTCTGTTGGCTCACCGGATGCGAAAGTTTATTTTTATTGCCTTTTCACAGTAATCGCCGAATAGAGAGAGATACAATAGGAAATTCATCAACTGATTTAGATAGACCGAGAGAACAAACTGTGCGAAGCGAAAGGGACAGCTACTTACTTAGTCATTTCTTCTCCGCTGACCCGGCCTCTGCCTTCTTCGGGGCCACGTCTCTCGTCTGCTTCTACTGCTCATTCTCTGACTGTCCCCACTGTCTTGAATCCTTTTTTTCATATATATTTTCTTCAAATTATTCCTTAACAAATGCTTTTATCACATATTATTCTTAAAACTTTTTGTGACACCTCGACGCAAAACAAGGCTTATTTGCCTTGACCTTTAAAAATCAAACCCCCAACTTTGAAAACAATTTATTACTAAAATAATTAACAAAAATCCCTAATTATTTTACTCATCAATAAAAAGGTGATAGTCAATATATATAATATATTGTATGGATATTAATCCGAAGACACCAAACACCACCCATATTCATGCTTGTCCTTGACAATTGTCAAAGAAGGGCCAAAAGTTCTTGAACCCGGAAGAAAAGACAGGAGAGTTCTTACACCAATTTAATCCTTATATATAATTATTCACTAGAGAATAAAAGTTGAATAAAAATCAATAAGACATTTTTTATCCGTCACGGCTAATAAGTCTTGTTCGCAGATAAGCAATTTCCAGTCCAAGCTGCAAACGAACAATCGAAACGTCACATTCTAATCGTCAAAATTCCTGATATAACGAAGCTAATTATAGTATGCTAATTCAAATACTACATATCTTCCATTATTATGTACTGCAGTTACAACTGAGAACAAACGTGTCCACAGGTCACCTAGTATATATATATATATATAGATGAAAATGGAAATAAATCCGACGGTATGTAAATGTACAAATATGAAAAAAAAAGCAATTCCTGGGATAATTTTTTTGCAGTTGAATTATTTGCCACGTTAAACGTTTTGGTTTTTTCATTAAATCATCATCAGGGAAGTTAATATGTAATATTGTATCTTCTGAATTATATTCATTTCTATTTTTTAAAAATGAAACGATAAGGTGGGAAAGCTTTTAACATTCTACTTCCGTTAGCAGTGTTCTGTTTAAAAAAGAAAAAAAAAAAAAAAAAAAAACGGAAATAGCTTTCTCATTTTTTTTTGTTTTAATTTTCATTTCATCTCTAGATAAAATCATCCTGTGAATACCTAGTATTTTTTTTTACATTCGATCATATATATATATATATATATATATATTGTCCAACGTCAAATCAGCCGATGGTGGGAACGATTCTATTTTAGGATTTTCTTTCTACAGTATCCATGTAATTTAAAATCCAAAAGAGAGCTCAATGTAAAATAATAATAAATTAAATTACTGAGCAGATAATTCCATATAAAAGAAAAAACTTTAAAAATGACTCATATTTTTTGTAATAGTATTATTATTATTTTGTAATGAAAATTATCTATTTATTGTAATGATATTTATTTCAGCAGATCCTATATTTTTAAAATGTTAGATCTGCATCTTCAGGAGATGCAGATCTAACATTAAAAAAATATAGGGTCTGCTGAAATAAGCATTATTACAAAAAACGTAAGTAAATTTTTAAAAAATGTTTCTTTTTTATAGCACACACACACACACACACACACACACACACATACACACACACACACACACACATATATATATATACATATATATATATATATATATATATAACGTAAAGTGATGTTAACATATGTATCGGTAAAGCATGAACAGCTATTGACATGTTATTGACCATATGGAAATCTTACCTGATAAAATGAAACGGGAATTCTTTTAAGATGTTGCCGTGTCATTACACCTGTATGGCTGCACCACTTGGGTTCTAACAAAACGTTTGTAGAAAAAGTTGGAACTACTCAAGGCGGTTACACGCTGAACAAATCGTGGAAGAAGCACTCTACAAAACAGTAGTAGTACGGCTATTTACTTCCCATTTTGTAAACCATAAAATAAAAGCAATCAACACTGCTAGAGAAGTAAGGACGAAACTATAAGCGACTTTCTCAAATGGACTTTTACACATAGACACAGCAATACTGGCTGACCAGCAAAAACTTACATTCACCAGTTCTGTGTGGATACTAGATGCAGTCTACAAGAGAGAGAGAGAGAGAGAGAGAAAGAAAGAGAGAGAATGAGAGAGAGAGAAAGAGAAAGAAAGAGAAAGGGAGAGAGAAAGAGAAAGAAAGAGAAAAGAAGAGGGAGAAAGACAGAGAAAAGAAGAGAGAGGGAAAATGAGAGAGAAAAAGAGAAAGAAGAGAGAGAGAGAGAGTGAGACAGAGAAAGAAAGGGAAAGAGAGAGAGAGACAGAGAGAGAGAGAGAGAGAAAGGGAGAGAGAGAGAGAAAGAAAGGGAGAGAGATATTTCCTATTGTTGACACGCCTTGATATATATCATCATCATCATGTCATGCTGCTCGCACGGATTTCCCTGACTCTCTCTTGCCATTCATTTCTATCATCCATTGCTTCCGGCAGGTCTTCTAGACAACATTCTGTGTCTGTACAGAGCTTTTGTAGATAGGTTCTAGTTGGTCGTCCAACCCTTACACGTCTGTGTGAAGGGGTCTACCGGAGGACGTCGTTTATGAGTTCGTCCTTACTTCTCTAGCAGTGTCCTGCATGACTTGTTCATCTTATTTGGATGGTTTTAGAGACAGGAGGTAGGTTGTCGTCCAGCTGCTGTTTCGTGGGATGTTGCTTCCAGGAGTTTGTTCAATATACTTCGTAGCATTCTCGTCTAGCCTTTTCTCTATACGCTTAGTCAGCGTCCATGTGGTGCATCCATATAGTAGAATTAAAACGAAAATCCAAATTTTCAAATTATTTTTTTTTTCAACTTTTATTCTTTTAACTCTCTCATATAAATTGAAAACAGTACTTTTTACTTTTTTAGGACTGAAAAAAAGAAAGAAAAACTTTGTGTCGTTATGAGGTATGTCTCTTGTCTAAGATAGTCGCGTATTTCTTCTTGGTACAAAATTAAAGAAATACAAAAAAACATGCTGCTGAGTTTCAATAAATGTTTTCGAATGTTTATTGTCAAGGCAGACAAATTCTCGTCACTTGCAAAAATATTTAAGCATAATCTTTCAGTTCCCATTTACATTTATGCCGTAAAAACTTCAGCTGAGCCAATTACAATATTTTTACGATATCTGTAAACATAGATTTTTTATCATTTAGGGTTTTCGGACAATTGTCTTCATCTTTATTGTCATTTCCACAACGTTTCGGTCGATATGTTCTCCAGTCTCCTACAGGTGATTTTCGAACTCGGGAACCTTCACGGAACTTCGAACTATGTCTTTTATTGAATCCACAGGGGTTACCTGTTCTGATTCCGTTAGCCATAACCGGTTACAAGTGTTAAGTATTCCTGTATTGTTACTCGCCTGCAGTCAAGATTGAACCTGCAACCTCCAGATGATTGTCTCCTTAGAAGCTTAGGGAACCAAGGCCTATAACTGTTACGTTATGTGTCCTGCAGTAAACAATAGGTAGTTTGTAAAAGTTTCCATCACTTTAAAATTTAACACGGCTTTTATCTAAGACGACATTTCTTTTATCATTTTAATGTATACTGATATGTAATAAATCATTTGTGTCTTTAGCTGTTGCATAAAACAAGAAAGTGGGTGATAACTGATTAAAGGTTTTTTTTTCTTTTATTCTTTCTTTCTAAGCTTATTCTAACTTACTATTGATAGATATCACATATACTCATGCCAATCTATCTATCTAGCTATGTTCATAGACGCCATCTATCTATGTTTATGTATATTCGTCTATCCATCCATCTAAGCCTGTTCAGTTCTATTTCACGGATTTCCATGGGTTCTATTCCTTACCGGGGATTCCCCATGGCGTAATGGTCAAAGTGCTGAACAGCAGCCTCGAAATAAGTGAGTTCAAACTCCAGTCGTGCTGTTACGTTCATTTTCGGAATAATACCATGGGGAACGGAATGAATCCTCTTATCCTTCACCCCGCTTGGGTTAAATAGCGCGGATGCTGGCATTCTACAAGGATGGCCCTGGCATTAAATAACCCACGACGATTGAAATGTCATTAAACAATCAAACAAACAAACAAGCAAACAAACAAACCAAACCAATTGATTTTTGAACCTCATAATTGTTTTCAGCGCAAAAGTCTGCGTTTATAAAAATAGTTTCACCGTTGCACATATGAAGATATTCTGAAACAAAATAAAACAAGACAAGAAAAAAAATTCATCAATGAAAGGAGGAAATTTTGATTCAAAGATGTTAATATGGATCAATTTCAGTGAAGTCATTTTGTCTGGGTCACATCGGATCACTATCCAAATAAATGATCTTGAATGAAAGAATGTCACGTACAACTAAAATTGTATTTTATGTCTAAATAAATAAATAAAAGCTTATATAAGCAGCAGATGAACATGGATAATTGACCCCTCCCGCCAAAAAAATAAACAAAGACTGAGTCTGGTAGATTAATGTGGATATCTTTTCAGGGGTTTAGTGAAAGAACTGACATCAAAAAACAAGCAACAATAAAATTGTTACGTTAAAGCAACCGGTCTATGGTCAGCTGGTTAATATAACCGTCTGTATCCTGTAAATATGGTAAAAGAAATTGTCTGGGCAGATCGACATGTATGAGGAATGAGACGAAAGCCAGTTGGTTAATAAAAGTAACTCGTTTCTGAGCCACAGTACCTAGCTCTAAGTTAGGGTGAAATTTCATTTAGTAGAAAACTATCACAAAATTAATAAGTATTATACAAGACACCATCATTATTGATTTATTTAGTGCAGCACTAGTTTTAGAGGGTTTCTGAGCAGGTGATGCTGCTTTCTTACATGTATTAATATCTTCTGGTTATTTTCCCTCTCTTGGCCTCTAAAAAGATGACGAGCAGTTTTTACAGTCATTGACTGTAGCAAGCTTGTCAGAGGACATTCAAATAGACGAATGGTTATTCAACGGACTTAGCAAGTTAGCAAGCCAACACATACATCAGCAAGTCAGTCGTTTTATATACATTACAGAGACAACAGGTATCTAATCTTAAGCTGTGCATTCTCTTTGAGTTGTGGGGAAAGGTTGCGCATGTGAGTCTACTTACACATATCCACTCACACCCACCTACACACACACACACACACACACACACACATATATATATATATATATATAGAGAGAGAGAGAGAGATAAAGAGAGAAATACATATATACATAGATTAATATTAATAATGTAGTTTCGCATATTCATAAATAAAGAGTTCTCAATATCGGTGATAGAGCTTATATATCTAATTTAAGATGGCGTAGACTCAAAGTCAACGGTGCTAAGTGACAGTCAGTTTCTTGCCTATGGGATTATCAGACCAAGTCTAGCTGACAGTCACCAACTGCCGTTGATTCTGCTGCAACACAAAACGGCAGGTGTCCGGCCACTTACCTCCTATCATAGGCAGAATCCAAGACGAACAAGACATACGGTGCACTGCCAGGAAAGTAAGGAGGAACTCATAAGTGACGTACTCTCATGGACTTCACCGCATGAACGCGCCAGTGTGGCCAACCAGCAAGGACTTACATACGTCAGCTCTGTATGAACACTGGGTATAGTCTATAGGACCTGCTAAAAGCGATGGATGATAGAGATGGATGGTAAGAGAGAAAGTTAGGGACCTCCGTATTTGATGCTGATGATGATATATGCGTGACAGTCTTTTTCTTAAGCATATTTCATTAAAAAATACAAGCTTTCTTTTGAGCCGTTTTTAGCTATTTTCCTTCTCTTACCAGATTGGATTAAATTTGGATTTATTTTATAGAAAAATCGCGCGAATTTTTTTCCTTATAGTGTAAAATTGAACCAAATTTAAGCTACCCCTTAAAACGACAATAAAACACTAATAAAAATCAGAGTCAAGTACCTTGACTGATTTTTAACGAACCATACATTATACATATGTGTGTGGTGTGTGTGAGTATATATATATATATATATATATATATATATATATATATATATATATATATCTTGTGGGTAGAGTGTTCGCCAATGGTCCGGGAGACCTGGGTTCAATCCCAGGTTGAGTCATACCAAAGACTTTAAAAATGGTACTTGATACCTCCTTGCTTAACACTCAGCATTATAAGATACGTATCAATGGTAAAATGGAGCAATCCAGGTAAAGGAGTGCCCTCCCCTATACCTCAGTGTAGTAGCTATTGAAAAGGGAGCCTTCTGGTCACCCTCGACTACAGTCGCCATCTTTACTTTACTTACTTATATATATGTATAAAGTTTGCATAGATAAAATACCGAGTTGATTTGTGTCCCGAACTAAATAAATTCGTCCAACTTTTGGGCGCCGTTCTTCCAGGCAGCACCACTCCAATTGCTCTAAGTAGAGGACAATCTCAATTCTTAATGCCTTAGGCGCTTTTAAACAAGGAATGCAGACAGAGTTAAGCTAATTTTGGTACTACCAATTTTTTCGCGGTAAGGTCCCCCGCAGTAAACTTGACCTTATATCGCAATATCGCATTCAGATGTCTCTGGCTGTCTGAGTGTTCTCTTAAAAATCTATATATTCGATTGCTACCCCCCCAAAAAAAAGCAAACTCTATTTTGCCTTTTTTTTGTTTTAAGATTAGTATATTTTTCTATTTGTTTTATTCTTATAAGTTTCATCATTCAAGTAGAATCTAAATGCAAATCATGACATTTTTGAAGCGGGACAGATCAAACGTAACACCACTCATTACCTATCTATCTATTTATCTATCTATCTATCGTATCGAATCGACCATAAATAAGTATACCCCAAACAAATTTTAGAATAAAAAGTTACTTTCCTTCTAAACCAAAGATACCAGGATATTATCATTTATAGTGGACCATTGTACAATCAATGAGTATTATTTTGTATTACCTAATGCCAAACTTAAAAGCATTGAAACTGAAACCCAAAATACTAATATGTCGCTGGCTTAGCCTTTGTGGAATGTAACTGAATGAAAACCAGAAAAAGATAAATACCATCAAAGCAGAACTGAAAAATTGCATTATGTCAGAGTTTCAATGCTGTAGATTTTGGTAATAAATACCAAATGATATTTGTTTTGATTGTATAACGTTCCACAAGAAATGATAAAATCCTTGTGTCTTTGGTTGTGAAAAAAAAATCAGCATTTTAAAAATAAGAAATTATCAAGAGTGTATTTATTTATGAGTGATACTCAGTCACGTGATAATAGTTTGGATATTGTTTCATGCGCATGCAGCTACAGTTGGGAGAAGAAAAATAAACGACAGCGATGTGTCTCCATCAGATGTTGACAGGAGAGTCATGCATGATTTCAGAACTAAAGTATTATTACCCCTAATCCATAATGCTTCAGCAGTACTCCACGATACAACCAGATTTTGTTGGATCACTGTAACACTGTTGGAATGTCAAATGAAAATGTAACTTCGTCGTGTAATTGTTTATTGCAATGAAAACTTCCTAGTCAAACATGAACCCAGCAATGAAGCGTTAACTCAATGAGGAAGATTTGAATTAAGCAACAAGATAACAACGTCAAGATATGAACATGAATTTCAGCTGTAAGTCGAGATAACGTTCAATCTGAAACAATTTTAAGGGAAGAATACTTATGAGCTGAATGGAATTGGTAATTAGAAATAGAGGCACTAAGAAAGATAGACCCCTGGTTCACTTGATAGATATATTGGCAAACAGAAAGATCTAAACTGCGTGAGATAACCTTTCGACCTGCATATGAAGACAGCTACCAGGCTTGTTTGTAAGCTAGAATGGAGGTGACTAAAGGTTAGTCTGTTCGCCTCAAAATGAGTTAATCACTTTAATACCCACACCAGGAAATGTTTGACGCGAAGTGACCAAAATCCAAATGAAAATAGATAAAAATGGTTTAAGCAGACCACCAAGTGTCATTTATCCTGACTCGCTGTGGTTTTAGACAGAGGCACACAAACATATAAGTTAGTGATTTATAAGGTTTTGCATTTCACGTGGAGAGTCGTTGACGTTATATGGTATTGATTAACATGATAAATGCACTTAAAGTGCATAAGCCGTTAAATATTTGCATTATAAATGCATTTTGTATATTTAACAGAGCATTTGATTCAACTATTGACACTAAACTGCATCTGGTGGTGAAGCATTGGAGTTCACTCTGACCCGGAGTGGTAGAGCATATTAAGGTCCCGTCTCCGGTTCAAATTGATCTGTTTGAAAATTATTTTTATCTGATTAGAATATAACTATAATTAATTTGTTTTAAACATAGTTACTTGAAGCAATGAATATTTATTAAAGATTATTATTATCAATTACTTGAAATTGGCATAATGGTTAGTGTGTTCGCCAGTGGCACGGGAGACCCGGGTTCAATCACAGGTCGAGTCATACCAAAGACTCAAAAAATGGTAATTGATGCCTCCTTGCTTTATGAGGTACGGATCAAGGGTAAAGTGGAGCAATCCAGGGAAAGGAATAGCGCCTTCTCGAACATCATGTTGTAGCTATCAAAAAGGGACACTTGGGGTCACCCACGACTACAGTCGCTAACTTTACTGATTCACTTACTTGAAACCATATCATTGCTTGAAAATTATTGGTTCAGTTTGGTTGGGCTTGAAGGCATATCAACCATTGTAGGTTATTTAAAGCTAAATACTCTTTATACAAATTTTATATGATTTGTAAACGCATAGTTTTTAAATAACATTTTTAAACAAGCTAGAATTCATTTGTTTGCATACAGTTAAATGGTTAAACATATGATTTTTTAGTCAATAGTTTGTTGATAAACTTATTTTTACATGAGTCAGAGCTCATGTGTTTGCACGCAAGTATTTCTATTATTTGCATACGGTTGAATGGTTCTAAACAATCAAATACAAATAGTTCCTTTAGTATTAATGATTTGCTTGCACTCAGTTAAATGGTTTTAAATATTGCTAACATAGATAGTTTTATTTGCACACAGTTAAATAGTATCAAGTATCACTATGTAACACTAACAATTCAATTTAGGCAACAGTTAAAGAGTTTCAAGTATTGCAAATCAATACTAATATTTCAATTCAACATTATTAATTCATTAGCACACAGCTAAATTATTCCAAATATTGCTCTGTATCACTAACAATTCAATTAAACATCAGTCATTTGTTTACACATAGTTAAATGATCAAACAGTTCTACATCTAACAGTTCGATTAAACCTTAGCGATTTGTTTTTGGTTTGATTTGGTTTTATGGCATATCAACCATTGTAGGTAATTTAATGCCAAATCCATTTTCGTTCACATAAACATTTTTATTTAAAACAATTCAGTTTAACATAAGTACACTGTTGAGTTCGATTTAACTCATAGATAGGACCCAATCAGGTGTTATCACTCCGTGTCTGAATGGACATGGGTTCGATGGCGATGAAGGGGTACTCCACATTCCCCAAAGCTCCAGCATTACTGGAGCCCCACCATCAGATTGTTTAATGTCATATCCAGGAAACTCATTAGGGGAGTCATACCCTCCTTCAGAGATACAGTTGGTGTATACTATAGTCCCAATCGACTTGGTCAAAGTCATTTGTTAGCCATCAGTTTAAATGTGAAACTGTTCTATTTGACTCATAGATTGGACTCTATCAGTCGCTACTACTCCGGGTCAAAGTAGACCTGGGAGCAATGGCAATGAAAGAGTACTCCACATTCTCCAAAGCTCCAGGACTGGAGCCTTACCATTATATTGTGCAATGTTATATCCAGGACACTGGCCTTCTTACCTCTCTGCTGAGACGCAATTTGTGTATCCTACAGCCCGAACCAACTGGACTGAGATTAGATAGGAATACTTGATAACATATAAATGGCAATAATTATATGAATAGTTGGTGATTGTTTTTAATTTTAACCCAGGGATTTACACGCGTTCACCTAGTCACAGCATTAACTTTTGATTAATTTCTATTTCATTTTCCTTTCTTTTTTAACATAAAGCTTGCCTTTTTAAATATATATACTAAGATCATTGAGTCGACAGTAATAAGAAAGAACGGAAATATATGGCTAAATTTGAACGGAGATAGCCCTTTAGCATTCACAGCTTAATCGGCAAAGTGCCATTCCGGCGTGAGAAGCTTCCAAGGAAAGGGAATAATTTTCAAATGCTGTTGGAAGTCTCTTCTTTATTAATGACACATTTTGATTAGTAAACGGCCGTAGAAGAAACTTGAAATGACCAGAAAATTATGATAAAAAGCATCAACAGCCATATCAGTTTAGAATAGATCGATTGCCTCATCAGAAGAAGTTGTTACTACACTCCAAGAGATGTCCTTATTATGACAATAAACTTCCTCGGATGATGAGGCTGGATCTCGGGAAAGTCTGAGGCACTCCTTCATTGCCATTACTTTAAGGTCCACTCTGACTCGATGTGATAGTTCCTGTTAGTGTCCCATCTATGGGTCAAATAGATATGTTAGAAAATTATAAGTATTAGATAAGAATGTGTGAAATCATATAACAATTATTAAATAGAATTATCAATGTTAGAACGACGAATCCAGAATTTTTATAATTACTAGCTACTTGAAATGATAAAGAGCTAGTGGTATAATCATATTTACCAACCCCTCTGCTCGGGCAGGATATGACACAAGGTCAATTTTTAAGCGGAGTTTAACAGGCTTGAATACAGAGTTTTCCTTCTCCTAGACCAGTTGCCTCACCAAGGCTGAAGAACTTAGTCTGCCCTACTATTTACCCATAGCTGGAGGGAGAATAATTGGATTCATACCTTTCCCAAGGATATTAGTGCTATGTGAAATGCAATCAGTCACGTCCAGGATTTGAACTCGTGTCACCGTGTTCATTTCCTACGACGATAACCATTACACCAAGGGCATCTCCCAGCTAGTGGTATAATAGTTATCATTGTGGCGACCTAAGTTCGTATCCAGCATGAAACCGTTTGCATTTCACAGAGCGCAAATAATCTTAGGAAAGGTATGCATCCAACTATTCTCTCTCCAGCTATTGGTAAATGGTTGAGCAGACTTGGATCTTTAACCTCGGTACTGTGAACTGTAAAGGAGAAGGAAAACTAAATTAAAACCTGTTAAACTCCGCTTAAAATTGACCTTGTGTCACACCGTGCTCATGCGGATGGGTTGGTAAATATATACTTGAATTTATAATTGCTTGCAAATAATGGATGTTAGATAGGAATAATTGAAACCATATAACTGTGAACAAATTATTGGTGTTAGATAGGAATACTTGAAACCATTCAACTATGAGCAACTGATTTGTATTACATAAGAATAATCGATATCATATAACTATGTGAAAAAAACTCTTAAGCAACTTCACAAAAATGTAGATATGTACAATGAAACCGATTTCCCAGCATCTTGTCATGAAATAACTCGAGACAGGTTGTCATGGGGTTAAAAGCAACCAATTATTTGAAATTAAATGTGTATATCTGAAGATTTTAAGATCTGCAACTTCACCGGATAGCCTTAAGGTACAAAAATACAACTAAAATATATAGGAACACACACAAGCATATAAATAATATCAACATACGTTTACACATATATACCTAAAGGTGAGTGTATATCAGCCATCCTATTCCAGCAGCCTTTGTGTCAGTTCAATTCGTAACCTAGACCTCTTCCAGAGTATGTAAGATTTAGGGAGTAATGAGCCTTAAGCTGCCACGTTAGCCCTTGTCACGTTGGCTAAGAGTTTGTATTTAGAGTTGTCGTTTTCTTAGACTGACAACGCAACAAAGGCTAGAGAGTATAGTCTGCCCTAGTATTTTAAAAATACAAGGAGTAGAGAGAAGAGGTGGATTTGAGCCTTTCTCAAGAGTGGAAGGATCGTAAAAAGTTTCTGCTTAAGTATTCTATTTTCACTGTCGAGAAAAGTTTCGCTATTCACAGAGATTATATCTATCTATCTGTAACACTTTAAGGAGACCATTGGGTACTGCAGTATAACAACCAAAATGATGACATACGTCCGAATATATTAGTTTTGTAAAAAATAATCAGTGAAAAATTAAAAAGAAAAAAAAACAAAAAAGTTATTATCTCTCTCCCTTAATTGTTGTTACGTTTGCGTATGTTTCATATTGTAAATATAACAAATACTCTCAGACAAAGGTAAGATAATCATGTTTGAATATTTTAAAGCCTTGATAACGTCTGCGAGATAATCACGTGGTTATAGAGTATGATATTCTACAAGAACGACAAACGATTTAAAAAAAAAAACAACTTTCCCTGTAGCCTATTTTCGTACAGCAACGCGCATTGCATATTCATGTTTTTCTGGAACCGTTTAATTTCGTTATTAAAGATATGAAAACAAGATGGAAAACTTGTCAGAATTTCTCGTGAAATGATAATCAGTTGATTAAGAAGAACGATGGAAAATTTTTTCTGAGTGAACAATTCAAGACTAGACACCTAAAAAGTGAAGCTGATTTGGGTATTCGAGGATAGTATTGAGTTCGATAACCAGTAACATTATTTATTATTCTACCGTATTAGAGTGCATTGATCAGTGCATAAACTTGTAGAGAGAAATGGTAGATTTGGTAAATCCGACAAGATGAGAAAAAATAAGTGGAGAAAAACTAAATATGTATATATACAAACACATATATATGATGACTGCCACACCTTGACAGATGATAACTGTCTTTACAACCAAAATTAAAACTCAAACATTTTGGATTTATAACTACATCAACTTATAGAAGTTGGGTAAGATGATGAGGTGGTAAGACATCAGTACGTCGTTGGGTTATAGTGATATACGCTTGTACGACGCTTGAGCCGTTCTCTGGGTCTACGTAGCGATCGGCCTGGGAAAAGCATAGAAAGATAACTGGTGGCTATGCAAAAAGTACCTTCAGTTAGCTTTTTTCCATCAAAAGATATCTACAAATCAGCAAAAGTTTAATGCAGGTCCTTCCTTTTCCCTCTAAAAGGTATCTTTTAACATGGCTTTGTTATTAAACTACGTATATATATATATATATATATATATATATATATATATATATATATATATATATATATGTCAGTGCATTTGCATGTGTTTACGTACGTAGACATACCTATAAGTATCTATATGACAACTGCATTATCTTTCACAGATTACTGGCGTCCCTCATAAACTCACACCTCTACCATCAGCCTCCCTTCATATGGGTGAGTAATACTCACCTAGAAAGGGCTGCTCAGACACACGAGTCTCCACTGGGGTCAGCCTCTGTCACGGAAGTACACGACAACGATGATAGGATAAGACTCCTGCCGCCCGTGTAAAAAATGTAGCTTTATACTTCCAACAAATCAAATTTGTTTACGTCACCATCCTTCACCGCCATGAGAATTTCATGAGAGAATCGTTTGTAGATGAAAAGATCGTAAGGGGACATTTGTGCATCCTTTTATTATTGTGGTGAACGCTTGTACAACACGAATATCACTCTCTAAGTCTTTGTAATTGTTATCCAGTGACAAACCAAAGGAAAATAACACAAAAATTATATCAACCTAAAGTGTTATATCAGACTTATCTTTCCTTAGGTGCGATGACTTGGGAAGAGTACGGGATCTATCACTATCAGGAATGATGTGCGTGATAGTCTTAAAGCAAAAAAAGCTACACACACACACACACACACACACACACACACACACACACACACACACACACACACACAAAGAGATACATATAAATATAAACTGAGCATATATATATATATATATATATATATATATATATATGTATATATATATATATATATACATATAAGTGTATATATAGTGATGAATATAAATTAATTCATCTGTATATTTTATAATACAATAGCTCTATCATAATTATTGAGCACTCTCCAAATTAGACCACAGTCGTTCTGCCATGGACACACAAACTGAGATCGTGAACAACATATATATATATATATATATATATATATATATACAGAAACCTACACATATATGTAAATATATATGCATAAATACATACATATAGATGTGCATAGATACTCATAAATCCATATATGAGTATATATATATATATATATATATATATATATATATATATACAAAGGTACATATGCATACATAAATACATATACGTGTATATATATATATATATATATATATATATATATATATATATATATATACATGAGTGTATTTATGTATATTTATACACATATATATATGTATATATATATATATATATAGATATATAAATTAAAAAAAACTTAGATGTACTCATGTATACATATACGTATGCATATATATTGACAAATTTTTCTAACTACATACATAAATACATTATATATATATATATATATATATATATATATATAGGTAGACATAAATCTATATATATATATATATATATATATATATATATATATATGTATAATCTACATACATTTATTACATTTATATAGAAGAATATATGCAGACATATATATATATATATATATATATATATATTTGCATAGAAATTCATCTATACATACATATATACACAAGTACATATACATGAATTTTCATATACTTTGATATTGCCCAGTTAGGGCTGTAGGATACACTGACTGCTTCTCTGAAGAGGGGTAAGACCCCAACCTCACAAGTGTCCCGGATATGACACTAAACAATCTCATGGTGAGGTTCCTGTGATGCTGGGGCTTTTGGGAATGCGGAGCACTCCTACATCGTCATCGCTCCCAGGTCCACTCTGGCCCGGTGTAGTAGCACTTGATAGGGCCCTATCTATTGGTTAAACAGAACTAACGGCATACTCGTGCAAAACTGAACTGTTTGACTAAACTGAATAGTTTTAAAATAGAAATGTTTTTGACAATGAAACTGTAATTACATTTAAACTGTGTGTTTATTCTAAACGGAATTATTTGAAATGGAACCGTTTTTTGACATTGAAACTGTTCTTGCACCAGACTGATTTGTTTAATATAGAACTGTTTTGACATTTAACTGTGTGTAAATAAAATCTGTACTTATACTAAACAGAATTAGTTGAATTAGAACTGCTTGACTAAACTGAATAGCTTGAAATAAAAAATATTTTTCACAATTAAACTGTACTTACATTTAAACTGTGGACTTATACTAAACTGAATTGTTTGAAATAGAATTATTTTCATAAACTGTTCTTATTGACAATTAAACTGTGTACTTATGCTAAACTGAATTATTTGAAATAGAACTGACTTTTTGCATAAAAATGGATTTGGCATGAAATAGCCTACAAAGGTTGAAATGCCATAAAACCTAAACAATCAACCAACTACTTAGATATATGCATATAAATGCACACACACACACACACACACACACACACACACAAATATATAAGTTAGTAAGTAAAGTTGGCGACCGAAGTCGAGGGTGACCCGAAGGCTCCCTTTTCGATAGCTACTACACCGAGGTGTTGGGGAGAGTGCTACTTCTTTCCCTGGATTGCTCCACTTTACCCTTGATACGTACCTTATAATACTGAGTGTTAAGCAAGGAGGTATCAAGTACCATTTTAAAGTCTTTGGTAGGACGTGACCTAGGATTGAACCCAGGTCTCCCGGACTACTGGTGAACACTCTACCCACTTGACCAATGAGACGGTATATATATATATATATATATATATATAATTTAACTGCTCACATACACACACATATATACACGTGGGGAATCCAATAGGCTTCCAGACTTTTTTGTACAGGCATCTAAAATTGTAGATTCTTGAAAATTCAGTATGTTCTTGCTATATATCTTATGAGATGACTGACCGACTTTTATGATTTCAGGTTCAAATGAACAGCTACAGCCTACTAAAGCCAGATTGTCACAGCTGGTGAATTTCAAAAATGCAATCTGGACGTGAGGACCCTTTAGAAGAACGATATGCAATAAAATTCTGTTTTAAACTTGGAAAAATGCCACAGAAACGTATGGAATGCTTCGACTATCTTGCATGAATCGAGCATCAGTTTTTGAGTGGCATAAGAGATTCAAGTAAGGCACGGAGTCTGTGAGGGTTGATGAGAAGTGTGGGAGGAGTAAGGAAGTCAATACACTACAGTTGATTGGCCAAAGGGTTAGGGTTACTCTGTTGAGGTTTTAAGGGGGTTCAGCAAGAGATTCCGTCGGAAGAGGCCAGCACTCTTCAAATCGGGTCAGTGGCATTTCCACCAGGACAATGCACCAGTCCACAACTCCATCCTTGTTGCAGACTATTTGACCAAGATAGGCATCAACACAGTTACCCACCCTTCCAAAGTCCAGACCTTGCTCCCTGTGAGATTTGCTTATTCCCTAAGCTCAGAGGCTGTCTTTATGAGATAATTGAGATGAAAGTGGCTGTGACGAATGTCATTGACACGCTCACACAAGAGGACTTCCATGGGGCCTTCCAGAAGTTGTCGGAACGGTACAACAAGTGTATTGCAGCCGGAAGAGATTACTTCGAAGGGGACTAGAGTTTCATGTGTGTACTATCAATAAAAGTGCCCATACGAAAAAAGTCTGGAAACTTGTTTAATGATCCTCGTATATAAACAAATATCCCTGTATATATATAAGCATATATACATAATTTTGCATGCATATGCATAGATACATATTTATACATACAAAATTGGTATAATGGTGAGTGCTTGCCTATTGTCTGTGAGACGAGGGTACAACTCCAGGATGAGTCATATGAAAGACTTAAAAACCAGTGCTTGATACCTCCTTGCTAAACACTCAGCATTATTTTATTCCTTCTCTGTTCCACCACCGGACATGTACGGCACAAAGCCTTTTGAAAAGTGGGTCAGGACGATGGGCCGCAGCCCACACGCGTCCGGCAAAATCCAAAAATACCTTCGGCCCCGTTGGCATTCCTTCAAAGGGGGCGCCTCAGACGCCAGGAAACAAAACAGCAAACAATTAGTAAAATTGGTACCTGTGATCCGTACCTTATGACACTCAGCATTATAAGGTACGGATCACAGGTAAGTGGAACAATCCAGAGTATGAAGGAGTGCCCTCCCCTACACTTTGGTATAGTAGCTATTAAAAATGGGCTTTCGTGTCGCCTTCGACAACGGTTGGCCAACTTGTAAATATTCGTATATAGTCACACACCAATATATATACATTTATATACAAACCCAAATATATACTTGCCCAGTCAGCTAAGGCTGTAAAATACACCGATTGCTTCTCTGCAGAGGGATAAGACCCCCCGCAACGAGTGTCCTGATATGACACTAAACAATCTAATGGTGAGGTTACAGTAATGCTGGAGCTTTGGGGAATGCAGTGTACCCCTTTATTGCCATTGCTCCCAGGTCCACTCTGGCCTGGAGTGGTAGCACCTGATAAGGGCCCTATCTATTGGTTAAATAGAACTAAACCGTGGTTTCTTGAGTTAACTGTTTTTTTGCATTTAAACTGCGTGCTTATGCTTCACTGAATTGCTGGAAATGGAACTGTTTTGACATCTAAACTGTGTACTTATGCTAAACTAAATTATCTGATATAAAACTGTTTTGACATTTAACTCTGTATTGTGCAGTCGGCTGGGGCTGTAGAATACACCGACTGCACTTCTGCAGAGGGGTAAGACCCCCCCCCACAACGTTAAATAAAACTAAAGTACATACTTATGCTAAAATGAACGGTTTGACTTAGAACAGTTTGACTAAAGTGAGTAACTTGAAATAGAAATGTTTTTGACAATTAAACTGTTTACTTACATTTAAACTGCGTACTTATGCTAAACTGAGTTGTTTAAGAAAGAACTGTTTTGATATTTAACTGTGTAAACAAAATCTATACTTGTAATAAAATGAATTGCCTGAATTAGAAGTGTTTGAGTTAACCGAAAAGCTTGAAATAGAAATGTTTTTGACAATTAAACTGTGTACTCATGCTAAACTGAATTATTTAAAATAGAACTGATTATTTGTTTAAAAATAGATTTAGAATTAAATAACCTACAAAGGTTGATATGCCATAAAACCCAGACAACAAACCAACAATGTATATAAATACACACATATACGTACATATACGCTCATGTATAAGCATATGTAAATGTACAGATATATATCCACATTTATAGATATATGCACATATGTTCATAAATATACATGTGTTTATGCACACACACACACACACACACACACACACACACACACACACACACACACACACACACATATATATATATAATATATCTCCATATACATTCATATATATGCATATATATGCATATACATATATATGTACATATAAATACACACCTGTTTACATACATATATTTGCATATGTATATATACATACATATATATGTATACATTCATATACATCACATATATGCCCATTTATACACACTTGTACAAACATATGTATACATATACACGTCTGTGTGAGTGGATATATTCACAAATATGTATATATATGTATGCATATGTGTGTGGGTGTATGTGTATCCGGAAGATCTATTTATTTACCTCTCTATGGAGAGGAGAAGATTGATCGTTAATTGATAATAGGATAAAATATTTTCGTCAATTTGTCTACAGCGGATAACCACTTCCTTCTTTTTTCCCCTGTTACACGTTAGCTCTCCCGATCATTTTTGTCTACAGGTGTCTATTTTAATAATAATTCTTTTTTAATGAATGAAACTTGAAATCAAATCTATTTTCTTCTTTGCCAGTCCAGCCTAGCGGGTTACGTAAAAGTTAGGAGAAGCACAATTGCTAATTTATCAATTGGATATAGTCTAATCAATACTCAGCACTGCCGGATTGTCCCGGTTCCCTTGCAAAGCGATTGGCCAGAAGCAGACTTACAGGAAAATTCGGATAGCCGGATGTGTTGTATCCATTGACCTGACTATGAGTTTTTACGTATATATTGATACCAGTCATCTGGATATTCGATTTTGCTACTGCGTGGAGGTTGTGGACTGCACATTCGCCTCTCACGTTGTACAAGCTGATAATAAAAAGTAGTACTAAGTTCAACTGATAGGGGAATGTCGCTACTTATCGAATACAAACAGGTTATTGCTCCTAATTCTTATATCTTGCTAAGTATTTTTTGTTTCCATATTCAAAAGTTAAGTATATTCTCATCGAATTGAAGTGATTTAGAGCTCAATACGATTAATTTTCTTGCAGTCGTGAGCTTTCAGATTTTAGTTGATAGATATGAATGGACATAGATAGATAGATAGATAGATAGATAGGAATTGTCGTAGACACATAGATATGAATGGACGTGTGGACATAGATAGATGGTGGTGGAGTTCCTAATGTGCTGAACTGCGACATTGAGCTATGACGTTCATTATCGAACTATTAACCATAGTAAAAGTTTGACTCCCGTCCCCGTTATATCCCTAGTTATTGGCTAAATATTTCCACGAATGTCCTTCTAAAAATGGTGTTGTCATTATATAACTCACGAAGGTTACTATGTCATCTTGCAAAGAAACTAAACCCAACAGAAATGAACAAACGTAATTACATATATATGCATTCAGACAACCATTCAGCACGAGGAATTTGTAACATAAGGTTAATCTTAAGTGGAATTTAACAGGTTTAAACTCAGAATTTTCTTTCTAGATAGGGAGATAGATATGAATGGACGTAGATGGATTAGAAGACACTGTGTATTGATAAATTAGATCAAACTGAGTTTGATGCTTCTAAAACTAAGCAATATCAGCTAATGTGAAATAAACAAAAACAAAAAAAAAAAAATGCTTTGAAATCAACAAATTTATGAAAGTAAAACTTTTGAATATTTTTCTCCAATTCATCGTTTTTTTTTTTTTGTAATGATGTAAATTTTTATAAAATATTACATTAGTTTAGTGACTATCAATTTCCATCAAGTGCGTTGTTATTCCTAGTTTGTACGAGACGACACTTGAGTCCGCTAGGCTCTCGCTACGCTATAACAGAGGGTCTATGATTATATTGATGCTTCTAATTAGAAAGGTGTGATTGATACTAATTAGCATTTAATAATTATCTCTGTTATATCAAAATTTGGATGACTAAAAAATTGACGTTTAGTGCAATGCACACCTACAAAAATTATTTCTTTGTTGCATATATATATATATATATATATATACAAATGTATACGAGCAACGCACATTTACATATACTCATGTATACTTGATTATATATGTACATATGTACCTATGTATATATGTATAGGTACATGTATATACGTGTATAAACACATATACATGCACATGAATTTATATATATATATATATATATATATACATACATATATATATATATGTATATATATATATATATATATATATATACCTACAACTGTATACACATATTTATACATATATATGTGTACACACACACATATATATACATGTTCATGCATACACACACACACACACACGTATATATATATATATATATATATATTTATTTATATGCACATACGTATGTTCATGTACATGCATATACATACACACACACACACACACACACATATATATATATATATATATATATACACACATATTCATTTATATACATCCATATATATATATATATACATATATATACATGAAAATAAGCCATTATACATATATGCATCTATGTCCATATACATCTTCAGGTTGATAAATCTCATTGTTGTGCTGATAGTACAGACTAGAGCACATCACTCTTGGCCGGTCCTCTATGCGGCATCCCGTGTCCGCAAAGAGTTGATGAATATAAATCTTAGCTGGATTGCCTGCCCTGATGTGTCCCTTCGTGGGAACCCAAAGGAGAATGTCTATAATAAGTTTGTTCCTGCTTGTCCCCCATGTCTTTTTCGTCTTGGATGCTTTGTGAGATGGGAAGGAAGTGGTTGTACAACTGCTGTTTTAGGAGGTGCTGCTGGCAGGATTTGTGCTAAACTGCACACAGCATCTTCATTTAATTCCTATCTAACATTTTCTCTAAGCGTTTCGTTAAAGTCTGAGTTGTGTAACTATACAGTAGTACCGACACGGCTATAGTAAGGGAGAAATTACGTTTTATTCTATGAAAGAGATTAGATTTCCATTTGAACGATAACTGGTCGGTAGTAGTTCATCCCTTTCCCATGCATATGTTGACCTCGCTTTAAGTAGATGAGATATTGCTACTGAGGTATATGAAATAGTCTACTTATTTTAAAGGCTTGACATTTAATGTAGAGATAGCACCATCTTGTTTAAAACACATGAACTATTTGCGTTTACGTATTGGCCAATACTTCCTGGTACTTGCTTCAGGTTATGTAGTAGGGACTCGGCTTGGGCAGGTGTATTAGCAAGAAGCGCTTGATCATCTGTATAATCTGCATCCATGAGAGTTTGTGTGGGATATTGTCTGCTTCTTCTGGTGGTGTAATGGTTAGCAAGCTTGACTAGCAAACCTACACGAGTGAGTTCGAGTCTCATTGGGCGCCCCTTTCATTCGGCCTTGTGCCACATCGAAGCAAAGAGCTTTGTAAATTACTATTGTCTGCTTCTTGCTTTTTTGTGTGCGTGAGACCATTTTCTTTCATTAAATCTATTGACGATCTTTGTATGTAATCTCGGCTCATGTTATCCTATGGAACGGTACCAAATGTGATCCTATGTTTGTAACGGTACCAAATGTGATCCCATGCTTGTAACGGTACCAAATGTGAAGAGTGCAACACCATGGTACCATCTCGAACATCGATAGATGTTACACTTAAAATACTGGACGTCTCAGATGGATTTTTCAGGCGTTTTATTTGGATCCAACATTTTATAGTCGTAAACGCAAAGACGTGGGAAAGAGAGAGGAAGACATCGTAAGGGTCTACGAACGAACCCCGGCTTGGCATGTACACCAAAGCGACGTCCCCCGATCTTGTCCACTGTGACGGACCCAACTCGAACTGTCGTCTGCAACTACCAATTGCTTATTAACTTCAACGGCCGACTGACTTTTCAAATTCTCTTATTTTTTATATATTCTCAATTAATCAGCTCATCAGCCAATGCTTTCGGTGTGACGTCGTCTTCTTAATTATTGCATCAGTCAAAACATGATCATCACATGTGTCCCCTAACTTTTAGTCTTACGTCAGCCAAGTATTTGATTTGTTTATCTTTCATATCCAATAGCTAAATCAGCTCTCCTGAATTCAAAATTTAAACATACGCGAATCTCAAAACAACCTGTCAAACTAAATAATCTACGACCGTCTTCCTGAAGCACGGGCAATATGGCACTGTATGACCTCAGCGATGAAATACAATTATACACAAAATCCTCTGCTATTTACCATCTTTAACAGTACAATATATATATATATATATATATATATATATATATATATATATAATAAAATTAAAAAAAAACAATCAAATATAATTAATTATTGTATTGTATTACACAGGTTATAAATTGAAACTGTGCAAATGCTAAACATCAGAGATAATTTTAAAAAATCTGGGTCATCATCGGTGGAGCAAACCATCGCTTTTGTTCTTTTATAGATATTTACCAACCCCTCTGCTCGGGCAGGATATGACACAAGGTCAGTTTTTAAGTGGAGTTTAACAGGTTTGAATTCAGATTTTTCCTTCTCCTAGACTAGTAAATGGTAGGGCAGACTGGGTTCTTTAGCCTTGGTGAGGCTAAAGAACCAGTCTGATCTACCATTACCAATAGCTGGAGGGAGAATAATTGGATTAATACCTTTCCCAAGGGTATTGGTGCTATGTGAAATGCAATCAGTCTCGTCCAGGATTTGAACTCGTGTCACCGTCCTACAACGATAACCATTACACCACGGGCTATTGTACTTTTATAGAGCATCATCTTAGTGATAACAGTTTTTTAAGGGGACCGTATGTTTGAAGTATTTGGTCTACCTCATCTTTGTGTATAGGATCAAATGCCTTGGAGAAATCTACAAACAATTGTGTTGTGTCGAGATTTTTTACTCGTAATAATTCGATGAATAGTTAGAATCTGAAAAGGATTTATTCGATTTCTCCAAAAACCGTTCTAATTTTTACCAAGGACTTTCTCAACATCAGGTCGGATACGATTGAGAAGCAGGGTATTATAAAGCTTAGCTGCTAAGAGTTATGCCTCTGTAGTTTTTAGTGATTTCGAGGTCACCTTTCTTAGGAAAGGGGAAGATACAGCCTTTTGCCTATTTCTCCGTTGTATTTTATTCATTCACAGTGTTGCGAGGAGTTGCCCATGGTGTAATGGTTATCGTCGATGGAAATGGACACGACGATACGAGTTCAAATCCTAGATGAGGCTGAATGCATTTCACATAGCACTGATACCTTTGGGAAAAGTATAAGTCCAATTGTTCTCTTTTCAGCTATGAGTAAATAGTGGGGCAGACGGTGTTCTTCAGCTTCCATGAGGCAACCAGTCTCGGAGAAGGAAATCTTTGAATTGAAACCTGTTAAATTCCGCTTAAAAATTGACCTTGTGTTCTATCCTGTCTGTGCGGAGGGGCTGGTAAATATATACTCAGTGTTGCAAGAAGTACGTTATCAAATTACTTGTTCTTTACTAAAGGAGGTATTTCGTCGAGGTGAGCAGCCTTCCTTTTTTTTAAAACTGCGTCAAATTCTTCCTCTGTAAAGTGTCCAAGTTTGATGTCTTCTTGCTCATAAATATTTTCTTCGGACGTTTTATCGACAATTTCGAGAGTGTTTCTAAGCAGATTATTAAAAATGTTCTTTCCACTCCTGAAATCTTTATTCTTGGCTGTAAACTTTTAGTTTTGCTCTGGAGGCACTTTTCCTTCCATTAACTTCGTTCATTGTCTGAAACGCTATCGTAATTTATTTCCTTCAGAATTTCTTATTTGATTTATTTGACTTGGGAGGTATTTTCGTTCTTTTGTCATATTCTAATTCTCTCTGGAGTTTCTTAGTTCTGTGTACATTGGTGTTGGGTTTTTCTTTATAAGGCACTTTTTCCATGTTATCTGGCTTTTCCTACACACACACACACTCACATATATATATATATATATATATAATATGCATAAATAAATTTTAAGTGGATTTTAGATTTGTTTTACATCTCTTTTTGTATAGACCTTACCTCCAGAGAAATTAAAACTGAAATTTGAATAAGTTTTTCTAGTTCTATAAGAAATGGTACTGTATTTTCATAACAAAAATGTTTTGCTATGACCCTTCTTTTGGGGCGAGGCTTAGAACTTTTTGAAGGACACTTTATATATATAATTTCAGTTAACCTTTGCTTCTGTTTTGTCAAGTCACCAACATCGCTGCTGACTCCATTTTGAACCCAATGACAAGCAGAATTCTTTATGTAAATAATTCCAAAATTTATGTCGGGTAATATGCTTGTAAATTTTTAATAAAATAGATATCTAATCAAAAGTTTTACTTCTGAAAATAATAGATGAATAGGGATCGAACGGTACTAGAGGTTGGGGTTTGAGTTCAGATAAAAGCTTGTATCTTGAATGCTGATTTTTAAAGCAAGCGGCACCTTCCTCCTTGAAAATATCGACAGAAGTCAATCTTTCCAAATTTTTTCAATCTTGTGCCAGACTAACTTAGACTTGGTAAATATCTATACTGGCAATAAATAATCTGTATTTAGAAAGTTGTTTTTGTCGTTACTTTGACAACGGCTTGAGCGTGTAAACAGACAACGATAAATAGAAGGATGACTTTACATAATCCAAATCCTCGAAAGCACAAGGAGTGACAATCGATAGGAAATGTATAAAAAATATTGTGCAGTAAATGAGGTGATGTTTGTGAATGAATCGAAACTTCTTGATTTTTTTATTTTCTATTTACCTTTCATTTCACGCTAATACTCTTGGGAAAGGCATGAATCCATCTCTTCTCTCCCCAACCATCTGAAGATTGGGCTCTTTAGTTTTGTCGTTAGCAAACTAGTCTTAGTGAAGGGAAAAATATCTGAATTTATAACCTCTTAACAACGTGTCAGCTCTGCAGGGTAACTTGCAGCGATCAGGGGTCGTTCCTTGCAACTAGTAATACACCACTCAATAAGTCCCGGGCCTGGCATAAAGATAGCGCCACTAATAAAAATAATATGAGTTTTAGGAAGTACTAACCTTCAAATGGCACGTGTCAAAATTTGAGCCAAATTGGATTATTTGTTTACAAATTACAGTTATATAAGTGAAGCTACTTTTGCAAATTTTCAAAACAATGGAAAAATCTGAATTTCGTGTGTTGATACAGCATTGCTTTTTGATGGGAAAATACTGTTCAAGTAAAGCAATGACTTGATAAGAGTTATTCGGACTCTGCATCGTCGGAAACAACGATTAAGAGGTTGTATGCTGACTTTAAAAGCGGTCGTACAGACACAAAGGATGCTGAACGCTGAGGTCGTCTAAATTCGACAGTTGTCCTGGAAAACACCAAAAAACTCCACAAACTCGTTTTGGCCGATCGTAAATTGAAGTTGCATGAGATAGCTGAGTGAAGATATCAGATATCATGATTTTGTATGAACATTTGACGAAGAGAAAGCTGTGTTCAAATTGGGGGCTGCTTTTGCTTACATCTGATCAAAAACAACAACGCGTGGACGATTCAGAGCATTGTTTGCAACGGTTTTAACGCAACAAAAAGGGTTTTTTGCGTAAATATGTGACAATGGATGATACATGGATCCACCACTTCACTCCGGAGTTAAATCGGCAATCACCTGAGTGGACAGCAGCAGGTGAAAGCCGTCCAAAGTGACCAAAGATGCAAATATCAGCAGGCAAGGTTTTGGCCTCTGTATTTTGGGATGCGCAAGGTATTTTCGTCATTGATTGCCTTGGGAAAGGAAGAACCATCAATAGCGAATATTATATAGCATTATAGGTGCATTTGCATGAAGAAATCGCCAAAAACAGCCACAAATGAAGAAGACAATGCACTGTGTTACAAGTCGATCGCAACGATAGCAAAACTACATGAATTGCACTTCGAATTGCTTCTGCACTCACCCTATTCTCTAGATCTGGCCCCTATTCGCAGACGTCAAAAGAATGCCCCGGGGAAAGAGATGAAGAAGTGATATCGGAAACTGAAGCGTATTTTGTGGCCAAAGACAAATCGTTCTCCACAAAAGGCATTGAATTGTTAGAGAAGCGTTGGAATCAGTGTATCACCCGAGAAGGAGACTATGTTGATGAATAAAGTCGAATTTTGCCTAAAAGTTGTTCTTTTATTAGTTGGGGCCGAGACTTATTGAGTGATGTGTTATTGCTCAACTCAGTACAACTTGTCAAATGTTACTTGGAGAGGAAACAGCCAAGAAATACTCACATTACCCTGCGAGAGACAAAAAGAGGGAAATAAGTTGCATTGGGACCGGAAGACCTGAAAATGTTTATGGAACTGAAACAACTTATTTTATCTATGAATAAGCAATTTTTCTTACGTTCCGTAATTTAGTGGAAGAATAATCATTCCAAAAGTCGTTAGGTACGAAAGAATGGCTCATTTGATCAAGATATTTGTCACGACATTCTCTTCTAAGGAAAAGCAGCTTTTTCTCCTCACCAATTGCACCCCTAAAACGACCGTAAAATGGATCCAAATCAGCAAAGTCGAGCAAAATAAGCAAAATATATTTAAAAAAATCAGCAAGACAGGACCATCAGCAAAATTAAAAAACAAACAAAAGAAAGTGTTCAAATTGTTCAAACAACTCATGAAAATAATCTTGGTTAATTATCAAATGATAGAATTGTTTCTGACTTTTTTGGCTATTCGATTTTGTTAAAATCTTTTTTTTTCTATCTCGTTCGGTTCATATTCATTTTTATCGACTAATTGAAAGCCTTGCGTGACGTAACAGTTATTGTGAAAGGAAATGGATTCGACGTTCAAAGTTCAATTCCTGGACGAGGCTGTTTGCATTTCACATCGTACTAATACCCTTGGGAAACGTATGAATGCAACTACTCTTAGCTATGCGTAAATAGTAGGGCTGACAGGGATTTCAAACCTTGGAATGGCAACCAGTCTTGGAAAAGGAAGAGTCTGAATTTAAACTAGTACTCTGCATAAAAACTGACGTAGATAAGAGCGATATTTTGGAAATTTCTCTATCTCACAAGCCAGTGTTTTACAAGCTGATACTTAATGATCAATAAATGTCACTTTGGACTCAGTGTTGGTTTCTTCCCGAATATATATATATATATATATATATATATATGATAAATGCAAAGTAATGGAAATTTCAAGGACAGTTATGTGTAATCCTATTTGTAGACAAAAACATAGATATTTTAATTTTTCTCAAATAAATAAACATACACGTGTGCGTTATAGAAGATAAAATTACATACAAAGACCACATCAGTAAAAACAAAAGAAAGTGCTCTGCTCTTTTAAGTAGTGCAATATGCAATTGATATTTTTTAAAAATCCCCTAAATTTTCCTCAACAACTCGAGTTTCACAAATTCTATCCTCTGGTAGGCAGTAAAAATAATATTTCATTGATTTTACTGCCGACTTGGAATACGTGAAACTCGAGTTATAGGATAAATATTTTGTGAGTCATATATATATGAATATGTGTGTGTGTGTGTGGGTGTGTGTGTATCAATAAATTCATGGGCTTTTATAATCTGCAATTTTAAGATGTACAGTTTTTTCCCTTTTGAATATTTGTCATTCTATTCAAATATTCATTATTTTTCTTTCTACAAGTTTCCCTTTCTTTCCTTGATTTCGTTCTTCTTTGTCTCGTGCGAGTGAAGATTGTTAATCTATCGTTATCAAAGAGATCTAAAGATTAAATATGAAGGCACTGATTACTAAACTTTAATTATTTTTATTCAATATTCCTACTAAACTACTATGTCCTTTTTAAGCCCCAGTCACTCAGCTGGGATCGATCCTTTCCAAAAAAAACAACAAAAAACAAAAAACAAACAAAAAACAATCCGTAGGCTTGCTCTATCAATCTAAAGTCCAGGTTTAGATTGTGTTCCACTAAGTCGTGGTATTTTTTGAGGTTCCTATCTAGAGCTTTCTTCAGATATTCCTCCCATATCTGGGTGGACTTTTGTTCATGTGATATAATTAGAGAGTTTTAACTGTTTTCCAAGATTCACTGTCAGTTGCCAGTCTGGGCTGGAGGTTTCTTTCTTTAATGGCATATCAACTTTCTTGGGTTATTAAATGCCAGATCTATCCTTTTAGAAGAACTGGGGGGTCCAATTTAACCCAGGGGTATTTGTCCGAAAGTGAACGTAATAGGATGATCGGAGTTCGAACTCACTACGATTCCGCAGTCCATTGCTTAAACCATTACACCAAGAGGACAGCCCCTGTCAACCTTTTTCATACTTTTTATCGCTAGTTCATGCCTTCCTTTCTATTCCACAATTTTATTCTTTTTTTTTTTTCCTTTCTCAACATTTTTTCCTTTCCGAGGTTCCTATCTTGAGCTTTCTTCAGGTATTCCCCCCATATCTGGGTGGACTATTGTTCATGTGATATAATTAGTTTTAACAGTCAGTCTTCCAAGATTCACTGTCAGTTACCAGTCAGGGTTGGAGGTTTGTTGGTTGAGTTTTATGGCATATCAACCAATAGAAGTTATTTCATGCGAAATCCTATTTATACACATATATATGATTTATAAAGAAAAAGTTTATAGGTAAGATTTTAAGCTAACCAGAACTCATTTGTTTGCATAGTTAAATGGTTTCAAGTATTTCTGCCAAACACAAAAAAAATTATTTACTATTAATCATCTTTTGCACTCAGTTGAATAGTCTCAAGTATTGCTATGTAACACTAACAATTTGACGTCAGTTATTTGTTTGTACACAGTTAAATGGATATACATATGATATGTTAGTGAATAGTTTGTAGGTAATTTTATTTAAAAAATAGAGCTAATTTGTTTGTACTCAATAAGGTATTGGTATTGTTTGCACACAGTTAAATAGTTGCAGGTATTGCTATCTGGCTCTTAATTCTATTCAACACAATCCATTCCTTTTCACACAGTCAAATTCTATTTTTGCACATCGTAAAAGGGTTTCAAATATTCCACGTGTCATTTTAGTTGCAAACTGTTAAATGGTTCCAAGTACAGCAATAATTCAATTCCGACACATAGTTAAATTGTTTCAAGTATTGTATTTAACACTAATAATTCTATTGAACATTACTCATGGGTTTGCACACAGCCAAACGTGGACCGGAGGAAAAATAGGCTCACTCTTGTTTGTAGTAACGACTTGGGTCTTCTCTCCGACCTTGAGAGAGTAGATAGCAACGATAGTATGATGCTCGCGAAAAAAATCGTTATTATTTTCTCTGAGTTACTGTAATATACAAACAACATTAAATATAGATAAATATCAACTTTTTATCATTGTTTACACCAAAACATGATGCACCAGTGACTGTTAATCGTTGGCATTGTTACAAGGCAGACGTTCTGATTTATCATATCAAATCCAAGGTTGTCGAATGTATGCTTATTTGTTACAGGAATTTATATTTCGATTATTCTGAATTTTTGAAAAATAGGGTCGAATTATACGTGGGGTTTTCAATAAATTAAAAATTCCCTATAACTAAAAAAAAATATGCTCGTCTCATGTACAGTTTTAAATAAATGATTTCTCAGAATTAAAAAAAAATAGGGTCGATTTCTAAAAGAGATTTTCAATAAATTGAATATTTCTTAAAATTAAAAAAAGGTCGATTTATACGAGGTTTTAAACAAATTAAAGATTACTTCGAATTTTTTCAACTTTGCTTGGTCAGGCACACAGGTCTCACGTTACCCATGATACCTTCTACTGCTGTATTATCCCCTATCTAAGATTTATACGGGTTCATCGCTGCTTAACTTCAGTGATCTAACGGAAATCAAAAAAGCGTGACTTGGAATCTACTAAAATTTGTTAAGTCGAATATCAAACTTCAGACTGCGTACTTTACTAGTTTTTCCTGGGCGATCACTCTTCCAATTAGTGAGTGGGCTCAACATGGCTCAACTTTTGTGATCGAGCTGGAATCTATGCACTTCAGTGTGACTTGATCGTAAGTCGGTGTTAAAATATTTGCCATTCGTTAAGCTAGGCTTAGCACAAGGTTAGAAGTATGGAGCACCCGGTGAGAATCGAACTTCCGATCAATAGTCGTCTAGCATAGCTCTCTAACCACTGCACCACTCGGGATGCCTTTTAAAAACTTAGCTTTGATACACAGGCATCAGGTTGCTTACAGTAACTGATTTCTTTTGGATTTATTTAATCAACCCCTTCGCCATAGACAGGGTGCGACACGAGGTTACTTTATAAGCGTAGTTGAACTGGTTTAAATAAAACGTTTTCCCTCTCCGAGGCCGGTTGCCGCACAAAAACTACAGAGCTCAGTTTGCCCTTCTATTTATCTATAGCTGCAGGAGAGGGAGGAAAAAAGAGTTTGTTTCATACCTTTTTCAAAGATATCAACGTTGACTGAAACGCAAACAACCTCGGCCTGGACGTAAACCTAGAGCTGCTTGCATTTCTCTTCGCGCCTGTAAGAACCTGCGGTTTGTACGCAGTCACTCATGAAAGCACTGAGCAGGCCTATTGCTGTTTAACTTCTATGATTTCAGAGTAGCTTGACCGTAAATCAAGTATTTCTTGGTCTAAAATCATGGGTCGACTTATACATGAGATAGAGGATTTATCGTGTTTAGTTGTTTCTATATTAAGTGTATTTGCTTACTTATTACATATATATCGTATAATGATGAAAGTAAAACTAAAAGCCAGTGACGAACTGAAAAGAATAAAGTGAATGTAACAAAATAATGTCATTCAATCTTTTCTTTATTTAATCCATTGATTATTTTCTTGTCTTGCTTCCTCATCTTTCTTGTAACCAGGATTTGTGTTCTTCTCTTCAGTTTTGTTTTATTTATTAAATCCTCTTCTTATTACTAAGTTCAACTAGCCACGCTCCTAGACGCCATGACCGACGAGAACGCAAAGCAAAAATTAATTGAGACCTTGTAATATTGGCTTTCCTGTTGGTCTTTTTTTTTATCTTTTTTCCTCGGCGCCTTGAGGCTGACCAGTGACTGTCATAATTCAGTTTCTCTTCCACTGGCACGGGTCAGAAAGGATGACCAACTTGAAGAATAAGGTCAATGAAAGTACAAGAAAAAAAAGAAGAAACCAAAAAAGAAATAAAAGAGAATATTCTGAGAGAGAGAGAGAGAGAGAGAGAGAGAGAGGAGGGGGGAGGAAAAATAGAAAGGGAAAAGTGAAAGTGAAAGTGAATGAGTCGAATAGATAAATTTAGAGGAGGAGAGTGGAGAGAAAAAGAGCAACGGCTGTGAGAAGGTGGGGGAAATAAAAAACTGAGATAGTTGCACCGTCTTTCTTTCTTTCTTGTTTGCTTAGTTTCTTCTATATGTCAGTTTTCTTGTTTGTATCTATTTCTTTCTTTCAACAGCCTTTCTCGTTTCTTTCCATCAATATTTCTTTTGTTTTTAAGTTTTTATTTCTACCAATCTTTTTCTACTTTGTTTGTTTACTTCTACCAGCCTTTCTTTTTTTTCTACCTTCCTTCTCTCAGTTTTACTCTTTCTGTCTTCGATCAATTTTTCTTTCTTTCTTTTATCAGTCTTCATTTTTATAGTAGTGTTTCTTTCTTTTACCAGTTTTTTTTTCTATAAATATTTCTTTTTTTCTTAGTCTTCTTTTTTTCAAGTAGTATTTCTTCATTTTACCACTCTTCTTTTTTCTAACAGTATTTATTTCTTTTACCAGTCTTCCTTTTTTATAGCAGTTTTTTTCCTTCATTCTTATTTTAGTCTTTTAATTCTTCATTCAGATTTTCTCACTTCATTTCTTTTCCATTTTTTAAAAATTTATTTTAACATTTCCACATTCTTTTTTTTTTTCTTTCGCTAATCCATTTTATCTTTTTTTTTCCATTACACTTTTTTCCTTCTTTTTTTATCAATCATTCATTCACTGATTCTTTTCTTTTCTTTCCCCTCTCGTAATAAAAAAAACACCCCCCTTAAAAAAAAAAACAACAAAAAATGAAAAATAAAAAATAAAACAATTATCAAAAAACAAAAAAGACTAAAAAATGAACAAAACAAAAATAAAAAGAAGCCTTGTGTAGTTGTGTGAATTAAATGCGTAATAATGAAATGAATTCTGTTTGTTCTCCATTGTTCAAGAAGGAAAAAAACTTTTTTTCCCGTTAACTGCAACTTGTGTGTCAAGTAAGACTTCGTTTTAATTTAGTCAGCAAATAATTACAATGGACAAAATTACATGGCGTTTCATTGAGATTACAATCAGCAAATTTGAAGTGCGCAAATCTACCATTTCCTCTATTCGATTTTAGACCTCGATTGTTTTTCGATCTATCGTCTATCAAAGACTTTTCAATATTATAATTGCTTCGTATATATTGATTCAATATTATTATTGATTTTTAGAGATTAGTTTGTTTTGAAAGCGAACGAGATAATTTACATATAATGTTTTTATTTAACTTTTAATTAATTTATGCCAATATTTTAATGTTTTTTTCTTCCATAAATTGATGTAGACAGAAAAAGATAATTAAAGAAAATCATTTCTCTCTTTCTCTCTCGATCATCCTCTCTCCCACTTGTGTGAGCTTCTATATTTGAACGAATATGGCACTAAATGAAATAAATTGTTTTCCTGTCCGTGTCTTCATACGGAAATAGTGCCTTTATTTTATAATAATAATAATAATAATTATTATTGAGCATACAAACAAATGGTATATGCACAACCAAGAATCCATCCTGGAGAATGGGACGCACAAACTTCCCTGGGATTTTGAGATATAAACGAATCACCTAATTTCGGCCGGACGACCAGACCAACTGATTGTCAATAAAAATAGAAAAAATAGAAGAATAGTGAAGTTTGCCGTTCCCACTGATCACAGAGTAAAACTGAAAGAAAGCGACAAGAAAGATGAGTACCTAAACTTTGCTAGAGAACTAAAAAACAATAAAACATGAAAGTGACGGTGATACCAATTATAATTTGAGCGATTGGGACAGTTACCAAAGAATTGATAATGAGACTGGAGGAGTTGGAAATAATAGAATGAGTGGAGACCATCCAAATGACAGCTTTATTATGATTGGCTTGAATACTGAGAAGAGTCCTGGAGACTTGCTCTCGCTTAAACTTCCGTGGAAGACCATCAGCTAACTCTGGTGTGAAAAACACTCAAAGGAGTAATGAAAATAATAATACCACTCCCATACGAAAAGAGAAAAAAACATTGAAACTTGACCATACTAACAAGTGGTATAAGCATAGACCAGAACCCGTCCTAAAGAATGAGACTTACAAACTTCTCTAGGATTTTGAGATACAAACTGATCACCCAATCTCAGCCAGATGACCAGACCAATTGATTGTCCACAAAAAAAGAAAAAAAAAGAGAACCTGCCGAATAGTGGCGTTTGCTGTTCCAGTTGATCACAGAGTAAAACTGAAAGAAAGTGAAAAGAAAGATAAGTACTTAGACCTTGCTAGAGAACTAAAACTACGAAACATGAAGGTGATTATGATACCGATTGTGGTCGGTGCACTTGGAACAATCCCCAAAGGATTGGTAAAGGGACTTGAAAACTTCAAAATAAGAGGACAAGTGGAGAGACTACAGCATTATTAAAATCGGCCAGAATACTGAGAAGAGTCCTGGAGACTTGAGGAGATTTGCTGTCATTCAAACTCTCGCGGAAAACCATCAGCTAACGCTGATCCCACAGGAGTAAAATAATAATAATAATAATAATACTGGAGGAATTTTAAATCAGAGGAAGAATCGAGACCATCCCGACCACAGCAATGTTAAACTTGGCTTGGGTATTCGGATGAGTTCTTGAGTCCCGAGGAGACTTAATGCTTGTCAGACTCCTGTGAATGACCTGCCAGCAGGACACTTGGTGCAGTGGATAAAGTGTTTGGCTGAAAAGTGCTTCTGAGTGAAATCATCTGGAGGTTGCGGGTTCAATCCTGACAAAAGGTAAATAACAAAGAATACTTACTATAGCTTAACACTTGTACCCTGTCATGATTAACGGAATTAGAACAATCTACTCCCGTGGATTAAATGAACAGTTCAGTTCGAGGTTCTGTGTGGGCTCCCGAGTTATACATGAAGCACCTGAAGAAGGCCGGAAGACATATCGACAGAAACGTTTGTTGGATATTGCCATGAAGATCTCTTTTCTTATGCCGCGTAAATTGTGTGGGTGGCATGCTAGAAGGAAGTCGGATGCTAGAACAAAAAATAAACAGGAATTAGACCTGTTTCCTGAACTAAACAGGATGCAGAGGTTTTGGTGCGGAAGTACTGCATAAATGCTAGAAGGAGGCGTGTCCACGTGCAACGTGTTGGTGACAAACTCGAGGTGTGAGCACATGAATTTGCATGGACACCCAGAATATTATATAACCAGCAGAGACGAGCGGAGACCTGAGAGGGACCGACAGAGGGCAGCAACTGGACGTTACGTTGCTCTCGCCTTGTGCCAGGCTATCCAGGATTGAGAAGAAGAGAAAAAACTGAGATATATGAGAAGCGAGGAGAAACTAAAATGATTAGATACCTTGAGGTGGCCCTGTATTGTGAAAAGAACAGGTTTCACTGAAAATTCATATCTCGCTTTTGAGTGTAAACTCAGCCGTCTTTGTCTCTCTCTCTCTCTCTTTCTCTCTCTCTCTCCAAACGTACATTTCGTGTAATAAAAAGAAAAAAAGAGAACGGATCATATTTTTATACATCAACGTTGTTGTATTTCTCTGCTATATAACATGTTGTGAGTATAAAAATGACAAAAGAGATGAGGATAATATTTTTATCGTTAACGGTTTTCGGACTATTGTCTTCATCTTTATTGTTATTTCCACAACGTTTTGGCCGATATGTCCTCCAGTCTTCTTCAGGTGTTTGTCGAACTTAGGAGCCTTCACGGAACTTCGAACTACGTCCTTTATTGAATCCACGGGGGTCGCCTGTTCATTTTCCGTTAGCCATAACCGGGTACAAGTGTTAAGTATTCCTGTATTGTTACTCGCCTGCAGTCAGGATTGAACCTTCAACCTCCAGACGATTGTCTCCTTGGAAGCTTAGGGAACCAATGCCTATAACCGTTACGCTATGTGTCCTGCTAAGCTTCTGAGGAGACAAGGGTGAAGATTCTAGACTAGTAAGTTCATGGACGAGGCGTTAGATTAATTATTGTTTTGAGAAAGAAAGAAAGAAAGAAAGAAAGGTACAATAGAAAAAAAAAAAACGAAAGAGAGACATAAATTCAAAACAAAATAAAACTTCATTATCATTAAGGTGTACCGACAGCACGGAATTCCATGACTCTCGCCATCTATCCCTATCGGCCATCACATTGGCAAATTTCACTAAACGACACCCAGTATCCAGAGAGATCAGATAAATTTAAGTTTTTGCTAGTCGACCAACACTGGCGCAACCTAGTGTTGGAGTTCCTAGGAGAACGTCGATTATGAGATTGTACCTCTTTTACCAGTATTAACCAGCATCCATTACTCGCCTTTCTCAGTTGGTTTACGAGATAGGAAGTAAATGGCCGTTCATTAATTGTTTTGCAGGGTGGTTTTTTTTTTTTTCAGAATTTGTTCGAATTTGAACGAAAGAAAGAATCCATTTGAAAGAAATCTGGGTGTTCGTTATATAAGTTGTTGTGGGTGGAGATAAGTATATCAGAAAGGACATTAGGTTGAGGTAACCAAAAACGTTCGAGAAATATTGGTATGGATTAAAGTTTAAGATGATAGAACAAAACGCGTCCTTTTGAAGAAAACAAATGTAATTTCTTTACAGCAAAACAACGAACCATATGAAAACATTCATCCAAAAACGCAAAAATAAATAAATAAAATGGTGATTGGGTGAGCCTTAAATGTGATATTGATTTGTCTGTAAAAACTCTTTTGTTGAAACCAAATTAAATTTGAATATGTTCTGTACGGAATGGTTTTTACCGATTTCTAGCTGACGCATCTATGATCGAAAGAGATATTGTTTGGTGCAAGCTAAAATCGACCACCCCACAGAAAAAAAAAAAAAAAAAATCAAATTAAAAAAAAAACACGAATGACTCAGAAAAAGAAATAAGTAAATCATCGATTGCCCTGAGAAATGATATTTTTTTAATGATAGAGATAAAGATAGCGAGTTAGTAAAGCAAATGATGAATGTTTCGCAGAGTCTTTACGAAGAGATAGGCAAAGAGTAAAAAGAAAACGGGTCATCAACTGTCATCTCATTAACTGAAAGATGATAAATTGGGCTGCGAAGCAACGGCGTTCTTACTTGCTGTCTTTGTGCATATTACACACACACACAGGTTGGTCTATAAAGCAATGAGACTGATCTTTCTATTTTTCTCTCGGGTTGGTAACTCCCTATTGAAAATCAGCTGACCAATGTTGACCTTAAACACATCTGAAAACACTCACTTTATGTTCAGCTGAGTAATATTAGATTATTACAAGTGTGTTGGTAAAATGAAACATAGGATGAAATTGTCCAAATATTGGAAAATACGACAGAAACCTTTAACACATTCTTATTATTAATATCATCACGATTTTTTCCCAAACGTTTCAATAAAGTCTGAATGACTTAAAATCTCGGAATATTCTAGTCGATATCAGCAATGTTATCATCTGTAGGATCTCGATTCTTTCTCGAACTAAAACATAATTCAAAGCGAATGATGGAAGATTATATATTTATATATGTGTGTGTGTGTGTGTGTATAGTTTACATATGAACTGACTGAGATAGATTTGAACAGACTGAGATTGTGAGATAGGTTTCTGCAAATCCAGTTCTATATAAGGCACAGGTTTTTAGGTGGCACAAGGCATTTTGGGTTGGTTGAGGGACTGCAAAAATGAATTTTATTCTGATCAATACGTTACTTCAGAAAGCAAGGAAAACTCGAAAAGATAAAAAAAAGAATTCTCCAGAAATCTTATCAATATTTGACGGTGAGAATGATTTGTGATGACTTAACATTGTTCAGATGATTTTCAATCAGTATTGTCGACCTGGAAAAATAGTCTCATTGATTTCTAGACACTTTCTGTGAACGAGTTTTGGGTCCAAAATAAAGAATCCCTTAATTCTTTAATATAAGCCCTTTGATAATTCTGTTCTCATTTGGACTTAGAGTTAAATTATCTACTTCAATTGTATATATATATATATATATATATAAGTTTAAAAAACATAAATACACGAATATTTCCAACGAGTATAATATGACGCTTGTACAAATCGTTCGTATACATCACGTCAACCTTTCAAACTTCCACAGCCAATACTTTACTCTCCAACCCTATGCTGTCACCAAAGAAAATGTTCATCAAGTTTCGAACTAATTAAAGAAACAGTCTTCCCACTTCCTAATTTTTTCTTGACTGGGCTAGTTTATCTATTGTTATTAAAAACATATAACGTGAAACTTAACGAAGATTTTCAGCAATACTGATATAGTTTTGCTTGTATCTATGGTTCGTGGGTGTCACAGAGAAAAGTAATATATATATATATAGTCTAAAAATTATCTTTTATTTTTTATTTGGAGTAATGATTAATTATTGCTTTGGGATATTGGTCTTATTTTAAATGTCCGTCGCTACATTTATAAAAGTGTTTTGATACAAGTTTGCCTAGCGGTTTCCCAATAGCCCAATCCTAGGTCGAGTCATACCAACGACTCAAAAAATGGTACTTGATGCCTCTTTGCTTAACACTCAGCATTATAAGGTAAGGATCAATGGTAAAGTGGAGAAATCCAGGGAAAGAAGTTGCGCCCACCCCTACACCTTGATGTAGTAGCTATTGAAAAGGGAGCCTTCGAGGCCATGCTCGATTATGGTCACCAACTTTACTTTTACTGCTTCTTTTATGTAAATAGACTCGATTGTTCAGTTTTTGTGTGCATCTTACATAAATTTCGTTGCAGTTAGCACATTTGATTATGTAGACTACATTTTTTATTGCTGAAGATTTTATTTATTATAAATGTTGTTTTCAAGTTTTCGAAGGTATAGGATTTTCCTTCTATGATTATATTACATACTCCATGTCTTTAATTTTTGCAATTTGAAAGTCCATGCGTTGTGTGTCTCCCAAATCTATGCAAGGTTAATGTGGGCTTCAAGTTTTTTGTTTGTCGTTTGCTTTTAATGATTTTTATTGAGTCAGTTATTTCTTATTTCTGCATATATTCAGGCGTATCTTTATCAAGAAGATACTCTTTTAAAAGAGGAGTATGCCCCCCCCCGTTCAAAGCGCTATTTATCCACTTACTCACCAGTATATAATCTAGATATACTTTAGCATCATTTCAGTAGGTGTAGGTCCATAGTTTTCCGTCATTTTTATTAAACTTAGTGTTTTGGCAAGCAACCCTGTTCTCGAGTGAAAAATCTGTTTTATATTCTCCATTTCTTTTTAGCAGGTTGTGTAAGCAGAACTTATTAACGTTAGGTCAACCATTGTAGAGTTATTTAGTGCCGAAGTTAGTTTTTTGCCTACTATTACATGGTTTCAAGTAACTACTCTATCTTTTGTGACTTAGAATTATGGAACTGTAGTCTTCATCTTCATTGAAAAGTGTTTCTGAGTGAAATCATCTGTAGGTTGCAGGTTCAATCCTGACAAAAGGTAAATAACAAAGTATACTTACTATAGCTTATCACTTGTATTCGGTTATGGTTAACGAAATTAGAAGAATTTCCCTCCGTGTATTAAATAAAGCTCTCGAGTTCGACTTGAAATACCCGAAGAATGTCGAAGGACATTATGACGGTGAACGAGAATTGAGCCACCTAAATGAAGGTCTACGGTTTTCTCGCAGAAAGTGAGCCAGATTTTGTCTGGCGTGTAAAGCGGTGATATGAAAAGAAACGACTTACCTCAGTTCGACGTGTATTGCGTATACAGTGCTGGTGGTAAAAAAAAAAGTTTTTGGAGGAGGAATATAGGACACCTGTCACGTTTCTGGCGTGACGAGATTTGTGTCGCATTCAGATTTTGTTGCATAAAAGAAGCAATGGCAGTAGCAATGGGGCCTTTTTTTTGTTTTCTGCAGACCACTAGTTTGACAGACAGACAGAGTGAGCGAGAGCGAGCGAAAAAGACATACAATAACGTGGAGAGAGAAGAGGAAAGTCAGTAGGGAAAACGAATCACGCAATCCATTTCCTTCCGTTGTACCTAGCAATCGAACTTGCTCTTAAAGGCCGAAGGACACATCAGCCGCAAAATTGTGCGTATAACAATGAAGATGGAGACAATAAACTGAATATTCTTTGGGATAAAAATTATCAAGATTTATCACAGAAATTTAGACAAATACTCAATTATTTTCTAATAATCACATCTATTCTTAAAACAAATAATTTGCACACTGTTACATAATTTCATGTATTCCTTTGTTATACTAATCATTTTCAAACAGATCTATTTGGTCCATAGATAGGCGCCTACATATACTACTACTCCAGAGAGAATTGACCTGGAATTAATGTTAATAAAGTGGCGGCTCTACACTCTCCGTGGGACCTCACCACCGGATGCTATTTCGTGTCATACCGAGTTTTACAGCAGCAACTGGTGCCAAAAATCAAAGACACGAGTCTCGTACTGATGAAGTTGTATATCTTTATTTGCTCACGTGTTCGGCGTAAAAACAAGTACACATTCTCCAACTATACGTTCTCCAACGTGAAAACTAAAATAAAACAAATGCACTCGTAAATGTTCCATAAAAAGGAAACTCACCACGAAAGTGATGATTTAAATCGAATCAATTCAAGAGAATTCACGTGCTTACCTCTTTTTGCCTTGCTAGTGATCCACAAAGAAAAAACGTCAGTCTCGCATGCCCGTCAATTTGAAAAAGACCGAATTCGCAGTGTTCAGACCGAAAGTTCCTCCCGCACCTTCCACCTGGAAGCGACCGGTGCGGGAGGCAACGTTCAATCAAAAAAACTATACCGGTTGAAATGCAAACTCTTACATTAACACCGAGGATACCCTTTTATAGGGGGAGACTTACTCCTCTTAAGGAGATACACTCGATGTATTCTAATTCAAACCGATAATGCAAATCAAATCCTTGATATAACGGAGATATAATGGAGGTGCCCGTGGTTATCGTGGTAGAAAATGGACACGGCGACACGAGTTCAAATCCTGGACGAGACTGATTGCATTTCACATAGCACTAATACCCTTGGGAAAGGTATGAATCCAATTATTCTCCCTCCAGCTATGGGTAAATAGTAGGACAAACTGGGTTCTTCAGCCTTGGTGCGGCAACTAGTCTAGGAGAAGGAAAACTCCGAATTCAAACCTGTTAAACTCCGCTTAAAAACTGACCTTGTGTCATATCCTGCCCGAGCGGAGGGGTTGGGTAAATATGGTAAATATGATAACGGAGATAATTATGAAATGCTGATTGCAACTTCCTAAACAGAAGTAGCAGTATTATCATGACTTATAATGGGTCTTCTACATATATATTTTTCACCGCTTCGTCACAATTATGATTTTAAGTTGGATTACTTTTAATGTCATGCCATCCCGTCTCGAGTTATCGGATAATTAGAGGTTAGGGAATCATGTTCATTGTATATTATACTTAAATTTTTGTGTAATTGTTTCTTGAGAGATTTTTGCACACGAACCTATCTTATACGACTAATTTCAAATAGATTTATTTGGTTTGGTTTGGTTTGTTTTAATGGCGAATCAACCATTGTTGTTTATTTAATACCAGTTTATTTATTTATTCTTACACATGTTAAATAGATGATTTATATATCTTATATCTTTTATATATTTATATATTTTAGATATTTATTTATATATTATATATTTTATATATTTATTAATTTTTTACACATTTAAACTATATGATACTGTAGATACACACAGTTCAATGACCAAACAATTCTATTTCTAACAGTTCAATCAGTCATTTGTTTACACTCAGTAAATGATCAAACACTTCCATTTCAAGCAATTCACTTTAACATTATTCATTTGTTTGCTCTCGGTCTAAATGTCAAATTTGACCCATAGATAGGACCCTATCAGGCGCTACCGCTCCAGGCCTGAGTGGACATGGGAGCGGTGGCAATAAAGAGGTACTTCGCATTCCCCAAAGCTCAATCTTTACAAGAACCTCATCATCAGATTGTTTAGTGTCATATCCAGGACACTCGTTGGGGTGGAGGTCTTACCCCTCAGCAGAGATACAGTCGGCGTATTCTACAGCCCCAGTTTACTTGGCTAGATTTATTTGACACATGAATGGGACTCTAACAAATAATACCATTCCAGGTCAGAGCAGAACTAGGATTAATGGTTATGTCAGGATACGCCTCACTCCCCAGAGGTTCAGAAATGGAGCCTTACCATCCGATAAAGTTTCTTGTTATACCTTGGATACAACTCTAAGGTTTTTGTGCTTGTTACAAAATACAATCTTCCGATGAAACAGCCACGTTTTATCGGAAGATTGTATTTTATTCATTTATTTTCTTTTTTTCACTTAGGTTTTGTATTGGCCTAAATCTGAAGACATTTCTGATCTAAGAAAAACGTTTTCATAACGAGTTGTTCATTTTACTATATATATATATATTTGGAGAGAAAGTGTGATGGATTGGTTTGGTTTGGTTTCTTTGTTTAATGGCATATCAGCTCTTTTTAGGTTATTTAATGCCAAAGCCATTCTCCTAGAAGAACAGTAGTGGTACTATTTAACCCATTGCTGGGAGGATAACGGGGTTCATACCTTTCCCAAGGGTATTTGTCCGAAAGTGAACGTAATAGCGCGACTGGAGTACAAACTCGCGTACTACGATTCTGCAGTCCATCGCTTTAACCATTACACCACGAGGACACCCCAAAGTGTGATGGAATACTGATACCTATACATATTGAGTAAGAGTGCAATAGAATATATGAGGAGTACAAATTATTCATATATATGTATATATAGGGTGCGAAAGAAAAATAAGGAATAATTTTTAAAACGTCCTTTTTTTGATTTGTCCAATTAAAAAAAAACACGATAAAGCTTTATTTTCGTGATTAGCTGTATTATTTAAGCACTTTTTCATAAAAATTCGGTTCAGTACGAGTGAGCAAGAAAAGAAACGACAAAGAATCTAAATGCTTCATCAAGCCCTAATCTGAACCCCCTTGATTACGCTATATGGAGTATTTTAGAAAACAAAACAAATGCAACTTCCCATCCAAATATTGGTTTGCTTAAGACTGCTTTTGAGGAGGAATGGAATAAAATGTCTGCAGAATTTATTTTGAAGCTATGTAAATCGTTTCGAAGCTGTGTAAATACAAAAGTTTTACAATATAGTGGCCATATTGAGTAAATTTGCTCTTTTGTGCCTATCTTCTTATTTTGTTATTTATTTTCAAAAATAAGAATTAATCTTGTTTTATAAGAGTCGTTTATTATTATATTAGAATATTCCTAATTTTGCTTCCTCATCCTGTAATTATATATATCTATACACACACACAGAGTTGGTTTGTTGGTTGTTTGAGTTTTATGGCATATCAACTTTTTTTGGTTATTTAATGCCAAATCCATTTTAATAAAAATAATCAGTTCTATTTCAAAAAATTCAGTTTAGCATGAGTACACCGTTTAATTGTCAAAAACATTTCTATTTCAAGCTATTCAGTTCATTCAAACAGTTCTAATTCAGTTAATTCAGTTTAGTATGAGTACAGATTTTATTTACACACGTATAAATATCAAAACAGTTCTATATTAAACAATTCAGTCTAGTGTA
>OY757905.1:57218364-57328364 GCA_963585895.1 Sepioteuthis lessoniana | reverse complement strand
ATTTAACCGTGGTCATGTTTTCTTCCATTTACATTATATATTATAAAGTGGCATAGCGTTGTTTTAAAGCTTAAACCGTAAAAACAAAAAAAGGTCTCGGTGCCTGGCTGGTTGAATGAATATAGTAAGATTAGTAGTCACTCAAAAATTCATATTTTATTTCTTAGAGTTTTACATTTGAACGACCATTTGCTTTTCTACAGCTCACTAATTGATCATTTTTACATGAAACTGTGCGATATATATATATATATATATATATATTTCGCGAACATCCACTTGACGAATAAAGAACGCCTTATATATTTTTTAATTCAGCTTTTGTTTCCACATCAGTAACACGTACAAGGATTAAGGAAGCGTAAGATCTTTCCAATTTGAGATATTGAACTGTCTTCGGCACTTCTCTCCAAGAGTACTAAGAGCTAAAGGGTGTCAGTAAGTCAAGGAAATTATTTAAATGAGTAAATTAGAAATGTTGCGATTTTGAAAGTTAACCGCTAATCCAAGCAGTTGCCGTGTCATTACTACTGTACGTTTGCACCACTTGGGCTTTGACGAGATGCTCGCAGAAAAAATGGGAGCAATTCAAGGATGCTGTATGCTGTTTTGAACAGATCCTGGGAGTAGCATCCTCCCTTAAAAAATGCAGGTATATGACCAATTACCTACCCAACACCTATTTCGCAAACCATCCAAGTAGGACAAACAAGAATTACTGGCCACTACTGAATTAAGAACAAACTCATAAGTGATGGTCTACGTGTTTTGATACATGAACACATCAGTCTTTGCCAACTTGCAAAAACTTGCGTTCATCATCTCTGTGCAGATACAAGGTGCTGTCTCTGAGAGAGAGAGAGAGAGAGAAAGAGCGTGAGTGAGTCAGAGTCCAGCAGTAGGCACGCCTTTATGATGATAATGATTATTATTTAACAATGTTTAAAACACCACTTCTCAAGCTGAAAAATAAGTTATTTATTATCGATTTCTCATTTTTATTAAAACCAAGTCGATGTTTCAATAAAGCAAATGATCATTTATATTCCTATTTCTGTGAGCGTTAACTGTGATTATCACTACCTTTCCCTTAAGAGTAATAGTGGTGGTTGTAGTTGGTACTTATAAAAAAACAAAACAACAACAAACAAAAATAAAACAAAAAAGACAAAAATGCAAAAAACTACTACACAAGCGCTGTCAATCGATAATAAATCCGTGAAACTGCTAGTAAGGCTAAAAACGTTCCTTTTCAGAATCATATCATTGGAAAAGTTATGAACTCCCTTATCCCCACTGTCTGCTATGGGTTAACTAGTACTATTAATCTTCTCCTACAGGGATGGCTTTGGCATTAAATAAAGCATGAAAGTTGATATGCCATTAAAAAAAACAAAAAAGGAAATAATCTTAGAGTAAAACACATAAGGAAGTAAAAAAAAGCCCAAAAAACCAACACCCCCACAATTTTCAAAAACACGTTTGCATGCAGTTTACAGACAACATGCGTTTACAACAGCGGATATATAAGCGAACGGACATTGAATGTATTTCCATAAGGATTGTATATCTAATGAAAGACGAAGAATATACTAAAATGTACTGTCAACAAAAATAATGAACTTCATAATAAATAAAATAATTGTACCGTTAACTATGTGTTATCTAGCCTCACCAACCAGATATAAATCGATCAGCTTTCACCACGAATCCTTAATGCCGCAATCACCAACAACTGTTTCAACTTTTATTCATATAAAAAGCCAGAAAAGCTCTAAGTCTGACCAATAAATGAATCCCCTTGTTGAATATTTTGGCAATCGTATGTTTAAATCATATATTTGAATGCTGTTTAGAGACCGTGCATGTCCGCTACGTGACAATCGTTTGAATTTAGCTGCTTGTGTTTTATGGTATATCAACCCTTGTAGGTTAAAGCCAAATCCTCTTTATACGTATATCTTAAATCTATATAATTTGTAAACGAATTGTTTGTTAGTAACATTCTTAAACGATCCAGATCTCATTTGTTAGCACACGGTTAAATGGTTTCAAGTATTGCAATATAACTCACAGCTTAATCTAACATCAGTCAATTTTTCGTTTGATTTGATTTGGTTTCTTTGTTTAATGGCATATCAACATTTGTAGGTTATTTAATGCCAAAGCGATTCTCCTAGAAGAACAGTAGTGGTACTATTTAACCCATAAGGCGGATAAGGGGGTTTATACCTTTCCTAAGGGTATTTTCCCGAAAGTGAACGTAATAGCGCGACTGGAGAACGAACTCGTTTACTATGAGTCCATCGCTTTAACCATTACCCCACGAGGACACCCCCGCCTCATTTGTTCGTACACAGTTAAACAGATATACATATGATTTGTAAACAAATGATTTGTAGACCATTTTATTTAAAAATGAGAGCTAATTTGTTTGCACACAATTAAATATTACTATTGTTTGCACACAATTAAATAGTTGCAACTGTTGGTTAGTCGGTTGGTGTGGTTTTATGGCATATCAACCCGTGTAGGTTATTTAATACAAAACTCTGCATATACTTCTATTTTAAATACATATGATTTGTAAACAAATAGCTTGTTGGTAACATTTTAAAACGAGCCAGAGCTCATTTGTTTGCACACAGATAAATGATCTCGTGTATTACAATGTAACATTAACAATTCAATTTATCATCTGTTATTTGTTTGCAGACAGTTAAATGGTGAAACAGTACTATTTGACCCATAGATGGGACCCTGTTAGGTACTACCACTCTAGGTCAGTGTGGACCTGAGAATAATGGCAATGAAGGGGTACTTCACACTCCACTGTTCCAGAACTGGAACCTCACCATCTGATGGTTTAGCATCATATATAGGACACTCATGGGGGAAGGGGGTCTTACTCCCCTGCAGAGATGCAGTCGGTGTATTCTACAGCCCCAGCCAAGTGGGCTAGTTTGAATTTGGAGGCCAAGCGATATTTTTGTCGTCAAAGATACACAGTCAGAGCGAGTTTTTTTGCGACATCTCAATCTAAGGTATTTTTCCAATTGGTTGCTCATTGACCTATTCATTGTTAATGTATGGAAACATCGCTTGGAGGCCCCACTGGTGTAGAATTGTGTAAAGGTTGTTTTGCAAAATAACATAATTAAGAGAGTGCTTGTTTTTATTCTATTGCACTATGACACAAAATTGCTAATGAAATTATCATGTTTATTTATTTATCATATATGATTAATTGGCTTGTTTGAACATATTTTCTATTTTGCAAATTTTTTAATAATTCACCCACTGTAAAAGAATTAAATTATCTGCCTGCGTAAAGGTTAATTATTATTGCTATTGACAGCGGACGTATAAACGTTGATTAGTTGGACATTATGCCAGGTACGTGGTATTCTAAGTGTGTGTGTGTGTGTGTGTGTGTGTGTGTGTGTGTGTGTGTGTGTGATTAGATATAGAAGATTATTTTTTAATTGTATAATAATTTCTGAGTAAATAATTTCAATGGATATTTTGGCATGAAATTCTTTAACAACTAATCAGCGACCTAAACATTTTTTTGTACAAGTTACTCCTTTGACTTTTTACACCGACCTGATCGTCCTTAATTCAAACTTCTCAATCACTCTATTTTCACCCTTTTACTTTTGTACTGCCTAGCACACGGTCTACATTTTACCTGCAATGAAAATGGCGATTATTAACTTGCAGTGAATAGATGGTTGCTAGGTTTCTTCCAGTTTCTTTATTTGATCTCTTCTTTCTTTGCCGCTCCCTCAATTTTTCTCTGCCTCTAACTGCTTCTCATTAAATCCTTTCCATTAGCTTTATGCTTTTTCTTCACAGCTTCCTTTCTTCTTTTTCTTTTTTCCAATCTTGATTCTAGTAGATTTGCAACGCTCTTATTCAAGAAGCGACGGGAGAATTTTGAATCAAGAATCCACCCCGCTGTTATCATCATCATTGGTAACATCAACAACCACCATCCCACCTTTTACACCCACGTACACACACTCTCTCTTCTCGTTACGATAAACTTTATTTTCTCTTCTCACTGAAATTTCCGGGCATTTTTCCACTCTCGTTTATTGACACCAGTTCTACGTGTGCCCTATCTTTCCCATTAGCCTCGTTTTGCTCAGCTTTAGTTAAGCTGTTCTTCATTCATTAATGCATTTTCCTCTTTATTTCGAAACACTTTTCCTCCATCTTGTTTTTCTTATTTACGTTCCAATAACCTTTCCTTTTTGAATTTCTACTTTTCTTCTTCATCCAGGTTTACATTTCTTTCTATGATTTACCATAGCATTTTTCTTTTTCCGCTAACTCAGTCCAACCCTTATCTTCAGTCACTTGAAAAATCCACGTGCTTCTCGGCACTTTGTACTCTTAGATATTATCACATGACCTGCTTCACCTGTCAAGAGAACCTCACATTGGCCAAGAATTGGCGATTCATAAACTATTATCCTTTTTCTTCTCTTCTTCATCAATTACTTTCGTTCCGGCATCTTAGCTGTTTAAAAAGGTCATTTGATTTCTCGAACTCAAGACTTGATTTTCTTTCTTTCTATATTTCCCCTCTTTCCTTTGTTTTATCGTTATTAGTTCTTATTTCAACTTAGTTTTGCTTTCTTTTTATTGCTTTTTCCTTCCCACTATTTCCTCTTTCATTTCATTTGTTTCTTTCGAAAGTTTTTTTTTCGTCGTAATTTTCTTTCATTTCTTGCTCATTGTTTTATTCTCTTCTTTCTTTTTACTGCTTTCTCTCCTTCCGTTGGCTCCTATTTTTGTTCTTGATATTTTCAATTTTTTTTAATTCCTTCCTTTCTTTTCTTCGTTATCATTTACTCTCTTCTTTCTTCTCCAGTATTTTATCATTTCTTTTTTATCATTTTCATTTGCCATTGATAATTCGTTTTCTACCACCAAACACGTCGATTTATTTGGCTCATTTTGTCTTGATTTTTTTCTTTTGCCCAAATGCTTTCTTCCATTCTGTTTCTTTCCTCTCGTATGACATTTCCTGACCTGTGCAATAGGCTCGGCTGTTGCCTATCTTATTCCGAGAAAAATGATATTGCATAGAAAAGAGAAAGAAATTGACTGAATGAAAAGACATTAAAAGAAAGAGAGTTTAACGACAGTTTTTAGCCTTTTTTCATCTCTATCTCCTCTGCCGGTAAGCATTGCGGGGTTGTGTATTATTACGCTCGGTCGGTATCGCAGTGGAGGCTGGTTGTCGACAATCATTTTGTCTCCCCTATGAAACTTTTTTTCTTTTCTTTTATAGTCGTTCGCTTCTTAGCAACCATTCGTCAAATACAATTCCAGTTTTATCTTTGCAAACAAGCTAGTTGGGGGTCATGCATGTACATGCAGTTTCTTTAAAAAAAAAATTGACTTTTCATTTAGAGGTGTACGTTTTAAATGCCAATCAGAGACATTTGAAAAGTATCGATTCACACATGAATTTTTAGTCATAGAAGGTATTTTGAAAAAAACTAAAACTGATATCGTTTGAGATGTATCGGGTGTTTTAGAAAAATTAATATCATTTCGAAATCTAATAACCTGACCAATTCTGGTTTAAATAATCTCAAATTTTAACGGTATGCGTGAAACACCCTGTATATTTTTGCTGTATTTTTTTTCTTATTTTTTCAAATTTTATATTTATCTAAAAAATATTCAATGCAAAATGGGTAATTATAGATCGATTCATTTTAACGGCATGACAACTCGTTTAGGGTTATCCTATTTCAAGAGGTTTGGGAATCACCTACATTTTACGTTTATATTCACATTTTCATGAATTTCTTGTTTAAGAGATTTTCGCTCAGTTATATGATATCTAGTATTACTATCTACAACAAATAATTCTCACTCAATCGTATGATTTCAAGTATTCTCATCTAATCCGAATAATTTATGCACAATTATATAATATCAAGTTCCTATTTCTGTTTGATAATAATCATCTGTTTATAAACAGTTATTTGGTTTCAAGTTACTAATAATTATAATCTTTCGTCAACAATTATAGCTTCAAGTTGCTTATCTTAATCCAAATGACTGGTACACATTTATATGGTATATAATAATCCTTTTTTATACTAATAATTTCCAAGATATTATATGGTTTCAAGTAACTAATAAAATAATTGTTAGTAAATAATTATTCTTAATATAAGTAATTTACTCATAGTTATATGATATAAAATATACCTATCTTATAAAATATTTTTTAAAGAAATCTATTTGACCAATAGATGGGATCCTAAAAGGCACTATCACTTTGAGTCAGATGATGACTTCGGGGTAATGAAAATAAAGGAGTACTCCACACTACCCAGATATCTAGGACTGGAGCCTCACCATCAGATGTAGTTAAGTGTCTGTTGTATAGGAATAAAGTGAAAAATTAGCGTTTGAACATTGATCGCCAGTAAACGAAAATGACAAACTTCCAGATATTATAAATAGAGGCACGATGCAGTTAGGGAGGACATTAGTGTGTTGACTTCTTTGAGAGACGGACTTCAAGAGAAATACGTCCATAATAGCTTGATTGGTACACTCTTGTTTCAAAGTGATTCTGTTATTGTTCTAAGCAAGACTGTAGTGTTATGGATAGTAACAATCTTTCGTTCGTTTTATTTTCTGTTAAGGTATAAATTTCGGTTGGAATGAAATGCTTATACTTTTATTTAGTTATCTGTCATTTATTTCTTCTTTTTATGCACATACGAGGGTCACAAAAGTGTCATACTTAGAACACCCCCTTTTTTTGGATCTTATCCCTCAGTGTAGTCTTAGCCCTATAGACTGGGTAATAATGGTAATGAAAGGTACTGCCCCTTTTCTAGAGCTCCTGAACTGGAGCCTCATCACCAGATACAATTTAGTGTCATACCCAGGACACCCTTTTTTTGATAGTCTTACCTCTCTGCAGAGGATACAATCAATGTATTCTAAGCCCTACAGACAGGGTTATAATAGTAATGAAGGGGTACTTGCATTCTTCCCAGAGCTTCAGAACTGGAGCCTGACCATCAGATGTTGTTTAGTGTCATACCTAGAATACCGCATTTTGGGAAGGTATTACCCCCCTGTAAGAGATATAATCAGCGTATGCTAAGCCTTGCCGATAGGGATAAGAAGGGATTTAGATTAGAAGAGAATTTCGAATTACAAAAGAAAATCTAAGATTCACACTATATTTTCTGAAGATTTTATTTCTGATTGCAAAATCCCAGTAATAACTTTTGGGCGAAAATACAGACTCACACTTGCAGACACTCTCTAAATTTGGTATTGTCTAGCGTTCAATCAAAAATTATTTGATCTATATTTAGACCATCGAATGATATAAAATAGTTTATTATATGGGATTCTTAATAAATATCATTATCACCTGTTTATATATTGGAATGTCAGAATGAAAATTTTATTTTAGCTTATATAACTACTGGCACAGAATCAAATCAATTTCCACTTAAATGGCCAGGATTTTAACAGAGATTTACAATTCTCCAATGGAAAAGGAACTGAAAAAATATTAACCTAAAAACCAGTAGTAGAAAAACAAGAAGACAAATAGATAAAACCTCTCCAAACGTATGTGCCACATGGATTTATTACGAAACTTAATTAACTTGCCTTGAAATAAAATTTGCATTTTTCCTTTTTGGTATAATAACTTATTGTCAAGAAACTGTCATGGAGAAGTGAGAAAATCTTTATCTTAAGTTTTAGTCTGCTTTACTGGTGGCCAATGTTTGAGCACTTTTCTGATTTAAGAAAAAGAGAGAAGCTTTTTTCATAACGATCTGTTTATTTCCTTATATATATATATATATATATATATATATATATATATATATATATATATATATATATATATATTTGATGAATTAATATAGACATCCTTTGTCTACGCATTTTTGTATTTATCCTTTCGAGTCGGTGAATAGATTTTATGATATCCGGCGGGAATTGGTTTATAAACATCCCATAATTAATTGGTTCCCTTGTACTTTATGCCTATATTTGATAGCATTAAAAAAAACTTCAACATACCTAAGACATATCGATAATATACTTATTCTCGCTAACGATACTAATGAAATAAACACACTACAAGACACCTTCCAAAAAAAAAAAAAAAATAAGTTCTTAATTTCACCCATGAACTAAAGAAAAACAATAACATTTATTTTTTAGATGTTCTGATTGAAACTAAAACAATAATAATAGCTTCATGACCTCTACTTACAAACAACCCATTAATAACAACTTCTGTACCCTCAATTTTAAAGTGAATACTCCTTCCAATATAAAAAAAAATTATCAATAACCTAATATCCCGTGCAAAACTAATCTCCTCCTCTAAAACAATATTTTATAAAGAATTTAAAAGTATAAAAAAACTAATGGGTTCCCAAACTATATTGTTGATGAACAAATTAAATGTGCAATTCGAAATGTCAGACAACAAAATAAACACTGCAACACTTAAACCGATACACAAACATTTATCAAACTTTTTTACGATAACCAAAAATACTACAATTATAGATTAAATGAAAATATTTTAAAAACGTTGATTAAAAGAAATATACTCCCCACTGAACCAAATAAAAAAAATAAAACTTATCATATACTATAATAAATTCAAAACATCCAACTTAATTATTAACAATAATTCCTCTCCCTCGATTAAAGGTTTGCAAAAAAATATCGCAAAAAACAAATGCTATATATTAAATTAAATGTACTTTAGGGAATTGTATCTTTGAAAATAACAATATATATGCTGGTTTAACATCAACTACCCTATCGAGACGACTCACTATGCATCTCTCTGATACCAGCTCAATAGCACAACATCTAAAATAAATATTGCTGCCCAAAAACTGAGTTTCGGAAAATTCTTACCGAAACTACAACAATATAAGAAAAACAAAATTACAAGCAAAAATTACGGATTTTCGAAGCGCTCCATATCAATGAGAAACTACCTAAACTCAATAGAATCAATTCCGAATCCAGTACTAATGTACTTAAACGTCTTCAGCCACAGCAGCTACTTAAGGAACCAATTTAAAAATAAATGCTACCACAACACACCTGTATAAATACTACATGTAAAGGTCAAATTTCTTTTGCAATATACACACCCCTGATGATGGCCTAAGAACGGGCAGAAAAAACTAAGGAAGTAATTAATTATGAGAGGTTTATTAATCAATTCCCGCCGGATACCATAAAATCGATGCGGCGACACGAAAGGATAGATGCAAAAATGTGTAGACAAAGGATGTCTATATTGTTTTTATGAAATATGTATTGACGAAGAAATGCAGCCCAAATACACACACACACACACACACACACACACACATATATATATTTATGTATATATATATATATATATATAACCACACACACGCTTATAGAGGACACTCCATTTGAAAAGCAGGTCTTACCCCTTTGAAGGAATACAGTCACGGTATTCGACGTACCGCTTACACGGTGAAATCTCCTCTTGTTAACAGTTGAGCTATATTTTACTGAAACTTTCATGAAATGAAGGCGGCAAAGTTTTAATATTCGCTGAAGAACATCTCAACAACTCACCACCTTTAAGTTTAATTAAAACTTGAAATTTTAAAAAAATTGAAAGCTTAATTAAAAGAATGCGATGGACGGTATTTGCACATTCTTCACAATCGTAAAAGGGGCCAGTAATAAAATATCCTTTATTTCTCATTCCTTCGATCTTCTGTTCAAATTCAGTCGACTTCCCGGTGTCTTCTGTTCGCCATCAAGAAACAACCACCTCCCTATCACAAGATAGCTCTCCTTTCTTTTTCGATAAAAATGTAGTGAATATAGTGAGTTGGCAAATGCTCTGACAAATATTTAAGGAATCAAGTTATCACAGTAGGATATGCTCACAATTGGACATAGCACCCAGCTGGAAATGTCTGAAAAGGGCTTCCGTAATATGAAAAAAGTATGTGTGTGGTTTCCCCTAGAGTTTATTGTGTGTAAACTTGCTAGTTTTTGTTAGGCTGTGTTCCTCGCTGGAAAACGCAGCAGGTTGTTGGATGTGAGCTTCTAATCTTACTTGTAATAAAGACAAAACCAGCTGCTAAGATTCTATATTTATGAGATGAAGTATAATTCATTTTTATGCTGAATTCAGGACAGTGACCAACTGAACTGGAACGATTTTCACTGATTCATCGTTAATTAGGGGCTTTGTTAGTTTAGTCCTTATTTGGGTCAGTTGGAGTCTGTTTGTCTATCTACCCCATTTTGATAATATTTCCGGCTCTCTTTTATAGTGTTCATATCTATCTACCTAATTCTGTTTATATACCTCTACTTATCAAATCCTGTTTATATGTATTCCTGAATCTATTTTCATCAGTTTATCATCATCAAATCGCGCTGCTAGCTCAGATTTCCCCTCTTCTCTCTCTGGGGTGTCCTCGTGGTGTAATGGTTAAAGCAATGGACTGCGGAATCGTTGTAAGCGAGCTCGTACTCCAGTCGCGCTATTACGTTCACTTTCGGGCAAATACCCTCGGGAAAGTCATGAACCCCCTTATCCTCCCAGCTATGGGTTAAATAGTACCACTACTGTTCTTCTAGGAGAATCGCTTTGGCATTTAATAACCTACAAAGGTTGATATGCCATTAAACAAAAGAAACCAAACCAAACCAATCTTCTCTATCATTCATCGCCCCCGGCAGGTCCTCTGAACTTCATTCTGTGTCCCCGCAGACCAGTTGAAGGTAAGTTCTTGTTGGTCAGCAAACACTAGCGCGACCATGTGAAGGGGTCCATTTGATAACGTCACTTACGAATTTGTCCTTGCTTCTCCAGCAGTGTTCCGCATGTTTTGTTCGTCTAACTTATCTTGGAAGCAACACCGACACGGTCACTTAAATCCCATCTTTAAAACCAGTCTGTTTATACCTATCTTATTCTGTTCATAAGTATTTTAGCCTGCTCATATATATTCACAACAGTCTGATCATGTCTATTCTATTTTGTTTCTTTATTTATTAAAAGGCACAGTCAGTATAACACACACACACACACACATATATATATATATATATTCATACATGAACTTGGCTTGATGATCACATCGGCGAGAAACTGACTGTTATCGAGCGCCGTTTACTTTGTATCAATTCAATCTTAACACAGATCTACATATGCTTTATCATCGAAATTGAGCACACTGTATTCATGAATATAGTCAACTGCATTATATATATATATATATATATATATATATATGTCAGCGGTCGTAGTGTTTGTGTAACCAGAACATTATCACTGGATGAGCTGAGAACCTCGGCAAGACAAACGGATAAATAGACAGCCAGAGACCAGTCCTCAATTGTCTGCAGGTTAATTTAATTGTAACAACGATAATATATCACTTTCTAAAAACATCTGTAATTAAGTGTAAAATCTCTATATATAAAGGAGTCGCGTCTGTTCTGTTTTGTACGTGTCGGCATATAATTCAGAAAAGAGATATCAATGAACTTTAACATCGAGCGCCATGTTTAACTGTCATATCGGTGAAATTTGAATTTAATACTTTTCGAAAATTATTGTTTTGTAATTCAATACTTATTCTTAAAAAAACAAAACAAAAACAAAAAAACAAAAAGGAAATCAGTGTTTTTGAGAACTAAAAAAATATATCAGGAAAAATCTTCAAGCCAAGGTTTACGTTTTTTTTAAATACAATTTTAAATGTAAAAAAGAATAATACGAAAAAGTTTATATTGTTGGTTATTTGTTTGGGTTTTATGGCATATTAACTTTTGTAGGTTATTTAACGCCAAATTCTGTCTATACGTATATACATAAATGTAAGTACGGTTTAATTGTCAAAAACATTTCTATTTCAAGCTATTCAGTTTAGTCAAACAATTCAGTTTAGCATATGGTGTTAGTTCTATTTACTATCAGGTGCTACCCTATTTATACTATTTACCCTATCAGGTGCTACCACGCCGGGCCAGAGCGGACCTAGGAGCAATAGCAATGAAAGGGTGCTCCACATTCCCCAAAGCCCCAGCATCACTGGAACCTCACCATGAGATTGTTTAGTGCCATATCCAGGACACTCGTTTCTTGCAGTCGGTGTATTCTACAGTCCTAGCCGACTGGACAAGAAAAAAAATTATATTTTTTATTTCTAACTTTTTTTTCTAACTTAGTTTACTTTTTATTGTAAGGACAAATTTTTATTTCTTGGCTTCTTTTTATTGTACCTATCTATAATGTAAAATGTTTAGACGGTAAAAAGAAAAACAGTTACAAAATTAAACGAAAGCATTGTTATCGACAACTCAAAAACTGACACTTTAAACGAATTCTTTTCATATCTCTTAGAACAAAAAATATTAATCTTGAATCAGTGTAACTTAAAAAACTTTTATTTTTAAAAGAAATAAACTATTTAAGGAATACACAAATACATTTTCATTGAAAACTAAAAATAACAGCACATTTTTAATTCTAAGCTTCTTTTTATTGTTACATTTTTATAGGGTAAAAATCACTTTTATTCAACCGGCAATTAACATTTGAATTAAAATTTTTGTTATATTTAAAAAAAAGTCTTTAGAAAAATGAAATATGATGATGCTTCAAACCGTTCACAAGTTTAGGGTTACATTTTTTAAAATAATATTTTAAATGTAAAAAAAAAATCTCAACATTGAAGAATATTGTAATACGTGAATTCTTAGATTTTTTTATCGTTAAGTTTTTAAAGGATAAATGAAAATGAATATTCAAGCAATGATGCTTTTTCTAAAATTATTTCTTCATTTTTTTCCGTAGCTGAGCACTGATTGTAAAAAAAAAGTAATAGGAAAAAATCAGGAAGATGTTTTAAACATTAGGGTTACACATTTTTATACATTATTTCGAAAGCAAACTTAAAAAGAATAAGAAACAAACGAGTCAAATGATGAAATAAAACTTTTCAAGTGAATTAATCGGTGAAATCTTTCAATTACAATTTAGGGCACATTTTTAATTCATTGTTTACTCTTTTCTTTTTAACTCACTTATTGTTGTCTATAATTTTTTTTTTTAGTCCGGTCGTAGATCGGGTACATCTGCTAGTATATTTCGAAGTGTTTTAGCTTCCTATCCCTCACCATACAAATAAGATAGATTTTTTAATGTACACCTACCTTTTTACCTACGAATATTTCTTAGTTTGTTTCAATGTTTGATATATATATATATATATATATATATATATAAGTACATAGACATCTATTTAAGCCTGTTCATATCTATCTGTCTATATGTGTGGGCCTATACGCACAACCTATTCACATGAATGAATAATGAAATTTATTCAGTAAAATACACAAAAGCTTATTGAAAAATGGTTGACAATCAAGAACCATCTGCAGTTGACGAAGTTTAATGATGATAATGATCTGTTCATTGAATTTGCATACTAGTCGTAAGTGTTTTTTTTTTTTAAATAGAAAATCAAATAATAAGCACCGTTCTCAGTATCCTTGCCGATTCAACGCCAAGGTTGAAAAATTGTGAATTCTTCCACGAGTTAAAATGTAATCAAATTTTGCCTTTTATAGTGCAGTTGAAAAGGAGTCACGTTTCATAGACACAGTCCTAAACCTTCTAGACTACAGATGTCCTTGTTTCCGGGGTGAGTTTTTCATACTTAATACAACACGTACTACTAATAGAAATAATTATTATTATCATTAATATTTATGTGCTTTGAAAGTTAACTTAATTTCTTACTGAAAAACAAATAATAGCGATTCTTGCCAGAGTTTTATTGCATAGAGGCATTTGTAATGCATTTATCTATTATCTTGGCGGGCTATTTTCATCTTTTATGTCGTTATATGTTCATGGTGCTTCGTTCGTGTACTCTTCGGTCTTCTAGTGGATTTACTGTGGAATGGTCAATGTCAATCGTCCATTTTGATGTTCCATAACAGTGCGAAGAAATCGCGTAGATTTTGTATGGGACTTCATAATAGATGGGTAATGCTGACACTGACACTGACACACACACACACACACTATATGAGTCTCTGTGGCATCGTGGTTAACGTGCTGGACTGTGACATCTTAGTAAGCGAGTTCGTACTCCACTCGCGCTATTATGTTCTTTTTCAGGCTAATACCCTTGGGAAAGGCATGAACTCCTTTATTTCCTCTGCAATGAATTGAATAGTACTACTACTGTTCTTCTGCAAGGATGGCTTTGGCATTAAATAACCCAAGAAAGTTGATATGTCATTAAACAAAGAAACCGAAACCACATATCATATATACACACATACACACATTCACTCATATAATTGCATGCACATAAGTATTTATGTATACACGTGTGTGTTTTGTGTGTGTGTGTGTGTGTGTGTGTGTGTAAAAACATTAATACACACACACACACACACACACACACACACACACACACACACACACACACACACACACACTTATATATATATATATATTTTCCAGCAAGTTTTGTTCAAGACGAAGGAACACTATTTGTTTATTATTCTTAATTTAATTTTTTTTAAAATCCTTGCTATTTTTCTAGTTTCATGATCTCGATGGTAAAGGAATTGTTCCTTATCTTCTGCCCAAGCGTTTCCGACCATACTTTTGGTCGTAATCAGGGGTGGTATAGTTTTGAGTTGACTGTTGAGATTTTACTGTTTTAATAATTTGTAGTGTTTTGTTTTGAAGTTGTCGTTCGAAACGCTTTCAGCGTTTTGTTCTAAAATGTTCGGTTGGAAAATTTTTTTCTAATATAGTGATTTTTAGCCATTAAAAATATTTAATATGTTGGTGCCTGTGTTAAATGCTATTTTATTTATGTTTTTTTTTTATTTGTGATCTTATTCTTAACAATAAGGTTTGATAATTTGAATTCAGTGTAGTAGAGGATAGGTTTTGTTTTAGTTTTTCGATGGGTTTAACGTGTCTTTTTATCATGTTGTTATTGTTTGTTCTTCTAATTTGTAGTTATTGTGCATTTGATTTCTGTAATATATATTAATTCAGTTGGTGTTGTTATTGTTGGTAATGCTATTATTTTTATTAATGTTTTGAAGGTATTGTTTTATTTGCTAAAATACACTTAAATCAAACCAATGTAGTTTATAAATTTATATGTCCATGTTGAGAGTGCCTCCCGAAAAACAAAAATAATTCTTTTTTTGGCTATACAACCACAACGTTATCTCATTGTCTTACTTATCACCTTTCTGAAAATAGCGCCATAAAACAACATTTAATTCTCAAACACAACAATAGCACTAACCTACTTAGATCTTCCGATGTAAGGAAGATTCTAACAGATAATACAATAATTATATATAGAAACAATAGTAAAAAAAAACGATTTCAAACCTTGAAGCAATATGCACAAAAATCTAAAAAGGAATCTTGAAAAAAAATTTGTTCCATCGTTTTGAATAATAACACACACACACACACACACACACACACACACACACACACACACATATATATATATATATATATACACACCCATACATCTATAAACATCACTATATCAATATCTATATTTACACACACACTGCCACATACACACATTTAGAAAAGTTGTTTGTGGCGTAATTGTTATCTTTAAGAAAAATAGAATCAGCTAAATTCAAATCCTGGATGAAGTGCTGATTGCGCCACTTTGAAAAGGCATGAATACAACTATTCCCTTCACCGACTATAGATACGTAGTAGATCAATCAATCGATGGGAAAGAAAACTCCCTATCCATATGTTATTGGCCAGCTTTCCAAGGTAAGGTTAAACATTCTCGATGCCTTATAAAACTCTGGCAACGTATTTCGTAAACTGAGGCCCCCTCCCCTCAAAAAAACTCAGAAGTAATGACACACATTCACTCTCTCTCTCTCCATAAATATATATATATATATATATATATATATATATATATATAGAGAGAGAGAGAGAGAGAGAGGCTACCTCTACTTGACGTAGAGTCACATCCAATCCACAGAATTAATATTGCAAACAAATATATAACGAAAGTTATTCTATGATAAACGTTCATTAGTAATCTTCTTTGAGATAATCAGACTCTCATTAAATTAGAACTTTTTTTTCAGTTTATTTGAACTTTATTACGGTGACCATAGTCACGCTACAATGTGTTGATTTTGCTGTTTTACACTAATATATAAAGTAAAAATAGAATGAAAGAAATACTAGTCAAAATCCAGAAGGGCTGACAATGCTTCATTTGATTATAATATTCAAGATAATATAACTACTAATACTAAGAGTGTCTGTAAATAAAATATCAAACATAGTAGTGCCATTTCTGGTTAACTGTGATATTCTCTTGCCGTTTACTCTCGTAGATCAAGTAGTAAAGCTTCTGTCGTAATTAAACTTTCTGATAAACAAGACAAACATATACGCGGTTGTAAATCCGTATTGTTTTGGGATTGTTTTGGAAATGGAAGGCTACTCGATATTAAAGACGGTGGTCATTATCTATAAATTTACCCACGTAAAAACAAGTGTGTGGGGTGGTGGTGGTGGTGAGTTGAGATAACAGTTTCAGAGAACAAGCTACCAGTATGTTCACGCGTGTGGGTGGTAATTTAACAGAACACAGTCTAATTGTAAAGTGTTCTAGAACAACTGTCATTTTATCATTGTTCAGACACCAACCAGCCTTACATACACAACATCCAAATAGCAAACCCCAAAGAGAATTGAGGTGATATTTGCTTCCAAATAACAACTAAACGTTTATTTAAAACAGTAGGCAATAATCATTTGGAGGCCAAGTTCTGCAAGATCATTATCATTACCGAATTTACATTTCCAAATTTCAAAAGAAAAAAAAAATTGTTTCACTAAAATAATTATTCACAATCATATATTAATAACTAGGTTTGTGGGTAGTTCAAAATGGAGGCGTGTTGTAACTTAACAAAAGGTTACCATATTTACCCGCCCCCTCCGCTCGGGCAGGATATGACACAAGGTCAATTTTTAAGCGGAGTTTAACAGGTTTGAATTCGGAGTTTTCCTTCTCCTAGACTAGTTGCCTCACCAAGGCTGAAGAACCTAGTCTGCCCTACTATTTACCCATAGCTGGAGGGAGAATAATTGGATTCATACCTTTCCCAAGGGTATTAGTGCTATGTGAAATGCAATCAGTCTCGTCCAGGATTTGAACTCATGTCGCCTTGTCTATTTCCTACGACGATGACCAAACTTAACAAAAGGTTACTGGATGAGAAATAATCAAAATGGGGTGCGGTATCCCCGTGGTGTAATGGTTAAAGCACTAGACCGCGGGATCGTAGCAAGTGAGTTCGAACTCCAGACGCGCTTTTATGTTCATTTTGATCCTCCCAATAATGAGTTACATAGCATCACTGCTGTTCTTCTCGAAGGATGGCTTTGACATTAAATTACCCATGAAGGTTGATATGTCATTAACCAAAGAAACCAAACCAAAACAGAGTTTGTAAATGAAATGAAAATCTTTATATCATTAACAAAATACAATACACGTCCACAGTATGAAGACGGTACCCACTACTAGTGTTCACTAATAGTCCGGGTGAGGTTCAATCTCAGGTCGCGTCATACCAAAGAGTTTAAAATGGTACTTGATACCTCCTTGCTTAACACTCAGCAATATAAGGTACATGTCAAGGGTAAAGTGGAGCAATCTCGGGAAAGGATTAGCGCTCTTCCCTACACTTCAATGTTGTAACAATTGAAAAGGGAGCCTTCTGGTCGCCCTCGACTACAGTCACCAACTTCTCTTTTTTACAATAGTGTCCAACTTATTTATGAGGAATGGGACCTACCCATTAATGTTCCTAGGTAGGGTATATAACAAGATGTAAAATAATTACAAAGCATTATTATTTATTTATTACTAGCAAGTCTGACAAAAAAACAAAAATTCTTAAATCTCAGAAGTATCACTTTTTTGCCATGAGAAAAAATATTTTTATACGAGCAATTACTGTTTAGTGTAAATATTTGATTATTGTAAAATAAATAGAGAAATATTGACCTCTTACCTGGCCAGTTCTCTCACTGATGGTATCTCCTTCTGAGTCCCGATTATGATACTAAACGTGATCTGATGGCGAGGCTCTTGTTATTGAGCTCTGAGGAGTGTTGAGTACTCTTTCATTGACATTCCAGCTCCACTCTGTTGGGGTCCAATCAATGGGTCAGCTAGATCTGTTAAAATTATGTGATATCAAGTATTCCCATTTAATAGATATAGTTAGATGCAAAATACTCTTTAAAAAACTATACAAAATAATGTAAATATAAATGTACGATTTACGCAGTTCCCTAACCTTAAGGTATAAAATAACCCTAGATGTTTTGACATGCCACCGGAATCAATCAATCTTACCTGGCGAAGACCGGAAATCCAGGTTATATTTTTAATTCTCTAGGTCAAAAAAGGTGTCCATTCTTATTTAAACATTGTTGTAACATGACAATTTTGCTCGATAGAAAGGAAGAAAGGTTTGAGATGAGAGTTTCAATGGGGTATAACATTACTATGCCTTTTACTCTTTTTTTTACTTGGTTAGATTTTGTGGCATATCAACCCTTGCATGTTATTTAATGCCAAATCCTGTTTATACATATATTCATTAAATATATTTGATTTGTAAACAAATAATTTGTAGGCAACATTAGTTTTAAACGAGCCTGAGCTCATTTGTAAGCACACATTGAAATGGTTTCAAGTATTGCTATTTAACACTAATCGTTTTATTTGGACATAGTTAATGGTTTCAAGTATTGTTATGTAATACTAACAATTCAATTTAACATCAGTCATTTGTTTGCGCATATGTAAATCGTTAAACAGTTCTATTTAATCCATAGCTTGGACTCAAACCGGTACTGCCACTGCAAGTCAGAGTAAACCTGAGAATAATGGCAATGAAGCGGTAGTCTACATTCCTCAAAGCTCCGAGACTGAAGCCTCACCATCAGTTATAATTAAGTGTCATATCTAAAACACTTCTACTTACTAAAGTTGACATCAATGAAAATAACTGAAATCTCAATATATAAAGATTAGGAATAGGAATTTCTATTGACCTTGTGTGAAAATATTTTTAACAATACAACCTTTATTGTTGGTATTACAATTTTAGAATATCTTTGAAAATCACAGAAAAAAAGGACACCATTTTGAATTTCTTAGGAAATGGCAGTTTTAATTGAATGACATTTATTTGGAAATTTTAAACTAATTTTAAAAAGAAAATTATTACTATTATTTGGATGTTCCTCTGGTACAAGTAAAATAATAGGGTAGCCTTTGCTCTCTAGCCTTGGTGGTCAAACAGTCTCTGAGAAGGATAGCTTTGATTTCACAACCAGGAATAGATGTACCTGAGGCAGTTTGGGGTTGTGTTCAATCTCATTCAGTCAACTCCTGTGATAACTCTTGTTGTGTGGCTGGGTCTTAGTGAAAATTGCCAGCGACGAAAACGTGATGCAGAAATAACAACGAGTTAGCAAAAAAAAAGTCAGAGAGGTGGTAAAAAATACGACTCAGTATGTTTCAGCCTCTATTGAGCCTATATTCAAATTAGGAAGACGTGGAGCGATATTTTTGTGTCAATAAAAGAAAGATCCTATTGTTCCATAAATCGTTGCTCATCGCCAATGGGAAAGGAATAGTTTTGCTTGCTCTAAAATTTAAACTTCTAACATTCTCAATTTGTTACTAACTTGTTGACTCCTTTACCCCCCCCAAACTCTCCTATGACTGTTTCTCGCATTTACTTGGAGAGTTTTTATGGTTAACCCTTTGTTGTCGATTACATTGACATTCATAAGATTCAGTGGGATGTGGGAAGGCTGCTATTGTAGCACACACTGTATCAACCCTTTTCTCCCTTTGGACACTATCAGTGACGTAAAGAGTGCAGATTTTCCATACGAGCTATTGCTGGTATTGCATACAAACTCCCGAAAATTTGTACCTAGATCCAATTTCATACCAAATCAATAATGAATCAATTTCATGGTGTTCATCAGATGACAATAAATTAACTTTGGGATATCAAGTCTTTTACAAGAATAAGGAAGCCTTAAAACTGTTTTGAAATTTTTTTTTCCATTTAGGCTAAGTAAAAGTCGTCGTTTGAAGCCTTTAGTCCTAACTGTATGATGCGAGAATTAAATAAAAAAAATCAAACGTACAATTACTGGTTATCGATAGTTGATATTGACACGGCTAATATAGTGATTTCATTTGTGATACTCAGGTAACTTTTGTTTAGAGTGCTTGGTTACGAAATCCCCTAACCAATAAATCATATCGTCACATTCAATACATCACTTGATTGTCACAGAGCTTTACATATTGGTCAATTTATTAGAATAATAAAACCTAAGCTGACAGCATTCGCCACAAACGGCATCTAATCATGGTGCAATGGTTAACGAGAGAGTCTTGCAAACAACTTACTTAACTCGTTCTACATGGACAGGATTTGATTCAAGGTCAGTTCAGGAACTGAGTTAAGCTGGTTTGAATTCAGAGTTTTCCTTCTCCGAGAGTGGTTGCCAAACCATGGCTAAAGAATCAAATATACCATGCTTCTTACTTATAGCTGAGAGAGAACAGATGGATTCATGTCTTCCGCAAAGTTGGTTTCAAGAAGCTATTCTTAATAATAATTATAATTGCCTCAACGCGGACATATACGTAGACTCACTAAGAGCAACACTAAAAAATTTATTAAATTGGAAAACACCCGGTCATGATGGCACACATGAATTCTGGTTTTAAAAAAAATCACGTCCATCCATGACTGATTGGCTCTGCAACTAACGAAATGCCAGGTAGAAACAAAAATATCCGAATGGACGATGAAGGAAAAAACTTCCCTGATTCAGAAGGATCCTCAAAAAGGAACCATCGCAAGCAACTATAAACTGATAATGTCATGTCCTCTGATGTGTAAAATCCCAACGGCACAGATAAAAGAAATCTATTACTCGGACTATTTCCCGAGGAACAGAAACGATGCCTCAAGGGAACAAGAAGAAAAACGGACCTTCTTTATATAGACCTGCACATCTTCAAGGAGGCCAAAAAAAAAAGACGGAAAATGCAGCCATGGTAGGGACTGACGATAAAACGGCCTATGAAATGCTCCAGCAAACTTGGATAATAGAATATCTGAAAATGTGAAAATTATGTGACAAAGTCATTAACTTTATCACGAAAGCCATGGAAAACTGGAAAGTTGAATTAGCGACAGGAGGACGAAACCCAGATGAGGTAAAAATTCAAAGAGGCTTACTCCAACGAGACACTCTCGCCACTGCTGTATGCTATTGCAACGATACCATTCATTTACACATTTAGGAAGTGTACAGGGCGCTACAAGAGAACAAAAGCACATCAATCGCCTTATAAAAAAGAAATGATGACTGATACAAACTACAAAAATATACAGCCAGGATATACAAATGGAATTTGGCATTGAAAAATGTGCCATAAAAATAATAAAAAGTGGGAAAAGAGAAACAATGGAAGGAATAGAACTGCCAAATCAGGAAAGGATCAGAACGCTCGGAGAGAAGTTAAACTACAAGTATTTGGGAATATTGGAACTGGACACCATTAAACATGGCAAAAATGTGTACCTCAAAGGAACAAGAAAACTTCTCGAAACCAAACTCTGCTGCAGAAATCATCAAAGGAATAAATACCTGGGTATTCTCCCTTGTAAGAGACTCTGGGTTATTCTCAAAATGGACATGAGAAGACAAATCGACCAAAGGACAAGAAAATTGATGATTATACCAAAGGTCTTACATTCAAGATATGACAGACAGACAATATGTGTCAAGAAAAGAGGAATAGGATTTTTTAGATGCATCAACACGGGGACTACATTAAAAATAGCAAATAAAGACTAATTACAACATCCAGTAACACCTTAGAAACATGAGAACTAACAGAAAAACTAAAAAACAGAAATGCTTAGAAAAACAACGAGCGAGATCGCATAGGAAAAGACCTGGACATGGCTAAGAAAGTGAAACCTCAAAAGAGCAACTGAATCTCTTTTAAAAGCATTACAAAACAACGCCATAAGGACTAATTCTCTTTAAAACAAAAATTGATTATACGCAACAGAATTGCAAGAGTAGATTGTATGGAAAAAAATATCAAACCGTGAATTTCATAATAAATGAATTAAGCAAACTAAGTCAAAAGGAATACAAGACTAGACACGAGTGGCTGGGAAAAGTGATCCCCTAGCAATTGAATAAAAAATTAAAATTTGACTATAATAATAAATGGTATATTCACAAACGAGAATCCGAACAGAAAAAAATGAGACGCATCAAGTTCGTTGGGATTTTGAAATGCAAAAACGGATCGCCTAATCCTGGTCAGAAGATAAGACCTATTGCAAAAAAAAAAAAAAAAAAAAAATGAAAAGAGGATTTTGCCGTCCTGTAAACCAAAAACTATACTTATACTAAACTTAATTGTTTAAAATAGAACTGTTTATATATATGCATAAATGGATTTGGCATTAGATAACCTATAATGGTTGATGTGCCATAAAACCAAGACAACTGAATTGCTTATTTTTGTCGTTCACTTCATATATTGACCAATACATTCTCCGCTTTTCTTTAGGTCTATGTGTATTTACCCAACCCATCAACACTGGCAAGAAGTGACACAAGGTTAATTTTTAAGCGGTATGGGCTGGTTTGAATTTAGTTTTCCTTCTCCTAGATTGGTTGCTTAAACAAGGCTCAAGAACCCAGGTTACTCTACTATTTTCTCATATCAGTGGAAAGAACAGTTGAATTCATGTCTTTCTCAAGAGCAATGGCACGAAGTGGAATGCAAACAGCTACGACCAGGAATTTTAACTCGAATCCACCATTTTATTTCCAACGACGATAACCGCTAATCTAAACCTTCAGGTGTACCCTCGTAAGGAAATACTTGCTCTGTTTGTTTATCTTTGGTGGCACAAAACAAAAACGAGATATATATTTATGAAAGTGTGATGGTGGCAGTAAAGTCCTCGTCGCGTTGTGGCTAACGTACGAAATTGCGACATCGTAGTAAGCGAGTTCGAACTCCAGTCGCGCTATTACGTTCCCTTTTGGACTATTACCGCTGGGACATATCTTTATCCCCAAATCATGGTTTAAATAGCACTACAGCTGATTTTCTACCAGAATAGATTTGGCATTAAATAACTCAAGAAGGTTGCTATGCCATTAAACAAAGAAACCAAGCTAAACCAAACTATTAGATGGAAGTTTCTTCTGGTCTTTTCACTCGAGAACTCTTTCATATCTATTGCTTTTGTTGGACAGTGGAAGCCATGCTGGACTGACTTATATATTTATATCTGACATGTGTGCGACTTCCGTGATTTTCCTTTTTTTTTCCAACTGTATCCCCAGTCTATAATTTGGACTTCATCCGAGAAGATAGAGTTAGCTTTTTCTCTCCAGCATTATACGTCAAAATATTATATCACTTTTTATTCGTCAATGTTTCATTGTAATCATAGCTATTTTCAATATTACATCGCATTTTTTATTTGACTATAATATTTTGTTTGCAAGGGTTCATGGTTTCAAGTATTCTAATCTAAAACCAATAATTTGCATGTAATTATGTTTTCAAGTAGCCGATAATAATAATCCTCAGTGAACAATTATAGCTTCAAGTAACTATCCATACAAATAATTTACACACAGTTAAATGGTATTAAGTATTCTATCGAATACGACTAATCTTAAACAGATCTGACCAATATATAAGACAATAACAGGTACTACCACTCCGAGTCAGAGTGGACCAGGGAGTAATGGCAATTAAGGATTACTCCAAAGTCTCCAGAGCGGGAAATTTCAAAATTATTTGTTTTAGATAAAAATAATTGATACCATATAACTGTAAATTATGTGCATTATATATTTCCAAACAGGTTTATTGATTGGTTGTATTATATGGCGTATCAACCCTTATAGGTTATTTAATGCCAAACCCTGCTCCATATATATATATATGATTTTTGGATGCATCGTTTGTAACAAGTCAGAGCTCATTTGTTTTCACACAGTTAAATGGTTTCAAGTATTGCTATGTAATATCAATAATCCAACTTTTGCACACGGTTAAACGGTTTCATTCATTCTTATTTAACACAAATAATTCTATTTTGTATCGATCATTTGCTTGCTCACAGTTAAGTGGTTTCAAGTATTGGTATGTAACTTTAATAATTCAATTTAACATCCGTCATTTGTTTGCATACAATTAAATGGTTAAACAGTTCTATTTGATCCATAGATAGGACTCTAACAGGTACTGCCACTCCAGAACAGATTAGACCTGGGAGTAATGACAATGAATTTCCCGGAGCTTCAGGACAAGAGCCTCACCATCAGATAGATTAGTGTCATATCCAGGATACTCTTTTGGTGTATGTTTGTGGGGGTCTTACACTCAGGCAGAAATGCACTCAGTGTATTCTACAGCCACAGCTGACTGAGATCCTAAAAGATTTATTGGATCCATATATGGGAGCTTAACAATGCTATCATTCTGGGTCGGTGTGGAGATAGGGATAGTGGTAATGAAGGGGTATTTCATACTCTCTTGGTCTCCAAAACTGGAGCCTCACCATCAAATGCAATTTAATGTTATACACAGGACACCCTCTTTCTCAAAAGAAGTCGTACTTCTCAACAGAGGATACAGCCAGTGAATTCAAAGTCTCACCAACAGGGCGGCCAAACTTTATAGGAAGAGAGATGAAAAGTTCTTGTCCCAGCCAAGATTCCAAGTTGTGAAACATGCATGGTTTTTACACATGATCATACCGCAGCTAAATGCACACATAGTTTCTCGAGTTTTTGGGGTATAGTCTTGCGACATCGGGAAAACGTGATCGACTGCGACATCGTAGAGAGTGAGTTCGAACTCCAGTCGCACTGTTATATTCACTTTCTGACAAATACCTTTGTGAAAGGTATGAAACCCCTTATTTCCTCAGCTTTTGATTGAATAGTACCATGACTGTCTTTTAGGATGATTTTCGCATAAGATAACCAACGGAAGCTGTCATGCCTTTAAACAAAGAAAATAAACACTTAAGTTTCTTTTGACTTTTCCAAAAATATGAAAAAAAAAACAAACAAACAAAAAACAAAGATCATTCTCTTCTTGGTTGTGTCAGGAATTTTTCTTCAACTCCTTGTGTGTGTGTGTGTGTATATATATATATCAATAATAACAAGGAGTTTTTTTCTAACTATCCAGCCATTATTATTACAGTTACGAGTCACACAGTCCTCCTCACTGGTCTGTCCTGAGAAGGACTTAGAGCAAAAGAAAGACTTGCCTACAAACAGCTTCATCGGTCGGTAGAAAATGTAGCCACTTGTAGACTTAGTACAGATATTGGCCTTGCTTGACGTAGTGATAGCGATACTGGTTGCTGAGGTGTCGTGTCGCTGGTGTGCGTTTTGTTATTTTAACTTGTAGTGGTAGCAGTGATGATCGCTGGTATGGATAATGGCAATGGGTATGGTAGTAGGCTGAACTGAAAGTCTGACTCATTCTTCGCTACAATAGTACGCCGATGTGTGGCGGGGGTGGTAGCCTGAAGTATGGCCATGTGTGACCCGAATTCTGCGTATAGCACTTTATTTCATCCTGAGACTTCGACATTGATCACCTTATCTTTTGTATTTATGACTGTTTTTTTTTTCTTCTTCAATTATTACTACTCTTGCTGTTTTGAGATTTTTAAACAATTATTATGCTGATAATTTTGTTGTTATTGTTTTGCTTCACAGCTACCATCACAATTAACACGTTCACTAATATTAGTCATTATAGCTATCGTTGAGTTTGGCATAATCCAAAGACAAATAAAAGAAAATTGCTAATAGTTGTCTTTAACTAATCTTTTGTATAAAACTTAGCCCTCCTCGGTTGATCTATTTTAACGGCATGAAGACACATCTAGGGTTATTTTATGCCTTGAAGTTATCGAATCATGTATATTTTCGTTCATATTTAGATTTCTTGTGTTGTTGTTTAAGAGCTTTTGCACACATAAATATATCAAGTATTCCTATTTAATTCAAACAATTAAGAGGAATACTTGAAACCATGACAGTGTGCAAATAAATCATTGATATTACATAGAATTATTAGTTTTAGATAGCAAAACTTAAAACCATTTTGACGAATTTAAAAAACTGCAATCGAACATTAAACATATAAATCAACATATTGTAATCAAGCATTTAAACACGATACGACAATCGGCATTAAATACACCACATGGAGTTGATATACCGTTAAACAAATAAACCAAACCACTACTTGAAAATTGTCATTTGAAATTTCGGTCTTCTTATATTGATAAAAAACTTACCACCAGCACTGATCGGTGATATGCAACCGCTTCTGTTTCTTAGCGATGGGTTGATTGCTTTTTTTTTTTTTTTTTTTTTTTTTTTACTGCAGATCAACCCTTATCGGGTCTTTTAACGCCGAATACAATTTCAAATAATTCAGTTTAAGAAGTATAGTTTTTGTTCATAGTAAAATGTCAAAACAGTTCTATTTCAAACAATTCAGTTTAGTATAAGTACACAGTTTAGTTCTATTTGACCCATATATAGGACACTATCAGGTGCTACCAATCTGGGCTAGAGTGGACCTGAGAGCGATGGTGATGAAGGAGCACTCCGAATTCCCCGAAGCCTCACCATCATATTGTTTTGGGTCATATGTAGGACACGCGTTGAGGGGGGGTCTTACCCCTTTGCAGAGATGCAGTCGGTGTGTTCTACAGCCTGTCAAAAAGCAGGCTGAGTCAACATTACTATTTCGAGTTCGATTCCAGGAAATTTAACCATGTATTACTGCTGTTCATAAATAGAAACATTAAGTAATTTGTAAACTAAGTTTAATAATTTTTTAAAGCGCAAATGTTACCCTAACACCACGTAGCGAGGTTTCGTTAGCGCTGGCACGCTGTAACTTGTAGAATAAAGCAATTTCCATTCTAATTTGGTTTGTTTGGGTTTTATGGCATAAAGTAGTTCACTTTAGCATAAGTACGCAGTTTAGTTCTATTTGACTCATAGAAAGGGCTTTATCAGGTACTACCATTTTGATCCCGAGTGGACCTGGGAGTGATGGCAATGAAGGAGTATTTCGCATTCTCCAAAGCTACAGCATTTCTTCTACCTCACCATCAGATTGTTTAGTGCCATATCCAAGACACTCGTTGGGATAGGGGTTATCCTTCTGCAGAGGAGCTTTCGATGTATTCTACCGCCCCAGCCGACTCGGCAAAACCTAATTTGGCGCGTAATAATTATAGAGTTGGGGTTGTCATTGTTCACGATCATACGAATCATTATAATTTCTCAAAGGATATAAATATTGAACATCAGAGAGTACTTACTCTTATTTGTAATTATCTATTATATGAATGACATAAATAGGATACAACTACTCAACCAGGTTTTTTAAACTGCAGAAAGCAGTGCCAATTTCTGTGTCCACAGCATTAATATCTACACACCGTATATTCAAAATACTGAGCAGTCTTACCCATAAACAAACACAAGCATAATAAACAATTAGTATATAAGATAAACAAAGAGATATGACAAATAAGAATATTTCTTTTGTGTTATCTCTTTTGTTTTCAAATAATTTCGACCACAGGTCATCATCAGGAGAAAAAGTTTGGTGGAAAAAAAGTGCATTGTAAAAAAAAAAAGAGTTGATATTCGATCAGAGTAGTGACAAGAAAAAAGAAAAAAAAAAAGACTGACGTAGTATATCCATTTATTGAATGAAAATTATTTTTCGGAATCCAAGTGTATTTAACTCACGCTCTGATAATCGCATAAGCGAGAAACTGAAAATAATCAAGAAGCGTCGACTGTCTACGCCATTCGAATTTAGGTCTACATACACTATCACCGATACTGAACACTGTTTATTTTTAAATATAGCTAATCACACACACACACACATATATATATATATATTATATATATATATATATGATTGTGAGTGTGTGTAAGATATGAATTTTAATCCGACAGATATGTAATAAAAAGAAGAAAATGGAGAGAAAAATTAACATAAATGGATGAGAAAATTTTGTACTAAATATTAGTCGAGGTCTACCGACGCGTTTCGACAAAATTATGTAAGATATGAAATGATGAAAATTTCTGATAGAAAATATTTTAAGTCATTTTCAGGATGGTAATTATGAATTTAAAAAAAAAAAAATTTCTCCTCCATTTATATATTTTTTCTTTCTGCTTTTTATTCTTTTTACAACACGCGCGTGCGCGCGGTTGTCAATCATATGAAAATCTGATTTCTGATGAAATAAAACGGAAATTCTTCCAAGCAGTAGCCGTGTCAGCACTACTGTATCCTTGCACTACTTAGATTCTAAAGAAATGCTTGGAAGAAAAGCTGGATGAGAACTACACAAGGATGTTGCATACTGTTTTTAACAAATTCTGGAAGTAGCACCCTACAAAACAGTAGTTGTACGAACGTTTATCTCCCATCTCAAAAATCATCTAAGTAAGACGAACAGGGCATGCTTACGAAACAAGGATAAACTCATACGAAACGATCTCCAGTAGACTCGTACGCATGGACATACCAATGTTGCCCCACTAGCAAAAACTTACATTCATCATCTCTGTGCGGACAGTGAGTGCCGTCTAGAGGACTTTTAAAGAATGATGGTCGATAGGGACGGATGGCGAAAGAGTCAAAGGAATCCGTGCTGTCGGTACGCCTTGATGATGATATATAATCATGGATTAGTTTATTATGCGAAAAAGGAATACGGAATTCCACATCCTCTCTTTTATCGTTCTTTTGTTCTGTATCTTCTCAAAGAATTTCAATGCCATCCAATCTTTCAGACATTATCGCTTGATATCCACCCAGCAAAACATGTCTCTATGTCTTTCTTTCGTCTCTTATTTAAATACACTTAATGTTGTTTGGTTGATTTCTCGGTCAGAAACTTAACTGATTTAATCTCTGTTATATCGCTATGATCCTTGGTAAAAGAGTGTAATGTTTGTACATACAAACATGCAGAACAATTGTAGAGGGGATTATATTTGTTGTTTCGTGAACATCGTACTAGTAGTACGTAACTGACAGAGAGAATGAGAAAATTGAAAAATATCAAGACCTTGCTTGAGATGCACAAAAATTGTAGAATAGGAAAATGATGACTAGAACACTGGGAATAGTCACAAAGATCTTAGCTGAAAGACAAAAAAATATTGTTCCGACTATTTATACAGATGAAAACTTGCAAGAACACTGAAAAGATCTGATGAAACTTGCTGTCACTTGGTTCCTGACGAAGTACGTCAGAAACCTCTACTGTGAAGAAAAAAAATAATGTATACAATTCTTATGATGTGTACTAGTGTAAAAATCATTAAACTTCATGTATCTATCAATCTATATATATATATATATATATATATAGACCAACCCCAGTGCACAAGCAAGTCGAGACACAAGGTAATCTTCAAGTGAATTTCGCCAAGTTTTAATTATTCAGAGTTTCCCCTTTTCTAGACTGCTTGCAATACCAAGGTTAAAGAGTCTAGTCTGTCCTACTATTTACTCATTGGAGAAGGGAGAATAGTTGGATGCATACCTTTTCCAAGGGTATTAGAGCTTTATAAAAAAAAGGCAAGCAGCCTTATCCAGGATTTGAACTCGAGTCACCGTGTTTCTTTCCGATGATGCAAATCATTCCATCGCAGCGCCTCTCTCTCTCTCTCTATATATATATATATATATATATATGCACGTGTGTCTGTGTGTTTATATATGTATGTATCCCTGCGCACGGGCAAGATGTGACACAAGGTCAATTTCTTATGTGCAGTTTAACAGGTTTGAATTTAGTCTTCCTTTTAGCCAATGCTAAAGAACCCAGTTTGCCATACTAGTTACCCATAGCAAGAGGGAGAATCATTGGATTCAAACCTTTATCAAGCGTATTAGTACTGTGTGAATTCATTACACCGTGTCTATTTCCTTCGACGATAACCATTACATACACGGGTCTCTATCTCCCCCTCTCTCTCATATATAACACTATTGTGTGAAAGAATGATTAACCATGATATGAACGGCTGTGGCATTTAAGCTAGCAAGAGATTTAAAGCTTCTGACATAAATTTGGCACATATGAGATTACATCCTGCGGTTTATATATAACTCACCTCTTTATGTTGCTTTCATGACTAAAGTTTTCGTATATTAAAAGACTGAATTATCCGATGAAACGCATGAACCTCCCGAGTTTCATCTGATGATTCTATCAACATAAGGAGGTAAGATATTAATTTCTTCTGAGTTTTATCCTGCTCTGTTAATCAGCATTTGAGCAATTACTTGACTTAGGAAAAAAACGTCTTTAAACAGTTTGCACACACACACACACACACACACACACACACACACACACACACACACACACACACACACACACAGATTTTTAATGAGATAAATCAATGTCGTTTAGCAAAGAAGCAAACCCACAAAATTATAAATCGGTTGCTCATTGACCAAAAAATTGTCTTATTCTCTTCGATCTTGTTTCTCTTATTTAAAATCTAAAAATTGATGTACCCTTTTTGCGGGTTGATTATTTGATGTTTTAACGCAGTAGAAATCCGTCTTGGGTTATTTTATGCCTAGAAATTAAGGAGTTGCATGATACGTTTATATCTATATTTTTGTGGTTGTGTCTTAAGAGCTATTTTTTACAAATGGTTCATTCGAATTCGAATAATATTTTAACAGACCTATTTAACTCGTAAATGGAATCCTAACAGATCTATTTGACCCATAGATCTGACCTTAAAAGATCTATTTGACCCATAGAGCAGACATTAAAATATCTATCTGACCCACAGAGCAGACCTTAAAAGATCTATTTGACCCATAGAGCAGACCTTAAAAGATCAGTTTGACCCATAGATCAGACATTAAAAGATCTATTTGACCCAAAGATGGGATCCTAACAGGTATTACCCGAATGGATAAGAGTATGGCATAGGAGTAATGTCAATGAAGAGGAACATGACCCTCCATTATCATCAAACGTATTATGCAGTGTCAGTATCATTCCCAGAACAGCACTTTTTTCGAGGGTATCTTAAAAGGAATACAGTCGTTATTTTTGCTTGGTTTTATATATGCACACACGCAATGTGAATTCTAGTGATATATAGATTTTTAGCCCAAGCAAAGCATTTTTTTAAAAATTCAAGTCGAGTGTTATTCCCTTATTAACATTTCTATTGGAAAAGTACGACTGATGTATTTGGTTTTTATTTGTTTATTTTCCGCAAGCGATAATGCAATATTAATGTTTACATTTGTTATCACTGTGGGTATAATTGCTGTTTGGATGCCTGGAGCATTTCGGGAGGGATGTCTGTAGAGCTGATAAATATAAACAGATGAATAAATAAAAACAATTAGTAAGATCCATTCAAGAGCAACAAAAATGATAAGATAATAATAAAAAAAAGGATAATAATCTATAGAACTGAAAGGTATTGCCATTCTGTGACTGTCAGTATCTGTAAACTGCCAATTCCCAAATTGAATCAGAGAAAACAAGTATCTTAGCAGGGATCATCACGATAATTGGGATAGTTGGCGGACTTAAGAGACCAATACTACTGTAGTGTTTTCAATGCTCATTGGGTACTTGAAACATGTGACCTTGTAACCAGCCCAGCAAAACTAAGTAAATACCGATATTGGCATATTTAGGTCCCCGCCATGGCGAAGTGTTTAGCAAGTTGGCATTTGAGATCATTACTATCGTAGTGTGTTCGATCCTCATTGGGCATTCGAAAGAAGTGGCCTTGTAATGAACTCAGTAAAACTAAGTAAATACTGATATCAGCATATTTGGAGGTACCCATAGTGTAATGGTTATCGTCGTAGGAAATGGACACGGCGACAAGAGTTCAAATCCTGGACGAGGCTGATTGCATTTCACATAGCTCTAATACCCTTGGGAAAGGTATGAATCCAATTATTCTCCCTCCAGCTATGGGTAAATAGTAGGGAAGGGTGGGTTCTTCAGCCTTGGTGAGGCAACTAATCAAGGAGAAGGAAAACTCTGGATTCAAACCTGTTAAACTACGCTTAAAATTGACCTTGTGTCATATCCTGCCCGAGCGGAGGGGTTGGTAAATATGGATATCGGCATATTTACACTCTCACATTGATGTATTGTTTAGGAAAATTGGTTAAGAGACCATCATGATTGCAATGTTCGATCATCATTGGATTCTCAAAGCAAGTGGTCTTGTGGCAGACAGATCTAAGCTTTAAAAATACCGATACTAGGGATATTTTTTTTTTTTTTTACTTTAATGACATATCAATTTTTGTGTTTTTTTTTTAATGCCAAAACCATCCTTGTAGAAGAGCAGTAGTGGTATTATTTAACCCATTGCTCAGGGAATAAGAGGGTTAATACTTTCCCCGAGGGTATTAATTCGAAAGTGAACGTAGCAGAGTGACTGGAGTTCGAACTCGCTTACTTCGGTATCGCAGTCCAGCATATTAGCCACTACGCTTTGGGGGAACTTCCCCTATGAATATTTGTGCGCCTAATTCTGGAGTTATGATAAGCAATTTAAATGAGCAGACTGTATGATCGTTAGTGAGAACTCCAAATTTACAGCCTTGAGCTAGATTAGCAAAATGAGGAAAGCATTACCAGTGCTAAACATGTTATAAATTCGTGACTGAATGGTTTGCATCCTACTCCTTCAGACTGTCATACTTGATTATTTATTGCAGTCAGTAAATCCATTTCATATCGAACATCACAACAAATCGATTCTCAAATGTAGAATTAAAACAAATAAGGTAAAATGAAAGAAATATATCTGTCACTTCGATCAAGTAGCAGACATCAGGAATGCCTGTATATTCCCTTTAAGTGTAATGAGGAGGTGCTGACTGAGGTGACGGATCTCCAGTGCCAAAACAAATAAGATTTCTGCACGCATTCAAGAGTGTATCTCTCTCTCTCTCTCTCTTTCCACTTGAACCTACTTAACTGTGTGCAAACATATGAATGTTAAAATTATAACTATCACTAAGCAATACTTAGAACTATTTAACTGTGTGAAAACAAATGAATGATACTGAATAGAGTTACTTGTGTTAAATAGCAATACCTGAAACCATTTAACTATGTAAGTAAATGTATCAGCGTTTGCGATATTTGAAACCTTTTAACGGAGTTTAAATAAATGAGCTCTAGGTTGAATACAATTTTACCTACATGTTATTCGTTTAAAAATCATCAAATATATATAAGAGAATTTGGCTTTAAAAAATTTATAAGGGTTGATATGCCATATAACGCACCCCACTCTCTCCCTCTCAACACATACATACACACTAGCTCTACCCATAAAAATAATTGCAAAAATTTAAACTATGAATAACATTTTGCGATAAATTGTTGTTGATATCTATTTGTATCTTAAATTTGTTGAAATGATAATATACATCTGACAATAAAAGCGAAATTGAATGGAAAAATTGAAGATTCGGTTATGAGATGTGGCTCAATTTCGTAGATAGATTTGCTTTCTTTACTTTTGAGAAGAAATCAGTTAAATTTTTTTTCATGGCTGCTTTAATTTACAATAAGGCTAATATTGCCGATTCATGTAATGATCAAATTACACTATCGTAGCGGAAAATTATTAAAAACACAAACACACGCACACACATACATACACACAGAGATTTCGACTAATATTGATTGTGATCACTTTGCTCTTATATTCTTAACAGCAGTTGCTTGCCGAGGGGATCAAGGATTTTTGTGGCGGCTACGAATGTCTCTCTTAGTGCTTTGCTCTTAATTTTATAATGAAATGAATTCACGCCAAACCTGACCCGGTGGGAAGTCGGATAAATCATTTTTCTTACTACGAGTTTACATCAATACCATCTATACCGATGGAAAACCCGCAGAATGTATATACAATAATTGGACTAATACATAGAATGTTCATACCTCATAGATAGATAACACAGGAATCCTGAAACACAAAAAAACACGACTTCTAAGTTCAGGTACGAAACTTTTTATTACCTTAGAGTTAAAAGGTAATTCGACATAAGGAGAATGATAAATAATCTTTCTATGCTAACTTTTCCATCTGCCCCCCCACCACCACCACGCGGGGCACCCCGCCACAAACTACTGGTCTGATCTCGGCGAGCCCCGAAAGTCAACCGTCTTCCTCGGACGCTAAAACTCAACTCACTTTTTCTCAAATCTCAGCCCACGCTTCCGGTGCGTGACGTCACCCAAATACCCTAGTCTCAATTCCTATCCGGGATTTTTTTTATTTTGACATCTCTGAATGACACATCCTCCCCGTGCATTCGTGAACACCTGCGCTCATGTTGCACCTAACTAACCCATGCGCTAAGCGAAAGGTTCTCAGACTAACTAAACCGAAAGGCAAGATATATAAAACGAAATCCCTCGGCCATTATATTATATTAATTTAAAGTAAAGATAATATTCTTAGTTAAATCGGTGATGATTTCTATTCTAATATTTTGTTTAGCTATAACAAAACATATCACTAACGAAAATTTATGACTTATAATCTTACAATTAAAAAGCAAATACCTTGATGGTTGGTTGGGTTTTATGGCATACAAACCCTAGTAAGTTATCTAATGCCAAATCTTGTTTATATGTATGATTTGTCAAAGTATGGATTTTTGATAACATTCTAAAGCCAGAGCTCATTTGTTTTCACACAGTTTAATGGTTTTAAGTATTGCTATGTAACAAAATAATTCAACATTAATCCTTTGTTTGCCGACTGTTAAATGGTTATATGGATGTGATCTATTAGTGAATAGTTTGTACGTAATTTTATTTCTAAATCAAATTTGTTTGCACATAAGTATTGCTATTATTTACACACAGCTGAATGGTATCAAGTATTACTAATACTAATAGTTTTGCTTGCACAATGTTTATTGGTTTTAAGTATTGCCCATATAAATAGACTTATTTACACACAGCTAAATGGTTTCAAGTATTGCTAACACTAATAGTTTTATTAAATATTGATGTTTTGCTTGCACACTGTTAACTGGTTTTAAGTATTGCTCATATTAATAGATTTATTTGCACACAGCTAAATGGTTCCAAGATATGCTATTGAGTATTGATAATTCTATTTAAGTTTATTCATTCATTTGTACACATTATTGTGATGTAATACCAACAATTCAATTTTTGCACACAGTTGAATTGTTACAAGTATTCCTATCTAACACCAACAGTTCTATTTCGTATCAATCATTTGTTTGAACGCACTCAAATGGCTTCAAGTATTGCGATCTATCACCAATAGTTTTATTTGGACACAGTAAAATAATGTCATACATCGCTAAATAACACGATTCAATTTAACATCAGTAATTTGTTTGCACACCGTTAAATGGTTAAAGTTCTATTTGATCCATAGATGAGACTTAAGCAGGTACTACTGCACCGGGTCAATGTGGGCCTGGGAATAATGATAATGAAAGGGTTAATCTACATTCCTCCGGGGCCTTACCATCAGATAGTTTAGTGTCATGTCTAGGAAATGCAGTCATTGTGTTGCACAGCCTCTTACAAAAACTTTAATAAAACAAATTGAAGATTTAGTTTTCCTGAGTAAGTAGCTCAATTTTGTAGGTAATCGTATTTACCTTATTTTTAAGAAAAAATAGTCAACTTTGTAGGTGCGTGATTCGATTTACAATATGGCTAGCGTTACCAGATTGTAAGAAGGTTAAATTAAACTATCACTGCGGAAAATAATTATGACGCAACTTCATATTAAAAAGATAGAAAAGACAGGTTATTAAAAATTTAATCTGAAAAAGAATGATAAAACAGTAATTCATTTTCAATCTTTTATTCTATCTAAAAACATATGGTTTAAGCAAGTGACTTTTAAGGCCAAAATTTGCCAACCCCCGTTAGAAAAAAAAATCGCTAACAATTTTATTTTGAAAAAACAAAAACAACAGCAACAATAAACAAATAATGAATCCAGAACTTCCCTCATATGCTATTGGTTAATAGTAGGGTAGACTATTTTTGATCGGGCAACTAGCAGAAAAAGTTTTATAATGTGCATGGGTAAAAATATATGCTGAAAATTATCTGAATTGATTTTTAATAATAGGATAAAACGAAAAATACGGTTATATTCGTATATCATGGAGTGGTTTTTATTTAACACACACAGAGAGAGAGAGAGAGAGAGAGAGAGAGAGAGAGAGAGAGAAATGTCAACGTCGTTTGGCGCCATCAATGAATGACAAGGAGAGAACTGACCAATCAGAACAGTAGTGTAGTATCGCTGATTACTTCCGTTTCTACCAGTGAATGTCGTCAAGTCAGTTTTGTCTGTTAAACGACTGACCGGTCCATCAATCTAGAATCCCGGGAGTCAAACCTGTTTTTGCCCCATTTAATCGTCTCTTTCAATTTCACCTAACTGGACGCAACAATAAGACCAACAGTTATGTAATGTCTTAATGATCAGGAAGAATTGAAAAATCGATATTTAAAACGATTGCTTGGAGAACTGGATTGCAGTCTCGGAGCTCCTCATTCTCGAAACAACGAAATTTTTCTTGCTTTTTGCGCGTCAAAAAACGCAAAGAAATGCAACAAATGGGAAAATGAGTGATTGATTTTAATGTTATGTCAACCTGTCTAGGGTTATTTTATGCCTAGAAGTTATGAATTGTGTTAATTGTATATCTGTTTTTACATTTTTGAGTAACTGTTTCAAAAGAATTTTTTGTATCTTGGTATAAGATATCAAGTATTCCTATCTAATACAAACAATTTGCATGCGACTGTATGTTTTCAAGTATTCTTATCAAATACTAATAATTATAATGTTTAAAGTAATTATTTCTATTTAATAATAGTCATTTTGTTCCACACAGTTACATGTTTTGAAGTAACTGATAGTATACCTTAATAAGCAATCTTTAATTCTTTTTCTATTGAATACATCTGAGTTTTGAATAGATCTATTTAACCTATAGATTGGACCCTAACAAATACTATCAGTCCAGGCCAGATTGGATATGGAGGTAATGGTAATGAAGTACTCCACACTCTCTAGAAATGGAGTCCCCCTATTAGCTTAGTACCATATTCAAGGGCCCTCTTTTTGTGGATTGGATCTTACCTCAACTGCAGAGTATAAAATCAGCCTATTTTGAGCGGACGAATGGGAAAAGTCTCTCTCTGAATGTGTGTATATGAGAGAGAGAGAGAGAGAGAGAGAGAGAGAGAGAGAGAGAGAGAATGAACGTGTCATTATTATTCCAGTGTATGTAATCATAACCCAGAAAAATGGAACAACAGCGAGATTTTTATTTGAGTGATACAATTTCAATACATAAGTTAGAGAATAAAGCAATTTCCAACTAAAGAAAAGTTTTATCCGTTTTTTATTCGCGTTTAAAGTTATTTTTTAAAAATCAAACAAATTATCTATATAACTAATTACAATTCATCAGTATATTCTAAATAGAAGCATTATCATCATCATGGATTGTTATAACGATAAACTAACGGGTTAATGAGCAGTCTAGTATTTAGAAAAAAAAAACTTTCTTAAAGTATGCCATCAGTTACCGTTACACTTATTGTCTATTCCAAATCTAATTTACGATATCTATATTATAATTGTAAAAAAATAAATAAGAGAAAGAGTGTATAATAAGTGTTTAATATCTCGTGAGTGAATACAATGATTGTTTTGAGCGCGAACTCGGTTACAGTGCTATTATTAAAAAAATTGAATTGCAAAGAGTTTTATTCAGTGAATTAGAATATTTTAACGTTATTCTATTACTAAACTTATGCTATAATGTGATATTTTTGCTGTATTACTAGCTTGCATAGAAATACTAAATCGTTATAATATTGATGGCATTTTGTAAGTAAAGTATGTACAGTTAGTCACCTTAGTTGAGGGTGACCAGAAGGCTCCCTTTTCAATAGCTACTACACCGCAGAGCAGGGGAGGGTGCTACTCCATTCCCTTGATTGCTCCACTTTACCCTTGATCCTTACCTTATAATGCTGTCAAGCAAGGCGATATCAAGTACCATTTTTGACTCTTTGGTATAACTCGACCTGGGATTGAACCCCGGTCTCCCGGACTATTGGTAAACACTCTACTCATTAGAGAGAGAGAGAGAGAGAGAGAGAGAGAGAGAGAGAGAGAGAGAGAGAGAAACACACTAAGTGTTGATAATAAATTTATGAGTCGTGCGATTTGAAAACAGGTGAGCAATACTTTTTGTTGCAACATGAAACTTTTTGTTAGACATAGTTTAGTGTCATACCCAGGCCACCGACTTTTTGGGGGAAAGGGGTCTTACTCCCTTGCCGGGGGATACTGTCAGCACATTCTCAGCATCGTCGACAGGACGTTCATCTTGTTCGAGTCCCATTTAAGAAAACTTTATTTCCAATTGTTCTCAGAAATAAGCTGTTTATATGGAACTTGAATAGAGAACAAAGGATATCAAGAAAGCTTTCATCCTGTCGACAGGGCTTAGGATACGTTGACTATCTCATGCAGAGGGGAAAGACCACCCCACCGAAAAAAAAAAAAAGAAAAAAAAAAAAGAAGGCGGTGCTCTAGGTATGATACTAAACTGCATCTGATTGTAAGGCTACAGTTCTGGATTTTTGTGAAGAGTGATGTATCCTTTCATTGCCAATTCTCCCAGGTCCACTCTCCACTCTGACCAGGAGTGGAAGTACGTGATAGAGTCCCATCTATGGGTCTGATAGATTTTTAAAAAGATTATTGGTATTCGATCGGGCCGTCGACAAAAAAAAAAAAGAACAAAAAACTCTTAAGCAACGGCGCTAAAATGTAAACGTGAACGTACAATGAACGCGATTCTCAAACCCCTTGGCATAAAATAACCTTAGACGGACTAACGTGCCGTTAAAATCAGTCAAGAAAGTTTGGGTGGGATTCACAAAAATAAATGATTTCTACTACAACCAATTAAAAAGGCTCAGTTAACGCGAATAATTTTTAGTAATCATAATTTATATATTCAAATAGATATAAAAAATGTATACATTCTATTTTCCACATCAATAAAAAAATTGTTCTAAAAGAAAAAAAAGCTAAACTTTAATACGTAAGGCGTCGATAATCTGCTCAAACACAATTTCAGTGGGTCCGGTAGAGGCCAGATGCCAAGGTTGTCGGCTTCAAGGCGCAACTGTATTTATTTTCCGATTTATTCGTCTTTTTATTTCCGTCCGGCAGTCGTTCCCAAAGCTTTGACGTCAAAAAAGCTTGGAAAGAAAGCTTATTTGATTTCAGCTGTAAATTTTCTCCCACGTCATCTAAAATTTCCCTCCCATAAAACCTTTCGAAGAACGACGACTCACCTGTCAGGCGGTCGACTGACCAACCAGCTGGCCGTCGTCTCCATCATTTGCTATTTAACACCTGTCGATGCAAATCCAGGTAGAGTCATTATCCTAAACAGTTGAAATTATGAAGACGAAAATAAAATAGACAAAAAAAAAAAAAAAATAATCGACCAAAAAAAAGTGATTTAAATATCAGGTTCTTATACTCCACTTACTGAGTCGATTGTAAATAGTCAAATGAGATGAAGACATTTTACCAAATTGTAGTCTGTCCGTAAAGTATCCAGCTATTTTAAATATTGTGAGTATAGGTGCTGCGGCCTTGAAGGATTCATCCGACCGACCTCCAGGTCAGATTTGAAACAAGGTCACTTTAACGTGGACACGGCCTTGATATAACCAAGTAAACAATTAAAGATGACCTCAGTGAGTATTCGTAAACGTAAACTATTCCGGGAAATTATTTTGCTTGGAAATGTCATTGAGCTTACTCGAAGTCTACCCAGAGATTGTTTGATTTTAACGGTATATCAACCCTGCTCGTTTTTTTTTATATCTAAAAGTTCGGTTTGGTTTCTTCGTTTAAAGATATATTAACTTTCGTTGGTTATTTATCGCCAAACCATCACCAGCAGTGATATTATTTAACCCATAACCGTGGATTATTTGATTTTAACGGCATGTCTACCATTCTCGTTTTTTTATATCTAAAAGTTCGGTTTGGTTTCTTCGTTTAAAGGTATATTAACTTTCGTTGGTTATTTATCGCCAAACCATCACCAGCAGTGATATTATTTAACCCATAACCGTGGATTGTTTGATTTTAACGGCATGTCTACCATTCTCGTTTTTTTTTATATCTAAAAGTTCGGTTTGGTTTCTTCGTTTAAAGGTATATTAACTTTCGTTGGTTATTTATCGCCAAACCATCACCAGCAGTGATATTATTTAACCCATAACTGTTGAGTGATAAGGGAATTCCTAACTTCTAAAGGTATTAGTCCAAAAGTGAAGGTAATAGAGCGATTCGAATTCAAACTCGCTTACTTCGAGGCCGTAGTCCAGCTTATTTAGCCACTACACCGTTTGGATTTCTATTGGAAGTTACGGAATAGCGTTCATTGTACGTTTATATCAACATTATTTGTGCAGCTGTTTCTGAAGAGTTTTTTTGCAACCGGTTCATTGGCCTAGTGGGTAGAGTGTTCGCCAATGGTCCGGGAGACCTGGGTTCAATCCCAGATCGCGTCATACCAAAGACTTTTAAAATGGTACCTGATACCCCCTTGCTTAACACTCAGCAATATAAGGTACGTATCAAGAGTAAAGTGGAGCAATCAAGGGAAAGGAGTAGCGCCCTCTCCTACACCTCAGTGTAGTAGCTATTGAAAAGGGAGTCTTCTGGTCACCCTCGACTACGGTCGCCAACTTTACTTACTAACTATCGAATGCACAAGTCATTTAAACAGATCTATTTGACACAGATTGGTCCTAATACGTACTGCCATTCTGGGTCAGAGTGAACCTGAGAGTAATGGCAGTAAAGGGTACTCCATTCTTCTCAGATCGCCATCAGATGAAGTTTCGTGTCATATCCAGGACACCTTTTTTTGGGATGGTTCTTACCTCACTAGAGGAGATACAATCAACATATTCTAAACCTTGCCGACAAGGCTTTATCCACGTGGGTTCTTTGAAGTTTCCCCGAGTGTAAGCATAGAACTACTCTGTGTGTGTGTGTGTGTGTGTGTGTACGTATACAACCTACATTCGGCAATCCTGATGTCGACAATTTTCCTTGCCCTTTGGTGGGTACATAAGTTTCCTCTGGTGGATATTGACTACTCTTGTCTATCTCCTAACACGCCACCTCTGATAATATTAGTGAACATAGACTGCTCGGTACTGATGTTTATTCTCGTATAAGCCAAATATTCCTTGACAATATGTGTTCACGATACAAAATTAATTGTAAAAATAGATTCAAATTCTTCAAATGTTTATTATAAAAATCAAGATGCCCAGTATTGTGTTGATAGGGGAGGGCGAGTAAATTCACAGCAATAACTGATCCTTAAGTAAGATCCTTGATTTTTCTTCTTGAGGGGAGCATATATATATATATATATATATATATATATATATATATATATATATCGTTGATAACTTTTTCCAAATTGATCAATCTAGAAAAAAAGTGATGTACGATGGTTAAAAAAAATTGAATAAAGTTTGCTTGTTTGTTTGGGTTTTATGGCATATCAGCCCTAGTAGGTTATTTAATGCCGAATCCATTTTTATACAAATAAACCGTTCTATTTCAAATAATTCAGTTTAGCATAAGTACACAGTTTAATTGTCAAGAACATTTTTATTTCAAGCTGTTCAGTTTAATCAGACAGTTCTAATTTAAACAATTTAGTTTATTATATGTATAGTTTTTGTTTAGACTCAGTTAAATATCAAAACAATTCTATTTCGAACAATTCAATTGAACGTAGTACAGTTTCAATGTCAAAAACAGTTCTATTTCAAGTAAGTTAGGTTATCATGATTACGCAGTTTAGTTCTATTTGACTCATAGATAGGATCCTCGTCGGGTCAGAGTGGACCTGGAAGTGATGACAATGAAGAGGTACTCCGCATTCCCCAAATCCCCAGCATTGCTGAAAATTCACCATCAGATTGTTTAGTGTCATATTCTGGGCCCTCATTGGGTGGAGGCTTACTCCTCTGTAGAGTTGCAGTCGGTGTATTCTACAGCCCCAGCCGACTGGGCATATTTGAATACAGAGAAAAATGTTATCGAGAGGTCTGAAACTTAGTCTAACGTAAAGTTGGACGGGTTTCGATCCCGGCTTCGAGTGTCCTGCGTGTCTAGCCACACTGAAGAGTTCTGATAGAACGAAACAGTCTGTCTGTGGATGACAATATATATATATATATATATATATATATATATATATATATATATATATCGTTAATAACTCTTTCCCCAAATGATCGATTTGTAAAAAGTGACCTACGATGGTTATAAAACATTTGAATTCGGAGAAATAGGCATTTCGGAAACAGGAATCATTCCAGGTCCTAGACAATTTTCATCCTGAGCATGATTGTAACATCTGCTTGTACTGGGTCAGACGAAATACAATCGCATGTTTATTTGATACAGATCGTTCTATGGCAGTTAACAGCTATTTCGTGTCACTTCTGACAAAATCTGTGGGTTTATAGTAGGACTAAGAAGACACATGAGAGAGTACGGGATAAATATCGACGCTTAAGACAGGTCTTTTGCTTATCCCATATGCGGTAGGGTATACAAAGACGAATTTGACTTAAGGAGTCAAGTGCACGTTCATGGGTGCACGTATACGTATACTTTCGAGGAGTGATGAATACCGTAGTAGGAAATTCGTACGGCACAACGAGTTCAAATCCAAGACGAGACTGTTTGCATTTCACATAGCGCTAATACCCTTCGGGAAAGGTATGAATGCAACTATTCTACCACTAGTTATGAGGATGTCGTAGGGCAGACTGATTTCTTCAAACTTGGTATGACAACTGGCCCAGGAGAGGAAAAACCTGTTAAATTCCGCTTAAAAAGTTGACCTTGTGTGGTATCCTGCTTGTGAGGAATATATATATATATATATATATATATATATATATATATATATATATATCGCTGCTTTTTTTTGTCAAGTCACTAAATTGACATTGTGATTACGTAAACGAAATGTACTTATATTTAAAACGAAGAGACATTTTGATTTTCCGTTTCGAAATGTCAGCTCTATCGATATAATTATTCATATAGTGCCATCTGTCAGCAGATGACTTTTCTATGTTTATTTGTTCTTTCATCAAACCATCTTTACAAAACTATCTGCTGTTCAGTTCACATCAGAACACCAAGCTGCGTATGATCTTTCCGAGTCTGGCCACTGCTTTTCTGAATGGTTCAAAGAATTTTAAAAGCTATATTTTGTTTGATGAGGCATTTTTGTGTTCATAGGTTATGCAATGATAACGAGCAAACGTTTTATTGTCATATTAGATATTAATAAGCCAAAACATTAACAACCACACATTTTACCCACTGTAAAATTCAAATGTTCAAAAGACAATCGCATTTTTTAAAAAAATGCCCGGTACATACGCACGCGCGTATATATTTCCTTTGTAACTGTATAACTGTAGAAATATAAATGTAAAATATCATTTTCTCTCATTAATACTAATTAAATGGTGTTTTGATATGTAGTTAAAATTTCAGTTATCTTATTTTTCAAACCAAAATCTATCGTCTGAAGGAACAACTTGTAACGAAAGCGTTTAATGTGTTTATTTTCAAAAGGAGACTCAAAACCCTTAATCACATCTGAAATTTATTTCTACAAATGCAGGGATAAGTTTTGATTATGTTGACACAGAGATAGGACAGTTAATTAAGTCATAATCTAATGCAGCAAATTGGCACAAAAGGAGTATAGGACTAGGTATGACTAGGTGGGAAAAGTGATCCACTGGGAATTGAGCAGGAGATTAAAATTTGATCTCACTAATAAATAATGTGTGCCCAAATCAGAATCCGTCCGAGAGACGCATAAAATTTTCTGGTACTTTGAGATACAAATGGATTACCCATTCCCGACAGAAGACGAGACCTCATTTTAATCTATAAGAAAAAAAAAGGAAAGAAACAACCTATCATCTCGTGGATTTTATTGTTTCAGCGGATCACAAAGTGAAAATATTAACAAAAAAACAAAAACAAAAAGATAGACAAATACTTAGACCTTGCCAGGGAACTAAAAAAATGTAGAGGATGAGGGTATCAATTGTAGTTGGTGTTCTTGTAATGGTCCTCTAAGACTTGGAAAAAAGACTGGAGGAATTGGAAATCAGAGAAAGAATCGCGACCATCCAGATCACAGTATTGATAAGAACCAATCAAATATTAAGGAGACCTGATGAGACCTGTTGTCACAACAACTTTAGTGAAGAACCACTAGCTGGCGCTGGTGTGAAAAGATCGCAAGGAGTAAAATGATAATTTTCGCGCCTCAATAACTGATGTTTCAATCTGGCTTGGTTTACATTTGCGACTGATACAAAAATAACTGCATCCAATTCTGGTTTGGAAAACATTTGGATAAAGATTGTTCCAAAAATGTATTTCTCTACCAAAGAAAATTTTGGCGTATTTGTTTAATAAATTCTTTTTGTGATAATACGGCTCGTCTAAACAACCAGTGTCATTAATTCACTATATATATATATATATATATATATATATATATATTGGCCTAATGAGTTGAGTGCCAATGGTCTGGGAGACCGGGGTTCAATCTCAGATCGAGTCATACCAGAGACACAAAAAATCGTACCTGATGTCGCATTGCTTAGCACTCAGCACTATAAAGTCAGGATCAAGGGTAAAGTGGAGAAATCCTAGAATAGAATAGCGCCCTCCCCTACACCCTGGTGTAGTAGCTATTGAAAAGGAAGCCTTCGGGCCAACCTCGACTAAGGTCGCTAACTTTACTTTATATATGTAAGTGCGTGTATGTGTGTGTAAGATTTAATTATATACAGGCTGATCCTTGCCAATAATGAGTTCTCAGAGGAACAAACCGTCGTGAAGAGGATTTTCTACAAAGAGATCAACTACATTTATTCAGGTACAATATCAAAATAATATTAAAACAGCTGCCAACTAACTGCTCATCTCAACAATAAGCTGAGAGGAACAACCTGTTTCCATTTTATGTCTTGCTCCTTGCCAAAAATGGCAGATATTGTAAAGAAACCTATGTTACAAAATTGACCCCACGCTACGTTCCGATGACTGGGTTTCGTGCAAGGCATTCGTCAAGCGGGTAGATGATATGGGTAGCTACGGTAAAGTCTTTTTTGCGGGGAGGGGTCAAAGAGACTTAATCGGGCAGATTTTAAATACTTTTCAAGAGTGCTTAACTTCAGTTGCTTTTTGCAGCTGATATATTATACGATAAAAATACAATAAACACCTAATCCGATAAATATACTCATATGGGACACCCTGTTGAAGCAAACTTGTTGTTATGCAAATTTGTGTTTTCATATACTCAGTTTAGCACTGGGCGCTCCAGATTTTTAGCTTTGGGCCAAACTAATCTATGCCTGAGCCGCTTAGGAAAACCTGGAGCTGTAAACGAGCTGAGGCCCGTGGACAAGACTAAGTAAAGCTTTGGAAATAATAACATTTATATCTTATACAGCGTAACCAGGATATAAGAGAGTTGTCGGGACCGGAGAAGAAATCTCTTATATCTGGGTTTGGTTTATATTGTTTCATTAACACAGGCTCTAAGCTGGGACCAGATAGATATCTCTTATATCCGGGTCTCTTATATCCGGGTTACACTGTATATTAAATAACACACCTAATGCAGAGAAGTTACAGATGAATCTGTCGATGAGTGCGTGTGGATCCCCCACCCACCAAATCGACAGACTTTGATAAACAAGCTTTATTGATTTATTATCAATCCCGAACAGTTGTGGTTTCGGGTCATCATCAAGGAACATCTATTTTTAGAAGAATTCATTTAAAGACTGATTAAGCTATTCAGCTTGCTAACGCATTCAACGTGAGCATTCGCGTTTATGAACACTGAACATTTTTGATGACATTTCATTCAATAATGAGAAGCTACGTTACCGTTAAAAAGTTGGGGATGGGGGTGGAGTCGGGATAAGGAGAAAATCATTTTAAAAAGTTAATGGGGAAAGTTTTTTTTAATTATTCGATGTTATTATTAATGTTTTGTGAAAATCAAAATGCAGTGTTTTGGTTGTTTCTATTTTATGGCATATCAACCCTTGTAGTTTATTTAAAATACTAAATCCTGCTTATCTTATCCTATCTTATATTATATTATCAGCTTATTGACCTAGTGGGTAGAGTGTTCGCCAATGGTCTGGAAAACCTGGGTTCAATCCCAGGTCGCGTCATACCAAAGACTTTAAAAATGGTACTTGATAATTCCTTGCTTAACACTCAGCAATATAAGGTACATATCAAAGGTAAAGTGGAGCAATCCAGGGAAAGGAGTAGCGCCCTCCCCTACATCCCGGTGTAGTAGCTATTGAAAAGGGAGCCTTCTGGTTGCCCTCAACACTGGTCGCCAACATATATATGATTTAATGAAAAAAATGGCTTTTCACTGAAAAAGGCAAGAAGCAGACGATATTCCGCACAAACTATTACGGACGTGGACTACACTGATGGCATAGCGCTGCTGGTAAATACACCCGCCCAAGCCAAATCCCTGCTGCATAGGCCAATGCAGACAAAACAGAGAACACGTGCTTCAATCAAAATCAAACAAGAGACATGTCCACCCTAATAGGTAGCTCCTTGAAACTTGTGGACAAACTCCCCTATCTTGGGAGCAGCGTCTCATCTACTGAAAATGACATCAATACGAGACTTGCAAAAGCATGGTCAGTTATTGATAGGCTATCGGTTATATGGAATTCAGACCTATCCGATAAAATAAGGCGCAATTTTTCCAAGCAGTAGTCGTGATCATACTACTGTATGGATGCACCACATGGACACAGACTAAGCACATGGAGAAAAATTTGGCTGCAATTGTAAAAGAATGCTACTAGCCATGTTGAACAAAACCTGGAAGCAATATCCCACAAAACAGCAGCTATACTCTCACCGACATCTCATCTTTAAAACCATCCAATCAGACGAACAAAACACGCGTGACACTGCTGGAGAAGTAAGCGGCGTTCTCTTGGAGACTTCTTCACACGGACGCGCAGGTGTTGTACGTCCGGCTTGAACCGATCTACAACAGCTCTGTACAGAAACAGGATGTAGTCTAGAGGACCTGCCGAATGCGATTGACGAGAGAGACAAATGGAGAGGGAGAGTTTGGGAAATCCATGCTTACGGTACGACACGATGAGGATTTGTAAACAAATAGCTTGACAGTAACAGTTCTTAAACGATCCTGGGCTCATTTGTTTGCACACAGTTGAATAGTTTCAAGTATTGCTACGTAACTCCAGTAGTTTTAATTGTACAGTTATTAGTTTCAAGTATAGTTGGTGGGTTTTTATACCCTATCAACCGTTGTGGGTTATTTAAAGCCAAATCCTCTTTATACATATATATTAGATATATATGATTTGGTTTGCTTGGGTTTTATGGCATATCAACTCTTGTAAATTATTTAATGCCAAATCCTCTTTCCACACACACACACAAAATATATATGATTAGTAAACGAATAGTTGGTGGGTAATATTTCAAACGACCCAGAGCTCATTTTTTGCACAGTTTAATAGGTTCCACTATTGCTATCTAACACGAATAATTATATTTACTATTTATCGTTTTTTTGTACAGATTTAAATGGGTTTAAGTACTGCTGTCTAACACGAATAGTTTTATTTGCACACAATTGAATTGTTTCAAATATTGTTATGTAATAGTAACAATCCAACATCAGTCATTTATTCGTACACAGTTAAATCGTATCAAACATTGTTATTTAACACTGATAATTCTATTTTCCATCAGTTATTTGTTTGCACATAGTTAAACAGTTCTAGTTGACCCATAGATGGGACTCTAGCAGTGTTCTGGGTGGATTAATTTGTCGATAAGTCGTTTGGAGAGTTAAGGTTCCGGAATATCAATGTTTATCTTTATTGATTTTAGGTAGTTTGGTGTGGTATTGTTACATACGTTTTTCTCTGCTCTCTGTGATAGTGGATTAAGGGTCTCTATTAAAAGGTGTAGCCTATTGGGCTGAAAGGTTCAGTTGTGATAGTTTATTTTGACTTTATAATGATAGTAGCATATATATATATATATATATATTTATATATATACACAAACCAGACCATTGTATTAATGGTTAGAGTGTTCACTGATAGCCCAGGATTCAATCTCAGGTCGAGTCATCACAAAGATTTTTAAAAAATGGTACTTGATGTCTCCTTGTTTAACACTCATCATTACAAGATACAGATTGAGAGTAAGCGGAATAATCTAGGGAAAGAAGTAGCGCACCCCCTACACATTGGTACAGTTTCTAATGAAAAGGAAGCCTTTGGGTCTCCGCTGACAGCCAACTTTATATATATATATATAATCATGAAGAGTACTATATAAAATACTCTCCATAAGTATTTTAACAGACGCACAATCATGAAGAGTACGATATAAAATACTCTTCATGAATATTTTAACAGACTGACAATTTTGAGAGTTAAAAGATTACGTAAGAACAACCAAATGTTATTGGAATCAAGCAAAGCTTATCCAAATATTTTTGGTCGTACTTCCTATTGCTTTAATGAACATTTCCTTATAGAAAGTACTCATCATGGATATTTGAACAAGCTTGAAATCTGTTTTTGTCTGAAATAACAGGAGCCATTAAGAATTTTGAGTATCTAAAAAAATTGAGAATTTAGAAGAATAGAAACAATTTTTTTTTCATCTCTTAACAGTTTAATTCTGTCAAAAATCATTTTCAGAAATCTACTATTTAGAACCACAGATAGTAAACACATGCACCTTGTTTTACTGATGGCAAAATATTTGTTTTTAACTCTCAACATCAAGTTATTAAAAATAAATTGTCTGTTCAAACACTTAAGACTAGTATGTGTATGTGGTTTTCAAAATTGCTGCGTATGAGTTACATGATCAAACTCATGTCTTGATAACAACAAATACGTTTGGTGATAACATCTTCGATTAATTAGTCGGACAAAAAGGCAAAACAAAATGGGAAAAAAAGGAAAGAAAACGTTTTCACCTGCAAATCAGAGTCAGCATTATTTTTTTCTTTTTTTATTTGATATAAACGGAGTTTTTCAAAATAATCCAGTCGCGTCACTATTGACGTCATTGTAAGTTAGAAAAAATAGTACGAGGTTTTCAAGTATTAAAATATGGACTTATGTCGAATGTTACCAGTTTCCCCCCCCCAAAAAAAAACAAAAAACAAAAAGAGAATGTGTTTTTAGAATTGGTTACAGCTTATTATAACTTCTTTTGCTTTTATCAGCATTTACAAAACCGAAAATTCAATTTTTCCATTCAATTTTTCTTAGACGTAGACAACAAATTTTAAAATAGAAATTGATATCGCCAGCAATTTATCTCAAAATGTTATTCATAGTTTAAATTTGAGAAATTATTTCCATGGGTACAGCTATATGTGTGTGAGAGAGAGAGAGAGAGAGAGAGAGAGAGAGAGAGAGAGAGAGAGAGAGAAGGGAGGTTGTGATTTATGGCATATCAATCCTTAAAAGTTTATTTATTCTTTATATAAAATATATATGATTTGTAAAATAATAGTTTAGAGGTAATATTTTTAACAAGTCAGAGCTCATTTATTTGAACACAGTTGAATGGTTTCAAATATTGCTATTTAATCACTAATAATTCAATTCGACATTATTTGTTTGCATACTGTCAAATAGTTCCAAGTAATGCGATTCAATTCTAATTCAATTTCACACCTGTCATTTGTTTTCACAGTCAAGTATAGAATAATAAAGGATAGACTTCTTCTTTTTGATCCATAAATAGGACCCTAACCAGTATTACCACGCCAGATCAGAGTGGACCTGGGAGTTTTCCACATTCTTCCAAAGCTCCAGGACTGGAATCTCATCCTCAGATGTAGTTTAATGTCATATGCAGGACACTCGTTTGAGAGTATTCTACAGAGTTTCAGACGGTATATTCTACATCCTCAACCGACTGGGTTGTGGTTGTTTGTAGTATGAAAGTCACGAAAGCATATTTGCAAAAGTAAAAGTATGAAATATATAATGTTAGTTACAATAAATTCACAAGTCAAAAACTGATGATTGTGATATGAGTATATACGTTGGCATTTCTTATTTTTACTTTATATAACTAAAAACAAAAACAAAGAAATCCCTAAAAACTATACCATCAATTCGAAAACTATGCAAACAGTACTCAATACAAATATTATTGTAGAAGTAATCTAGCAATGATTAAAAAGAAAAAAACCAATGTAGGTTGATTGGTCAGTTATTTTGTTTATTGGCACATCAACCTTCGTGAGTTATTTGATGCTAAAACCATCTTTGTAGAACAGTAGTGATAGTCGTATGACCCCCCCCCACTCTTATCATCTCATAGCTAAGAGGATAAGGGGGTTCAGGCCTTTCCTAAGAGTGTAGGTCCGAAAATGAACATAATAGATCGACTGGAGTTTGAACTAGCAAACTACGAGGTTACAGTCAATCACATTAACTACGATGCCACTGGGACATGCCCGTTAAAGTTTGTGTGTTTGGTGATTTTATTATATACGTGGTGCATTCAATACGTTTCCAGACTTATTTTGTACAAGCATTTAAAATTGTTGTAGACTCTTGAAAATTCACTATGTTATTGCTATACATATTATGAGATCACTGACCAATTTTTATGATTTCAGATTCAAATGAACAGCTACAGCAGCAATTGGAATACACCCTACTAAAGCCTGATTGTCACAGCTGGTGAATTTCAAATATGCAATCTGGACGTGAGGAAAAACGATATGCAATAAAATTCTGTTTTAAACTTGGAAAAAATGCCACAGAAACGCGTGGAATGCTTCAGACTGCTTTTGGAACATCTTGCATGTATCGAGCATCAGTTTTTGAGTGGCATAAGAGATTCAAGGAAGGCAGGGAGTCTGTGATGGATGATGAGAGGTGTGGGAGGAGTAAGGAAATCAATACACCAGAGTTGATTGGCCAAGGGGTTAGGGTTACTACGTTGAGGTTTTAAGGGAGTTCAGGAAGAGATTCCGTCGGAATAGGCCAGCACTCTTCCAATCAGGTCAGGGGTATTTCCACCAGGACAATGCACCAGTCCACAACTCCATCCTTGACACAGACTATTTGACCCAGATGGGCATCAACACAGTTCCTCAGCCTCCCTACAGTCCAGACCTTGCTCCCTGTGACTTTTGGGTATTCCCTAAGCTCAGAGGCTGTCGTTATGAGACAATTGAGGAGATGAAAGAGGCTGTGACGAAGGTCATTGACACGCTCACACAAGAAGACTTCCATGGGGCCTTCCAGAAGTTGTTGGAACGGTACAACATGTGCATTGCAGCCGGAGGAGATTACTACGGAGGGGACTAGAGTTTCATGTGTGTACTATCAATAAAATTGCCCATACGAAAAAAGTCTGGAAACTTATTTAATGATCCTCATATCTCAGAGAGAGATGGGGCCGGGTAAATAGGCAACGATCTTATTAAAAAGAGTAAAGGGTATCACCTATCTCAAACTTTAAATAGTTTTAGTTTTTCGTTTTAATAATATTGTTATATTGGTTCGGCGTTATTTCGTCCAAGATGACATTTCACTTACTTTTACCCTATTTGCGTCATAAATCGATTCTGGTTGAAGGATGCTGTTTGGAAAAAATACGCAAATCAAGGGTTTTTCTTAATGAATTTATTATAGTTTCAGTTAATTCGTTCTTAGTCTTTTAAAATGTACTATTTCCGAGTGATTCTTTAGTAATTTTCATACAATGCTGAATATTATTTAAATTGGCAGTTGGTGTTGTGCATATCTACAATTTTAGACAATCGTTTCCTTCTTTTGAAATTTCATTTTGGTTGGGTTTGGTTTTATGGCATATCAACCGTTGTTGGTCATTTAATGCTAAATTCTCTCTATACATATATATATTAAATAAGCAGTAATTGTAAACACATTTTTGATAATATCTTAAAAAGTAGTCTTAGCTCATTCTTTGGAACACAGCTAAATGATTCCAAGTATTGCTATGTATCATTAACAATTCAATTAAACATCAGTCATTTGTTTACACCTAGTAAAATGATCAAATAGTTCTATCTCAAACAAGTCAATTTAGCATAAGTCATTTGTTTGCCCACATTTGAAATGTCAAATACTTCTATTTCACTCATGAATAAAACCTTATCAGGTGGTGCTATCATTCCGGGCTAGAGTCGACCTGGGAGTGATAGCAATGAAGGGGTACACCGCATTTCCCAAAACCCCAGCATTATTTGAGCTTCACCATCAGATTGCTTAATGACATATGCCGGACACTCATTGTAGGGGGTTACCCCTTTGCTATGTTGCATTCTGTGTATTCTGTAGCCCCACATGACTGCAAGTCATTTTCTTCCTTGTTTTTTCGCGGAATGAAAACTGTCTTTATGCAGTGGTTTACGCATTGTAACATCATAAACAACATTTATAAAAATATGACCAACTTGAATTACTTGCACATAGAATTATTAAAAAACAAAATGATTTTAAAAAGTATTATTACAATCAAATATAATGTCATGAATAATCACAATATAAACGACCGATTATAAATATTATAGAACCGAGGCCCTCGTGGTACAATGGGTATCGTCGTAGAAAGTGGACACGTCGACCAGAGTTCTAATCCTGGACGAGGCTGTTTGTATTTCACATAGCACTAATATTATTGGGAAAGGTATAGATCCAAGAATTCTTCCTCCTGTTATGGGTAAATAATAGAGCAGACTGGTCTCTTTACTCTCGGTATAGCAGCTACTCTAGAAGAAAGAAAAATCATCATTCAAACCTGTTAAATTTGATATAAAAATGACCTTTTGTTGCCTCCAGCTTGTGCGGAGGGGTTAGGGAAATATATAACGAAACTTATTTTTACTTTAATTTAAAATAAAATAAATTTTAAATAATTCATAAAATGATTGCTGATAAAAATTATAAATGATGCTATTCAGTAAGGAACACCAGACACAACTCTACACAATATCACAATGAACACTGATTCACCTGCTTTAAAGTGATGTCATTCAAATGACCCATCGCAAGACGAGGTCATTTCCACGTGTCAGACCCGTGATTTAATTAGTAAATGACATAGGTACATTATGACATTGGGTCAATTTTAACGTTCGCACGAGTAAAGGCAATAGATAGCCCAGTCCACATGACTAGTCTAGCGAAGAGATCATATTACTTCGACACTTTTTGTAAAAATGTGGAGGTGCTGTCTGAAAGTCAGATTCCACAAGACAATGAATGGCTCTATCTTACTGGATCCTTCTCGAAGACCAGAAAAAGATACCGCGTCTTTCATGAAGACAAGAACATTGCTTGGTAGGACAAGACAGTTGGATCCCAACATTAAATCCGATCTCGAAATGCAGCAGAATAAAACTGATTCTGTGCTGATGGTTGGTTGTAAGTTATCTAATGCCATATTCTGTTTACACACTCGAACATTATATATATATATATATATATATATATATATATATATATATATGTTAAATATGAATTGTAAGAAAATAGTTGATCTGTAACGCTTTTAAAGGACCCAGAGCTCATTAGTTTGCACACGGTTTAATGGTTATAAATATTGCTATTTGTCATAAATAATTCTATTTAAAAATTCATTCATTTGCACATTTGAATGGTTGCAAGAAATGCTATGAAATAATAATAATTCAATTTAACATCAGTCATTTGTTTGCATACAGTTAAATTGTTTCAAGTATAGAAAAAATAAAATATTTCTATTCGACTCATAGCTAGTACCCTAAAAGATACGACCACTCAATGCCAGAGTGGAATTGAGAGTAATAGTTTTTAAAAAGTACTCCAAACTCCAAGACTGGAGCGTCAAATTAGATGTAGTTTTAATGTTATACCTAGGATAAGAGTTGGAGGATAGGCCTTACTCCTCTGCAGGGATGCAGATGGCGAATTCAACAGCACTACACGACTTGGTTAGATTCTACTCACAGCAAACGCACGAAATATTCTTGGCAGAAATGTTGACTCATACATGAAATAAGGATTCTATTTTGAATAATTCATGAAATGATAACTGTTTAATTTCAGAAATTACTTTTATATCTCGCTTTTTTTTTTATTCGATAGATAACATTGTTAACGATTTTTTTTATTTTTGATCCAGTGTCAGGTAAGTGCAATCACTTTAAGTGGGAGTTGAGTATTGATTAGCCTTTTCTACATATATTAAGTTCCAAACATCATTAATCATCCTAGGAAGCTGCTTGTGTCAAGTCCATACTAAGAATAAAGAAGTAAAAAAATATGTATGATAACAAAAAGGATCCCACCACAAAATGTCACATTCGTACAAAGATTGACGACACAATGACGTTGACAAAGCGGTTGCACCGAAGGATTTCTTTTTGTATAAGGGCGTTAATAACTGGAAGAAAATTCTGGGACCCTCGCTTTAATGCTTTAATGCTTAAAACATTAACAAATCGAAGATCCAGTTTCGTCAATTTCAGCTTCGATCTGGAGGTGGATGTCCGGACAACAAACATGAGTCTATTTTTACTTATTGTCAATTGGGATTCACACTTTGCTTCACGACCGGGAGTTGTGTTTGTGTTGCTATTTTAGAGAAGTCTTTTATCCATAGGCGTCCGCTACGAATTTTTTTTAGGGGGCGGAACAATAGAATATATTCGGAATTTATGTTACTTGAATTCCTGATACTTATAGATTGATAGATTTTAACAGCATTTCAACCTGTCTCGGGTTATTTTATGCCTTGAGGTTAAGGAATCACATTTATTGTAGATTTACACTCACTTTGTGTAGTTAAAAAAATTTTTGCGAACAGTTATATGGTTTCAAATATTCCTAGTTGTAATAATTCATTATATTTATATAATTAATTATATCTATATAATAATCATTTAATATTTAATATCAATCGATCAATCCAGGGAATGGATTAGCGCCCTCCCCTACACCTCGGTGTAGTAGCTATTGCAAAGGGAGCCTTTGGGTCACCGTCGACTAAGGTCGCCTACTTTACTTTTTACTTATATGGTTGCAAGTAAGTAAAAATAATCCTTAGTAAACAATTATACCTTCAAGTAACTATTCTTAATACACAAGGTTAGAAATAGAACTTCAAGTATTCTTATCAAATACGAATATTTTTTGGATAGTTCTATTTGACCTATTGATGGGACCCTAAAAGGAACTACTACTCCGGGTCTGAGTGGGCTTGGGAGTAATGGTAATGAAGAAGTACTCCAGATTTACTGAACTCGAGTCTCACAATCAGATGTAATTTAGAGTCATATCCAGGACATCTATTTTTTGTTTGACCTTACCGAGGCTAGAAAGCCCAGTCTACCCCTATTTGCAAGGCATACAATCTATTCTAATGCCGGTCAACTGGGCATTCGTATACAATCGATTTTTGCTTAGATATGTGAAGTTGTCTACATCGTAAGCTTTCCCTGGTAAACTGGACATTATATATATATATATATTCATTAGCCGTTCTCGCGTGGTCCTCGCTCATATGAGCGGGTCATGTGAGAACAAGGATTTTCTTAATGTTCATCAACAATTCAGTCGCTTGCATATTTAACCAATGCATCCGGCCGGTCATATGCCTATCGAAAAAAATCTTTATTTAGTTCAAGGTTGAATAGACCAGCTTTCTCGCTATATTCAGTCTTTATTTTCCTGATTTTCATCCAGTTGTTCACGCTTTTAGGGAACCCCATTATAAAAAGGTCATAATGCATTGGGTTACTTGGTAACAACGAATGGTGCAGCGAGCACAAATGCCTCGGCTGAATTAAGTACTAGCTGTTTGGAAAGTAATGTCGTATTAAAGAAAGCTAAGTCGCTTTTACGGAACTTTAATCCTTAATGGATAATTTTATGTCGGTGTCAATCCTTGTTGGATTATCTTACGTCGGTGTCAATCCTTGTTAGATTATCTTATGTCGGTGTCAATCTTTGTTAGATTATCTTATGTTGGTGTCAATCCTTGTTGGATTATCTTACGTCAGTGTCAATCCTTGTTAGATTATCTTATGTCGGTGTCAATCCTTGTTAGATTATCTTATGTTGGTGTCAATCTTTGTTGGATTATCTTACGTCGGTGTCAATCCTTGTTAGATTATCTTATGTCGGTGTCAATCTTTGTTGGATTATCTTACGTCAGTGTCAATCCTTGTTAGATTATCTTATGTCGGTGTCAATCTTTGTTGGATTATCTTACGTCAGTGTCAATCCTTGTTAGATTATCTTGTGTCGGTGTCAATCTTTGTTGGATTATCTTGTGTCGGTGTCAATCTTTGTTGGATTATCTTGTGTCGGTGTCAATCTTTGTTAGATTATCTTATGTCGGTGTCAATCCTTGTTGGATTATCTTATGTCGGTGTCAATCTTTGTTGGATTATCTTACGTCAGTGTCAATCCTTGTTAGATTATCTTATGTCGGTGTCAATCTTTGTTGGATTATCTTGTGTCGGTGTCAATCTTTGTTGGATTATCTTGTGTCGGTGTCAATCTTTGTTAGATTATCTTATGTTGGTGTCAATCTTTGTTAGATTATCTTATGTTGGTGTCAATCCTTGTTGGATTATCTTACGTCAGTGTCAATCCTTGTTAGATTATCTTATGTCGGTGTCAATCTTTGTTGGATTATCTTATGTCGGTGTCAATCTTGTTTGCTATTATATGATTTCAAGAATGTATTTACTAAATCCTTCTGCCAGGAGCACGATTTGAAACAAGGCCAATTTCTAAGCAGAGTACAGCTGGTTTGGATTCAAACCTTTCTTTCTCCTTCACTGGTTGCCTTACCAAGACTACCAAACCCTAGTGAAGGGGAGAACGGATCGATACATGCCTTAGTGAGTGTCGTTAGAGTAATGTGAAGAGCAAAAAGCCTCGTGCAGGAGTTGAAATCGGATCACTGATTCCATTTCCTACGACGATAACCGTCACGTTAAGTGCTCCTCTAATTTCAAGCAACTACTCTTATTTAATAATGACAATCATTTGTTTTCACACTGTTATAAGGTTTCAAGTATTCATATCTGATTTAAATAATCAATAGACAATTCTGATTTCACGTAAAAACTATTTAGTTGTAGTCGTAATTTTTTGCACACAGTTATACGATTTCAAGTAACTATTTATATTAAATAAAAAGGAGTAAAAAAAGAAGAGAAACACACAAAAAAAATAGAAGTTATCCAATCAGGCAAATATTAAAACAATAGAAAGAAAAAGTTAGAAATACCAGAGGATATTAGAAAACAGGATGAAACAAACAGAAATGAACAAATTCAAAAAGAGTACCTTAAAAGAACAAGCAAACTAGTGGAAACTGAACTATACAGCAAGCACATAATGAAAGGAAAAGTACCTGGGAGATCTAGATGATAAAATTTTCCGGACCCTTCTTAAACTTATAAAATCGTTTGAAAGCATATAACTGTAAATTATTTGTATCAGATTGAAATTCTTTAAATTATATAGCTGTGTATAAATTATATTATTGAGAACATAACTTGAAGCGATAATTATTTACAAACAATTTGTTATCATTTGAAATTATATCACTGCTTGATAAAAAAATAAACCAAAAAAAAAAAGCCTGATTTCGGTATAAAAATAATAAAAAAAACTGTGAATGTTCCATTCAATTAACCAATTTTATTCGTTCTTGAAACAATTTGGGATTTTGGTCATAATGAATTTTCATAATGCTAAATTAACTCTTTGTCTACTTAGAAAATGTGCTGCAATCACCATCATTTATAGGATAAGGAAGTACAAACCATCCGGCGATCCCTGTCCATGGTTTAACCCTTAAAACATTTCGGAAAGAAAAATGTTTAGTCGAACAGAAGATGCGTTAAATTTCATTGATGTAATTCATGATTATGTTTATATTATCTGTCAGTCTCTCTGGAGTCTATGTATCTACATCTGGATATAAAACTTAGCATTAGAGTCGCTGCAGAAATTGTAAGAACGAAGCCAAACACAACATTAGATCAACCTTAAAGACTCCAGCCACTGCATTTGATTTTCCACCGCTTCAAGTTGTAATTTTTTGGGGGTTGGGGGTAAATTTCAGAGTTTTCCTTCTATACCAGTTGATCTAACCAAATCGAGTAAGTTTAATTCAGAAAAATAGTACATCATAACGAGTTTTATTTTTCTAAATGAACGAATTAACCCTTTTCTAAAAGGAGATTCTTCAGGTGTTCACAGAGCGATAAGGAAAGGCATTTCGCATTGTGTGGCGTTGGGAGACTGTTAAGATTGACTTCTATTCTCACCGAGTATTCCAGACTACTGAACTTATGCCACAGCTAAGCTAAGTTTATGACATCCATCACTTTTTCACAGGACTGGGTAAGGTTGTAAGGTAGACCGGCAGATGCTCATGTGTTATATTATAGGTTAGTAAAATCTGTTAGTGACATGTGAAAAATTCAAAAAGTCTAACAGATAAACGCGTGAAAAACACCGTAGGTCAACTAGGTATAATTGAAAGCTTATGAACCCGAGGTGAATCTGAGACCACAGCCCTGATAAGATAGTTTTAAATCATGTGACCAAAATGGTTAAAGAGTTGAGAAAAAATTGTTGAAAATCTAATGGGTTGGTTTCTTTTATACGTCGACCAACACACGTGTGAAAATAGGTGTGAATATTTTATCACCCAGGAAACTAGGGGGTGTCGTGGTGGTGTAATGGTTAAAGCGATGGACTGCAGAATCGTAGTACGCGAGTTCGAACTCCAGTCGCGCTATTACGTTCACTTTCGGGCAAATACCATTGGGAAAGGCATGAACCCCCTTATCCTCCCAGCTATGGGTTAAATAGCACCATTACTGTTCTTCTACGAGAATAGCTTTGGCATTAAATAACCTACAAGGGTTGATATGCCATTAAACAAAGAAACCAAACCAAACCAGGAAACTAATTCCCCGAATATAGACGTGTTAAATATAATAGAAAAAAATTAAGTTAACAGGTGCCATAAAACCTTGGCGTTTTATTCTTCGGCAACAACTGTCTCTAAGTTAAACAGCATGAACCATGAACATGAAGACAACGTCGATGTCCGGACAGTCAACGGCTAGCCTCTGAAGCAGAGAGACGACTATCTAACACATTCAACAGGTCTTTTAACTCTTCACCACACTGATGCTGCCAAAGAAAAATCGTCAGGAACTTCTAGTATCGTCACAGTCATTGGAGCTGGACTGCTTTCGGGACTTCAGTTTTTGTTTCTTGTCCACACACCACCGCAATAAGATACTTTGTCAAAGGTTATAAATTCAAAATTTTCTGCCACGCTTGCTCTGAGTCGAGAACACCATTTAGTCTTCTATTTACCCAGAGTTGTGGGGAGAAAGGAAGATATGGTTGGTTGGTTGTTTTGTTTTACGGAGAATTAACGCTTTTTCGGGTCATTTAATGCCGAATTAAGACATTTTGATAAAGTTTCCAACAATTCGTTTTATTATAAGTGTAGTTTTTTTTCGTTTAAACATAGTTAAATGTCAAAAGAGCTCCGCTTCAAACAATTCAATTAAACGTAAGTACACAGTTCAAATGTCAAAAACAGTTCTATTTCAAATGATTTAGTTTAACATAAGTACGCAATTTAAACAGTTAAATGCAAAAACATTTCATTTCAAACAATCCAGTTTAGCGTAATTACACAGTTTAGTTCTATTTTACCCATAGATAGGACCCTATCAGGTGCTACCACACCGGGCCAGAGTAGACCTATGAGCGATGGCAATGAAGGGGTACTCCGCATTACCCAAAGCTCCAGCAATACTGAAGCCTCACCATCAGATTGTTTAGCGTCATTTGCATGACACTTGTTAGCGGAGTCTTACCTCTCTGCAGAGATGCAGTCGGTGTATTCTGCAGTTCCAACCAACTGGGCCAGAAAATATATGGATTCATTTCTTTCACCAAGGGTATCAAAGCGCAGTGAAACACAAAGTCGTCGAGGATTTGAATTTGTCTCGCCGAGTTTGTTCGCTATGACGATGACTACTTGGCCAGAAGGGTCACTTAATTAACGACTTTCTAATAAATCGTGCTGTTTTCCACATAGAAACATTTGCATGCAGTTGTTTTACAAAATAAATGGTACACTAATGCATTTCAAAGGACAACAGTGTTTTAATGCTTCGGTGCTGTTTAAAAAGGTCAGGAAAGATAATAATGTTCTCTATGAGAAATGTCTCCCTGATTGCTATCGAAAACAACCGGGGGAATAATAATATGCCATCGCTCTGTGTTACTATATATATATATATATATATGTGTGTGTGTGTGTGTGTGTGTGTGTGTGTGTGTGTGTGTGTGTGTGTAATTGCGATTAATAAGCTGCTGAGAAAAATATTGTTTTACGATCGAAAATGTCAGAGAGTCCAGATCCTGAATATGACGATTCCAGGAAAAAACAAACAAAAAAAAAAAAACAAAAACAAAAATAAAACACAAAAAACCGTATTTTCTATATATAGGTATGACCAAAGACTTTTAAAATGAATTGGCACACATTAATGAAAGATATATATTCAATCGTATCTAATGCGTTGAAAGTTTTTTTTTATTAAATCTATATCGTTGAAAAGGAATAGAGTAAGTGAAATGTGAGGAGGACCTAATGCTTCTTGAAAATAGACCTACTGAAGCCGAATATCTGCTACATTGCCAGAGCAAGCAGTATGAAGCATTAGTCTGTACGTGAACTCGGATAAAACACTTTAAATGACAAACTGATGAAATAAGCAGATCAGTTCATATTCCTCAGTAGCAGTATCTCATCCACTGAAAACGATGTCTACATACGCATATGTAAAGCATCGCCAGAAATTTAAATGTTATCGACCATATCGAAATATGATTTCTCTTACAAGCTCTAACAGTGTCAGCACTACGGTATAGTTGCACCACTTGGATGCTTTAAGGAAAAGCTAAATGGTAACTAAAGGATACTGAGTGCAGTTTGAAACAAATCCTGACAGCAGTATCCTATAAAATTGCAGTTGCATGGCCTCTTGATTCCCATCTTTCAAACCATCCTAGTAAGACGAGCAAGACACGCTGGGTATTGTTGGAAAAGAATGGACGAACTCATAAGCGATGTTCTTCTGTGGACTCCTACACATGGACACACCAATGCGGACCAATCAGCAGAAACTTACATTCATCTGTTCTGTGTGGAGACTGGATGCCGTCAAAGGAATCCCTATTGTCGGCATGCCTTGATGATCTTGATATAGTTGGATACAAATCTTACTTCAGTGCTTGCCCAGTCGGCTGGGGCTGTAGAATACACCGACTGCTTCTCTGCAGAGGGATAAGACCCCCCGTTAACGAGTGTCCTGGATATGATAATAAGCAATCTGATGGTGAAGTTCCAGCAATGCTGGAGCTTTGGGGAATGTGGAGTACCCCTTCATTGCCATTGCTCCCAGGACCACTCTGGCTCGGAGTGGTAGCACCTGATAGGACCCTATCTATGGGTTAAGTAGAACTAACGGCATACTTATGCTAAACTGAATTGTTTAACTAAACTGAATAGCTTAAAATAAAAATGTTTTTGACAATTAAACCGTACTTACATTTGAACTGCGTGCTTGTGCTTGACTGAATTGTTTGAAATGGAAATGTTTTTTCGACATTGAAACTGTATTTACACTTAACTGAATTGTTACATATAACTGCAACTGTTTTTTGACATTGAAACTGTATTTACACTAAACTAAATTGTTTAAAATAGAACTGTTCTAACATATAACTGTGTGTAGACAAAATCTGTACTTTTATAAAACTGAATTAGCTGAAGTAGAATTGCTTGACTTAACTGAATAGCTTGAAATAAAAAATGTTTTTTTTTTACAATTAAACTGTACTTACATTTAAAACTGCGGGCTTTTGCTTAACTGAATTGTTTTAAATTGAACTATTTTTGACACTGAAACTGTATTTACATTAAACTGAATTGTTAGATATAACTGAATAGTTTGAAAAAAAATGTTTTTGACAAACTGTGTACTCATGCTAAACCGAATTGTTTTAAATAGAACTGATAATTTACATAAAAATAGATTTGGCGTTAAATAACCGACAAAGGTTGATATGCCATAAAACCAACCCAACCAACCAACATTACTTCAGTGCCTCATTGGATCCTTACAGGTACAATCAATACGAGTTAGAGTGGACCTCAGAGTGATGGTAATGAAGAGCTATACCCCAAAGCACTCGCACTGGACCATCACCATCAGTCGCAGTTTAGTGTCATACGCAGCACACTCATTGGAGGGTTTTCCCCACTGTTGAGGTGCAGTTGGTGTATTCTGCAGTCCCAGTCGACAGGATGGGATGAAATAAAAGACGGCTGAAACTATTCGAACAAAACATTATTTAGAAATAAACTTAGGGTTTGAAACTGTTGTTTACATTTGTTAAAAAGAACCCCAGACCATTTGAAACATTGCTAGCTCCAATCATCTTCGTACTAACTCTTGCCCCGGAAAATAATAAAAATACATTTCAAGTGTATTGCTTTAATAAAAATTTTGATGGATGGTTGGTTGGTTGGGTTTTATGGCATATCAACCTTTGTAGGTTATTTAACGCTAAATCCATTTTTATACAAATAGTTCTATTTCAAACAATTTAGTTTAGCATGAGTACACAGTTTAATTGTCAAAAACATTTCTATTTCAACCTATTCAGTTTAGTCAAGCAGTTCTTATTCAGCTAATTCAGTTTAGGATGAGTACAGATTTTGTTTACACACCGATGTCAAAACAGTTCTATATTAAACAAGTCAGTTTAGTGTAAATACAGTTTCAATGTCAAAAAACTGTTCCATTTCAAATAATTCAGTTTAGCATAAGCACACAGTTAAAATGTAAGTACGGTTAAATTGTCAACATTTCTATTTCAAACGAATCGATTCAGTTTAGCATAAGTTTAGTTCTATTTAAGCCATCAGTTTAGTTCTATTTAAGCCATAGATAGGGCCCTATCAGGTGCTAACACGCCAGGCCAGAGTGGACCTGGGAGCAATGGTAATGAAGGGGTGCTCCGTATTACCCAAAGCCCCGGCATTACTGGAACCTCACCATCAGATTGTTTAGTGTCCTAATCAGGACACTCATTGGAGAGGGTCTTACCCCTCTGCAGAGGTGCAGTCAGTGTATTCTACCGCCCCAGCCGACTTGGCAATAAAATTTTGATATAATATGCAGGATTTGTGTTCCACAACAACAACACATACACGTGGAAGAAAAATTTGACATAAAAATTAATTTGATGGTGTGTGTATCTATTTATTATGAGCTTTATCCAATAATTCGTAAAAAAAAAAAAAAAGAAATAAAGAATTTCAGGAAAAAGAATGCTGAGGAATGTTAAAACTGTCTACGAGGTTGTCATTGCAATGTAATTCGGATTGCCAAAAGTTATGAAACTTTAAAAAGTGGGAACAAAAATAAAGTTCGACGCTATCCTTAAGTATGGATTTCGAGTCCAAGAGACCTCAGTAGACTTGCTGTCACTCAGCCTTCTGTAATGACTGGTGTGAAAAGCTTATAATCATAATGATAATAATAGAGGGAAACACAAATGGCCTATCATACAATTGTATGGTTCCCGCAGGAAAGGAAAAACATTAACAGAATGCGATGTGAGAAATATCGTTTATAGAGATGAGATGAAAGAGATTTTACGAACAACATTAACCAGATGTGAACAATACAGGCGAGACCGAAGTAGGTAAAAGGGTTAACGGCAGAATTATGTTTTGAATTGATTAGATATCTAAGCTTTTTATTTATTTATTAATTTGAATTTGCTTAATTATTTTTGACTGGGGGAAGCACCAGAAACGTAGTGATATTTTGGCTGGGGTTTTATATTATTAAGGGAATTAACTTGATTGATCATTTTTCTCTTTAACTTCTCATTATTTTCTTGCCTATGCTGATTTTATTGCTATTTCTTTCTCTCTCAGTCTGTTAATATCTATCTATCCAAGTCTGTTCATATCTATCTATCTATCTATCTATCTAAGTCTGTTCATATCTATCTATCTATCTATCTATCTATCTATCTATCTATCTATCTATCTATCTAAGTCTGTTCATATCTATCTATCTATCTATCTATCTATCTATCTATCTCGCAAACAAGAGACTGAATACTCAGGCGAAAAACATTTTTATAAATAAAAAAGTTGGAAACTTTTGCACGTACCATTTATATTCGCCAATATTTTTTTTATATATAAAATGAAATATTTGCATATATGATCAAAATAGATATACAAAGTATCTAAAAAATATAGGAGTTACTTTATGATATTGTGATTTTAAAGTCTCTACCTGTCCACCATCCTTGTCAACACATTATAGGAATCTTCTCGAGGTGGTCACTGTATTATTAGTTCTGCTTTTCTAAAATACTCTTAGAAATATTTAGATTTTTTGGTTGGTACGTGAGTTTGACGACTTTTCGCTCAGGATCGACAGTTCGATCGGGGAACTACTGCTGCTCCTCTATAAGAGTGGCTTCTATAGAAGAGAATAAAACAGCCATCGAAAGATAACCATGACCCACACTCAAACCACTTACACAAACCGCATCGCTCTTCGCGCGGGTAAAAAAGGGGCGCGTCCTGCTGAGGTTGGAGCCCTGGCCTCGGTGTTCGAAAAATCAGCTACAGAGCTCAAACAATCAAAACTACTAAAATGCAAGCAAACACTACAAATAGCCACATTTAACGTAAGAACCTTAAATAGAATAGGACAACTCCCAGAGCTAATTGCATCGGCCGAAGAACATAATATAGAAATAATTTGCATACAAGAACACAGATACACGCACACAGAAGATATCAAATATCACGAAACTGGCAATGGATGGTCGCTCGCCACTGTATCCGCATGGAAAAACTCTGTCAACGCCGCAGTAGGAGGGGTAGGATTGCTTATAGGACCTAAAGCACTAAAAACGCTTAATAGCATAGAGAAAATACGACCTAGGATGATGGTAGCTACATTTAACGGAAACCCCAGAGCAACAATCGTCTCATGCTACAGCCCCACCAATGTTAGTGAAGAAAATGAAATAGTCACCTTCTACGATGAGTTATCCTCATTAGTGCGTAGCATCCCGAAACACAACATGTTAGTCATTGGCGGAGACATGAATGCACAAATCGGGAAAAACGGAAACAACAAATACAGCCTCCACAACACGTCAAATAGAAATGGGCAACATCTAACAGATTTCATGATAGAAAATAGATTAGCATGCCTCAATACAAACTACCAAAAAAGAGAGGGCAAACTATGGACATACACGTACGCAAACAATACTAAAGCTCAGATAGACTACGTCCTTATAAACAAGAAATGGAAGAATAGTGCATTGAATTGCGAGGCATACTCCTCTTTTGAGGGTGTGTCCACCGATCACCGAATAGTCACAGCGAAAATACGGTTAAGCCTACGAAAGAACGCCAAACGAACAGTGACCACCAAACACTATGACTGGGCCCTATTAAACAACAAAGATGTCAGAGATAAATACGTATTAGAATTGAGAAACAGATTCGAAACACTACAAGAAAAGACGGAAAAAAGTACACCAAACGACGAATACGAAAATTTCGTCAATGCACACCTTGAGGCAGCAGCAAAATACATTCCAACAAAAATTAAAACTAAATATAGAGTCCCATGGGAAACCTTAGCGGTGAGAGAAAAACGTGCACTAGTGAAAACAGCCTCCAAAAACTATCGAAAAAACCCAACAAACACAAATGCCTTAAAACTAAAAACGGCACAAAATCAATTAGCAGGCATATATATAAAGGAACAGACAGAATACATTCAAAATCAGATAGATAAGATCAGAGACTCGGTAGAAGATAGACAATCTAGAATTGCCTGGCAAACAATAAACGAAGTGAGCAGAAGAAAGAGCACAGCCAAAGCTAAACTTAAAGCAGCAAACCAACAAGAAAGAATAAAACTGTGGAAACAGCACTTCGAAAACTTACTTGGAAACCCACCAAAAATAACACATGAACCAATCACCAGAATAATTAGCAAACAATTAGACATTAAACTTGGACCGTTCACACAAGGAGAACTCGACTCGGTTCTCAGAAAAATTAAAAATAGGAAAGCTGCAGGACTGGACGAAATTCCCCCGGAAGTATGGAAGACCAGACAATTCGACGACATACTGCTCCGACACTGCAACGCAGTATACAATCAAAATCCGATAGATAGATGGACGAAGGGATGCATACTCCCCTTCCCTAAAAAGGGGGACCTCGGATTAGCCAAAAACTACCGAGGCATAACACTTACATCCATAGCTGCCAAATGCCCTACTACGAAACCGCATAGAACCCAAAATCGACAACATACTTAGAAAAAACCAAAATGGCTTCCGAAGAAATAGATCTACGACCTCACAAATACTAACCATCCGCAGAATCCTTGAAGGTGTACGGGCAAAGAACCTACAAGCGACATTAATATTTGTCGACTTTACCAAGGCTTTCGACTCCATTCACAGAGGAAAGATGGAACAAATCCTACTAGCGTACGGCATACCTAAAGAAACCGTAGCGGCAATAACGATTCTCTATAGAAACACTAAAGTAAAAGTACGATCACCAGATGGAGACACAGAATACTTCGACATTGTAGCAGGAGTACTACAAGGGGACACGCTGGCTCCGTATCTCTTTATCATTTGTCTAGACTACGTACTTAGAACATCGATTGACAAAATCAAAGAGAATGGCTTCGAACTGACGAAGAAAAGAAGCAGAAGATATCCCGCAACAACAATTACCGACGCCGACTACGCCGATGACATAGCGATACTGGCAAATACACCTGACCAAGCCGAAACACTTCTGCATAGCCTGGAACGAGCAGCAGCAAGCATAGGCCTCCATGTTAATGCACACAAAACGGAATATATGTGCTATAACCAAACGGGGGACATCTCCACCCTAGAAGGAACCCCTCTTAAACTAGTAGACAAATTCACGTACCTAGGAAGCAGCGTCGAATCAACCGAAAAGGACATCGAAACGAGGTTAACGAAAGCATGGACAGCTATCAATAGGCTATCGACTATATGGAAATCAGACCTAACCGATAAAATGAAACGCAGTTTCTTCCAGGCAGCGGTCACATCGATACTGCTATATGGATGCACTACATGGACGCTAACAAAACGGCTCGAGAAGAAACTAGATGGCAATTACACAAGAATGCTGCGTGCAATCCTCAACAAGTCCTGGCAGCGGCACCCCACGAGACACCAACTGTACGGCCACCTGCCCCCTATCACGAAATCTATTCAAGTTAGGCGAACCAGACATGCTGGACATTGCTGGAGAGGCGGAGATGAACTCATAAGAGATGTACTCTTGTGGATCCCCACACACGGCCGCGCAAAAGCAGGACGACCAGCACGAACGTACATTCAGCAGCTGTGTGAGGATACAGGATGTTGTCCTGAAGACCTGCCTAGGGCGATGAACGATAGGGAGGAGTGGCGAGAGAGGGTCAGGGATATCCGTGCTGCCAGCACGATATGATGATGATGATAGAGAACAAATTTAAAACAACGTAATCCAAGTAGAAAGAGAAACTAAGTCGACTCAATAACGTTTTGATTCAAATGAACCATCATAAGGACTGGGAAGGATGATATTAGTGATGTTAATTCAACGATAGATGTTTGAAAAATTTATACAAAAACCTAGGGAAAATCTATATATCGGGAAAGAGTTAACCGTTTAATCAGTAAATCAGCGTTTGTTTTTAAAATCATGTCATGTGATTTGTTGGGAATATCAAATAGATTTTACATGTTCCATTTGTTCAATGAGATAAATTTCGAATCAAAATATATATTAAATATATATGATATGTAAACATATTTGGTTGATAACATTTTAAAACGTGCCTGATCTCATTTTTTGCACACGTGGTTTCATGTATTGCAATGTAACAGAAATTATTTCGCATCGGTCATTTATTTGCTCAATTTAAATCGATATACATGGTATGTAAGAGATTAGTTTGTAGGTGATTTCATTTTAAAATGAGAAGTAATTTGTCTGCACGCTAGTATTGCTATTGTTTCTACGCTGTTAAATGATTTTACTTATTGTTATCTTACACTTATAATTCTATTTAATATCAATCATTTGTTTGTATACTGCGAAGCGGTTACAAGTATTGCTATTTAACACTAATTGTTCTATTTAATATTACTCATTCCTTTGCACTCAGTTAAATGGTTCCTTGTATCACTAAAAATTCAATTAAACATCATTTGTTTACCCACAGTTAAATGATCAAACAGTTCTATTTTTAACAATTCTATTTTAATATAAGTCATTTATTTGCACGTAGTTTGAATGTCAAACAGTTCTATTTGACACATAGATGGAACCCTATTAGGTGCTACCACTCCGGGCAGAGTGGACTTGGGGCGATAGTAATAACGGTGTAGTCCGCATACCCTAATCATCCGGCATTACTTGAGCCTCACCATCAAACTGTTTAATTTCATATCCAGGATACTCGTTAGAGGGTCTTACCCATCTCTAGAGATCCAGTCGGTGTATTCTACACCTGCCAGCTAACTGAGCTGTAATATTTTTATTCACCTGAAGTAGATTCTCTCTTTTTAGTATGTATTTCATGCCCATCTGTGAATGCAGATATCTCCCAACACAGACCCTACCTTCCAAATTAAAAACTTTTTAGCCTGGTGTCTTCACAACAGATATATAAAGGTCATTTAAAGGTACTCGGGCACCAGTAAATACTTTTCATTTAACAAATGGATATATTACACCACCAGTTCATTTTTCGTCGTTTTGCGGATAGCATATCATCTCCTTAAAAACTGTTCAAAAAGCTTCTTTTTCCGCAAAATTTTTTTCTCTTGACGATGACATATGGTCGAAACTTTTAGAGAACAATCAAGAAAATAAGTGGCATAAGAGAAATATTCGTATTTATCCAATCAATTTTGTTCACCCCCTTCTCTCTCTCTCTCTCTTATATATATATATATATATATATATATATATATATATATATATATTTGATAAACTTAGCTTTGCTTGACACAAATTCAAAACAGTGTGAGACTATAAAACCCCATTTATTCGCCACCACTAAGTGATATATGTCTTTTTTTCTGATGACAGACGAAGTTTTCATCAGTTTGTTTCAAGCAAGTGAAATAGGTTTTTTCCCCCTCTCTGAATCCAGCTGTTCTGATCCCTTCGCTCCGCCAGGAAAGAAATAATTAAGACCACCAATGACATTGACCAAATGTCCTTCAGTGATTGACTTCGATGGAGCAATTTATCTCTCACATCTTCAAAGCAGAGAAAGGCAGGTGAAAATCTTTCTGTACACTTCCTTTTCCACAAAACTGCTTTCTTCATCAAATCCATTCACATTTCTATACAGGTTCACGATGGCGATATTTTTACCCTGCAGACACATTCACTTCATTTAGATTTCTTAATATATTAAAGACTTTGCAAGTTTGTCTTTGAATCATCAAACAATATTGTATGCGTATGATGCAGTTAATACATTGTACAGGGTTTCGAATTCGTGCAATGCACTTACAACAGTTAACTTTTTATATTTTTTAAAAACTTAGATTCGCCCTAAGCAGGGCTAGACTGTCTGGGAATAATTGCAGTGTTAGAGATACAAAATACATTCATAAGATGGTCTGCTTCCGCCGTGTGAGTGTTATGGAGTTGATTACCTGATTCTAAAGGGCCTTCCCACCAGACACTGCTTGGCAGGGCTAAGCTTATCGCTTCGTACGTGAGGCACCCCAAAGGGGGAATAACGAAGAACTCAAGCATTTTTTTTGCAACGGAAATGTATGAGTCTTGATTCATACTTGCCCAGCCTTAAAATGATCTTTGTGTTAAAATGATCTTTGTGTTAAAATGTATGAGTCTTGATTCATACTTGCCCAGCCTTAAAATGATCTTTGTGTTAAAATGTATGAGTCTTGATTCATACTTGCCCAGCCTTAAAATGATCTTTGTGTTAAAATGATCTTTGTGTTAAAATGTATGAGTCTTGATTCATACTTGCCCAGCCTTAAAACGATCTTTGTGTTAAAATGATCTTTGTGTTAAAATGTATGAGTCTTGATTCATACTTGCCCAGCCTTAAAATGATCTTTGTGTTAAAATGATCTTTGTGTTAAAATGTATGAGTCTTGATTCATACTTGCCCAGCCTTAAAATGATCTTTGTGTTAAAATGATCTTTGTGTTAAAATGTATGAGTCTTGATTCATACTTGCCCAGCCTTAAAATGATCTTTGTGTTAAAATGATCTTTGTGTTAAAATGTATGAGTCTTGATTCATACTTGCCCAGCCTTAAAATGATCTTTGTGTTAAAATGATCTTTGTGTTAAAATGTATGAGTCTTGATTCATACTTGCCCAGCCTTAAAATGATCTTGTGTCTCTGATCTGGTTTGATCAGAGGTCGGATAGATTCTCGAGAGACAAGATGGAAAAAAAAAGAAGAAAAAACACAAAAACAAAACAAGGAAAAGTAATTGGTGAGTTGGGAATTATTGAAAATGAGCATGGGAATGTATAGATAGGTTTCGGGTTGTGGTAGGAACACACGGGGATTCATTGATTTTAACGGCACGTCAAGCCATCTAGGGTTATTTTATAATTATAGGATAGGGAATCGTGTACATTTACAGTGCAATTCTTTAAAAAAATTACACATAGTCATATGATATTGAATATTCCAAATAAAAATAATTTGCACACAGTTGTATTCCTATCTAATAATAATATTTTTATGGTTTCAAGTAATTGTTTCGTTTTGATAAGAGTCATTTGTTTGTACAAAGTTTTATGGTTTCAAGTAACTAATAAAAATCCTTAGTAAATAATTATAACTGCAAGTAAAGTTGGCGACCTTAATCGAGGGTGACCCGAAGGCTCCCTTTTCAATAGCTACTACACCGAGGCGGAGGGGAGGGCGCTACTCCATTCCCTGGATTGCTCCACTTTACCCTTGATACTTACCTCATAATGCTGAGTGTTAAGCAAGGCGGCATCAAGTAGTCTTTGATATGACGCGACCTAGGATTGAACCTCGGTCTCCCGGACCATTGACGAACACTCTACTCATTAGGCCAATAGCCCGGTTCAAGTAATTATTCTTAATACAAATAATTTACTGTTTTATGACATCAAGTTTTCCTATCGAATACGAAAAATTTTAACAGATCTACTCGACCCGTATGACTTTAAAAGGTACAACCAATAGGGGTCTGAGTGATAACGAAGGAGTAACTCTACAGTCCCCACTCTGTAGAACCACTGTGTGTACTTTAGTATCATATCCAGAACTCCCCATTGTTGGAGTCTTTTTTTTTTTTTTACCCCTACGGCAAGGGATGCAATCTGCGTATTCTTAGTTCCGCCGACAAATTGATCGTTTCGGTTTTATGTCATATCAACCATTTTAGGTTTTTAATGCCAAATCCTGTTTATGCATTTATATTAAATGTATATAATTTGTAAACATTTTGTTGTTAACATTTCTAAACGCGCCTGGAGGTCATTTCTATTTTTTTGCGCATTGTTAAATGGTTTCAAGTATTTCTATCTAATACGAATAATTCGTTATACTATTAATCATTTGTTAGCACAAACTCAAATATTTTCAACTATTGCTACGCAACAGTACCAATTTAACATCAGTCATTTGTATGCCCACATTTAAATTTATGTACATATATGATTTTTAAGTGAATAGTTTGTGGGTCATATCATTTTATGGCATATAAACCCTTGTAAGTTATTTGACGCCAAATCCTCTTTATGCATATATATTAAATATATTTTGCTAATAACATTTTAAAACGAGTCTGAGGAAATTTTTTCTACACAGTTCATCATCATCATCAACATCATCATCATCATGTCGTGCCGCCAGCACGGATATCCCTGACCCTCTCTCGCCACTTTTCCCTCTCGTTCATCGCCTCTGGTAGGTCTTCTGGGCTACATCTCGTATCCTCACACAGCTGCTGTATGTATGTTCTAGCTGGTCGTCCTGATTTAGCTCGGCCATATGTGGGGGTCAATAGGAGTACATCACTTATGAGCTCGTCCCTGCTTCTCCAGCAGTGCAGCCATACAGCAGTATCGACGCGACCGCTGCCTGGAAGAAACTGCATTTCATTTTATCGGTCAGGTCTGATTTCCATATGACCGATAGTTTATCGATAGCTGTCCATGCCTTCGTTAGCCGCGTGTCGATGTCTTTTTCAGTTGATGAGACATAGCTTCCTAGTTATGTGAATTTGTCAACCAGTTTCAGAGAGGTTCCCTCTAGTGTGGAAATGTGGCCTGCTTGATTAAAGCACATATATTTAGTTTTGTGTGCATTGACATGGAGGCCAATGCCTGCAGCGGCTCGTTCCAAACTATGCAGTAGTGTTTCGGCTTGGTTGGGTGTATTTGCTAGTAGCGCTATGTCATCGGCGTAGTCGGCGTCGGTAATTTTTTTTGCGGGGTACCTTCTGCTTATTTTCTTTGTCAGTTCGAAGCCGTTCTCTCTGATTTTATCGATCGATGTTCTAAGGACATAGTCTAGACAGATGATAAAGAGGTATGGGGCTAGCGTGTCCCCTTGTAGTACTCCTGCTACAATGTCGAAGTATTCTGTGTCTCCTTCTGGTGAACGTACTTTCACTTTGGTTTTTCTATAGAAAATCGTTATTGCTGCTACGGTTTCTTTTGGATGGTTTCAAATATTTCAATCTAATGCGAATCCTTCTATTTACTATTAATCATTTGTTTGTACTTAGTCAAATGATTTCAAGTATTGATATGCAACAGTGACACTTTTACATTAGGTAATTGTTTGCACATTTTAAAACGAAAATACATATGATTGTTTAGTGAATAGATGCAGTTTAAGTGCCGTATTCCAGACAATCCTAGCGGGGTGATTTTTTCCCTCAGTAGAGACGCTCCTGGTGTAATCGACAGCCCCGCTCCCAACAGGACTCTCCGCAGACAGGGTGGCTAAAATATGCGAACAGAATATGTTCATGCAGCCTGTCATTAGACAGTTGTATCAGTGCAAATAGAAGTGTAAGATTTACAGTTCAGCTACTTTTCACAAAAACGTGTATAAACATAGTTAAAAAAAGAAAAAAAAAGAAAAGGCATCTTCAATTGTTTTTTTATGAAGTTTTTCAGAAAATTTATGATAAAAATGACACCAGCATCAATGTATTTCACAAAAGCAATAAGCAGTGGGTTTCTACGAGCATCTGTCGGTTTATGGAGTTGAAGTGAAAAGGGTTAGTGAAAATTTCCCATAACTTGATAAACAATGCCCGTCCATATTGTATCTATTCTGTAACAAAAGAACAGTTGTTAACTTGTCCTTTATTTTATTTATTTTTCGGTGGGAGTGGTGGAAAGCAGTTCTGTCCAAACAAAAACTAGATCAACGAAAAGTAATAGGTTTTCGGTCATGATGAATGTCTTATCAAACTTTAGATTGGAGCAAAGGTATTGAAAAAGAAGTGAGATCGTTTTGGACTTGTGCGAAGATTTTGCCTATCGTTTCTAACTTTCTCTTAAAAAATAAACAAACAAATTTACCGTGGCTTATAAATATTAATATACAATATTAGAAATGCTCTTTTTTGTGCTGCAGTTAAGTAAGATCTCTTCGCAAGAAAGGCAACGTATCTGGTACGATTGTTGCTTGTCGAGGTAAATACTAATAAAAACACAATCTTCTTGGTACTGGCCGTAGTTTGTTAATTGTTTTTGCTTTGCTCTTCATTTTTTAAAGCTTTATTGCAACTACTCCAATTCATTTTTTCTTGGTTTTCGTCTGTCAGTGTATATCAAAATTGACTTTCCGCTCACGTGACTACATTCTCAATTAACGGCTGTTAAGGGTCGGATTGGAAACACAAATATTGAATATAAAGTACTATTTATTGATCTTGCATAAACATTTTATCTAACGTATTTCAGTATAACAATTTTACAAATTATATATACCAGATTTATTTTAATTAACAAAATAAAATTTGACTTCTGTCAACAGTAGTTAAAAATATCCCTAACGTCACGTATACCCCAGTTTGAGAAACACTGCTCCATAGAATATATATAATTCATTGCAAAGCTTGTATAGAAAAGATGTGAATGGACGTACATAGATTTGATTTGGTTGTGTTTTACAGTATATCAACCCTTGTGGGTTATTTAATTCCAGATCCTGTTTATACATGTATATATGATTTGTAAGCGAATAGTTTGTAGGTAACAGTTTTAAACGAGTCAGAGCGTTTGTTTGCACACAGTTAAATGATTTGAAAAATTGCTATTTCAGCGCAGTTGACCCTCAGCCACTGATTTCTAGCACCTTTAGGATAAAATGGTTGGGTACTTGTTTGCTACAAGAGCAATTTGAAGAATAGAGTCCTGAGAATCATATAGGTGCTAGGGTTTGACACGACCAGCCGATTAATTGAATCGGGTCTCTCTGACCGCCCGTCTAACCCAGTAAGGGCCAAAATGGAATGTTGCAGGTCATCTGATCGCCATGACTGCAGGGTAACAGACAGCTCAGCTCCAAGGATCTCGTCCTTAAGCATTAACAGTCACCACCCTCGGCTAGTAGGTGGCCTCATTAGGGAGCGTCTTATCCCTCTGCACAGGTGCTGTCAACGTATACCACATCTCTAACAGACAGAGCAAAAATGGATATTATTGAACGTAGATAGATTGAGAGGAGTCTCATTGGCGAAGTGGTTAACGTGCTTGACTGCAACATCGCAGTAAGCGAGTTCGATTTCCAGTCACGCTATTAAGTTCATTTTTTAACTAATACCCATGGGGAAAGTATAAACCACCTTATCTCCCAGATACTGGTCAGATAGTACCACCACTGTTCTTTTTTCTGCAATTCGTCAGTGTTTTTTCTTTCGCTATCATTATTTGACCGTATATTGACGCGTTTTTGTTCGATATTTCACATTGTTGTCTACTTTGTGAATACGAGGCGGAGCGTAAAGTAGGGTCCCTGGGGATAAAATTCAATCAGTCACAAAACATACGCCTTTGGCTTAGAGCCGACGCCTTGGTGGGAAGTGAAGTGTTTCTCAAAGTTTTACACCACGGGGTTAGCCATTTATTAATGTAATATCAATTCGGTTCGAAGGACTTGAACTTTTGGGTAAGCTGCTATCAAGATTCGATGACACACAGTTGTTTCCTCATATCCTCAGGAGATATGTTTTCCCCTACAACAATTGTTGCCTGAAACCCCATTTAGTAACGACACCTATATATATATATATATATATATATATATATATATATATATATATATACACACCAACCCCTCCGCTCGGGCAGGATATGACACAAGGCCCATTTTAAGCGGAGTTTAACAGGTTTGAATTCAGAGTTTTTTTTTCCTTGACTAGTTGCCTCACCCAGGCTGAAGAATCCAGTCTGTCTTAGTATTTACCCATAGCTGGAGGGAGAATAACTGGATTTATACCTTTCCCAAGGGTATTAGTGCTATGTGAAATGCAATGAGTCTCGTCCAGGAATTGAACTCGTGTCGCCGTGTCCATTTCCTACGACGATAACCATTACACCCTGGGAACCTGCATGATATATATATATATGTATATATATATGTGAAGAAAAATTGACAACAAGTAATCCAAATAGAAAGTGGGGATTTATAGAGAAACAAAGTCAGTCGATACTATAGCGTTTCGGTTCTGCTGAACCATCATCAGGACTGTGAGGGGTTTTATTAGTGATGTTAAGTGTAGATGGATGTATGAAAAGTGTAAAAATATATGAAAATTTGGAAAAGTTGTATAACAAGAAACAGCCAACTTTTCTTGACGGATAATTATCCATTATTTTCTTCCATATATATATATATATATATATATATATATATATATATATATATATAAGATGAAGCTCAGTCGGCGGGGGCTGTATTATACACTGACCGCATCTCTGCAGCGATGTAAGACCCTCCTAACGAGTATCCTGGATATGACATAAAACATGTCTGATCATTTAACTGTGTGTAAAAAATGACTCGTGTTTAATAGAATCATTAGTGATACATAGTAATACTCGGAGCCATTTAACTTCGTTGACTTATGCTAGATTGAATTTTTAGAAAAAGAACTCATCTAACTGTGTATCTAAAAAATGTGTTTACAAATGATATATTATATATGTAAAACAGGATTTAGCATTAAATAACCAACAATGGTTGATTTACCAGAAAAACAAACCAAACACAAGAGGGTACTGAAAAAATTCAAAGTTCAAGCAAGAAACGAATGTCGTTTTTATTATTTTTAGAACGTTTAAGAAATGACATGCCAAGTGTATTAGACTGCAAAGTGAATTTGTGGAATCACGTACGTTTCATGGATCTAGGTTGTATCCATCTTGGTCAGGTCCCTAACCTTTCAGCCTACATACATAATTATGATAAAGTTTTATGTTTAGCAGATTTTAACGGCATATTAACACTTTAGGGTTAGTTTATGCTGAAAAGTTAAGGAATAACGTTCAGATTTACATGCGTTGTGTAGTTGTTTCTTTAGAGCATTTTTTTTACCGGAAGAACATCAAGTAAGACCTGCCTGTAACTTAAGGTAAGATTCCAGAGGAAATTCATATTAACTTTTGTCCGATAATATAATCCATCTTTTCAGTAACAAATGTAGCGTCTCTGATTTTTGAGAAAACATTCAAAATGAAAAAGGAAAGATATTTTCCGCAAAACCAAATCCGTGATGAATGCCTCTATAGTAATTTTAGATGTCACTGAACATTTTCAAAATGAATGCATGCCACATGTACTTATATCTAAACCCTTGGCAGTAGGGAGACTCAAGGTGGAATTGATAGAATTTGGTTTGGTTTTAGGATATATAAACCATTGTAGGTTATTTAATGCTAAATCAATTTTTTATTCATATAAACAGTTCTATTTTAAATAAATCAGTTTAGCAGAAGTACAGTTTTTTTGTTTACACAGCGTTAAGGGATCAAACATTTCTATTTCAAACAATTTAATTTTGTGTAAATCAGTTTAAATGTCAAACAGTTCAATTTGACCCATAGATAGGATTTGATATTTACATAATTTGTGTCTTAAGTGTTTTTACACACGGTAATTTAATATCAAGTACTCCTATCTAATGCTAATAATAATATGATTTCAAGTAATTATTTCTATTTAAGAATAGTTATTTGTTTTCACACAGTCATGATTTCAAATAACTAATGTTAATGATAATAATTATCCTAAGTAAAAAAATTATAGTTTCTAGTTATTATTCTTAAAATAATTCAGTTATATGTCATCAAGAATTCCTTTCGAATAAGACTAATTTTTAAACAGATTTGTTTAACCCATAGATAGAATCCTGACAGGCACTAACACTCTGGTTCGGAGTGGACCTGAGAAGAATGACAATGAAGGTGTATTTCACTCTTCTCAGCGCTTCAGAACAGGGGCCTCACCATCAGATGCAGTTTAGTATCATACCTTGGACAGAGTTACCTCTGTACAGAGGATAATTTTAGTGTATTCTATGCACTGCTGACATTTTGGAGAGGAGTTAAAGGAAGCTAATTTTCAAGGCTCGAAAAGCGAGTATCTAACTTTATCGATTGGCTCTGCTATTTTTTCGAAATCAAAAAGAAAGATTAACAATGCTAAATTATTACCCCCCCCAAAAAAAAACATTGTTCGATGTTAAAAGAGAACAAAATATAAGTCACAAATAACGAGCGATGATAAAAAAAAATTTGGAAGTTGACACTTTATTCATTTACCTGTAACGTTGAGAGAATGTCGAAAGCCTCGTCGTCTAAATTCATCATCGTCTCAACATGAACATCTTCAGTATTACTGATGGCAAAGTCAAAGTTATACATCTGTCTATGAGTGGATGAATGCTGCTACATTGACGACTTCATTCTAAACAAGCGCCATTTTTGAGTTCTTTGGGGACTGTTTCAAGAGCACCAACTACAATTAGTATGACAACCACTTTCATGTTCCACAGTTTTTCCAGCTCTCTAGCAAGATCCAAGTACTTGTCTATTTTTTTGCTTTCTTTTACTTCTCTCTGGAACGTCAAAATCTACCAATGCCTAGTTCTTTTAACCTTGTTGATTAATACGTGATCTGATCTTATGATCCAGATTGAATGATTCATTTGTATCTCAAAGTTCCAGTAAATTTTTGAGTATCATTTTCTAGGACATAATTTAGTTTGGGCATATACCATTTGTCAGCATGATTAAATTTTAAATCCTGGCACTCTCCTCAGTGGATCACATTTCCCTCTCAGTTCTTCCTAGTCTTACACTCCTTTTGTGCAAATTTGCTGTATTCGTTTATTGTGTGATTGTTTTATCTCAGTCTTCACATGGGTAACAATTGCTAATCGTCTACATTTTATCAAGTTAAATTTATTTGATAATGATGATAATACACGACTGGGATTGGAAGGTGATCCACTGGGAATTGTACAAGAAATTGAAATTTGATCATACTACTTAATGATACACGCACAAACGAGAACCCACTCGAGAGAATGAAACATACAAAATTTGATATACAAACAGATCACATAATCCTGGCCAGAATACCAGACCAAGTGATAATTAACGAAAAAGAAGAGCGAAAACTTTCCGTATCGTAGACTTTGCCGTCCCGATGGAGCACAGAGTGAAAATCACAGAAAACGAAAAGAGAGATAAGTACTTGGACCTTGCAAGCGAACAAACCAAGCTGTGGAACATAAGGGTGATGGTAATAACAATTATAACCTGTGCACTCGGGACAGTCCCCAAAAGCTTGATAAGCGAACTGGAAGAGTTGAAAATCGGAGAACAAGCCAAGAGCATGCAAACTACAGCATTACCAAGAACGGCTAGAATACTGAAAAAAGTCCTGGTGATCTAGACCTATTATCATTCAAACTCCAGTGAAAGACCATCAGCTAACGCTGGAGTAAAAAAAAACAAACAAACCTGCAAGAAGTATAATAATGATAATAATAAAACGGCACAAATTAGGAAGATTCGCTAATAAGCTGCGGACCCTTTCCCAAGGAACTGAAAGTATTCTGCCAGTGGACCAGAGGTACAAGAGAACTACTATACAAGACGAGACGGAAAAACCTAGCTATGGCGCAGATAGACTACATGAAGGCTTATGATATGGTCCTGCAAAACTGGATAATAGACTGTCTCAAAATGTACTAGATACCCGACGAAGTTATAAAGTTTATCGAAAATACCATGGAAAACTGGAGAGTCAAAATGACAGCAAGAGGAAAAAGCTAAACAGAGGTGAAAATCTAGAGAGGGATCTTCCAGGGAGATGCGCTCTCACCATTACTATTTGTAATTGAGATGATGCTACTCAATCACATACTTAGGAAATGCACAGGCGGATACAAAATTCATAAATCGAAAGAAAAAATCTACCACCTAGTGTATATGGACGACATCAAACTATTTTCCCGAAATGGGAAAGAATTGGAAACCTTAATACAGCCAGTGAGGCTATACAGTCAAGATATAGGGATAGAATTATCCATAGAAAAAAGTGCCATAATGAAAAATTGAAAACAAAATAGGACGGAAGGAATAGAACTACCAAATCAAGACAAAATCAGAACGCTCAGAGAAAAGGAAACATACAAACCTGGGAATATTGGAAGCGGACACCATTAAATATGCGGAGAAAAAATAACAAAAGGAATCCCCCTGGAAAACGAAAAAATTACTCGAAACCAAACTACATTACAGAAATCTCATCAAAGGGATAAATCAACCCCCTACGTAAGATACTCAGGACCATTCTTAAAATGGACAAAAAAAAAAAAAAAGAACTTCAGCAAATGGACCAAAGAACAAGAAAACTTAGGATGATGCATAAGGTCTTACATTCCAGAGATGTGGTAGACAGACTGTATGTGCCAAAAAAGAAGAGGACTCGTCAGAATTCAAGATAGGATCGATGTATCGATACAACGACTCGAACACTACATGAAAAAGCGCGGAGGAAGACTGATTACAGCCACTAGAAACAATACAGACATCACAAACATTAACCGAACAAAAATAAAAATAAAACAAAAATGGGAAGAAAAATAAACTCAGTAGACATTTCAAGCCACAAACAAGCGAAATATCATATGAGAGGACTAGATATGGCTGAGAAAAGAAAACCTTAAGAGAGAAATTGAATCTTTTCTGATAGCAGCACAAAACAACACCATAAGGACTATGTCAAAGCAAGAATAGATAAGACGCAACAAAACAGCAGATGTAGACTCTGTGGCGAAAGAGACGGAACGATCACTCACATAATAAGTGAATGCAGCAAATTAGCCCAGAAAGAGTATAAGACTAGACACGACTGGGTGAGCAAGGTGATCCACTGGGAAGAGCGAAAGAAATTGAAATTTGACCATACGATCAAATGGTATATGCACAATCCAGAATCTATCCTGGAGAATGAGACGCACAAACTTCTCTAGGATTTTAAGATACAAACGGATCATCTAATCTCGGCCAGACGACCAGCCCAGGTGATAGTTAATCAAAAAATTTAAAAAAAAGAAATAAAAAAAAAATGAGAGAACCTGCCAAATAGATGATTTTGTTGTTCCGGCTGACTAATGAAGGAAAATGAAAAGAGAGATAAATACCTGGACCTTGCTAGAGAATTAAAATAAACTATACAACATAAAGGTGACAGTGATACCAATTGTTATTGGTGTGCTCGGTACAGTCACCAAAGGATTGGTGAAAATCTGGAAGACTTGGAAGTAAGAGGACGAATAGAGACTATAGTATTGCTGAGATCGTCCAGAATACAGAGGAGAGTCCTGGAGATTTGAGGAGAATCGCTGTCACTCAGACTCCCGTGGAAATCCATCCTCTAACGCTGGTGTGAAAAAAACTCTCAAATGAGTAAAATAGTATATTACTATTATTATTATTAAAAATTAATTGTATTTTTTCACGTTATCTAACAGCATTTTTTCTTCGTAACACTTTGGGACCATCAATCTGCGCTAAGGAGGAACAGTGTGTATTGAAAATATCAAAGAACAACAAAAGTAGTAAAGAATGGAATCAATAGAATCTCTTGCATCTGTCAGAATAGCGGGTGTATTCCAGGGAGTTCCTCGGGGGTAAAGGGGACGTAAGTTCAAATCCTATCGAGAGATTATACGTTTTTCCTGATTGCTATAGATTGATGTCATGAGTGAGTGGCAATTAAAAATCCCCCCAAAAAACACAATAAAAATACGCGACTAAAATCAAAGTAAATGATAATAATAAGTATTTATAGTAGTAGTAGTAGTAGTAATTGTAGTAATGACAACGTTAGAGGGTAGAAGTTGCATATCTGTTTGACAGAAATGTAAGTCCGATTAGTGAAGAATTTACAGCAAATGGTCTTTGTTCAACAGGGAGGAACTTGGACAGTATCCCCTTGTATGAAACCACCTATGTTGCACAAATTGCTGAAAAATTATATTATCTGTATAATTCACAATGATGTGAACACTTACCTTTCTCTCTTTCTCCGGTTATCGTCGACCATATTTTTTTCTATTCGTTGTTTTTTCGAAAGAAAAGAGACCTTTGTTGTTTCTGTACATAATATACATCTTAAGATGATAGGAAAAAAGACTGACCGAAATATTGATCTTACAACAATAACAATACAAAAAATCAGTTTGATATTCTAAACAAGCTTTGGAATTATGATGACCGTTCTCGAAATTACAAACTCTAATTATTATCATTGAATTCAGTTTATTACAGATTTAAGTTAAAAAATATAGTCTTCGATTAATCTGAAATCAAAATTATACAGCTGCTTTGAGTGATTGCTTTTAAAGGCATGTCAACTAAATTTAAAAAAGTAAATTTGGCGACCGTAGTCGAAGGCGACCAGAAGGCTCCCTTTTCAATAGCTACTACACTGAAGTGTCGGGGAGGGCACTACTCCTTTCCCTGGATTGCTCCACTTTACCCTTGATACATACCTTATATCGCTGAGTGTTAAGCAAGTAGGTATCAAGTACCATTTTTAAAGTCTTTACGTATGACTCGACCTGTGATTGAACCCAGGTCTCCTGGATCATTGGTGAACACTCTACCCACTAGACCAATGAGCCAGTTCGCATCCAATGTGTGTTCACATATACATTTTTTGTGTTATTTCTCAAGACTTTTTTGCTCATATTCCAATCGAATAAAAATACTTTTTAAACAATCTATTCGACCCATAAATGGGTTTCTAACTTGAATTATCACTTCGGGTCAGAGTAGACCAGGGAGTAATAGAAATGAGAGGGTACTCCACACTCCTCAAATATCCAGAACTGGAGCCTCACCATTAGATGCGATTTAGTGTCACATCCTTTTTTGTGGGGTCATAATCTTCTGGGCAGAGGAGACAATCAGCATATTCTAAACCTCAAAATATGTTTAAGTAGTATTATTCCCTGAATTCACTTTACTACATATTTAGGGTTTAAAAAGATAATCTTTTAATAATCTGTATTTTGAAACATTTCGTTTCGTCAATCAGCACTACTTTCTGTCATTCAAGAAAACAGTATGCAACAAGTTATTTTTGAATGTGTTTAAACTAGTCGAAAACTCGAATTTTAAACTTAATCACTGATGTGTCATACAGCGCGGTTCGTTTTATCCTTTCACACACGATCACGCCTACAGCTTTTAAAATAGGCACGCGTAGAAAGAAGGTCTTCACTATCCCTCGCTACTCAGGAGCATTGAGCACTTAGTAAATATTAGAAAAAAGAAAAGAACATTCGAGATGTTTGTACGCGTTACCATGAAGAGAGGGTTATTGCTAGTCGATCGTGCGGATGAACGCGGTCCATTAACTTTACTTTCTGCTTTTTACGTTTTTGTATTTAACGATCCCAGAATCGAAAACAGTCGCGCCAAATTAGTGAAGTTCTTATTCAACTCGACTGAGTGTGACTGCAAAACTCTTCCTGACTCATTGTAATAAACACATGTTAATATTTTTTACCATATACCTGGTGTGATCAAAAAGTTTCGATATAAACCTTCATTCGTGATTTATTCAAATATGGTTGATACCCCTCGCCACCCCACTTCAAAGAAATCACCTTGTGCTAGAGATCACGGCTTCTAATGTTTCTGCAATGCTTGAAAAAAAATCCAGAAAATGCCGGTGTTTAATTGTGTCAAGCACCATCTGTGATTTCTCTTGTTCCACCTCCAGTTTGTTAGAACTGTGACACTTCAGGCTGGAGTTCCTCTTGAGGAGGAAAAAGTAAGAGGGAACCAAATCTCGCAAGAAGAGAGGTGGTGAAGCGACAGTCACACAGGTGCAGCACAGAAATTCTCATGTTTTGAATCCATTGGGAGTAGACGTGTTTTCGTATAGGAGTAACCAATACTCCTCTTAATACAGTTTAATGTGTTGATTGAATGTTCTCTGTCAAATGATTCAGAAAAGTACAGTATATATTTACCCTGCTCTCTCTGTTTGTGAGGCTTAAAATATGCTGACAGTATCCCTTGCAGAGGAATAAAACTCCCTCTATAAGGGGTATCTGGGATATGTCACTAAACTGCATCTGATGGTGAGGCTCCAGTTCCGGAGGTTTGGGGAGTCCAGAATATTTGTTCGTTGCCATTACTCCCAGGTCCAGGTTGACCAGGGGGGATGATACCTGTGAGGTTGGTTGGTTGTGTTTCACGGCATATCAACCTTTGTAGGTTATAATGCTAAATCTTGTTTATATATATATATATATATATACGAGGATCATTAAATAAGTTTCCAGAGTTTTTTCGTATGGGCACTTTTATTGATTGTACACACATGAAACTCTAGTCCCCTTAAAGTAATCTCCTCCGGCAGCAATGCACATGTTGTACCGTTCCAACAACTTCTGGAAGACCCCATGGAAGTCCTCTTGTGTGAGCGTGTCAATGACCTTCGTCACAGCCTCTTTCATCTCCTCAATTCTCTCATAACGACAGCCTCTGAGCTTAGGGAATAACCAAAAGTCATAGGGAGCAAAATCTGGACTGTAGGGACGGTGAGGAACTGTCTTGATGCCCATCTGGGTCAAATAATCTGTGACAAGGATGGAGTTGTGAACTGGTGCATTGTCCTGGTGGAAATAGCACTGACCTGATTGGAAGAGTTCTGGCCTATTCCGATGGAATCTCTTCCTGAACTCCCTTAAAACCTCAACATAGTAACCCTAACCCTAACCCTAACCGTATTGACTTCCTTACTCCTCCCACACCTCTCATCATCCCTCACAGTCTCCCTGCCTTCCTTGAATCTCTTATGCCACTCAAAAACTGATGCTCGATACATGCAAAATGTTCCAAAAGCAGTCTGAAACATTCCATACGTTTCTCTGGCATTTTTTTCCAAGTTTAAAACAGAATTTTATTGCATATTTGATATTCACCAGCTGTGACAATCAGGTTTTAGTAGGATGTATTCCAATTGCTGTTGTAGCTGTTAATTTGAACGTGAAATCTTAAAAATTGGTCAGTCATCTCATAAGATATATGGCAATAAGATACTAAAATTTCAAGAGTCTATGACAATTTTAAATGCTTATAGAAAAAGAAGTCTGGATACGTATTGAATGCACCACGTATATACATATATATATATATATATATATATATAGTGTATTCAATACGTATATATATATATATGTGTATATATATATATATATATATATAGGATTTGGCGTCATAACCTACAAAGGCTGATATGCCGAAAAACTCGTTGATTGGCTTAATGGTTTTAGTGTTCGCCTATTCCGGGAAACCTGGCTCAAATCGCAAGTTGAGTAAAAGCAAAGACACACTAAAAGTTAATAATGCCTCCATGCTTAATACTCAGTATTATAAGGTACGGATCAAGGAGAAGTGGAGCAATCCTAGGAATTGAGTTGCTCCCTCCCCGACACCAAGGTGTAGTAGTTATTGAAAAGGGAACTTTCGGGTCACCCTCAACTACGGTCAGCCAACTTACTAACAATATATATATATATATATATATAATTTGTAAACAAATAGTTTCTTAATAGCAATGTTTAAACGAGCCAGTTAAATTGTTTCAAGTGTTGCTAACACTAATAGTTATAATCACACATACTTAAATAGTTTCAAATATAGCTATGTAATATCGATAATTCCATTTAAGTCATTTGTTTACACACAAATAGTTTCAAGTGTTGTTATATAATACCAATAATTCAATTTAACGGTCATTTATTTTTACACAGTTAAATGGTTTCAAGTATAGAAAATGATTATCTATTTAAATTTTACCCACAGATGGGACCCAAATAGGTGCAGAGTGGACGTCGGAGTAATGGAAATGAAGGGGTACTCCACATTCCCCCAAATTCTGGGACTGGATCCTCATAATTTCATGGTTTAGTTTTGAATCTGAGACACAAGTTGGGGGCTGTCTCACCTCTCTGGTGAGATGCAGCCTGTCTATAGCCTCCGTTGACTGAGCTCGCACCTCCTTGTGTCCCATCTATGGATTAAATAGATGTGTTTGAAAATTATTTTTATTGGCTTGTTATATGGTATCTAAGAATCTTGTGCATAAATTATTTGTTTTAAGTATAGATAATTGAATTTGACTTCTTTTTTTTTTTTTTTATTAAAGATGATTATTATTAGCTTTTTCATACAGACCTATCTGTAAAATATAATTGTCAATAAGTTTGGAATTAATAAATGTTGAAGAAGACTATTTTCTAGTTTTATTGTCAATTTCATCTGTACGATTAATTTTTTTTTCTTTATGATGACGAAAAGAAAAGTCATATGCATGTTCCCATATTACTCGTTGGTTTCGTTATCATTATTTTAAGGTCGCTACATTCTAATTTAGTATTGAGATGAAGGTGAAACTAAATAGCAAACATTAAGATAGAAGGAGAAAAGCTGAGCAGAAAAAAAAAAGAAGTTGATGTGTAAAGAAAAAAAAAACTAAAACAAAAAAAAAAAAAACAAAAACAAAGGAAGTCAAAATAACAGAGAAAGTGTATTGCATTTCGACTGTCGGCTGTCATATTTTTCGGTAGACGTCTGTCGTTGTTGTTGTTGTTGTTATTATTATAATTATTATTATTATTCTCGCCATCGACTTGATCTGACAAGTCTAAAAATAAGGGAGGCGCAAGGAGAAACGAGATTTGAGAAGGATCAAAGCGACCATTTTAGAATGTTAATTTTGTTGACAAGCAATATGAAAGATGGGGAAATTTGGGAAGCTGACAAGTCGGTCTGTCTTAAGTTATTAGTTCGTGAGCACGGGACTAGAGGTCACGTGGGTTTTATTTTGATATCGAAATTGGCCAGAATTTTCATAATGTCAAATCTGCATACCAATTTCTGAACCCAGAATCTCATTGGGTGATATTGACAGTTTCTTTTACGCAAACAGTATTTCGAATCGTAATTTTATAGAAATATATTAATCTCCTTCTTCTTTCTCTCCTTATAGTTAATACCATATCTATATTTATTGTATTGCATAATCTATCTATCAATCTATCTATCTATCTATCTAAGATTTTCACACAGTGGTCCTCCGGGCCTGCAAAATCCACTTTCCGGCAGGTTCTCTTTTTTTTTGTTAATCATCACTAGGTCTCTGGTCTTCTGACCGAGATTAGTCTGCAATCATCATTATTATTATTTTTTCTCCTTCAGAGTTTTTCACATCAGCGTTAGCTGATGGCTTTCCACAGGAGTTTGAGTGACAGCAAGTCTCCTCAAGTCTCCAAGACACCTCTCAATATTCTGGCCGATCTCAACTATGCTGTAATTTGGACAGTCTCCATCCGTCCCGTTATTTCCATGTCCTCCAGTTCTTGTACCAATCCTTTGGTGACTGTACCAAGAGCACTAATTACAATTGGTATAATCATCACTTTCATGTTCCACGGTTTTTTCAATTCCCTAGAAAGGTCGAGATACTTATCTCACTTTCCACATTCTTTCAATTTTCTCTGTGGACCGCCGGGATAGCAAAATCCACAATTTTTATCTTTTTGTTTATTATTATAAGGTCTGGTCGTCTGGCCCAGATTTGGTGATCCGTTTGTATCTTAAAATCCCGGAGGAGTTTGTGCGTTTCATTCTCCAGGACAGATTCTGGATTGTGTATATACCATTTGTTCGTATGGTCAAATTTAAATTTCTTGCACTATTCCCGGTGGATCACCTTCCCCACTCAGGCGTGCCTTGTCTTATAAGGTTTCCTTTTCTTAGCCAGATCCACGTTTTTGTCTTGTGAGATGTCGCTCATTAATCGCTTAAAACGTCCATAGAATTGTTTTTGTTTCCACTTTTGTTTTCGGTTTATTGTCGTTTCAAAATTTTCTTGCCTTTCTCGCACCTGGAAGAGGCAAGAAGATTTTGGAGCAAAATATGGGAACGGAAAGATCGTAAGAAAAAAACGAATGGATAAACAATATGAAAACAGAGTTGCGAATGCTCGAAGAAAGCCCTCAGGTGAAAATACACCCCGACGGGCTGAAGGCAACACTTAAAAAGATAGCAAATTTGAAAACCCATGGCCTTGATGGCTTACACGGGTTTTGGTTTAAAAAATTCACCTCTACCGAAATGAATAAATGCATACAGAAAACTGAGATACCTGAATGGATGACCAAAGGGAAGACCACTCTAATCCCCAAAGACCCCCTCAAAGGAACCGCCCCACACCAGCGTTAGCCGATGGTCTTTACTAGAGCCTCAGTGATAGTAAGTCTCCTCAGTTCTCCAGGAATCTTCTCACTATTCTGGTTGATCATATTTACCCAACCCCTCCGCTCGGGCTGGATATGACACGTCAATTTTATTTTTTAAGCGGAGTTTAACAGGTTTGAATTCAGAGTTTTCCTTCTCCTAGACTAGTTGCCTCATCAAGGCTGAAAAACCCAGTCTGTCCCACTATTTACCCATAGCTGGAGGGAGATTATTTGGATTCTTACCTTTAGTGCTATGTGAAATGCAAACAGTATCGTCCAGGATTTGAACTCGTGTCCATTTCCTACGACGATAACCATTACACCACGGGCACCTATTCTGGTTGATCTTAAAAGTGCTGTAGTTTGGATGGTTTCCATTTATCCTCTTATTTTCAATTCCTCCAGACTTTTTGCCAATCTTTTGGGGACAGTAACCAGCGCTTATTATCATTATTATTATTTGATTAACGTTTAGAAAGAGGAATATAAAATTCTCACAAGTTTTTTTTATAGATTGTTAAGGATTATAAAAATCGAACTTCATTTCTATCAGAGGGCTTGTGTTATACTTGGGTAAGCTGAAAAGTTTTAAGCCCAGCCAACGAAGCCATGATATTTATTTTAAAAAGTTTTTTGTTAAAAAAAAAAAGAGCTAAACAAACCTGTAAGTAATGTATCAAGTGTGTTAAACTGCGAGATGAATATGCAGAATAGTTCTTGGTCAGGTGGAGAGCTTTTCATCATCCCTTTGTACGATACTGATGCACATCCACGCAGTTCAGATTCATTTGATCCTTTTGTAGTATTAAAATTTCTTGGTACTATCATTAAATCTTTCAAATTCGATGGATTTCTTAATGTGTCTTGAAGTTTAGTGGTAATTTTGGTTAGAGCCTTATTTTTATTTCGATTCGTGCTCTACTTTCCGGAAAAAAAAGTTTTGTTTTTTCGATCTTTTAGTTCGACCCGCAAATAAATTCTTTTTTTTTTTTCAGGTAGAATATTAAAAAAAGATTCTCTCAACGCACACACACACACACACACACACACACAATTAGAAAAATCCTCCCAACGTAAAACATAATAATCCTTCGCTCATCTGATTTTATCTTTATATCTCACCCAGCTGTTGTTAATCCTTACTTATGACGGATTTATTGGAAATCGATGAGTGTTTTAGGCCCGAGGTTCTGTCGACAGAACCAAAACGCTCCAACACTGAAAGTTCGAAGGCATTCGTATTCCTCTTTGTTGTTTGTTTTGTAAATTTCTTTTTTAAGTAAAGCTGTCAAACCTGATAAAGGTAAATGTTTTAATAGTGAGTAATCAGTACCATCACTCATCGAAAAACTGTGATGTAGTTTCAATTAACGCTCACATTCAATTTTTAAAACGTAGCAACATATACGAGGATTAGCAGAAAAGTTCATAGGCTGACCAAGCTACTTCCTGGAATGAGGTTTATTTTTCAACCTAGTCCTCCTAGCGGTCTATACTCTTCTCTAAACAATAATGTAGTGCTTAGATCCCATTGATCCCAGTCATCAACAGCTGATATAACGTCTTCATATGAACTTCCCTACCCACTCTCATGCTTCAATATATTTTTGGCATTTACTAAGATTTGCTTAGTCCAGTTGTATCATTTAGTTTAGTTCATCAATACATCAAGCTGACATTTAGCAGAAATTCTATTTTTGGTGGAAATGAAATTCCATTGTGAAGGTCTTATGTGAGTAAGGTTTACTTAAATGAGGTAGCTGAATTTAAATTACTGTAATTATTCGTGCATTATACTAACATTTTCCCAAGTTTTAAGCCTAAATGCTAGAAGGTGCGTATTATACACGAGAACCAAATATAATCTTTTTCGGTCGTGTTTGTCGATATATTAGGGACAGCATGACCGAAACTCAATTATATCACTGATCAAAACTTACAAATGTGTTACATACATTTCTGTTTTATACTGAAACAGTGAAATCAATGTACCATAGCCAGATATGGCTATGTGTTAAACGTACATAGAATGTTCATAATATATATACATAGAACATAGGAATCACGAAACACGAAAAACACTTACGACTTCTTAGTTCAGGTACGAAACTTTTTATTAACTTTGAGTTTAAAGGTTCATCGACATAAGGAGAGAGATACACATTCTTTCTATTCTGGCTTTTCCATCTGCCCCGCCCCATCTCGTGCGGCACCCGTAGCGCACAAATTCGTCTGCTTCAACGAGCCCCGAAAGTCGACCCTTCTCGTTCGGTGTCGAGTTCTCAACTCAACTGACTTTTCCAAAATCCCCCAAATCCCCCGCGCGCTTCCGGTGCGTGACGTCACCTGCACTCTCTAGCCCCGTTTCCCATCTGGGCTATTGTGACATCTCTGAGTGACACGTCCGCTCAGCCCACGCGTGTGAACACCTGCGTTAATGTTGCACCTAAGTGACCCATGCACTGAGCCAAAAGGTTCTCAGCCTAACTAAACCCAAAGGCATAAAGCGAAACCTCTCGGCCATTATATTACATAATCAGTGGAATGAGTCTTTGTTTATAATTCGTTTCTTCTATTGAGAACTTATTTTCGTCGAAATGTTGTATAGCCACATACATATTAAAATATATGCGGAAACATAGTCAACAATAATGACGACTTCAATGAACGAACGAACACACTTCTTTATAAAGATATATCTCTCACACTTTACTCTCGAAGGATTGATGTTGGTTGTGTGTGAGACGTGAGCTGGAGATGGGGACAGACTGCTACATATTGACCCAAGTTCTTCTGACCATAGTAGCGATTCTTTCTCATCTTGTCTGGGGTTGTTCAACCGTGGGTCACTGAGGGCACAAAGCCCTCAGTGACCCACTGGCTCTCACTTCGGCATCTTGTCCCCAACTGACTCCAACTGCCTCTGGCACCTGATTATATAATTGTCTCTCGTCCACCTGCTACCGCTGAACTTCCGCTTATTTACACAGGTGCATCTCTTGATTAACGGCTCGGTCGAGGGTCAATATGTTACAGAAAGTTTGTTACATTGTCGTGGGAACAACAACATCAACAACAACAACAACAACAATAATAATGATTATAATAATAAGAGTGAATATCGCAAACTAGCACAAAGGGAATATAAGACTAGACACAACTGAATGGGGAAGATGATCCACTGGGAATTGTGCAAGAAATTAAAATTTTACCTTACTAACAAATGGTATATTTGCAAACCAGAATCTGACTTGGAGAAATAGACACAAAAAATTCTCAAGGATCTAGAGATACAAACAGATCATCTAACCCCAGCCAGAAGATCAAATATGCTGATAATTACCCCACTCCCAGAAAACTGCCTTATAGTGGAATTTGCCGTCCTGGAGGACCACCGAGTGAAAATCAAAGAAAACGAAAAGAACGAAAAGAAAGAAAAGTATTTGGATCTTGCAAAAGAACTAAGAAATCGCGGTAATATGAGAATGACGGTGATACCAATTGTAATTGGCGCTCTTGTAACGGTTCCCAAAGACTTTGTAAGGGGGCTGGATAAGTTGGAAATTGGAGGTCGAATCGAGACCATCCAAACTACAGCATTGTTGAGATCGACTAGAATACTGAGATGTGTCCTGGAGATCCGATGAGACTTGTTGTCTCTTAGGCTCCAGTGAAAGACCATCAGCTAACGCTGGTGTGATTAACTCGCCGGAAATTATAATAATAATTAGCAAAGCTGGAGAAGAAGAAATAGAATAGGCTGCTTTTGTTTTAATCTATAATGGCCAATTAACATAAAATGAGAAATATATGACAGCGCCACCTATATGTTCGACTGCAGTCACGTGGTATGTTCTGCCAATTTAGTGAATAAAGGAGATGAAATTGTATTTCAATCGGACATTGTTTCCATAAATACGAATTAAAAACAAAAAAAAAGAAAAGAAAAAAAGAAATATATGATCAGGAAGGAGAAATAAAATTCAAGAAAAAAGAAAAAAAAAACATTTGGTAGTTCTTTCTCCTCCTTACCCCTCTCATCATAGCAAACTGTAAATTCGAGTCTTGAAAATAGAAATGTTTAAGAAGATGAAAGAAGAGAAAAGAAAGACGAAGAATTATTAATATGACTCTAATGGCGCCAGGGAGAAATAATTACATTTAGTGATTCTTTTACAAATAATAAGCCCTCATTTCTTTTTAAGCAGCTTTGTATTTTATGACAACAAACCTATTTGATAATAAGACTTAAACTTGTATAAAATCGACATTGTGCTCAGTGGAACATCTATCAATCATTACAGTTGTCATCACACACAGACACACACACACACACACACACACACACACACACACACACACACACACACACACATATATATATATATGTGTGTGTGTGCGTGTGTGTGTGTGTGTGTGTTTATGTATATATGTCAGTGTAACCCATAAAAAATGCCATATCCGAGCAAAATTTTATTAGAGCACTCCCCTAAAATTTTCTGACCTAGAGAAGAGAAAATTTTTCAGTTCAATTTGCAAGGGAATAACTTTGTTGGATCTGCGTCACAGGGAACTTCATTTAAACATCTATCAATAGATTACTAAAATTCTTCTCATATATATATATATATATATATATATATAAAGGGTATTTCAGAAATTTGATATCATAAATAGTGTTCAATAGTTGGTGATAGAGCATATGCAGAACAAAGTTTGAATAATGTTGACACAGAGTCAACGGCGCTTGTTGAGAGTCAGTTCCTCACCTATGTGATTCTAATATCATGGAAACCACTTGTTCTCATGATCACATCTACTAAACAATTCTTTTGAGTTTGGATCGCAATTTTAGCAAGATCTATTTTTTAGCAAAGTAATTGGGATAATAATTTTGTCATTTTGAAAATCAAACATAATTATATAGTCTAGGTGGAAAGAATAGCTTCAAAAATCAATTCCATTATGATTTTGAGACCATAAACAATTAGTCGACCTCTAAATGAGGTCGGCTTATACACGAATACATACACATTTAATATATATATATTTTGATATATATATGTATTTGATATATATATATATACATATATATATAGTATTTTCATGAAATCTAATTATCCTGTGACCAAGTAAATTTTCGGGTGGGGTGTATCATGTTAGGTCATTCAGGACATTTCACAGGCTAATGGAGGTTATAAAACTGTATTCGTCTCTTATTCTAGTAATATGTGACAGATTGTACTGAGATACATGGTAGGAGTAGTAAGGAGCCACCTCTGATCAAAGAATATTAATGAGACCAAATTACTAATTCCCTTTTTTTTTTAGAATTAAGCTCCTGATGAATAGTTTATCAAACTTGTTAACTGCTTTCTGACGTGCTCAACAGGACAAAATACAATAATTGATCTTAAGATAAAAGAAATGAAATTCATTATAATTTGAATAGGGAGTTTATTAATCATCAGAAGGAAAAAATGAATAAAATATGCAAATTATTTCAAAGAAATTTGCCAAAAAAGCCGAAGGAAAATGGAATAAAGAAAAAAATGAAAAAAAAAAAATTAACTGGACGATCCATGAAACCTCTGTATTTCCGTTGTAACCGCGCTCTACGATGACATTGATACTTCCGTTTTCAAAGGAATGAAAGATTCTAATTAGCTTTTCATAGTTATTTCCGTTGTATCGAGAATTTCAATGATTAAAAAAATGACGTTCAGAGCAAACCCAGACCCCACAATATTTTCATTAGATTGTAAATAAGGCGGAAATTTTCTTTATTCTCTGAGGTAGAATATCTAAATTGCATTACTATAATAAAAATGATAAAAATCATATTCCGATGAATTACCTCTTGAGTTGAGTTATGATATATATATATATATATATATATATATATATATATATATATATATACCTTCTATGTTGGACGATGTGACATATAAAAGGGTAATCCAGAGAATAAACCGGTGAAAAGGTTTTTAATTCTATTTAATTGACAATTGGAATCAATTAATGAATAAATAAAGGTTACGCAATCCTGTTCAGTATTTAATACACAGAGGGAAAAGTTTCAAATCCAAATTGTAATAACAACATCTGCAAGATGTCATTTTTCCTGCGAGAAAACGTCGTATCAAATGAACTTTCATGAATCAGGTTTTTTATAGTAATTAAAAGATAAATTTTTCTTAGAATACAACGTCTATGGTTATCTATTTCAAACAGGAAGTTGTCTATAGCTTATACCAAAAGAATAATACAGCTATATATATATATATATATATATATATATATATATATATATAATATATATTTATTCATAAATAAAGAGTGTTCAGCATCGGTGATAGAGCATAAGCCAAGATAGCGTAGACACATAGTCAACAGTAAACAGCGCTTTGTGACAGTCAATTTCTCACCGATGCGATTATCAGAATATACGGTTCCTATTTATTGAATATCACTTTATAATTTGTGGAGCAAGATGAGAATGGTGATCTAGTTTGAAAGAGTGGGAAACCTGAGTCACCAGGCGCTGTTGACTTTGTGTCTGTGCTATCCTAAGTTTTATATACGAGGTTCATCCAAAAAGTTCTAAGCTTCACCAAGAAAGAAGAGCGTAGCTGAAAGTTTCTGTTGTGGCAGTGGCAACACACTACCACTTCTTATGAAAGTAGAAAACTCTGAACATTAGTCTCTGAGAAGTTTTTGAACGAAACTCTCTTTCTCTCTCTCTTTCTCTCTCTCTCTCTCTCTATATATATATATATATGTATGTATATTCAGACTAAGTTTCTCGCCTCTGTGATCATTACCCACATAAGCATCGAACTCTTTACAGCAGTAATGTTCTTAAAGATTAACTTGCTAACATCTTTAGCTGAGACACTATTTAGATTAATGCATCACAAAGCCACGAGTATGATGCACCCAGTGAGGATCTAACACACTCCAGAACTTCTTGCGAGACTAGTTTGCTAAACGTTACTCAACGATGAGTTGGTTTTGATGAAAAGCACTTTCCTATAAGCACACATTTTATCTTACCTTATTTCGAATCATTGATTTCTCCTGTTTTCCTGTTATTGGGAGTGTTTTGCCTCGGCAATATGGTAAATTTCTTCGATAAGCCTTTTCGTCTTGGGGTAGAATTAGCCATCACAAGGCGAACAATGGCAAAGTGGGGGATTATCGGCTGGCTGTGTTTTAAAACCTAACCTCAAATGAATGGAGACAAGTCTTATTAACCGTTAATATCTTGCTTATTCTTTTCGACTCTTCAAAAAACTCGATCACGTCTCAATGGATTAGAACAGGCAACCAAAGAAACCATTGGAGTCGAAAAGATTTTCAGTGGTCATAATAATGATAATATGGACAAAATTGATGAATATATTTAGTTTTAAACGTCTCTGTTGATTAGTTAAGTTCAGATGGAAAGAAAGAAAAATAGAAAGAAAATAAGAATATTCCAGGAGGAAGGTAGTGGTGGTGATAATATTGCAGCCTCGAAGCCTTGTTGATAATTTAAAGATATGTCCACATATTTTATGGGGGAAAAACAACGTCAATTTCTCAGGATTGTTTTGGGGAAATATATGTACATTGCGAGATGGGTCATTAACATTCAAAGAATTATTTGGACAATTGAACACCATGTTTTTTTTGTTATTGATAAAACGTTTCGACCAGTACATTTTCCGGGTTTCCTTATGTATGATACCCGACCTTCCGAAGGAAAGATTCTTATTTTTAAATGTCTTTCATCAGTAGCACAAAGCAATATATATATATATATATATATATATATATATATATATATATATGGTTTGTTACATTAATAAGTAAAGAGTACTCAATGTTAATGACAGAATATCTATATCTGAGTCAGCATAGCGTTGACAAAGAGGTAATTGTATTAGGTGGCTATCAGTTTCTCGTCTATGCAATCATCAGACTAAGGCCTGGTCTGATGATCGCAACAACCCTTGATACGACGATCGTAACACACACACACACACACACACACACACACACACACACACACACACACACACATATATATATATATATATATATACAGAGTGGTCCTGAATTAGGGTGGACAGTAGGTAGAATGAATTAAGTCTAATTCACATGAACTTTATTTCCAACAAGATGGGAACCCTGCATATTATTCAAGAGCAGTCCGAGAGTATCCTGATGAAACATTTTCTGAGAAATGGATTGGCAGAAGAGTCCCAATTGATTGGCCAGCATGTTCACCTGACTTAACCCCAATAGATTTTTTTTTCTTTTGGGGACTACTCAATGATAAATTTTATTGTCCCAAACCAAGAACTGTTGGTGATTTGAAAAATCATATCGGTGATGCATTTCAAGAAATAAATGAACAAAGAGACTTGTGCAAAAAATGTGTGTCGAAGTGTGAGGGGTAGACTTCAAAGCTGTTTAAATTGTGATGAACAGCATTTTGAGCATCTGCGATGATAAAATTTTTGTGCTTTTATGTTATAGTACACAATAAATTCTAATTGTCTATGTAATAATTGTATTAGTAAATATAATTGTACATGTAATCTCAAAATAAATGCTATCATTTACTGTTCATCAACTTCAGGACTACACTGAATTGCTTTTTTATCTTTTATCTGAAGATTGTATTTTCTTTCCTAATACAAGAAATATAAGGCCAGAAAACTATTTATTTTAGGTTTAATCTGGTTCTACTGGCCAGTATTTAACTCTTTTTTGATTTACGAAAAAAAGTTTTCTTAACTTTTTTTTTCATTTATATATATATATATATATATATATATATATATATATATATATATATATAATGTAATAAAAAATTATTATTAGCAACTCTTGATCCAAGATATTTTTAGCAATTTAAAAGAAAATCGTGTAAAAATATGTCTTGTATGCTGTTAAACAGATAGAAAGACAGACCGATCGATCGATAGTTTCAAGTTTGGAATAAAATCCAACGGATTATGAAAGAAAAAGATTATGAGGTAAATCAAACTGATACCTGTTAATCTGATTTCTTAAACTGTCTTTTTTCTTTTTCTTTCTCACTCAAACACACACACACACACACACACACACACACACACACACACACACACACACACACACACACACACACATATATATATATATATATATATATAATGTCTCTTTATAAGTTTTTCTTACTAACTGTAACAGGTGCACTTCTCTGAAGTGATAGCAAGTCTCCTCATCTTTCCAGGTCTCTAAAGAATTCTTGTCGGTTTCAACAGTGCTGTGATCTGAACGGTTTATCTTATTCCTAGGATTTCTAGTTTTCCTAGTCAATGTTTTCGTGTTCTTCCGAGTGCTCCAACTATGATAAGTATCACTGTCAAAGCTTTTTTCACCTCTCTAGCAAGTCTAGGTATTTTTCTAGTTTTCCGCGTTCTTGTATTTTCACTAGATGAAAACTTTTTCGCTTTTTTACTCGGAATGATCACACTCTATTTCTGATATGCATCGAGTGACTATATTCTCAGTTAGACTTCAGCATTCTTATGATAAATGCATTTAATCTATTTTCTTTTGATAGTTTCAAGAGGCACGTTTCGTATGGGTACGACTCTCGAGTGATGTCCTGCTATGATTCAAATTTTTGCTTTCCTTAGTCATCCCTCCACGGACAGCTCTTTAGTATCTATATTTAGGATAAGACACAAGGTCAATTTTTAAGCAGAGTTTAACAGAGTTTTCCTTCTCCTAAACTAGTTTCTTCACCAAGGCTGAAGAACCCAGTCTGTGCTACTATTTACCCATAGCTGGAGGGAGAATAATAGGATAATAATAGGATTCATACCTTTCCCAAGGGTATTAGTGCTATGTGAAATGTAATCAGTTTCGTCCAGGATTTGAACTCGTGTCGCCGTCTCCATTTCCTACGATGATAACCATTACACAACGGGCACCTTCTGCTTTTCGTATCTTTTTCGTATCTGCTAGTTTCTTTTTTTCCTTATTTACAAATATCAGATCTGTTCTTTTCACCTCGAACGGAATATCGGTTTGGATTTCATAGTATCAAAGTATAATTTTGATTTTCTTGAATTTTTTCTATTTGTACCGATAAAATCTATTTACTGAGGTCCACTCTGATCCGGACTGGTAGTATTTGTTAAGGTCCCATCTATGGGTCAAATAGATCTGTTTAAAATTATTCTTATTAGATTGGACCGTGAACAAATACAAAATACTCTTAAAAATGATTGCGCAAAAATATAAATATAAACCTCCTTTTCTAACATCTTGGCATAAAGTAGCCCTAGAGGGGTTGACATACCGTTTAAACCAATCACTCATTTATTCTCATTAGAAACTTTTTTTTATTTTTCTTTGTTGTTCTTTCGTTTTTCGTCCTTTTACTATTTTTCTTATTATCACAGTTCTTCACTTTTACGATTCTTTTGCTGTTCTGTTGTGAATTTTTGGCGAAATCAATTTTAGCGGCTTGACCACAGTCTTCGATTTCACTTGCGAGAATTTTTATGCCGACAGTGATGATAAACTGATTTCAATTATAATTATTGGTTGACAGCGAGTACAAAATTAATAATAAGAAAAGAAAAATCTGACTGTCTCTATTTGGTACAATCGAACAAACCCAACCGAATGACACGAGGAGTTTATCAATGCCCTCTCTTGGATTGACAGTGACAGCAATCTGGGAGGTATAAAAACTGATCTAATGTTATTCTGATAAGGAAAATAAATGACTGGAGATGAAGAAGAGTATCTTGAGATATCAGACATTGCACGGCGTTGGATATAAAAGAAATAAATGTATTATGTGGGTAGGAGGTTTTATACTTCAAATCTTAGTACATTCGGACTAGTGACCTAGACACAAGTTGGTTTCATACTCCGGAAAGAGATCTTTCTTTTTGCAGCTGTTAAGTTTCGAATCTTTTTGATGATTGTGTTCTCGGCTGAAAGGAGATAAAAGAAAAAGAATAACTGCACGTAGGTGTTAATAAAACTTGTCCTAGTCTGGCACAGGGCCCAATTTATTTGACAAGAACTATCTCCTTGCATAGGAGTAATAGCTAACAATGATTAATGAGAGAGACTTTTTTTTATATAACTGAACATGATGTTGGATGTTAAAATTTAAAAAAAAATGAACATCTAACATCGTGTTCATCAATAAAAAAGTCTCTGACTATGAAGTTTTACTTTGAAATTAATTAGACTCAAATAATTATTATTTCGCATTACAATAGCCATCTAAATTAATTCAATACAATAAAATAAAGTATTTATTTTTTTAATAACAGTACTAATAATTTTGAATAACTACTTAGTCATATGAATAAAATTACTTACCTTGATTATTTAAGTATAAGACGCACTATTTTTTCAAATTGTTTAGTCTTAAAGTTAAGGGTAATATACGAGAATTATATAATTACCTTTTTTCTGGTCACATGCCTCGCTATATTCGAGACGGGATTACCAAAAATAACTTCGTTCAACCAAAGAAGAGATGTGTTCATTTACATTTTTTCTTTTGATATGAACTTATTTTCGTTACAAGCCTGTTGCCATTTTCTGTGAACATGTCTGAGCATTTGCTCTTTATACAGTGTAAATTTTGTATTTTAAGACACAATTAAAACTATATAAATTCATATTTTTAGTCAGTATCGACTGATGAAAAGTTGAAAAAAAACCTAAATTTATATGAAATTTAGTTGCTACAAATTCTACAAAGCTAGTGAGTATTATATACAAAAAAATTCCACAATTTCTTTATCCAATGTTAGAGGTGCGTGTCATACACACAAACAATTCCCACAATTTCGTTATCCAATGTTAGACGTGCGTGTCATACACACAAACAATTCCCACAATTTCCTTATCTAATTACGGTGTTTTGAATAATAGTTATCTGATTTTCTTAAACGAAATTTTGTCATAATTTTCCTTATTTTTTGTGTTATTTGAGGAAAGAAAAACCCGTAAAAATATTAAATTACAAATTTTTGCGTAATTTTTTTCTGTTGCCCGTTGTCAGTAAAGATATTAAGTTACAACTATTTTGACTAAAGGTACACTCGTTTCGAGTGAAGGTAGTTATATTTTGAATATAGCTTGTGACTGCGGAAGCGTCTTACAAGATATTAATATTTATCCAACTCGTCCGCCATGTGAGGGATGTGACACAAGGTCTGTTTTTAAGCTAAACAACTGTTACGTTCTCCAATTTATTTCTTATCCTTTCGACACCCGTCTCCTCTCCTCGTCGACAGGTTCTTTTTCTCGGCCAGTTAATTCTCGTAACACCAACTGTTTCAAGTTCTGCAATATAGGGATGAAGAACAACTCAGACACGTTTTTATATTTACATTTTACTTTATTTCTCGACGACGCATCATGAATTCCCTGTTTCGACAACGGGTTTGGGGGCAGTAGTGCATTGTTTGAACTTCTCGGCCACTCTCTTACTGACTGGCTAAAGAAACGTAAGATTCTTCTACTAAAATTTCTAGGATCATTTGATCACATGATTTTCTTGTCAAAGAGAAGCCCTGCTCTGAAATAACTTCGAGATCATCACAAGTCAATTACACCGAATGACATTCAACGGTTTTGGCGACTGTTTTAAACTATCCACACTACATGCCAATTGTATATTTCGCCCATCTATTAACACGATTTTATATCTTGAGCTTAGCGAATAAGGGTTGGTAGATGCACATGTGATACAAGCAATTTCAACTGTTACTGGAAGTAAATAACGATTGGCTCAACTCGCAATTCCAAAGTTGCACTAATACAATGTTTTTTTTTATATCCTGACAATGCCGGTCTACCTTACTGGAATAAATCTAAATTTCGATCAATAAGTCAATAGCAAGTCACTGTTTTCTTTCTAAGTGAAATTATAAACGTTCTTCTACTGACCCTCCAGCTTTTTTTTGTCCGAGATCTCACAACGGAGCACATTAGTCGATTCGGTTGGCGTTAAGCTATCAGTTTGCTTTCCGACAATCCAGTATCAGGTTACCGGAAATATACAGCCACAGATCCAGTTGATCGTTGTTGGGTGAGGAAGGAAAAAAAATGGCAGTATTACTTATTTATTTTGGTTTGGTTTGTTTTTATTTGTTTTTTTTTTCTTTTAAAAAGGAAAAATTAAACTTAAAATTTTAAGAATATCTACAATCACACAAAATAACAGAGCGACTAAAAATCCCCCAAACACTTGGACACATATCTGTTTCCGAAATCAGTTCAGTTGGTCATTTTTTTTTTTCAAATGATTTTTTAGAATCAATTTGCAAAAATAATCTAACGTTCTATCATTTACAAACCAATTTATAACCAGAAACTTTATAAGCAACTAAAATCCAAACATTAAAAATGCAATTAAAATGTTGACATTAACTAAGATTTCGCTTAGTTGTGACACAAGGCCGGATGTATGGATCACTCAGTGAGACTCGAACTCACTTGTAATGGTTTACATGTGTTGCTTGCTAACAATTATACCACATAGATGACCAAGATTTTTAAATGTTACCAGAAGGAAAAAAGTAAAATCACGCTAAGAATTAAGCAACTCAATCGTAGCATTATACATGTCATTGAAATTCTACCTCAATGAAAATAACTAAATCTTAACGTTAAGGAAGCAATTAAAATCCTATCTGGAAAGAAGTAATGAAAATTTTTGCCCATAATCAAGCACCTAAAATCTGCACAAATACAATCAATTAAAATTCTAGCTCTTAAACTCAAAATATCCACACACACAAACCACACAGACACACACAGACACACACAAACGACACACACACACACACACATACACACACACACACACACACACACACACACACACACACACACACACACACACACACACACACACACAGAGTCGATAAAGGAAACAGTTCGGTAATATCTAAGAGTGAGTATGAAAAGTATGTATATAAGTACAGTCGAATCCCTCCCAACACAATTAATTGATTCTAAAAATGAAAACGTTACTAGGGTTTTGACATAAACCGGATGTAATGTATTGAAATCCCTTATACTGGGTACAAACACCTTAAAACTAGCGTAAATAATTAGCGAAATGATACAACGAATCCCTAAACCTTACAAATCATTAAAAACACATTCTAGTCATATTAAAAGAATTATGAACACAGTTAACAAGATTGTTATTTACCTTGTGATTTTCTCTAAAGAATGCCTTAATTATGCCGACAAACACCATTCATTTAACGTAAGCAACAAGCGGAACAATATAATGCTCATTAAAAATTAAAACTAGACTTAATTTATGAAGGATAATAAAATCAATAAAATTATCATTTACCTTAAAGTTGGTTAACCGGACTCAGGGTTCAATCCCAGGTCGAGTCATACCAAAGACTAAAAAAATGCTACATGATGTCTCCTTGGTTAACATTCAGTATTATAAGATATGTATCAGGGGTAAAGTGGAGCAATGCAAGGAAAGGAGTAAAGCCCTTCCCTACCCCTCGGTGTAGTAGCTATTGAAAAGGAAACCGTCGGGTCACCCTCGACTATGGTCGCCAACTTTACTTTTACTTTATTTTAAGTTGGCGTCTCTCCAGGAGATAATGTGGATTTAATTGAATTTTAAATTCTTTTTAGCTTCTTTTATCTTTTATTGTAAATTTTTATGTATTTCTTTTTATCTTGAATATATATATTTTTTAAAGAAACCAATCTTTATTTCACATACTTTTATAATGACGTTGGTGAATTCGATAGTTCGCGTTAAGTCAGGTGTAATGGCGTTCGTTGAACTGAAATTTACTCTTTAAAATTGGCGTAAAGGCGAATTTTATATAGACCAAAATGATGTAAAATAGTGTATTCCTATGTCTTTAGTGTGTGTATGTGTGTGTGTTAGAGAGAGAGAGAGAGAGAGAGAGAGAGAGAGAGAGAGAGAGAGAGAGTTATCTGGTCTGCATGTTTATAGAAACTTAAGTAATATGTGCTAAGGGATCATGTAAGTAGTGTGAATGGATATGTAGTTGTGTACGTGACTAATAGAATAGAATAGAAATATATGAAATATATGTTTTATACAGATCTCATTAAAGTACTTCCCCTTGGAGGTAGTCAGCCGAGAATAGTAGTAGCTGTTAGGGTTTTATCTATGTGTCTAATTAAACTGTTAAAAAATTATTCGTATTCGTGTGCAAAAACAAATCGGCTAAGAAACAACCGCGCAAAAAATATAAATATGAACGTCCAATGAACGCGATTCCCTATCTTTTAGTCATTAAACCCGAAATGGGTTGACATGCAATTAAAATCAATCACTCAATCAATCAATTAATCCGGCGGCTCTTTTCCCATTTTCCATGCATATTCCTATTTTAGTTTGCAATAGCAACCATTCTCCACTAAGTTTACTTATATCTCTCAATATTCTAAGCTTCTTGTTCCAACTGCCGTATGTCTTTTTCTACTGGTTGTTTGATTTGATCAACGTAGTCATTATTTCTTCGCTGGTGATGTTTTATTTGGGACATTTTGATATTCTTTAATGATGGGAAGACAAGAGCTTTGGGGAATATCGAATACCTCTTTATCCTATTTACCCAACCCCTCTGCTCGGGCAGGATATGACACAAGGTCAATTTTTAAGCGGAGTTTAACAGGTTTGAATTCAGAGTTTTCCTTCTCCTAGACTAGTTGCCTCACCAAGACTGAAGAACCTAGTCTGCCCTACTATTTACCCATAGCTGGAGGGAGAATAATTGGATTCATACCTTTCCCAAGGGTATTAGTACTATGTGAAATGCAATCAGTCTCGTCCAGGATTTGAACTCGTGTCACTGTGTCCATTTCCTATGACAATAACCATTACGCCACGGGCACCTCTTTATTGCAATTACTCAGGTTCTGTTTAACTCGGAGTGATAGCACCAGTTAGGGTCCCATAAATGGTTCAAGTGAAACTTTTATCTTACTTGAAAATACTGAACTGTGTGGAAACAAATGATTTATATCAAATTGAATTATTAGTGTTCGATAGCAATACTTTAAACAGTTAAACTGGGTGAAAATAAAACTATTTGTGTCAGATAGCAATATTTGAAACAATTAAACTGAGTGAAACACACCCGTTTTGGCCGACCAGCAACAACCTACTCCTCAATGTTGCTGGTCGGCCAAAACGGGTGTGTCAATATACAAGAATCCATGGCTGAACATCGCTTATGAGTTTGTCCCTAGTTCCATAGCAGCACCAAGCATATTTTGCTCGTCTATCTTGGATCAGTTTTGAGATAGATGGCTGCTGCTGCTGCTAGAATTTGTTCAAAATAGCATGACGCATTCTTGTATAGTTCCCATAAACTGATACTACTAGCTAATCTTATTTTGATATCCAAGGAGAGTGCATGGCTGACAGTATATATGTAATATAATGGTCGAGGGATTTCGTTTTATATATCTTGCCTTTCGGTTTAGTTAGACTGAGAACCTTTAGGTTAGTTAGGTGCAACATGAACGTAGGCGTTCACGCGCGCGCAAAGAGGATGTGTCATTCAGAGATGTCAAAATAAAAATCCCAGATAGGAATTTTAACCTGGGTTAAGTGACGTCACGCACCGGAAGCGTGGGCTGAGATTTGAGAAAAAGCAGCTAGTTGAGTTTTTGACTCCGAAGAAGAAGGTTGACTTTCCGGGTGCCGCGCGTGGTGTATGTGTGTGTAGGGGGGCCAGATGGAAAAGTCAGCCTAGAAAGATTGTGTATCACTCTCCTTATGTCGAATTACCTTTAACTCAAAGGTAATAAAAAGTTTCGTACCTGAACTAAGAAATCGTAAGTGTTTTTCGTGTTTCGGGATTCCTATGTTATCTATATATGAGTTATAAACATTCTATGTACGTTTCACATATCATGGGTATGTTACATGTAGCATTTAACCAAAAGTGCTGAATAACATGTAATTTTTAGATTTAAAAATCCACAAACAACTCCTCCCATCCTTACAAATAATCGCTAAATTTCTATAATCCTTTATTTATTTTTTTCCTATTTATCCATTTCGCTTTGATAGGGTAAATTACGGCAACATAAAAGCTACGAAGGGCTTAATCAGAAATTGTCCCCCTGGTCTTTAGCCCGAAAACTTCTAAAATTGCCAATGTTTGAAGTAATCGGTCCCTCTTTCTCTCTTTTTCTGCCCCCCTCTTTCTTTTTCTCTTTCTGTTTCTCTCTCTCTCTCTGTTTCTCACTCTTTCTCTTTCTCTCTCTCTCTTTCTCCCTCTCTCTCATTTTCTCTATCTATCTATCTCTCTCTCTCTCTCTTTTAAATGATGTATTTACTGCTCATAAACCAATTTAAGGACAAATAATAGAAATGATTGTTACAAGAATGCAGCGTTTCTTCTGTAGAATTAGCTAAAATGCTAACGTAAGCCTTTCAAAAATATTATTCACTCAGTGAAACAATAGAACAAATACTGCTTAACGTTTTTTTTCGTTTTTTTTTGTGTATCTTTCTTTTGAGTAAGTCTAATAAAAACGCCGGATGGAGTAGGAAATGTTGAATGACTCGAAATAATTAACAATATTTCATCTACAAATAAATAAAAATGTAAAAAAAAACAAAAGCAAAATTAAAGAAAAAAAAGATAAATCCCCCCCAGAACACACATACACATACACACAAAAAAAAAAGGGAAGAAAAGGCGTATTTTATAGTTCTCACTTCTCATCAAATACCAAATTTACATTGTAGCTATCATGAATAGCTTTTGTCCCCTAGTACTCCCCCCCAAAAAACAACAACTACCGTTTCAAATAATAAAGTAACAATCCAAATCCATTGAAACTTTTCACAGCACGCCTACTGAGGCTATTAACCCAAATCATTGTTCAAATCTACTTGGAACTCGGTTACAAAACCAATACTCAATATCCCGGCCAAGAGAGACCCTCCCACACGTCTCGTTTAGTTCACTGTGTTGGTCAGGGCGTATATTTGACGTAAGGAAAAAGTATAAGCCACTTATTTATCTACTACGCCTGGCCAAAACTACGGAATTAGCACACTTAAAGGATGGTTAGTTGGTTGGTTGTGTTTTACGGCTTGTTGGTCATTTAATGTCAAATCCTGTTTATACATATCTATTAAATATATACATGGGTTGGACAAAATAATGGAAACACTTGGAAATTCCAAATGAATTTATTTTAATACGCTTTTCTGATTGTAGCTCGCCCGTGAAATCCGGCTTCTTACAGTTTTTAAGAAAAGCGGATTCTAGAGATAATCATTAAACTCTGTTGTAATTTTCGGAATTGTATTTTTGTGATCCTTCCTAACAATCCGCGTAAGAGTCTGACAGTCCCTATCAGACAACTTTCGCTTTCTTCCGGGATTTTTCTTCAGTAAGGAGGTTTTTTTCTCAAATATTGTAATTACTTTCGAGACAGTACTCCTTGCTACACCAAACAATTCAGTGGTTTTTGTAATACTAGCTCCTGCCATACAAGCACCAGCAAATTGACCTCTTTTAAAGTCTGATTGATCTACCATTTTAATGAATTTTGATTAATTTCTCCTGACGATATCTGTTAAAATAACCTAACAATTTTGATAAAATAAGACGATAAAAATTAATAATAAACCAAAACCACAAAATAAAAAAGGCGTTGGATGCTTTTAAAGGCGTTTAAAAATTATGATACTAAGATTCCAGGTGTTTCCATTATTTTATCCAACTCCTGTATGACTTCTAAATGAATAGTTCGTCGGTAATAAATTTTAAAGTAGCCAGAGCTCATTTGCTTGCATACAATTAAATAGTTTCAAGTATTACTATTTAACATTAATGGTTTTATTTGCATACAGTAACATGGTTTCAAGTAGTGCTATGTAATTTAAATTTATGCCAAAAAATTAGTTAACTGTATGTATTTTATATTAATATTTTTAGGGCAGTTGTTTCTTTCGATGTGCACACATTTGTATGGTTTCAAGTATTCCTATCCAATACTAACAATCATCTGGTCACAAGTAATCATTTTCATTAAAAAATTGTCATTTATTTGCACACAGTTAAATTGATTCAAAATGAACGTTTAGGTTTATCTAGTAATAAATAAACATTGTGTTATTTTATGATATTTTGATGTATCATACGAAAGAACACTTTTGAACTTCTTCAAACAATATTACTTCGGAAATATTTTTCTTCTTTTTAGTTAAGCGCTACAGCTAAATGGAAAATTAATATAATTGCTATTTTTACCTGAGCTCATATTGTGAAGTATACTTTTGTTTATTTTATGACAAATCAAGTTTCATTATAATTATACATTTTCAACTGTTATTCATTTTTTTCTGGATTCTATCAAATATCTTTATCAAAATGACTAGCATCACATATTCAAATTTACGTTGAAGGATATTCCTTTTTCTTTTCGTAGAAACATCGTAACACTTGATTCACCAGCAGTTTCAACTAAAATACAACCATTTCATTTTCATTCACCAGTAAAGATTTCTGACTTACTTCAACCCTTGGCAAACATTATGTAATGGACTCACTTTGAGTTTTTTTTATGATGCAGTAAATAAACTAATAACAAATAACTCGTAAAACATTTTAAATTTATATTCTGGCCTCAAAAGATATTCATTAAACAAGCTAGATTAAATTATCTAAATTAATGGCGTATTCTTTCCAATCCATGCAGAGGGAAATATTATGGAATTGGCTAATGGTTGCCCATCCAAGAGTTTTACGACAGCCTTAATTCTTAAAATCATTTCACTTATTAAAAGCAATGTTCTTTTATAAAGTGGTTTCAATGACGTTTAAGAGAGTTTCTTTGGTTGATGGAACCTTCTCATTGACGATTTTTAAAAAAGTTTCCGCGAAAAGTTTTCCATATCATTGATTTTATATGTCTCTCTCAAAGGAAAGCTTTAATCCCCTTTATTCTGTGACAAAATGCATTATCTTCCTGAAAAATTGAATGCTAAACTTATTGCTAAAAAAACAAAACAAAACAAAACAAAAAAAACAACAAAAAACGAAGTAAAGAGGGGTAGTATTAAGCTTAGCTAACCCTGGCACAAAGCCAAAATGCTGCTTACAATGCCTGGTCTTCCTAAGTGATTACTCATCTAACTGCTGACAAGGTTCAATGTTGTTGAATTTGGTTGTTCAGTTAAAAATCTGGGCTCAAAAGCAATCGGCGATAAATACAACCGGAAGTATTGTTACATCAATCAATCTATCTATCTATCTATCTATCTATCTAATCTAATCTAATCTCAGTCTCTTAATCTCTCTCTCTCTCTCTCTCTCTCTCTCTCTCTCTCTATCTATCTATCTATCATAAGTAAATACATTCAAACATTTTAAAATAAAAACTTAAACTAAACAATTTATCATTTTCTCGTCTCTACAATCAAAAGGGATTTCTCAGGTATTATTGATATCAATGAAAACAAAATTGCCAAAATATATGAAAGAAATGAACTTACTTTTGGATTACTAAATATTCATATTTTTTATAACAGAGTTTTAATGCTGTAGACTTTTGTCATAAATAATACCGAATAATATCTGTTTAGATTTCCTAATGATTCATTAGAAATGATCAATTCCAGCTCTCTCTCTCTCTCTCTCTCTCTCTATATATATATATATATATATATATATATATATATATACTCACATATATATATATATATATATATATATACACTTGTATGCATATATACATGTATATATGTGCATATACCTATATATATATATATATAATCAAAATTAAAATATAAACCTTATAATAACCACGTAACTTGACCAAGTGTCCATATTTGTTTAGTTGAACTACCAAAATCATATTGAATATTAGTTCACACATGGATCGAGAACGTGAAACTGAGTCCTAAATTTTTTTGATGTTTTATTATCCTATTCTATACTTTATATATATTTTACTTAGACTTATTTATTTCCGAGAACCGTCGGTTACCCCAGTTTGTTCACCTATTCAAAACTATGTATTTCGGGTAAATATTCTATTAGAAAAACACTTCTACAGATGAGAATCAATCTAAAATAAAAGAAAAAAATCCAATCTATATTTTTAAAAAGTATTAATAAACACATAGATACAACTAGAAATATCCAATGCCAATTGGTTAAAATGAATCTATTATGGTATCAGTTACCAATAGTTCTTGTCATCGTATAATCCATTAACTAGCGTGCGTCTAATTACTTAAAGGCTACGTCACTTTCTACCTGAAGCTTTTGTTCGGCTGAAAAAGCC
>OY757905.1:57138364-57215864 GCA_963585895.1 Sepioteuthis lessoniana | reverse complement strand
ATGTATATATATATATATATATATATATATATATATATATATATATATATATATATATATTCGAGGTAATGCATTTGGCTCACGTACACATGTTTGCTTTACAACGAAAGGAATACTTCATTCAGAGGCGAACCTTAATTTACCATCAGGTTTATTGATTATGTATAATTCACATCGTGGTCAAGCGAACTGTAATGTATTAAATCCCTAAAAATAAAAGCGATTCTTTGTTGCACTGACTTTGCATGAAGGAGTAGGAGGAGCAGGAGGGTCCTACATTAAACATTAAAAAGCAATGAACAACAACAATAAAAAAAGAACAAAAAAATGGCAGCATATTCAGTTGGTTTTTAAAAGCGTTCCTGTCGTCCGCTAACTATTTTCATGTTTGGATTCATTCATTTGTGTGTTTTTTGTAGATGATTTTCTTTCTTTCTTCGTGGGTTATTTGAAGAACAAAGGCATGTTCAACCAGCGTCGGTTTATTATAGTTCCAAATACAGTTTTACCATTGCCTCTTGTTTCACAAGTTTCCACCCCACATCTCTTTCAGCTTTTCTATAACAAGTTCTAATTAGGCCGCCTCGCCGTGGGCTAATGGTTAGCAAGCTAGCTTTACAGATCATTACAACTGAGTAAGTTTGATCCTTACTCAGTTTCGAACATTTGCCGTGAAGATGCGCATGATGTAACATTTATCGACGCAGAAAATTAAACAGGTGAACCGAGTTCAAAACCTCGTCGTGGGTGTTTGCGTTCTTTTCGCACTCATGATCTTGGGAAAGGCATGAATCCTATTTTTTTCTCCCTCAACTATGGGTAAAATAGCAGTGTAAATGATGAGGAAACCACTCAAGGAGATAGATGACTCTGAAATCAAAAACAGAGGCTAGAAATTTAGACTGATTGATTTGATAGCATGTCAACCCATCAAGAGCTATTTCATGCCAAGAAGTAAGGGAATCGCGTTCCTTTTAATTTCATATTTACAGTTTTTGTGTAGTTATTTCTTCCAAAAACGCATAATTTTCAAATTGATCTATAGATGGAACTGTAACAGATTAACCTTGTCGGCTGGGACTGTAGAATACACCGACTGTATCTCTGCATAGGGATCGGACTGACTCAACGAGTGTCTGATGGGCCAGACGCCCGGGACTGTAGAGTACACCGACTATATCTCTGCACAGGGATAAGACTCTCCCAACGAGTGCCTGGAGGCCCATTCGGTTGGGTCTGTAGAATACACCGACTACATCTCAGCTGAGGAGTAACACAGTCTCCTCAACGAGTGTTCGGGATGTGACGCTAAACAATCTGGAGCTTTGGGAAATGTTGTGTATCCCTTCATTGCCATTATTTCCAGGTCCACTTTGAAGTGGTAGTACCTGTTAAGATTCCAATTAAGGGTAAAATATCACTGTTAATCATTTACAATACGTGAAATCATTTAACTGTGCGAAAACAAATGCTTGATATTAAATTGAATTATTTGTATTAGACCGCAATACTTGAAACTGTTAAACTGTGTTACCAACAAACTATTCGTTTACGAATCATATACATTGAATATATAAGTATAAACAGGATTTGGCTTTAAATAATCTACATGCTTGGATATACCATAAAACAAAACTAGCCAGCCATCTAACAGAAGGAACTTGGGAATAATAGCGATGAAGAGGTATTTCAAACTGGCCACATTTCCAGAAATGGAGTCTCATCATCTGATACAGTTTATTGTTATACCCGGGACACCCCTTTTTGGGGGAGTCTTACTCTTCTGCAGGGGATGATGTCAGCTTTTTTTCTGTGCTCCCCGAATAGCTGGTCAGAATGAGAGTCTCTAAAATACGCTTCAATGTTTTCCCATCAATTCCTGCAACGATCCTGATGTCAAGTTTGCCTTTGCTCTCCTACTGAATAACGTTGATGTCATCCAATATCTCACCTTACCTAACAAGTATCGAGATTCGGCCACAGGTCCATGATCATTCGAGATCAACAAGGATGAAACAAATTTATGACCTTTTTCCAGACTGAGCTAAACGTAAGGTTGGATGCCTATCATTTCTTCGTGTTTTATAAGCTCGTCCTCTCTACTGATTTATAATAGCGTGAGCCGAAAAGGTCAAGACTTGGATCGCTGACACAGCGAGACTAATAAACAAATTTAAAAAATCGCTACTACTTATTTGATTTTTCTAAAAAAAAAAAAAAATTTGTCAATTGAGAATTAAAAAGAAAATGAAGGCGCAAAAAAAAAATATTTGTCAATTACAAGTCAAAAAACATTTGTCACTTAAAAATATTAGTCAATCAAAAATTGTTATTTAAAAAAACAAACTTATTCGATTAGTGACATCTTGTAGCAACATGGTTTTTTGATGATAAATGTTTATTAAGTTTATTAAGTTAGAAAGAGAATTATGTATAAAACTTCTTTTCATGAGAAACATTTTCTTTAACGTTTAAACCTTCTACTTGGTTCAATAAATATGCATGCTACATTAAACCATTTTTTCCTCCCCGGAAAACACAGACGAGAGGGGAGTTCCCGTTGTATAATGAGTAAAGTACGGAACGAATTCGAACTCAAGTCACGCTATTAGTTTTACTTTCCGATAAATATCCTTTATTGAACATCTTATCTCCCTAGCAATGGGTTAAATAGTATCGCTACTGATCTTCAACAAAGATGGATTTAGCTTTAGATAACTCACGAAAGAAACCAAACTAAATCAGGCAAACTCTTTCTAATTCCTAATTTATCTATATTTCCATTTACAACATGGAAGGCGATCCAGGACTTTTATTTGGAAGACTCTTCTCAGAACCTAATTATTGATAACAGGCACCATGAAACGTCTTTGCCCATTTTGGGAGGATTGCTCCCCCATTCCGGAAACACAGCTGGATCAAATATAAAACTGACTCAAATGGAAGTATCTGGATAGAAGATTTACTCTAGACTTTGTTGTGTGAGTGGAGAGTGATGGTAATATGGAATGTAGGGAAAATCCGACGCCTAATAGAGTGAAACTAAATTCTCACATTAGCTTTGATATAAAGAAATATACCCATTATATGTCTTGACAGATGGATAACACATACACATACACACGTGCATGCGCGGGCACACACGCACACACACACGCACATACACACACGCACACACACACACATATATGTATGCATTAAATTCTCTTAAAACATTTTTTATCAAATACAACAGACAATTATTCCGTATTCTGACTGGATTGTGCAGGGCTTCTTAAAATTTTACTTGATGTAACATTTAATTTCCATTCCCTCCCAAATAAATTGATTGAAAATTGTCGGTATTTTTTTCTTAGTCTCACTGAATGCCATGATGAGAAGGGTCGATTTTTAAATAATGCTTTCCGTTTCACAATTAACGTTTTTACAAAATATAGAGAAATTATTATAAATGGAATATTGAATCATATAATAACACCAGTACCTTGTACTACTGAAACTGAGTCAACAAATAAAGATCCGAATCTCTTGGGTCAGAACGGGATTTTTCGTTAATAATGATTGAATCTTAATTTTATTCGTTAAAAGTCTCTTACTATGGATAGTAGTAAGTTGGCGACTGTAGTCGAGGGCGACTCGAAGGCTCCCTTTTCGATGGCTACTACACCGATGTGTAGGGGATGGCACTACTCCTTTCCCTGGATTGCTCCACTTTACCCTTGATAGTACCTTATAATGCTGAGTGTTAAGCAATGAGGTATCAAGTACCAGTTTTTGGTATGACTCGACCCTGGATAGAATCCCGGTCTTTCGGTCCATTGGTGAACACTCGACCCACAGGGCCAATGAGCCGGTTAATTTCAGGCATTGTATTTTGAGTTTATTTTTTTAAATTATTTTTCTTTCTTTTTTTAAATCTATATTTTCATTTTTCTTATTCAATAATCTTCTTTTCTTTCCTAAAAACATATCATAAAGGGATATTTTTTAATTTAGTCTTTTCATAAAATTATTCTTTTAAAGTATAATTATTTTAAATGGTTTCTTTCGTAAAAATACAATTATATGCGTCGTTAACGAATCTTTTCTGTCAGAGCCAGATTTTTCATTAATTCTAATGAGTCGTGAACGAGTCGTATGTGAACGGCCCTTCACTAGTGACCATCACACCCAATCAAATATTCTGCTAGGTATGTGATATCAGTCGACTAGTCTATATGATCCAGTGATATTTGTTATGTTAGAAAGGCATTTATAAAAACAAAATTAAAGCGCTGCACTGCGGAATCGTAGTAAAGCGAGTAAGAACTCCAGTTACGATATTACGTTAACTTTTGGGCAAATACATTTCGGACAGGTATGAACCCCATTATCCTCCTAGCTATGGGTTAAATAGTACCGCTATTGTTCTTCTAGAAGGTTGGATCTGTCATTAAAAAACCCAAGAAGGTTAATATGCCATTAAATAACAACAAAAACAAAAACAAAAAAAATACAAACTGGTAAGTTCACGCCCTGGGGACCCCTATGCTATTATACCCCAAGCCAAAATGTTATTTACCCTCACACGTCTGTTTGATCCAGTTTTAGGAGCTCTGGGCTAGTGAGATGACTCAAATATGGATCAAGGTTTAAAATTCCTGTCCACATCTTTTGTTTACTTGTAGTTCTAGTACTTTAATGCATCGCTGATTATTATCAAGAATGAAGTTATTGTGTAATGTTTGAAATACAGAAAATTGTAAGAATATTTAGAAATCACCAAATTTTCGCCTGTCCTCCTGTACAACTATAGCTCCACCATTTTTGTCTTAGTTTCAACCAATCTTGCGGGAAGTGAAAAACGCTTTAAAGCATAATGGTTATCGTCGGAAGTAATAGAATCGGCAACCCGAGTTGAAATCCTATACAAGGCTGTTTGAATTTCCCTTCGGGCTATAACCCTTAGAAATGTCATGGATCTATCTCTTTACCCCTCATTTATGGTTAGATAGTAAGGCAGATTGGGTTCTTTAGCCTTAGTTGGGCAACTAGTACATGAGAAGGAAAGCTCAGAATTCAAACCAGCTTTACTCTATTTAAAAAATTGACCTTGTGTCACATCCTGCTTATGCAGAAGAGGTTCTTTAACCTTTGTTGGGCAACCAGTCCAATAGAAGGAAAGCTCTGAATTCAAACTAGCTTTGCTCCATTTAAAGAATTGACCTTGTGTCACATCCTGCTTGTACGGTTATTGTTGTATAGTGGCTCGTACCACGTGACTTCCGGTATCGCGGAGGTATAAAAGACGTCGTATTTCTTAAGCTCGGAGGTTCAGCAAGATCTCGATCAGTAGTAAGATCAACTTCGGACGTAACACCCACAATGCAAGACATAGTATTTATTGGACCGTGCCACTTGAGTTAATAAATCACCATCATCATGTTGTGCCATCAGCACGGATATCCCTGACCCTCATTCGCCACCCCTCCCTATCGTCCATTGCTTCCGGCAGCTCTTCGGGGCTACATCCCGTATCGGCACAGAGCTGTTGTATTTAGATTCGGACTGGTCGTCCTGCTTTTGCTCGTCCATGTGAAGGGGTCTACAGGAGTACATCACTTATGAGCTCGTCCCTACTTCTCCTGCAATGTGCCGCATGTCTGGTTCTTCTAACTAGGATAGTTTTCGTGAAGGGTGGTTGGTGGCTGTACAGCTGCTGCCTAGCGCAGTGCTGCCTCCAGGTCTTGTTCAATATTACTTGCAGCTTTCTTGTGTAGTTGCCATCAAGCTTTTTACCAAAAGTTAATAAATATTCAACTCTATTTCACGGTGTATCTCTTCCTTACCACGATACAAGTATATACATATTATGAATTAAAAAAACTGAATCAGCAATCTAGGATCGAATTATATTTTATTCGCTTTCGTTCTTGCATTTTGGTTCATTATAAGATAACTTGAAAATCTTGTTACGAGCATCCCACAGTGGTTGACGAAAAAATAAAGTGGCTCAGTTAGCTCACGTACCAACTACTTCCCCATAACTATTACACAGCTCAGTAGTACTTTGCTTTGTGCAATGGTTTACGAGCTAGCTCAGTATACTGTTGCAAGTGCTGGACGCCCGTACTACTTGCCTTCAGCCAAACTAAATAAAGTCTAATAAAGCATAACCTTACCAGATAGACGACTCTAATGATGGAAAACCAACGTCACACACAGTGTTAAACTATAACGACCATTCAGTTTTATTATTAACTGAGCTCTTTTTCAAAAAACATTAAAGATCTATGAGTTTTTGTTTGAAATAATCTGCACTGAGTATAGATTTATAATAACCTCTCGGCTGATCACCTGGTCCGTTCCTCTCCTCATAATGCTATGCTCACAAACGCCTTTTATGAGGGCGGGGTTGCTCCGAAAGTAATGCAGCATATCTATTTCCACGGAAAATCCGACTGGTATACGTAGCACAATAACTTTGTTAGATGAAACAATTTTGCTGTTGCTGAACAATATTTTCCACATGGATCTTATGTATTTCCTCCAGCAATGAACAAAGGCCGGTGTGCTGCTCTTGTAAAGATCTGCATCAGTAGAGGCGGCTGAGTTTTTTTTTCGCAAGATCGTTGTCAGGAAAACGTTGTCTGTGTAGTCCATTTTTGATCGATCCGACTCGTGCAGATTAGCTAATCGATGTGCTTTTCATTTCGTGGGTTGAATACGGTGCAAAGCATTATTACTTTCAGAGTGACCCTCTTAGGAACTTAGCAAGCGTTTTTTAGAGAGCGAGCCATGAAACTGAACACAGTGGCGACAGTGATGTGACTAACCAGCCAAAAAAAATGATGAGAATCTTCATCTGTTCATTTGTACGAATTGGGTTGGCAAAAAAGACTTTGTGGATAACATTTTTTGGACCACAGGGCTGTCATTGCTGATGTAGATTTTATGAGTACAGCAAACAGATTTTTGTCAGTCTCTCACAAAAATGCATTGCTAGTGGTGGTGACTATGTGAAAAATAATCTTTTGTATGCATTCATCAACCCCTCTGCCATGGAAGGATGTTTGACAAAGTTAATTTTTAAGTGAAGTAAAGCTGGTTTGAATTCAGAGATTTCCTTCTCTTCGACCAGTTACTTAACTAAAACTAAAGAACCCAATCTGCCCTACTATTTACCCATATATGTGAGGATAACATATGGATTCATGCCTTTATCGAGGAAATTAGCGCGAGGTAAAACGCAAACAACCTCGTCAAGGATTCTTTCTCGGGTCACCGATTCATTTTTTACGATGATAACCGTTAAGCTCATTGCGCCTCTAGTTCCGACCAGATTGGTTAAAATCAAGGCGTCTTTAATAATCAACGTTGGTTTAAAGCACCCAAATTACAATTAAACAAAAACTGTTGAGAGTGTTTCTAAGCTTTGATCCATATAACCATATTTTATAGCTGAAAACTTGCTCTAGGTGACAATGTTATTGTGCTGTTGTATCTGTTGTGGTTACCGTAGCAACACATAGACGGCATTAGTTTCGGAGCGTTTGGTCGTTTTTGCTAGTTCCAATAAGTTGAATGAATCAATTAAGGAACACCTTACTCATTAACGGAAACAGATCCACTATATTTCCTATTCAACCAACATCAGAGTAATATCTGTTTAAATGTAATATGATCGATCATGAACGAAGAACTCCGTATCGGGTTTCAGGATCTTTCTTTATGGAGGAAACCTGAGACGAAGGGTCAGATCTAAAAGCGTTTGTGCAGCTCATAAATTTGTAAGAGGGGTCGGGACTCTCTGATGCACTTGACTGGGTTATGCCTTGATATTAGATGGCATTTGTCGCGCACCTCACCAAACGGACGAGTAAGGCTCAAGGCTGTTCTTAGGGTGGGTTCGAGCGCAGGGATGTAGCATAGACACACTCGGCATTCCCCAAATGCCTCGGGTCCCGCCAGCATTCCTGTAAAAAGGGGCGCCTCAGGTGTTAGGCGATAAACTTAGCCCCTCCGAAGAGCCTGGGTGGACTGCTCTCTGAGCCTCAAGGAGTAAGTCAGTCTCGGCTGCGTGACGTAAACGCAAGGCCTCCCCGGCACCTGCACAAGGCAGCCTCGACTGACTAGAGTATCCAGAGATATGCCACACCCGACCAAATTCGCGAAGACGGCCTTTCAGAAGTATTCAGTGCAAACTGAACTCGTATTAACATCATTTGACACCAGTACTCTTTCCTTTAGACGAAAAACGTTCGACACAATTCGTATTCATTTACTAAGCTTCACTTTGATATGGTATAAAGGCACCACGTGAGAATTGAATTAAAACGTAATGGCAACCAGTGAGAATCATAGTATAAGGTACTCGCTGAGAATTGAACTAACAAGTAATTGTGTGCTAGCCGTACTCGTTAACCATGACACCATTAGACACTTATCTGTTGCAATAAGTAGTCTGCGACAGTATGGCGGGTTGTTTTGATTTATTTCTGGACTACGTGAAACATATGGGAAGAATTATAGGGAATACACATCATGGGACTCTAAGACTCTAAGCAAAGGCAAGCAGAAACAAGAGATACAAGATGGAGTTCAGTGGAAAACTCAGAGAGTAATTACTTATAAAAAATGGTTCAAAACTCTTTTCTTGTGTTACCAAAGAAAGAGATTAGAACAAGTGTCTATTTACTTACGAATGTGCACTTTACACCCAAAGAAGGCTGGAGAACGTATCAGTCGAAACGTCGTGTGAAAAAGAATGAATAAACAAAAACAATATATTTTCTACTGTGAGAGCGTTCATAAGAGTCTTGCTCTAAAATTAAAGCTTCCTATTTTATTATACCGACCAACAACGTCAGATTCGGTTGTTAGTGATGTGGCAGTGGAAGGTGAGCCTTTTAGCCAATAACTAATGATTTTCCCCTTGTAACAAATAGCAGCTGAGCAGGACTCTGGCATAATGGCTTCTGGTATGACAGCAAAGGTGTTGAATTTCACTATACGGAAAAAATTGCATCTACGGAAATTCACGACGCTTGCTGACCTTTACAGAGATCGAATAGCTAATTTTGGCACAGTATGGTAGCGGCAATAATGATGTGAATGACAAAGTCCATTTCAGTCGGCCCAGCACAATTGTCAACTTGCCAAACAAAGAACACCTTCATCATTTATCTGTAGGACTTGGGCCGATAAAGAATGGACTACGTGGACAATATTTTCCGGAGGACGTCGTTGTCATTGCCGGTGCAAGTTTTTAAGAGCACTATGTGCAGACTCTGCTAACTAAAAAGCATTGACAATTGTGGTAAATAAGATTTTGTTGCAAAAAACCTTATTCTATCTAAAGGCTTTATTTTCCCACTGTATCTGTTGTAGTCTTAGAGCAAATAAGAAGTATTACTTTCAAGACACACTGTGTGTGTATGTGTATGATGAACGCTGGTATGTGTGGATATCGAGTTAAAATCGATTTAATCTCTCGTGATTCATCAGGTCTGTGCTTCTAAAGAAAATTTGGCAGACAAAGCCCAGTCAAATGACTAATATTCTTTGTGTCATTTCTGGGCAGTTCTTCAAGAAAATATCAAACCGGCATGTTCTTCTGACAGAGGATTCACCATTTTGTTGAACTCTCGCTTCAGGGTTCAACACGTTGATATGAATTCTGATGTCTTGTTCTTTCTTTTTTTTCTTTTTTGCTATCAATTCATGGTCAAGCATATAAAAAAAATAATGCTTTTATGCTTCTATTAACCTGTTACATGGCAAACTGCCCAATGGCACCTTAGCTTAGTGCAAGAGAAAAAATATCACCATCGGAAGATTTACATTTGTGGCAGTGTAGAAAAGAAAAAAAGTTTTCTGGCTAAAATGCTCTACACAATCAAAATTCATTAAAAAATATCAACCTTAAATAAATCAGTGTAAATGATCTGTTTCACCCTCTGTACTTGTCTTTGTCTCTTACTCTCCCTATAAGTTTCAATAGCGTAGACAGAGAGCTAACAGTGTTTAACGACTGTCAGTTTCTCGCTTATGGAACCTTTCGAGCTCTTGGTCAAATGATCTCATTGGTGAGAAATTGGCCGTCACCAAGCTCCGTTGGCTTTGTGTCAACACAATAAAAATATAGGTTAACATATGCTCTATCACAGATAGTGAGCACTCTATTTATAAATATAGTAAAGTATATCTATCTATCTATCTATATAGGGTGCGGTTAGTATTTTGGGATAGATTTTATGGATTAGAAAATTTGACTACAAATAACAAGCATAGAAGTTAGCAAACAATTGACTAATTTTATTCAATGAAACTACCACTAGCATCAATAACTGCTTCTATTCGAGGTCGAAATCGGGTACAAGTTCTGATTAACTGTTCTTTATTCATATCAGACGTTACTTGAACTATAGCAGTTTTTAAAGTCTTTGGTGTTATGGGAATGTTTATTAACCTCCTTCTCAACAACGCTCAACACAAAATAGTCCAGTGGCTTGAAATCTGGAGAGTTAGGAGACCAAATGTTGGGGTGGGGTTTGGGTTTAAAAGTCTTTTGGGTTTGTATAAGCGGTTTTCTTTTGATTTTTCAGAAATAAATTTATCACGTATTGAATGTCTTCATGAACACTCCTTCTGATTGTCTTTTCAGAGACATGCAGCTTTTTTTTTACAATTGACCTCATCGATTGACCTCGGTTTTCATTGATTGTTTGCTTAACTTTATGAATAAATTCGGGCGTTCTCATTGAATCGGAACATGTAAAATGTTTTTTTTTAGGTTTTGATTCAGACATTACGTTATCATTTTCTTATTCTTACTACGCATCTTGTGAACAGACGATCTGGCAACTCTGAGAAAATGTGCAATTTTTAAATCCCCATGGTCAGCCTTTAATGCCACAATCACAGCATGCCTTTTCATTTTCTTTGTTAGCATTTGGGTCTGTCACTATTAATTTCAGAAAGATAAAAGCAGTAAAAGTTAATAGGAAACAGTATTAATCTAGAATATATGTGTCCTCAAATATTAGCCGCACCCTGGATATATTTTAATGTAATCTTAATCGGACACTAGTGTGTGTGTGTGTGTGTGTGTGTGTGTGTGTGAGAGAGAGAGAGAGAGAGAGAGAGAGAGAGAGAGAGAGACCTTGCGAAGAGAAAGATCACAACAAAACGCCAGTTTGAATGTTTGTAAAATCCATTATGTGTACTACGACTGGAAATAGACGTGCTATAATAATTATTTTTTGGGGGAAAATGCTGTCAAGAAAGATACAGACTTTAAATTTTTCCTTTCTTCTGTCATAACCTTTCTTGTCAGTTATTTGCAACGAGAGAATCCATGCATGATTGCTTATTTACTTTAGAAGGTGCCTGTATTTCAATCGTAAGCCACTGGCTCTTCATTTATATATAAAGATAATTTTCTTCTTTTGCACTGGACTGATTCGGTTATTTTCATTGACCTTTGATATCATTTGATGTGACTTTAAAACATGAGAGAGCCTTAAAGAAGAAAACTATAAGCATAAAAATAATAATAATTTACGGTAATTATGTCAATATTTTTCTAAAAGATTTTTCTAAAATAACAGTAAAAATAGAACATCGTTGCGCGATTTTTGTTTGCATAATAGGGTTAATATATAGTTTAGAAAATATAGCAATTTCCAATCGTTTTAGTTACTTAATAATGAAAATAATAATACTACCACCACTAAATGGTATGTACGCAAACCAAAATCCGCCCTTGAGTGGCCCAGTCGGCTGAGGCTACAGAAAACACCGACAGCATCTCTGCAGTAATACCCACCCAACAAGTGCTCTTGATATTACGCTATACAATCTGACGGTGAGGCCCTACTCTGGAGCTTTGAGGAATGCGGAGTACCCCTTTATTGTCATTGCTCCCAGGATAACTTTGCCCGGAGTGATAGCACCTGATAGGGTCCTATCTATGGGTGAAATAGAACTAAACAGTGTACTTTTGCTAAGCTGAATTGTTTGAAATAGAACTGTTTTGACATTTAAGCTACGCAATTATGCTAAACTAAATTGTTCGAAAGGAGAACTGTTCTGGGTCCTGTCAGCTGGGGCTGTAGAGTACATACACAGCATCTCTGCAGATGAGAAAGCCTTCCCCAACGAGTTTCCAGGATATGACACAACAATCTGATGGTGAGGCTTCAGTAATGCCGGAGATTTAGGGAATGCAGAGTTTCCCCATTATTGCCATACCTCCCAAGTCCACTCTGTCCCGGAGTGGTGACACTAGATAGGGTCCTATCTATGGATAAAATAGAACTAAACTGCGTACTTATGCTAAATGAAATTGTTTGAAATGGAACTGTTTATATCTATAAAATTGATTTGGCATTAAATAACCTACAATGGTTGATATACCATAAAACCAAACCAAACCAAACCAAAGGAAAATAACTTAATTCAGCGTTAAATGACCCGAAAAGGGTTGATACGTCGTAAACCAAAACAACCAATCAACCAACCATCCTGGAGAATGAGAAGCACAAAATTCTCTAGGATTTTATACACCAACAAATCATCTTATCCCGCCCAGAAGACCAGACCTAGTGATAGTTAAGAAAAAGAACGTCCCGGCAGACCCTAGAGTGAAAATTAAAAAATAAATAAATAAAAGAATTGAAAAACTCGAATTTGGGCCTTGCCAGAGACCTGAAAAAAAAATGGAATATGAAGCTGACGGTGATACCAATTATAATTGGTTCGCTTGGAACGATCCCAAAGGCTTGATAAGAGAGTTAGAAGAGTCAGAAATCAGAGGAAGAGCAGAGACCACCCGAACTACAGCATTGTTGAGAACAGCTTAAATACTGATAAGAGTCCTGGAGACCTTTGGAGACTTACCCTACTTACCAACCCCTCCGCTCGGGCAGGATATAACACAAGGTCAATTTTTAAGCGGAGTTTAACAGGTTTGAATTCAGAGTTTTCCTTCTCCTAGACTAGTTGCCTCACCAAGGTTGAAGAACATAGTCTGCCGTACTATTTACCCATAGCTGGAGGGAGAATAATTGGATTCATACCTTTTCCAAGGGTATTAGTGCTATGTGAAATGCAATCAGTCTCGTCCAGGATCTGAACTCGTGTCGCCGTGTCCATTTCCTACGACGATAACCATTACACCTGCTGCACTTTAGGAGACTTACTGTCACTCAGACATCAGTGATAGACCATTAGCTAACGCTGGGGGGAAAAAACTCGCAAGAAGTAATAATAATCTAGAACTAGAAGAATAGACAGCTAGGATGTAGGAATGGAATTGGGGACTGAAAAATGTCCCATACTTATAATAAAAAAAGTTAAAAGAGAATCAATGAAAGAAATAGAACTACCAAATCAGGAAAACATAAGAACACTAGGAGAAAAAGAAAATTTCAAGTACTTAGAAATATTGGAAGCGGACATCATCAAATAAAAGAAAAAAAGTCATAATAAGAAGAACACTTCTTGAAAACAAACTCTGCTACAGAAATCCTATCAAATGAGTAATTCCTCATGTTTGGTGCTTCCTATCCTTCTTAAAAGCGACATAGAAGGAACTCAGATAGATGGACCATAGAACAAGGAAATTGATGACAATACACAAGACTTTACACCCGAGTATCGACTCAGTTTCAAGAAAGAAAGGTGGAAAAAAATTCTCCAATATAGAGGATTGAGTTGACGCAATATTTTAGAGAGTAGAAGAATAAACAAAAAAGAGAGAGAAAAAAAAAGGCTGATTCCAGCAGTCAGTAACAGCAATATCAACATAGATTGAGGGTTTTACTGTGAGAGCAAAACTCAGATTGAAAAAAAAAAAATGAAAGAAAACGAAAACAGACAAATATTTTGATTTTGCCACTGAGATGAAAAATCCGTGGAACATGAGTGTCAGTGATATCAATTGTAGTGGGTGCACTTGGAACAGTCTCCAAAGTCTTGTAAAGGAGAGTGGATGAACTAGAGATCAAAGGAAGAATCGAAACCATCCAGACTACTTCACTTTTAACATCAGCTAAAATACTTAGAAGAGTCCTGGAGATCGGAGGAGACTTGCTGTCACTTCGATTTCAGTGAAAAACTACTAGTTAAAACTGGTTTGAAAAACTCCGAAGGAGTAAAATAATAATAATAATAATAATAATAATAATAATAATAATAAAGTGGGATCTGCATCGTGCTGTCTTCTTTCATCATGATTTTATAAGAGAGATATCTATCGAAAGCTAATTATATTTTATTTTCCTTATATATGTTATTGCAATTAAAATAGAAAGTGAATCGAAGTCAAGCTTAATGAATACCGAAGAAGGCTTTCAAGAGAGTCGAAATAAAGTAGTGTTTTCTATCTTAGATGCTTTTGTAAGAATTAAATTTATAGTCCTTTAAATGTATTAAACTGGCGTCTCGAATCTGCTCATTTGGAGATTTTAGTATTCTTATTATATGTTTGTTCCACGTGTAAGACTGTTACAGATGTGAATGTCGGCGAAGAGTTAAGTAATTTCTGCATGATTTCTTAATACAGTTCCGGCTTTCTTAAGTGACGGAATGCTCAGCATTAATTAGTTTTGTAGGCATCCTTAGAGATGTCGCTTGTCCTTTCATTCTGACAGATTAATCCATCTGCGCCATTTTGAATAAAGAATATTTTCAAAATGGCCGCCAATTTTGCCTCTTACGTTGAATTCGTATTGTTATGATGGACCACACAATCTCCGGATTAGAGTATAAACCTTATAGAAGCGAAGAAAAATAAGGCGGGACAATAGAATGAAGGCGTAAAAAAGGTGAGATTGTATTTAAAAAATATAAAAGAAGAACATTTAAAGAACTAATCATGAAAAGGAAGATTAAAAAGTGATTACGAGGAAAAGAAACGAATAAAAAGAAGAATCGTTTCGGAAAAATAAGATAAAGCTGAAGAAGGGGGGGGGAAGAAAAGGAATAAAATGAATGAAGGAAAGAAGATAAGAATAAGTGTGAAAATAACATTAATCAAAGCGTAGATGAAGGAGAAGAAAAGTGACAGGTGTTAGGTGATAGAATCGGTTTGGTTTCTTTGTTTTATGGTAGATCAACCCACGTGGGTTTATTTAGTGTCAAAGCCATTCTTGTGGAAGAAATGTTAAGGTGCAATTTAATACATAGCTGGGATGATTTGGGGGGCTTCCCAAGGGTACGAGTCCAAAAGTGAATGTAATAGCGTGACCTGAGTTCGAACTTACTTATTACGATGTAACAGTCCACTACGTTACAGAGACTCTCTCAGAATAGGCATTTAACGATGCATCACTATCTGTGGGAGAGAGAGAGAGAGAGAGAGAGAGAGAGAGAGAGAGAGAGAGAGAGAAGGGGTCAACGTCCTGGTGAAATGGTTAACAACTTCGTCATTCTTATGATGTTGATTCTCACTACGCGCCCCATACTTCAAACCTTATGCCATGACAAAAAAAATATAGTAAATGACTAAAAGTCGAATAAAACATTACCTTTATTTTAATTTTATAATCTATAAAATTTTCTTTCATTATAATATAACTAGACGATCTGTGATCCTATTTGATTTCTATTGTAACAGAGGTCCAAGGTAATTTTGGTACTTCGACTTAGGAAAAACTGATATTGTCATTAAATAAATCAATAAGGGTTGATATGCCGTAAAACCACGTGAGCAAAATAAAGAAGAAAGGGATTTTCAGGTATTGGGAATAAGTGTCAACATTCCTGATAAATTTGCGGCTATTATATATTCGATTGTGTAAAAGTGGCTATTGTATATTCATTAATGTAAAAGTGGCTATTTTATATTCGATTATGTAAAAGTGGCTATTATATTCAATTATGAAAAGTTTCTATTATATATTCGATTTTGTAAAAACGGCTTTCATATATTCGATTATGTAAAAGCGGCTATTATATATTCGATTATGTAAAAGTGGAGTGGCTATTTTATATTCGATTATGTAAAAGTGGCTATTATATATTCGATTATGTAAAATACTACGAATAAAAGTGATTAATAAAACATAATGTAAATTTTAGTAATATATTGATATAATCAATAATTATAGATACATAGTAACTGTCCTTTTTTTTTTTTTTATAGAAGACGTCCATAGGAATAAATTTAGGAGTGCGTGTAACTCCTTAGGCCAAGTATATTCTTGCATAAGTGACACAAGAATTCGCTGTTTTTTCCGTCGGCATTGCACTAATGCACCCTCATATGACTTCTCAGTCCAACTGTAGATCCACATACTCCGTCACAGAATTGACACGAGTTACCGGTAGATTGATCCTGACAGACTTTTGTAAAACAAGACGTCGATAGTTTGCTTTCATGAGATCTCATATGACTAGAAAATCCGGCTTTGAGCAAACTCTACTTCAGATTTTACAAACATATTCAGGCTGTAAAGTGTCAAGAACTGATGTCAAGTCCTGATTTAGAATTGCTCGTTTCAGATTAGATGGTTCGATTCTTCATACTTCAGATACTTTACAGCCGTCCTAAATCATTTTCTTCCAAGTTGATCAATTTACTGTTATCTGTTCTCAGTTTCTAATATTCATACTGAAGCATCCTGAGGTTGTTTTTGGCGACGTTCTTTAAACGTTTCTTAGGTTTATGTTTTGGACGTCTACATGTTGCAACTTTCCGAAGAACAGCTGCTTAGGTAATCCGACGTCTTACATTCTGGTAAGGTGCCCAGCACAATGTATCTGATTGCATCTGAGGAGAATCTCAATACTGAATGTATTGGCTCGCTGGAAAACACTGTTGTCTGAAAACACAATATATATTGTAATGAAAACAGAACAAGAGATTGTGTCTAGTAATCTTTTATTCAATTAAGAATCTTACTACTCGTCTACTTGACAAGTGGAAATGTACAGCTTTTATAGCTTGGATTATCAAAGAGGAGATAATCCGTATTCACAACATATATAATAACAGCTCGATCACATATTGAGCACTCTAAATACGCATCAGATAAAAAATAAAATAGCATGTATATATATACTCGCCTTGTGCGTGTTTGTGCGTGAGTTCTGGATACGATGATCACAAGGGAGAGAAACTGATGACCACCAGACGCCATTGGCTATCCTCGATATTGAAACGTAAATCTATGCATGTTTTATCATCAATATTGAACACGTTTTCTTATATAGGCCATGTCAATACTTATTAATCAAGATATTTTGTAACCTTAAACTGCGAGTTGGATGATTTTATTCGCTATTTTTATATTGGTTCAACGATTTGTTTTTGGAGGGGAAGTTGAACATTATTTTATTCGCTACAGTTGGTAATACCATTTTAATTTTTAAACTGATATTTTTACTTTTTAAAACAAACGATATTTGTTTTAATCAACCTCAATCCATATGTTTTAAAGATGAAGAATTAACTGAATGGAAAAAATGTTGAATGCTGGAGTTTCTGTGTTAAAGAATGAATGAAAGAAATATGCAAAATAAATTATGAATAACTAAACGAATTTATAAATCATGAAAAGAAAAAAATGACCGGCAAATTAAATAAGCGCCTATTCAGAAGAAAGGTAAATCTCTTATTCCTTTAAAATCATTAGCAATAGTCTTCTGTTTTTAAAGATGGCAGAAAAATAGAAAGCGCGATTGCTACTTCCGTTGTGGTTCGACAACAATCTTTGTTGTGGATTTAAGAGGTAGTGGACAGAAACTGTATACGACTGCAAAAACCATTACTCAGTCTCCTGTAAAAGACAAAAAAAATAATTGAGAATAGAGTGTGGTTTGTGTGAGGGCGTTTGTTAGTCGGCACACCTTCGTCCTGGATAATATCTGAGTGTGCCATGTGGACAGGTAGGGACAAGCTACTGGAGTGGTCTGTTCGTCCGTAATGTCAGGATGAGAGATTGAATTGGTCGTAAATTGTTCTGTCAAAATGCAGGCAATAATAACTGGGGTAATTGGTCCACTTTTCGAATTGATGTCGGTCGAGACAAGACGTGTATTGTTTGAATAATAGTTATTATTTTTTAAAATAGTTTCTTTATTCTTTATATTATTTCTTTCTTTTGCGGTAAGAGCTGTTAAAAAATAAACAGGCACGCTCTGAGAAATGGCTCACCAATTGTAAGGCACAAGCATTAATCTTATACAGTGTTGTATAATAAAAATCAGCTGTTTATGTAAGCAGTATGTTTATGTACTCCATGTAGCAACAAAGCCAATTCAGATGGTAGAGAAAATTAAGCTATAATCAATGCCCTATCTGTAATTTAATCTTATATATATATATATATTTCTTTAAGAAAATACAAAACCCGTCACATTAGGATTATAAATTTATTTCCATCCTGTTATGTATTTTTGATAAAATCAGAAGTCCTGTTAATTTTTTTTTCGTGTTTTTTGATTTTATCAAAAACACATAACTGGATGGAAATAAATTTATAATCCTAATATGACCGGTTTTGTTTTTTTCTTAAAGAAATTATTGCTCTGTAATGTCAGTTACATTGAGCTCTTTACCAGGAAAATTTAAATGTTCACTGTTGAATGTTTTTTTGTCCTGACGGAATTCCTCCCACCTCCGGTTTAAGTGGACCGAATAAACACACACACACACACACACACACACACACACACACACACACACACATATATATATATATATATATATGAGGCGACCTGAGGCGAGGGTGATCCGAGTAAAGTAAGTAAAGTTAGCGACCGTAGTCGAGGGTGACCTGAAGGCTCATTTTTTGATAGCTATTACACCAAGGAGTAAGGGAGGGCGCCACTTCTTTCCCTGGATTGCTCCATTTACCTTTGATCCGTACCTTATAATGCTGAGTGTTAAACAAGGAGGCATCAAGTACCATTTTTTGAGTCTTTGGTATTACTCGAACTGGAATTGAAACCAGGTCTCCCGGGTCATTGGCGAACACTCTAATCAACATGCCAAGGCTCCCTTAATTTGAGGAAAATAATAGGAGTTGAAATATCTACTTTGAGTGCTCAATGCCAACGTCTATTGACTATATAATTAATTTGGAATTAAAAATACATTAAATACCACGTACAAGGCGAAAATATATTTCATATAAAATTTTAAAAAATAATCAGTATTTTGGCATCATTATAAATTTATTTCAGGTCTATAATGACCCTTTTTAGATGGCGAAAGAAATACTGAAATAAATTTATGATGATACCAAAGAAGCGAATTTTTTCTTTTCTATATTTTTCTATACATAAATATATATATAATATTTCAGCCTTTTTCTATTGATTTACCGGTACTCATGCACCAAGCTTTATATATTTTCTGTCAAAATAAACTAATGTATGTAAAGGTATTAGAGCTATGTGAAATGCAAACAGTCTCGTTCAGGGTATAAACTCGGCTAACCTGGTCCATTTCCATACGATGATAGCTGTAACACCAAAAGCGCTCCCTTAGTTTATGTAATTGATTCTGACAGTTTGGATACTGAAGTACTCATCTATGAAATATAAGAGGACTTGGATTGCAACTATTTTACAACTTTTGGTGTCAACTGAAAATTAACATCAAAAGATTTCAAACTATCATTTTTATCATAAAAGTTAAATCCCAATTAAAAAAAAGAAATTTCCCCGGTATATTTTTCATATTATCTAATGAAATATTTTTCATATTATCTAATGAAATATTTTTCAGTGTAAAATGTTACCAGTTTTGTGAATAATTTTTAAAAAAATTGTATGACGTGACACTAAACCGATTTATCGATCGAAACATCTTTGTTTTTTCTCAGGATTATTAATCCTAACTAAGAAATTATATGTTTATTCAAATGCAAATAATTCTTTTCCGTAGAAAACTCGTCAGGGAATTTAAACTTTGTCCGTTTTGCAACAACATTCCTACCCGCTGAATAAAGAATTCCGGTAGTGAGGTTCCAATCCTGGAATTCTGGAGACTGGAGATTTCCCATCCCTTGCAATTTCTTCTCTGTCGACTCTATACTTGGGTTGTAGGATCTTTTCGGGACAAATTTATGGGTACATTAGAACTGTTTGAAAATTATTCAAGACGTGAAACCAAATAATCGCGTATAAAAAATTATCAACAAAAAATTTGAAACTATATAATTGCTATAAAATACTTAGTATTAGATATGAATCCTGCAAACTATATAACTGTGTGCCAAAAATTATTATAAAGTAAGAATAGTTAGTTGAAATCATAATTGCTTTCAAATTATTAGCATTATATAGGAATGTTGTGTATCACCAACCTTTTCGGCACAATGAGCTAGTCCATCTGCCATATATAGCAGTAGCTTCTAATACAAGAGAGTCTAGAAGGTTAACAGCCGCTACTTATAACGGAAGTCAACACTATTGTTGGACTATTTCCTTACTCCCTATTCACTAACCCTATGTTCTTGTTACTAACAGTCTCTCTATTGTAAATTCTTTTCCTGTAAATATAACTCTATTTCCTCACATATCGTGGTTTGTCTTTTTATTACTACTACACGCGTTCACTAACCAGAATGCAACAAAGAATACCTGAAACTATACAACCAGGTGCAGAGGGTGTCCTCGTGGTGTAATGGTTAAAGCGATGGACTGCGGAATCGTAGTAAGCGAGTTCGTACTCCAGTCGTGCTATTACGTTCACTTTCGGGCAAATACCCTAGAGAAAGTTATGAACCTCCTTATCCTCCCGGCTATGGGTTAAATAGTACCACTACTGTTCTTCTCGGAGAATGGCTTTGGCATTAAATAACCTACAAAGGTTAATATGCCATTAAATAAAGAAACCAAACTAAACCAACAACCATGCGCAAAGTATAAAGAATACTTACTTGAAGCTATAAATGTCTACAAATTATAAGTTCATTGAAATCATCTACTTACTTGAAAAACAAAAAAGTGAGAGCCCTCGAAATGTAATGGCCTTGCAGTAAGCGATTTCGAACTCTAGTCGTGCTTTTACGTTAATTTTCGCACTAATACTCTCTGGAAAGGTATGAAACATCTTATTCCTCTCACTGCTATTCTTCTACAAGGATGGATTTGGCGTCAAGTGACTCACACAACGTTGATATGCCATTAAAAAAGAACACCCCCCACAAAAAAGAAAAAAAGAAAAAACTGATTTTGTCATTAAATAAATCAATAAGGGTTGATATGCCGTAAAACCACGTGAGCAAAATAAAGAAGAAAGGGATTTTCAGGTATTGGAAATAAGTGTCAACATTCCTGATAAATTTGCGGCTATTCGATTATGTAAAAGTGGCTATTGTATATTCATTAATGTAAAAGTGGCTATTTTATATTCGATTATGTAAAAGTGGCTATTATATTCAATTATGAAAAGTTTCTATTATATATTCGATTTTGTAAAAACGGCTTTCATATATTCGATTATGTAAAAGCGGCTATTATATATTCGATTATGTAAAAGTGGAGTGGCTATTTTATATTCGATTATGTAAAATACTACTAATAAAAGAAAATTGTTTCGATGTTTTTTGTAAATATATATTAATCTTGTCTTTCTTTGATACAAAGTCTTATCCTCTTTGATATCATTTAATGAGAGGATTTTACTAAAATTATGCTTTAAGGAAGGCAACACTCTATCCAGGAGACAAACAATTTGGTTTCATTAACAGAAAAAGTAGCTCACTTTCCAACCTAGTAGTTATTTAGTATCACAAGTCCAGAAGTATTGGCCAACTAGTGAGAATTGAACTCTAGGAATTGCTTGTTAATATAGCTTGCTCTCTAATACACCATATGAAGTGCCCAGTTCAAACCTCAAAAGCTCTGTATGCGTTTAAAATAAATCTGAAAAAACAAAACCAACAGACTAAAAGAAAAAAAAACAAAAAAAAAACAACAAAAAAACAAAAACAAAACAAATACATAAATGAATAAACGCATACAAAAAATATAAAAAATACAATGCTTCATATTTTCAGTTCATTTTCAGGGTTAATAAACTTTTTTCTGATTTACTTATTTTCTTTCTTTTTCTAATAGTCCTAAGCCATTTTAACGTTTCTTTCGTTCTTTCTAATTGTCTGAAACCATCTTTACATTTCTTTCGTTCTTTTTGATAGTCCTAAGCCATTTCAACGTTTCTTTCGTTCTTTTTGATAGTCCTAAGCCATTTCAATATTTCTTTCGTTCTGTCTAATAGTCCTAAGCCATTTCAACGTTTCTTTGGTTCTTTTTGATAGTCCTAAGCCATTTCAATGTTTCTTTGGTTCTTTTTGATAGTCCTAAGCCATTTCAACGTTTCTTTCGTTCTGTCTAATAGTCCTAAGCCATTTCAACGTTTCTTTCGTTCTGTCTAATAGTCCTAAGCCATTTCAACGTTTCTTTGTTGTTGTTTTTTTATAGTCCTAAGCCATTTCAACGTTTCTTTGGTTCTTTTTAATAGTCCTAAGCCATTTCAACGTTTCTTTCGTTCTGTCTAATAGTTCTAAGCCATTTCAACGTTTCTTTGGTTCTTTTTGATAGTCCTAAGCCATTTCAACGTTTCTTTCGTTCTTTTTGATAGTCCTAAGCCATTTCAACGTTTCTTTGGTTCTTTTTGATAGTCCTAAGCCATTTCAACGTTTCTTTCGTTCTGTCTAATAGTCCTAAGCCATTTCAACGTTTCTTTGGTTCTTTTTGATAGTCCTAAGCCATTTCAACGTTTCTTTGCTTCTGTTTGATAGTCCTAAGCCATTTCAACGTTTCTTTCGTTCTGTCTAATAGTCCTAAGCCATTTCAACGTTTCTTTGGTTCTTTTTGATAGTCCTAAGCCATTTCAACGTTTCTTTCGTTCTGTCTAATAGTCCTAAGCCATTTCAACGTTTCTTTCGTTCTTTTTGATCGTCCTAAGACATTTCAACGTTTCTTTCGTTCTGTCTAATAGTCCTAAGCCATTTCAATGTTTCTTTCGTTCTTTCTAAAAGTCCTAAGCTATTCTTAACGTTTCTCTCGTTTTTTCTGATTGTCCAAACCATCTTAACGTTTCTTTCATTCATTGTATGTGTCCAAAATATTTTAATTTTTCTTTTTTAGTGTCTTAAGTCATTTTGATATTTCTTTCGTTCTTTCTAATTATCCTAAAACATTTTAGTGTTTCTTTCGTTACTTCTAATTGTCTTTACCATTTTAAGGTTTATTTTATTCTTTCTAATTGTCCTACCCATTTTAATGTTTCTTTCGTTCTTTCTAGTAGTCCTAAGACATTTTAACGTTTCTTTTCTTATTTCAGAGTGTTTAAACTATTTTAACGTTTCTTCCATGCTACCTACTTTTCCTAAACCATTTTAGCGTTTCTTTCGTTCTTTCATTAGTACTAAGACATTTTAACGTTTCTTTTCTTATTTCAGAGTGTTTAAACTATTTTAACGTTTCTTTCATGCTACCTACTTTTCCTAAACCATTTTAGCGTTTCTTTCGTTCTTTCTAATAGTCCTATGCTATTTCAATGTTTTGCTCGTTCTTTCTGATAGTCCTAAGCTATTTTAATGTTTCTTTAATTCTTTGTAATTGTTCCGAACCATTTTAACGCTTATTTCATTCTTTTTAATTATCCTAAACTATTTTAACGTTTCTTTCGTTTTACCCTTTTTTCTACTGAACCTGTCATATTTCAACGTTCCTTTCTTTCTATCTTTCTTTTATCCATTTTTTGTGCGTTTCATCATTCCCTTCTAATTTTGGTTCATTCATTTTTCATAATGTCATTATTTATTCCTTTGTTCTTCCCTATGTTTTTCCTTTTGTTTTTTCACTTCTTAGTTATTTTACCATTCTCTCTCTCTCTCTCTCTCTCTCTCTCTCTCTCTCTCTCTTCTTTTTATCTCGAATTCAAAAATTCTAAAAAATAAATAAATAATAGAAATAAAAAATTCACAAAATTATAAAATCACGCAGTCGATAAAGACACTTTCTTTTTTTTATTTTAAAAGCAAATTTCCATTCCGGGAAAAATACTAAACTAAAATTGTTTTATTGTTTTTCCATTCATTTCACTAATCCGTTTTGCGGATATAAATTTTCTAAAACAAAGTCTGGCGTTAAACAGACAGTCTATTTTTTAAAAATGGATCAATCAACAATTTCTTTCCCGAAGTCTTCTTCTTTTTTATTTCATTCATTGTAAGATTTGAATCATCGAATTATAAAATAAAGCCGTCTTTTTTTCTCCCCAACCACTTGATATTATTTAAAAAGACAATAAAAACGTAAAACACCATCATTGTTTCTTACATTAGCATCCGATTTCTTTTGATTAAAACTTAATCCGAACAAGAAATTTCCCTGCGACTCGTAATCGATTAGCGATTTGACGGAAGGCCGTAGAATATTGATAATGTAGGTTCCCTATGAACCAACGAAGCTGAAATTGTTTTCCCAGAAATATTTTGGATGGAAATGTTAGGAAATTTTTAAAGTTCATCACAAATATTTGTCGCAAGGATAATTGAAATTCATTATAATTAGAAGGAAATTGTTGGTAGATCAAGCTGTCCCTCCTAACATAAGAAACACACTCTAAAGATGGCAGACTCCAGATTATAAAGGACTTCCTAAAAAGATTAGGATCTCCCTAAAAATATAAATATTTTCCTCCAAAGATAAAGGTCTCCCTCAATGATAAAGGTCGCATCTGAAAGATAAACAATTGCGAAACCTGAAAAGCACATCGGTGTGCCAATGGTATTCACTCAACACAGGGAACGGAAAAGACACAAGGCCATTTTAGCGTTGGAGTTTGCATGCGTGTTTGGGGTAGTGAACAAAAATTGCCGAGTTCCATCAGGATTTTTCTTTTGAGATGTCTCAGACATCAGCGATTGACCATGGCTCTAACCCTCTAAGTATTACTGGTATATACTGCTCATTGGAAAGGAGGATGTAATATTGTTCAATGACCAAGAATACTGATCCGAAAGATACTCATGAAAACTACTAATATGTATATAATGTAAATAGTTTTTTTTCCTTTGAACTTCTAAAAGTAAATAGACATTTACTAAACTTAATCTAGTTTAGCACAAGGCCAAAAATTCGGAACGAGAGGGTTCGCATTTCACATAGAGCTAATACCCTTGGGGATGATAAGAATCTTACTATTCTTTCTCTCCAGCTATGTTTGTGTCTATCTTTAAAGCTTGGTGCAACAATCGGTCTTGGGGGAAGGAAAACTGAACTCAAACCAGTTATATCACGCTTAAAAATTGACCTTGTGTCACATCCTGTTTGTGACAGAGAAGTTGGGTCAATACACTCACAGAGTACCCACTTCTGACAATCATCAAGTCGCGCTGGCATCACGGATTTCTGAGTCTCTTTCAACATCCAAAAATTCTCTTACAGCAAGAAAATGAATAATTTGATAATCTTTAGATATTTCTAATAAATGTGTATTCCGTTATACATTCTATAACGGTTTCATACTTTTATATTCAAAATCAATCGTGGTCTTAGCTTAGTTTACCAAATGTTATTTTTGTCCGTCTGTCATAAAAGAAAAATTGGCGAGAGATATTCCCATCAAATTTTCAGCCATTTCTAATGGAATCCTGGAACAGTTTTAGCATATTAGTTTTGGGAGAAAAAAATTTGATTGCAGGCTGGACTTAGAATTTAAATGTAATACTAAACTGCTTCTTTGTAATTAGTCAGGAATTAATGCAAGCGTTACTGATATAAAAATGATATTGTAATGTGTAGTAAAAAGCATAAATGAAAGGATGTCGTAGTATAATATAAGTAAATAACGAGAAAATCGATAATAAAACATGATATTTTAGATGAACCAGCGTCAATAATAATAATAATAATAATAATAATAATAACAATTTCACAGCTTGAGGGGTTTTCACAACAACATTAGCTGGAGGTCTTTAACTGAGGTCTGACTGACCGCAATTTTCCTCTGATCTCCTGCGATCTTCTGGGTTTTCTAGCCGATTTAAACAATGTGGCCTGGATGGTGTCGATTCTTCCTCTGATTTCCAATTCCTCTAGTCTCTTTTCCAGGCTCTGGACTTTTTTCCAAGTACGTCAACTACAATTAGTATCACTGTCACTTTCATGTTCCATAGTTTTATTCTAGCAAGGTTCGAGTATTTATCTTGGCGATCCATTTGTATCTCAAAATCCCCGATAAATTTGTGAGTCATTTCCTGGTTTGTGCAATGTATCATCAAGTAGTAAGGTCAATTTTAATTTCTTGCACAATTCCCCGTGGATCATCTTTCCTACCCAGCCGTGCCTAATATTCAGCTCGTTTTGTGCTAGTTTACTGCATTAGCTTATCTGATAAACCGAATCGTTTCCGTCTCTACATAACCTACATTGGCTATTCTGTAGCGTATTATAAGTTTTCGATTAGATATAATTAATCCTTATGGTATTATTTTGTGCTGTTAACGAGGTTTCTTTTTCTTAGTCATGTCCAGGTCTTCTCTTGGGCATTCTCGCCAGTTTGTCGCTTTTCTTCCAGATCTTTGTTATCTATTTTTTCCTGTTTATGTTGACATTGCTATTACTGGCTTCTGTTTTCAGTTTTTCTCTGCTCTTTTTAATGTATTTCTAGAGACCTTGCTGCTACGCAGTCCTCAATGTTGGCAAGTCGCTTTCCTCCTTTTCTTGACATATGTAGTCTATCATCTCTCGGGTGTAAGGCCTTGTGCATAAGTCATCAGTTTCCTTATCCTTTGGTCTATTTGACTGAGTTCCTCTCTAAAATGGTCCAGAGTAACTTACAAAGAGGAGCATTAAGGTATTTATTCTTTTGCTGAGATTTCGTATTCAAGAGGTCTGTGTACAAAAAAGAAAAAAAAAAAACTCTTAAAAAAGAACTCAACAATGTAAAAACAAACGTGTAATGAACGCGATTTCCTAACTTCTCGGCATAGAACAAAGTTAGATTTATAGACATGCCATTAAAATCAATCAATTGGATAATTATTTGTAAGACTGATGGTTTGGTTGAGTTTTATGGCATATCAATCATTGTAGGTTATTAACTGCCAAATCCATTTTAATACATATAAAAGCAGTTCTCTTTCAAACAATTCAGTTTATCATAAGTACGTCGTTTTATTCTATTTGACCCATAGATAGGACCTTATCAGAGTGAACCTGGGAGCGACGGCAATGAAGGGGTACTCCGCGTTCCCTAAAGCTCCAGCGTTACTGAAACCTAAACATCAGATTGTTTAGTGCCATATCAAGAAAGTCGTTGGGGTCGGGTATTATCTCTCGGCAGCGAAGCAGTTGATATATTCTTCTGTCCCAGCCGACAGGTTAATTCTATTAGTGAGGAAAAGCACCGATTAACTATAATAAAAGACAAGTTCTTGAAAAGACAAGAAATCAATTCCTCTTTTTCTTTTGTTATTTGTACTAGCAGCTTTACTTGCAATTTACCAAGCTTAGCTTAATTGTAGCACAAAGTTAGGAGTATAGAGCAACTAGCGAGAATCAAACTCACAAACAATAGTCGGTTAATTTGTCTTGTTAACTGTTACTCTATGTGTGGTTCTCTGTTAGAAATTTTACTAACCACGCTACAAAACAAATATACTATTAACACTTCAATTGGCTAAAAATCATTAACAAATATGGCGCCTAAGTATCAAGACAAATTAAGAGAAACGTTTATCAGTGTGATGTATGCTTCTGCAGTACTAATAGCTCTTGTTGCTCAGTTGCTCAAGTAGCAAGTATGATTGTCCAGGCTTCCTTAAAGTCGAAAGGGATTTACGTTCGAGTCACTGTGGGGGCCTATTCTTTATCATTTCTTTTGATTCATGCTGCTGTTGTAGAAAACAGACTTTGATAAAAAGCAACCGAAATTAAGAGGAAATGAATGATTGATTTTAACGGAATGTAAACCCAGCGAAGGTTATTTTATATCTAAAGGTTAGCGAATTGCATTAATTAAATATTCATATTTACATTTTATTGGCGTTTCTTAAGAATACTTTTTGCAAACGGTCCTATCGAATGCGAATAATTTTTTTTAATAGATCTGTGGTTATTTTAGACCAAGAAGTTAGGGAATTGTTTACATGTTACGTTTATACTTACATTTTTTATGCAGCTTTTTAAGGCTTTTGCCCACGGATATATGATATGAAGTATTCCTTATAATGATTTATACACAATTATGTTTTCAAGTAACTATTTCTGTTCAATAACCATTCATTTGCACACAATTATATGGATATATGATAAGAGGTATATTGTTATATGGATATTTTTATATGGATATATGATATATGGATATATGATATATGGATATATGAAGTATATTGTTACATGGATATTTTTATATGGATATATGATATGAAGTATTCCTTATAATGATTTATACACAATTATATTTCAAGTAACTATTTCTGTTCAATAACCATTCATTTGCACACAGTTAGATGGCTTCATGGAAATCAGACCTAACCGATAAAATGAAACGCAGTTTCGTCCAGGCAGCGGTCGCATCGATACTGCTATATGGATGCACTACATGGACTCTAACAAAACGGCTGGAGAAGAAGCTAGACGGCAATTACACAAGAATGCTGCGAGCAATCTTGAACAAGTCCTGGCGGCAACACCCCACAAGACACCAACTGTACGGTCACCTGCCTCCCATCACGAAAATTATCCAAGTTAGACGAACCAGACATGCAGGACACTGCTGGAGAAGCAGGGGCGAGCTCATAAGTGATGTACTCTTATGGACCTCCCTCATATGGCCGAGCAAAAGCAGGACGACCAGCACGAACATACATTCAGCAACTAGGTGAGGATACGGGATGTAGCCCAGAAGACCTGCCAGAGGCGATGAACGATAGGGAAAAGTGGCGAGAGAGCGCCAGGGATATCCGTGCTACCAGCACGACATGATGATGATGATGATGATATGGCTTCAAGAAAGAAAATATCAATCCTTAGGAAACAATAATAAATTCAAACAACTATTCTTAATAGAAATAATTTACTATTAGATGATAGGTAAGTATGTTTATCTAATCAATTGACTTCTAGATGGGACCCTGACAGGTATAAACATTTCGGATCAGAGTGGAAGTAATGGCAATGAAGGGGTACTCTGTAGAACAGGATCCTTAACATATGATGCATTTTAGTATCATCACTTGGACCCCTCTTTTTTTCCCCCTCTGCAGAGGATAAAGTCAGCGTATTCTTAGCCTCGTCAACTGGGCGAAGGTTCCCCCGTGGTAAAGGGAAACGTGCGTTCGAGTCTTATTGAAGGTCTATCCTTTTTTACGGCTTCTAATACGCACAGTTCCTCGCTGTCGTAGAATTGGAGGCCCCAGTGAGTTGCGATAAAAAGCAACTGAAATTAATTGAAAAGGAAAATATTGATAAGAATTATCATCATAATCATGTCTTGCCGCTAGCACTGATATCCCTGACCCTCTCTCGCCACTTCTCCCTATCATTCATTGCTTTTGGCAGGTCCTCAGGGCTACATCCCGTATCCTCACATAGCTGCTGTAGCTGCTGTATGTATGTTCGAGCTGGTCACCCTGCTTTTGCTTGGCCATATGCTGGGGTCCATAGGAGTACATCACTGATGAGTTTAAAAAATTATCTTTACAGTATCAGTCTATTATTTTTCTGCTGCCTCATGTGGTGAAATGATTTAAGAATTGTTTTTAGCGAGTTCGATTCTCCCTGAGTGTTCCATACTCGTGATCCTCTGTCAAACTAAACTGGTATAAACAAATATGTAATTGGAGGTGCCCGTGGTGTAATGGTTATCGTCGTAGGAAATGGACACGGCGACACGAGTTCAAATCCTGGACGAGACTCATTGCATTTCACATTGCACTAATACCCTTGGGAAAGGTATGAATCCAATTATTCTCTGGGTAAATAGAAGGGCAGACTAGGTTCTTCAGCCTTGGTGAGGCAACTAGTCTAGGAGAAGGAAAACTCTGAGTTCAAACCTGTTAAACTCCGCTTAAAAAATTGTGTCATATCCTGGGTTGGTACATATGATAAATATGTAATGAAAAACGAAGTAAGTGCTTGAATTAAAGCTTTACTGAAATATAACTCAATTGTGGTCTAGCCCAATCGGCTGGAGCTGTAGAATACACCGACTGTATCTCTGTAGAGAAGTAAGACTCTCCCAAAGAATGTCCTGGATATGACATTAAACAATCTGAAGGCGAGGCTTTAGTAATGATTGAGCTTTGGGGAATACGGAGCACCACTTCATTACCATTGCTCCTTGGTCCACCCTGGAAGGGTTGCACCTGATAGAGTCCTTTCTATGGGCCAAATAAAACAGTTTGATATTTAAAGTGAGAGCAAACAAATGCCTTATAGTAAATTGAATTGTTTGAAATAGAATTGTTTGATCATTTAGATGTGTTTACAAATCATGCATTGGATATATATGTAAAAACAGGATTTGACATTATATAACAAACAATGGTTGATATACCATAAAACCAGACCAAACCAGACCAAACCCGACCAAACCGGACCAAACCATAATAAGTTGTGTTCAGTAAGAGTAGAATATCTGTTAACATATGTTAATGATGCAATAAATATCTATCTGTGGCCAATCAAGAGGGAAACGACTATGGTCGACTTCACCGGAAGATGTTTAAAGATAACTGCCGATAATGGCCAAAAGATCTGAATTAAGTTAGCAAAAATTGATATTTGTCCGCCAAAAGAAAACAGAAAAAAGATTTCAAGTAATAAAAGCGCCCCACTCCAACGCACCCCCCTCCAGCGCGCCCACCCCTCTAGCGCGCCCACCCAAATAAGCAAAGAACCTACCACTCCTCATCATCATATTTGCGTGGGCTAAATCTTCTTAGACGCAGCAGCAACCTTTAAATTATTTGCGTGAGGTAAGCCGTAGAGATTACGGCTTTTCTTAAGATATGTATTTTTGGAAAAAAATCTATACAGGAAAACAAAACAAAAAAACAGTGAGATTAAATTCGTACAACGTAACTCGCATTAAAGGTGATTACATATTCGAGAATTTACATTTTATTGTTTGTTTGTAACACACAAATATGTATATTCAAATGAACTTCAAGAAACACTCACATCCATTTATGTTAGCAAATATCTGCACATACATATAGAAATATATAATGTAGTAGATGACCCCTGAACTGATCAGGTTACCTTTGTAAAAGTGGTCCACGATGATACGAATACTTCTATTGAGGAAGGAGTGACAGATTCTCATTAGTTTTTCATAATTATTTCTGTTATATAAAAAAATTGAATGATTAACAAATAATGTTAAGGAAGAATGTTGAAATCAGAAAATTATCATTCAGTCGCGAATTGGACTGGAAATTGTTTTGTTCTCAAAGTTAAAGCACTAAAAGTGTATTTAATAAAAAACACCCTTCGTTATACCTGAATATATATATATATATATATATATATATATATATATATATATATATATATATATATATATATTCTGAAATGAATAGGTCCAAAATGACTTCAAATTTAGTATTTACGTTTTATAATTTCATGTACATTTGCTCAATAAGTGTTTCGGATTTTTACGTCCTCTTCAGGAAATTTAAATCACTAAGTTCAGTCTCTTCTTTTTTGTAAAGAAGTTTGGTTAAATTTTGTTTAATTCTTTGTTTCGTATCTGTGGTTGTCCCATTAGAAAAGACCTCTGGTCTATGTAAATGCTCTTTTTTGTTTTGTATATATATATATATATATATATATATATATATATATATATATATATATATTTAAGTATTTATTTTCTATGTGTGTACACCCACATATACGTATGTACACTCATGTATACATGCACACATATGCACATATTTTCATGGGTAGTAGATTGGTTTTTGTCCTCCATTGTTCTTTCAATGATTCTTTTTTTTTTCTTTTACCTTTAGCCTGCTTATGTTGCGGGAGGAGGAAATTCACAGAAACTAAACTTGAAATTAAACAAAATCAAAATAAACCAATCAAAACAATCGTTACTATAAAAAGAAAAAGAGAACACTGAACTTAACTCAACCATTTAAATCTCCTAAAGAGAAAGTAAAAGTCCGAAACACGAGTTGAGCACACGTATATGAAATAATTAAAAAACGAAATACCAAATTTAAAACCATTTATAGAACTATTCATTAAAAAAAAAATTCCTTGTTGAACCAATACTAATCTTATAAATATATAAACACACACACATATATAAGTAAAGTAAAGTTGGCGACTATAGTCGAGGGTAACCCGAAGTCTCCCTTTTCGATAGCTACTACACCAAGGTGTAGGGAAGGGCGCCACACCTTTCCAAGGATTTCTTCACTTTACCCTTGATCCGTACCTTATTGTGCTAAGTGTTAAGCAAGGAGACATCAAGTACCATTTTTAAAGCCTTTGGTATGACTCGATCTGAGACTGAACCCTGGCCTCCCGGGCCATTGGCGGACACTCTAAGCATTATGCCAATGTCCGGTTGATATATATATATATATATATATATATATATATATATATATATATATATATATATATATATATATATATATATATATATATATATATATATATATATATATATATATATATATATATATTCTGTCTGTGGATGACAATGTATACGCTCTCCTCCCGGGGATTGAGCATTCTGGCACAGGAATTAACGACCGCCACTGACTAAATGCAAAGCGCTTCTAACAAATTGAGCACTCTGGTGTCAGATAGCGCAAAATGTAAGCAAACGAAAGCTAATACAAATGCGTTATAATTCCTGAGCTGACGTACGTCACCGAAACGGGCGAGTGGTTAGGTATAAATTCTAGTGCAAAGTTAGGTGGGTTTCGATCCCAGCTTGTAGCATCCTGCGTGTCTATTCACACTGAAGAGTTGTGATATAACGAAACATTATGTCTGTGGATGACAATATATATATATATATATATATATATGCCAGTAGTTTTAAAGCCCACCCTTTAGTGTGAAGATGTCGCCTCTATGAATAAATCACATATATTCCGTCTTGTCTTCGTTGACATGGATGCCAGCAGATGCTCGTCTCAGTCTATGTAACAGGGATTCGGCTCCGGCAGGTGTATTTGCCATAAGTGCAATGTCATAGGTGAGTCCGCGTCCGTAATTGTTTGTGCGGTGTATCTTCTGCTTCTGTCCTTGCCAGTTTTCAGTCACGGGGGTTTAAGCATTGGTAATATATTTCCTGGGGTCGGGGGTAGTTTGTAATAATAAACAACAACGTCCCTTTTGATGGCTCGCCAACTTAAAAAAAGCAATATACTAATACTTAAAATATAAAAAGAAAAAGGTAACTTTGAAACCTGATGCCGTAATCCAGCGACGCTTTTCTGTCACCCCTTTCTCGTCATTTTGTGTTTTTTTGGGTGGGGGTTAGCGGTAGGGTATCTTTTAAGGGAATCATCAGTTACTTATCATTCAGCAGCATCAAGGGATTGAGAATAAAATTCCGAATTTATACATGGCTTCCCAGCTGTGATCATGACGCACTACCATCCCTCAAAATTTCGGAAGAACATCGACAAGAAATCATAAAATTTACCCAATGTGAAATATACAATTTACCCTTTGTGAAATATATAATTCATGCTATGTGAAATATTCATTTTACCGTATGTTAAATATTCAATTTACTCTATGTGAATATAAAATCTAAGCTGTATGAAATATACAATTTACCTTATATGAAACCTACGCTTTACGCTTTCAGAATCAGATGCACAATTTTAATTATGACAGTAATTAATAAAAAAAAAATCTCTTAGATTTTGAGATGTCTACTCACTCATGTAACAGACCCAAAGTATATGGTTAAGAAAATAGATAACTCTTTATATTTTTTGGTGTTTAATTTACATATATACAATATTTTCCCGCCTTTTTCATTTCTCTTTCTTTCTTTCTTTCTTTTACAGTTTGATCTAACCTGAAACAATTTTCTTACCGCAATTTATTTGTTTTTTAAATTTCATTCTATTCTTTTTGAAATTTTAATTTTTTTCCTTTTTTAATTATGGGACCATTTTGGTGCCCCTCTCGTCAACCAGAGTCACCGGCTTCTATATTCCGCTACCCTTGATAGTTTCTTAATCGTGCGACGAAAAATCTGTCCACTGATTCCCATATCCTATCGGACTTTATGGTTGAAGTAGCCAGTAGGCCTCGACAGCCGGTTTCCACTATACAAATGTTCATCTTTTAGCCTTGTTTCCTCTTGTATCCTGGGTATGACAGTAAACTGCATCTGATGATGAGACTTATGCCCTGGAGTTTTGGGGAATCGGGAATACTCCTTCATTAACATTACTCTGAGGTCCACTCCAACCCCAGACTCGTAGTAACTGTTGCGGTCCCTTCTATAGGTCAAATAGAACTGTTTAATCATGTGAGCAAACACATGACTGATATTGAATTAAAAATGTTTGAGAGCAATACGTGAAACCATTGAACTGTGTGCAAATGAATGGGATTGTTTAAAATGTTACCAACAAATTCATCCATATATATATATATCTGAAGCGGGTCATCATAGACTTGAAATAAATTAATTATGATACCAAAGAATTGAGTTTTTTCTTTTTATTTCTATATGAAAATGTTTTTGCTCTGCACGTGAGTTTTGATGTATTTTTAATCCCAAATTAATTATACAGTCGATAGCCGTTGGCATTGAGCGCTCAAACGGGATTTTCCTCCCTTTTGGATTATTTTCTTCGGATTATATATATATATATATAGTATTTGGCATTGAGTAACTTACAACAGTTGCTATGCTATAAGATCCAACCAATTAACAAAAATAATTTCCTCCGCCAGCTACAAATATTTAGACTTCTTTCTTTTAAACCCTTCCAACAAAGAATTCTCTCCAGAGACTGGTTATTCAACCAAGTATACCCTGCATATAATTCTGGATTAGTGGTGTAGATTCAGCTTCAAGTTGATCATGGCTAACTGTAATGGCATGATAAGCCATTGGTTCCCGTCTACTTGCATCTGCTAACTCAGGGCTGCTTTTTGATAATCAAACATGGTGCCTGACAAAATGTATTTGTTTCTTTGCATTTCTTGGACAAACGTAGTTAGCTCTATGTATGAACCTCCTTCGACAAAAAAAATTGACAGATGTCCTCCCGGGCCACAGCCATAGGCCTTAATTCTTGGTTATATCTCCACGTATATCGCCTTTGAGAAAAGCTTATTTTGCATTCAATTAGGTTTAGTTTAATTTTATGACATATCAACCATTGTAAGTTATATAATGCCCAATCCGTTTTATACATATAAACAATTCTATTTCAAACAATTCAGTTTAGTATAAGTATAGTTTGTTGTTTACACTCACTTAAATGTCAAAACAGTTCAATTTAAACAATTCATTTTAGCATAAAGCAGTTCCATTTCAAACAATTCAATTTAGTATAAGTAAGCAGTTTAAATGTTAAAACAGTTAAATTTCAAGCAGTTTAGTTTAGTTCTATTTGACCCATAGATAGAACCCTATCAGGTGCAAACACTTGGGGCCAAAGTGGACCTTGGAATAATGGTAATGAAGAGGTACTCCGAATTTCCCAAAGTTCCAGTATTACTGGAACCTCACCATCAGATTGTTTAGTGTCATAACCAGGACACTCGTTGGTGTGAGGGTCTTACTCCTCTGCAGCAATGCAGTCGGTGTATTCTTCAGCCCCAGCCGACTGGGCAAATTCTATTTGGATTTATTTCAGTGTAGCAGTTGTTCTATATATAGGACATGGCGGACACTTGTCCGACGGCTGACTGAGGTTTTTAGGAGCAGGATGAACATCATAAGTTAATCGGATCAGGAAACTTATTCTCTGTCTCTCCATTTCCCACAGGTCTTTCTAACTGATCTTTTGTTTTTCTTCCCTTTTCCCGTTTCATCCCTTGACCTTTTTTTTAGCCTGAGACACAACTCTGGTTCACCTCGTAAATTCATTTTGTTTACGAATCTCTTCAACAAACAGTTTTTGTCGCTCAGACGAGGATGTTTTGTGACAGTTGTTTGTCACCAATACTAAGGCCACTTTCTCCATGTCGAACCCGACCTACGATATCCCCGTGGTTGATGTAGCCTGCTGTGTCACACACTTAACAGTCCACTTCGTTCCAGTTATTTGAGTTGGAGGTTGATGCCTGGATCGCAGAATCTTTTAATTATGGCAGTGTCATCTAAGCACATTTGTATTCCTTAGGCTAGCAGCTCCCGGCTGATTACTCACGACTTGAAGTTTCACTTTGCTCAGGCATCGAGTAATCATAACCATTTACTTGCGGAGGATCTAATTATTTTATTTATTTTTTCTATGCTTGTCAGTGTGATATCGTACATGGTTTGTGACCACATAAAGCGAGGTAACAATCAAAAGTGCAGGCACGAAATTTTCAGCTTACCGGGCAAAAAGACATCAATAATTTTGTGTCTGATCCCAAATCTGATATTGTTCCTCAGTTTTGAGTCATACCAGCTCCCCAGTCTTTTTTATTCCTTTTTCAGACACCATTAGGAAAATTTCTTAGTTTATAAATAATTTTTGTTCTTCCTTTTTGCTTTTAACGATAGAGACGCTTCTTGATTTGCATAGTTTAATTTTCATCCTGTCTGGGACTGTTTTGATATTTTACTGAGTGTAAACAACAAATTATACTTATATTAGACTGAATTGTTTGAAATTATATTTTCTTAGATCAATGTTAAAAGGAACTCGGTACAAGGTACTGATGATGGTATGGTCGTCATATCATCCAGGTAAACCCTAATGGGTAGTTTGCCTAGTCGGCTAGGGTTGTAGAATACAGCGACTGCACCTCTGCAGAGGAGTCAGACACCCCCAAGGAATGTCCTAGACATGACATTAAACAATCTGATGCTGAAGTTCCTGTAATACTGGAGCTTTGGAGAATGCGGAATACCCTTTTATTGCCATTGCTCCCAGTTCCACTCTGGTCCGAAGTGGTAGTACCTGACAGGGTTCTATCTATGGGTGAAATAGAACTAAACAGTGTACTTATGCTAAACTGAATTGTTTGAAACAAAACTATTTTTACCATTGAAGCTGCGTACCTATGCTAAACGGAACTGTTTGAAACATAACTTTTTTTTAAATAGAACTAAACCCTGTACTTATGCTGATCTGAATTGTTTGAAATAGAATAGTTTTAACATTTAACTGTTCGTAAACAAAAACTATACTTAAAATAAACTGATTTGGTAAAATTTATTTCGGCGTTAAATGATCCAAAAATGGTTGATACGCTGTAAAACAAAACAACCAACCAAGCAACCAACCTAAAAGGTAGCAATCGACTTTGGAATTTCGATCGTTTATAAAGTCAATTTTTAAGCAGAATATTGCTGGCTCGAATTCAGAGATTTTTTTCTCCAAAACCGGTTGATATTAAAGAACATTCCTCTTATCTGTGCATCGGTCTGTATAGTGTTCATTCATTAACAAATTTTTATCAATAAATGAACAATTTTCTAAGCTAGAACAATCAAGGAATTTTTATCAGAAGAAATACTTTTAATAATTCCCAATATATATATATATATATATGTATACACATATATATATATATGTATTTGAGAGTTTGAAGAAATACTTTTAATCATTCCCATTATATAAATGTATATATATATATATATATATAGTCATCGACAGACAGACTGTTTCGTTGTATCACAACTCCTCAGTGTGGCAAGTCACGTAGAACGCTTGAAGCTGGGATCGAAACTCGGTCCAACTTTACATTTGACTTAGTATCCTACCGCTCAGCCAACAAGTGAAACACGTCAGCTCGGGAATTATAAGGCATTAAGTAGTAGCTTTCGTTTGTTTACATTTTATACCTTACTGGATACCAGAGTGCTCAATTTGTTTGAAGAGCTTTGCATTATGCGAGCGGCAGCAGTAAATTCCTTCGCCAGAGAGATCAACCCCCATGGGGGAGCGTATATATATATATATATATATATATATATATATATTTGTGGGTCATACAAAAAATAAGGGTAATTTCTTGAAAGAAGCAAAATGCATTTTAATTCACAATTGTTTTCCATAACTGTAATTACTGTTTTGAGGCTATTCAAAATGGCGGAAAATCAAACAAATTACTTCAGGCTTAGACAGATGTTTGTCATTAAATTTATACTGGCTGAAAGTGCAAAGAGCCCATACTTCTTTATACAATATATACACATATATGGGATGGGTGGAGAATAGACGGATTAATGTCTTTCCTAAAGGTTTTAGTGTGAAGTGAAGCGCAAACAGCATCATGCTGGACTTGAACTCAGTCCCACGAGTTCATTTCCTATGTTAATATACAGTTACACCTCACTCATACACATCTATGTTAATCTCTCTCTCTCTCTATATATATATATATATATATATATATATTATGTTAGAAATTACCATGAAAAGAAAATCCGGCAAACACCTACATGCGACATACGGAGCACTGAACAGCTGTTTCGACCTTATTAGGTCTCATCAGCAGAGCACACCGTGATCTGCACCACTGGAGATCGAACCAACAACCACAGTATGCAGAAGCCGAAATGCTACCACTGGGCCACCGATGCAGAATTAGCAAGTCGTGGTAAATTGCGCTACCACTTGACCTAATGTGTCTTTTTTATAGGCACGTATTTCCAAAAGCGGACACGGCCACCTCCGGGGCTACGTCTTCCCATGTCGGAGTCATGAGTCCTCATGGGCAGTATGAAGGAATTGATATCTCATGTTAGAAATTACCATGATAAGAATATATATATATACATATATATAAAATTAAAAGTGACCTCTAAGAACGGTCAAAAAGAGAAATACATAGTACTTTATGCAGAAAAATTCTCAACATTATTACGATATTTTCACTATGAAATAAAACAAGGTAGATTAGGATTACTCACGAATCTTAGTTTCACGCACACGTTCTTCAGGTGAATTTGTATCGATTATAATGTATGATATTCGAAGTATGAACGCGTGAAGTCTGTTACTTAAAGTTTCAGACGAAGCATGCAATCATCAGATGGAAACATCTTAAATATTTTCATTTGATGACTGTGTGTCCCATATGTAATAATTGTATCAAACACTTTTTTATATGATTTTTTTTATTATTTGAATTATTTTATTTAAAAACTTATTATTATTGCTATATATATATATATATATATATATATATATATATATATATACGTATATGTGTGTGTGTGTATGTGTGTGTGTTTTTGCTGCATTTCTTCATTGTTACATATTTCATTAAACATTATAGAAATTTTTTTGTCTACACATTTTTGTTAATCCTTTCGAGTTGCCGTATCGATTTTATGATATTCGGCGGGAATTGGTTGATAAACCTTCTATAATTAGTTATTTCCCAAGTACTTTCTGCTCAACATTGGGCCATCATCAGGGAAGAATGTATTACGAAAGTGATGTAGCTTTTGTATGTACATTACTACTTTGTAAGAATGAGCATTTATACTAGTGTATCGTGTAGCGTTTACTTTTCAAATTTGCTTCTATAAATATCGTCAGTAGCAAAATACATTTAGGTACATTAGCACTGCTTTCAAAATTAATTCTATAAAGTTTGGGTTATATATTTCTAATATGTAATGCGTCGAGAATCTGTAGTTTTTGCTTGTTATTTCGTTGTTCTAATATTGTTATGTTTTCGGAAAGAAAAAATAAAACTTATCATATACTATAACAAATTTAAAACCTTCAACTTAGTCATTAATAATAATTCCTCTTCCTCGATTTGAGTTTTGCAAAAAACTAACGTTATATATCAATTTAAATATCCTTTAGGTGATTGTATCTCTGAAAACAATAATATATACGTCAGTTTAACCTCAACTACCCTATCGAGAAGACTTATGATGCACCTTTCTGATACAAGTTCCATAGTACAACATCTAAAAAACTTTCATGCCTGACAACTGAATTTCGGAAAATTCTTACCGAAAACACAAGAGTATCCAAACTATGAAATAACGAGCAAAAACTATAGATTCTCTAAGCGCTACATATTAGAAATATGCAACCCAAACTTAATAGAATTGATTTTGAAAACAGTGCTTGTGTACTTAAATATCTTTAGCTACTGATGCTATTTATAGAAACAAATTTGAAAAGTAAACGTTACACAATACACCAGTATAAACGCTCATTCTTATAAAGTAGTAATGTACAAAAATTACATCCCTTTTATAATACATCCTCCCCTGATGATAGTCCAAGGTTGGTCCGAAAGTTCTTAGGAAATAACTAATTATGGAAGGTTTATCAACCGGTTCCCACCGAATATCATTAGATCGATACGGCAACTCGAAAAGATTGACAAAAATATGTAGACAAAAATGACTCTAATGCTCAATAATCTAACTATCTATCTATCTGAAATCAATATTAGCTCATTTTGTATTCCTTTTTGTTTGTGGGTTATGTACTGTAAATAAGGATTATTATTATATAAAAATTTCAGAATTTTGTTTTTTTGTTCATAATAAAAAAACACAAATTATTGATATTATGGGTTTATAGTAAAGAAAAATTATGATTTTATTAGGTAAAAAAATTTCAAAAAAAGAAATTACAACATTCTCTCTCTCTCTGTCTCTATATATATATATACGTATGTATACAGACATATATATATATATATATACATATATATATATATATATACAAACATGCATACACGCATATATATATACATATATATGCATGCATATATATATATATACATTCATAAATATACATATATACATACATATGCACACACACACACACACACACACACATATATATATATGCATATATATATATATATATGAATATATTTACATATACATACATATATATACTTATATGTATTTACATTTATGCATATAATGCACACACACACACACACACACACACACACACACACATATATATATATATATACGATTTCGTGGACAGTCTTGAATGGATCTGCATTCGCAGTTGTCAAAATAATGTTTTAGTTATTTAATGTTGATCAATGCTAAAATATTACCATTGATTAATAAATCTGTACTGATAATCTTTTGTCTAGTGCATTAAGCTTAAATCAAACCATTAAAAACTTTCTTTTAATCACGAGAGATTAAAAGAGATTTGGTTAACTTATCAAAAAATGTTGTGAGAAAACAACATTTCGCAATTCTATATTAAGAATAAAGACTATATTTTATTGAAAGAAAAAGAAGGGTAAATTCAAACAGAAAATGAGAGGAAGTCAATAATATTTCGTAATAAAGAATTTTTCTCTTATTTGTGCATCGGCCTGTATAGTGTTCATTCATCAACAAATTTTCATCAATGAATCAACAATTTTATAAGCTAGAACAATCAAGGAATTTTTATCTTAAGAAATACTTTTAATCATTCCCTATATATATATGTATATGTATGTATTTGAGGATCATACAATAAATAAGGGTAATTTCTTGAAAGAAGCAAAATACATTTTAATTCAGAATTGTTTTCCATAAATGTAATCACTGTTTTGAGGCTATTCAAAATGGCGGAAAAACAAACAAATTACTTCAGGCTTGGACAGATGTTTATCATCAAATCTTTACTGGCAGAGAAGCCCCATACTTCCTTATACAATATACACAAAGCTGGGATGGGTGGAAAACCAAAGGTTTTAACGTGAAGTGAAACGCAAACAGCATCATGCAGGATTTTAACTCGGTCCAACGATTCCATTTCCTCTGTCAATATACATTTGCACCACACACGCACACACACGAACACACATCTATGTCTATCTCTCTCTTCTCCTCTCTTTCTCTCTCTCTCTCTCTCTCTATATATATATATTCGGTCATGTAGTCAAGTTGGCGACCGTAGTCGAGGGCGACCCGAAGTTTCCCCTTTCAATAGCTACTACGCCGAGGTGTACGGAAGGGCGCTCTTCCATTCCCTGGATTGCTCTACTTTACCCTTGATCCTTACCTTATAGTGCTGAGTACTAATGATGGAATTCCTCCTAACTCCGGTTTAACTGGATCGAATAACACACACACACACACACACACAAATATATATATATATATATATATATATATATAAGGCGACCTGAGGCAAGGGTGACCCGAGTAAAGTAAGTAAAGTTGGCGACCGTAGTCGAGGGTGACTCCTTTTTCGATAGCTACTACACCAAGGTGTACGGGAGGGCGCCTCTGCTTTCCTTGGATTGCTCAACTTTACCTTTGATCCGTACCTTATGATGCAGAGTGTTAAACAAGGAGGCATCAAGTACCATTTTTTGACTCTTTGGTATGACTCGACCTGAGATTGAACCCCGGTTTCCCGGACGATCGCATTGGCGAACACTCTAACCATTATGCCAATGACCCGGTTATTATAAATATGGGTAATTTCTTGAGAAAAGCAAAATACATTTTTATTTGAAAATTGTTTTCTATAAATGTAAAGTCTGATTTGAGGCTATTCAAAAAGGCAGTAAATCAAAGTTTTTCTGGTTTGGACACATGTTTGTCATCTAATTTTTAATAGCTGAGAAACACAAAGCCTTTGAAATTTATTAAAGAATGTTTAATATGTATGGAGAAGCATGTTTTTGTAAAAAAATGTTTACAAATAGGGTAAACGTGGGTTAGCCACAACGAGATGGAGTCGATAAGGCAGTTAATGGAATGGGAATACTTTATTTAACCCCAAATGTTTGTAGATTTTTGCAATAACAAAAGCAATGGTTTACTCACCCGATGGTGACACCTACTTCTTTGATGTGGCCGCTGGAATCTTGAAAGGAAATACACTAGCACCATATTTGTTAATACTCAGACTAGATTACGTATTTCGAACATCCATAGATTTACTAAAAGAAAGGAGTGTCCTCGTGGTGTAATGGTTAAAGCGATGGACTACGGAATCGTAGTAAGCGAGTTCGTACTTTAGTCGCGCTGTTGCGTTCACTTTCGGACAAATACCCTTGGGAAAAGTATGAACCCTCTTATCCTCACAGGTATGGGTTAAATAGTACCACTACTGTTTTTCTATGAGAATAGCATTAAATAACCTACAAAGGTTGATATGCCAAGAAACCAAGAAAACCAAAACCAAGAATAAATGAAAGTGGTTTCACATTGAAAAAGGCCAGAAGCAAACAATATCCTGCAAAAACTATGACAGACGCAGTCTACGCAAATGACCTAGCGCTTTACGTAAATACACCAACCCAAGCGGAATCACAACTGTATAGCCCTAGAGCAAACAGCTGGAGGCATTGGCCTCCACATGATTTCTAATAAAACGTGTTTAAAAAAACAAGAAAAAAACAAACGACCCATCTCTTCTCTTACAGGCAAACTTCTAAAATTAATAGACTAGTTCCTATACCACGGCAGCCACATTTCATCGGCCGAAAGTGTTGTCAACATACGCCTAGAGAAAGCGGGAAATACTCTTGACCGGTTATCGATCATTTAGAAGTGTAATCTATCCAATAAAATAAGACGAGATTTATCCAAGCTGTGACCATACTACTATATGGATGCACCGCATGAACGCTAACAAAACTCACAGAGAAAAAAACTAGATGGTAGCTACAAAAGAATCTTGCATGCTGTCTTTTACAAATCCTGGAAGCAACACTCCACAAAACAGCAGCAGTAGAGTCACCTGCCTCCCATCTCACAAACCTTAGGAGTGAAACGAAAAAAAAAAAACCTACAGTGCACTGCAGGAGAATCGAGAGCAAACTCCTAAACGATGTTTTCCTATGGATTCCTGCATATGAATGACCTAGCTGACTTACTTACATTAAATCTGTACGGTCAGAGGATGTAACCTTAAAGACATGCCAGGAACGATGGAAAATAGGAATGGATAATGTGTGTGTGCATACGTGTGTGTTTGTATTCGCGTGTATGTCTGTATGTGTGTGTGTGTGCGTGGGAGAGAGAGAGAGAGAGAGAGAGAGAGACAGACAGAGAGAGAGAGAGGGAACTCCATACTGCCAGCTCGACTTGATGATAATGATGACAGGCCCATGCATTTGTCACAAATATTATATACATTTAAGATTTGCGCATGCTGCCAGAAAAAAAATTTGAAGGGATTGGGGATGTGTGTTGTTATCTTTTGAACCTTTCAGATCTTTGATTTATCTTATTTAATTCCAATCGCTGACCCATCCATACTTTCAATAAATATCTTCATAGGATCACCTAACATCCTGTTTCCACCATCATACCTCAAGCACTTTATGGGCGGCCCAACTTGTCCCAAATCGAGTCGTTGAATAATTGACGGTTGAATGCAGTATTAAGTTTACATGTTCCACACGTCTGGTCTGCACTTATTAACTGCTGCCTGCAATCGTTGTATTTGTGGCTGCTTCTACCGTGGTCAGTTATAAAGTCACAGAAAAAATCACAGAAAAAAGTCACAATTTCTTCTAGAAAAAATTCATAAGAAAAATTAACAATTCATTTATTGTGGCCGGTTTGGGGTTAGGGTTATGTTTCATAGAGAAATATGATTTTAATTAAAGTGAGATGGGATTTATCGAGTAAAAGGCTTTTGGTTTAAGATTCAGGTTTTACCTATAACTTTTTTTCTGGATTTGCCTCTGTATGGATGACTCAACCTGTCTTCCTTAAAAGTGAACATGCAAAAAACCCGCTTTTTATTTTGATCCGAAAAACAGACGATTGGCAAAGGTGGGATAAAATTCAACTATCCCAGTCTAATTTTGTTAGAGATTTGAAAGTAGAAAATACGCGTTTTTTTCTAACTTTGAAGATAAAACAAAAGAAAGATATTGGCCCAAGAATGAAAGTAATTAAGTTTCGAGCGCATTTTTATCGCAACTGCTGTGTTATCGATTGTAAACAGTGAGTGACAAGATAATAAACAGAATGTGTATCGAGTTAATAAAGCTGGGCTGGAAATCATTGTCGACATGATGGTAGTTTGCCATCGAATGCAAAGCAGCAACCGTGATAATAAATAATAGTAAATTATGCGGCGATAAGCGGAGCTGAACTCTGAAAAAGGAAGACAACAGATTAAACTTTGACGTCCGGTCAAATATCGCATCAATTCGACTTTTATCGATATCAAGATTAGCCTAGCACGGCACAAGGTTCTAAATGGGAAGGAAAATATTAATCGGAAGATTGTGCTGCGTCAGTATTCTAAGAAAACTGTGTGCACATATTCTTTGGTCAAATAGGATTAGAAGATTGTGTTGCATCAACCTTGCAATTAGAGAAGTCCTGACCATTTAGAAAATACGGTACAAACTCAAATAGGAAAGAGGAATATAGTTAGGTCGATTGTGTTGGGCCAGAAAAGAAGTATTGTCTGTTTTTGATCCGGGAGACCGGGGTTCAATCCCAGGCCGAGTCATACCAAAGACTCAAAAAATGGTACTTGATGCTGTCTTTCTTAACTCAGCATTATAAGGTAAGGGTCAAGAGTAAAGTGGAGCAATCCAGGGAATGGAGTAGCACCCTCCCCATACCTTGGTGTAGTAGCTATTGAAAAGGGAGCCTTCAGGTCACCCTCGACTACGGTCACCAACTTTACTTTAATGTCCAAACGGGAAAAAAGAAATGTAGATAGGAGGATTGCCAATTTATCAGGTGAAGAGGGTCAGTCTAATCATAAAATTAGTATTAGGATATTGGATTTTTTTTTACCTGAATTCGAACACTTATCACTGGAGTAGGTAGGAAATCCTGCAACTACTTCACCCACCTAAATAGATGAGTTCGACTTACACTTGCCAAATTCCTCGATTTTTTCTTCACCGTAGAGCAGTGGTTAGCAAGCTAGTATCACTGACGAATAGTATAGTATAGTATGGTATAGATCGTCTCGTGGTACCCGATACGCGTGATCTCGCACTAGCTTGAACTAGACTTCGTAGATATCTTTGAGACATTGCTTGATGGCTGAGGTAGTTGCCTACCAGAATAACAGGGTTTTTTTAAAACTTAGCAAGCACATATTATTTGAATGATGGGCCCATCATAATCTTCCAAATCATATTATTTTATAGTCGTACAATTCAAAGTTTAGTAAATGTCTAGCACTTAAATTTCTTTATACTTCTATAAAAGGTAATTTACCACCAAAATCTTTGCTTTAAAAACACACTATGCATGATACAATGATGTCGTTATTTGGGTTAGGCGAACCGGCTGAGCTGCCTGCTAACCAAACACACATGTTTACTAGGATGGCTTATAAATAAATGCAAATTATGTTTTGGTGATAGACTGAGCGATTGATTTTAACGTCATGTCAACCTGTCTAGTGTTATTTAATACCTAGAGGTTATGGAATCACGTTCATTGTACATTGATGTTTATATTCTTTGTGTAGTTGTTTAAGTGTTTCTTTTGCCCACGATCCTATTGAATATGAATAATTTTTCAATATTTGACAATAGATGGGACTCTGACAGATACTACCACTTTGAGTTAGAGTGGACCTGAGAGTAATGGCAATGAAAGGATACTCTGCATTCCCAAGATCTCCAGAACTGGAGTCTCACCATCAAATGTCTTTTATTTTCCATACCATGACCCCGCTTTTGAGGGAAAGTCTTACTCCCCACAGAGACTATAGCTAGCGTATTCAAAGCTCCTCCTCCTGGTTGATATATTGTACTGTGTGCGATGTTTAATTTTTGTGTTTTTGTATACAAAGCTTTATTATAATGTATATAATTCTAATAGTAATTTTTTTTTTCTGGCGTTTTAACATTTTCTTTTTGTCTATTGCAGGTGTCAAGGAAAATCTAATTAAAGGACTGACGTTTGTCATTGTCGTCATCTTACGTTTTTATAACGTGTGAAGAAGAGGCTGTTTTCCTATTCTTAGTACTAGCAGCCGTTAAATAATAATAATAATAATAATAATAATAATAATAATAAGACCCAAGAAAATATAATAATAATGATTAAGAGTTGAGTTGACCCCAGTTATTTCAATGTTTAAACAGCCAATGTCGCTTTAGTTTTCCAACTAATTCATCACAACAGAAGACATTGTTATGGAAATAGAAAGGCCGTAAAGAATTAAACAAACAACTAACCAAACTAATATAAAACAGGGGTTAATTTCACGAACGGTTTGTTGACTACAATACAAGACCTGATATATTTTTTATAGTCGACCATAATCACTAATTTAACAAGGGGCAAGTAGGAAACAAAAGAAATATTTTTTCTCGAACAAATGCTCTCTCAAAACTAATGACGATATAAATAATGAATGACACTAATCAATGAAGAATTTAAAAAAAAATGCTAATTAAACAGAACTTTTAGTTTGAAACAGTTATTAGATAAAACTTGGATTTTTACACTTTCTTGCACATATTTTTTATGGGTTTCTAACTGGTGTCACCTGACAGATTTTATAAACAACATAAAAAAAAATTGTCAAGTTATTTAAAATAAAAGCAAAAGTCTTTCAAAAATCGCGCCAAGCCATCTGAGAAAACTCATACGAAATTCATCAAGTATAAATTATCTGAAAAATAAGAAAGTAATAAAATAAACAAATAAACAAGCAAAATAACTAATTATTATAAAGTTTTACTGGAGCTTCTCTCGTGTAATTACTTCTGTGGGATTATGTTTTTTGTCGGAGAACAAAACTGAAGTAAGTAGAAATTTTGAAGAAAAATATCGCTACTTTGGATCTACCATGTCGTTTTGAAAGAAGAACCAATGCAATATGTATTCGTGCGCTGAGACAACGGTACATGCCTTTTTTTGGATGATCGTCTGGACTGGTGAGTTGTATTTTTTTTTTCCATATTTCTTCTCTGTTAAAAAAAAAAAATAGAAGAAAAGTCTTAATCATTGAAATCAAATGATTGATTAATTTTTATGGTAAGTCAACCAGTTTGGGGTTATTTCATGCTCTGAGGTTAAGGAATTGAGTACATTGTACGTTTATATCTATATTTTACGTAGTTTTTTTTAGCATTTTTTTACTCAGTTATATATTACGTATTCATATTCTATACTAATTTACACACAATAATATTATTTCAAGTAACTATTTCTATTTAATAGTGATCATTCATTTGCAAGCAGTTAGATTATTTCAAATAACTTCTAATTATGATAACAAGCCTTAGTAAACACAAATAATTTCAAGTAACAATTCTTTATAGGAATAATTTATAGTTATATAGTATCAAGTATTTTCATCTAATATTTTTAAACAGATTTATTTGACCCATTGATGGGTCTCTAATACACCGAGTCAGAACTGACCTGGGAGTAATGGCACACTTCCAATATCTCCGGAACTGTAGCCTCACCACCAGGTGCTGCTTAGCGTCATACCCAGGACATCATTCTTTTGGAAAGAAGGGCTTTTACCCATCTGCAAGGGAAACAGTCAGCATATTCTAAGCCCCGTCGACAGTATTAAAAGAAATTAAAGAAATTAAAGAAATTAAAGGTTTATCATATTAAAGAAGCGAAATCATTTGGGGTCGCACTAACGACGTATTTTAAAGGTTATTTGATAATTTCCTCGAGAGTTTGAGACTAACTGCAACGAACGAGAATCTTTTTCATTTGATCTGGTGTAAAATCTCAGGAAAAACCCACGGTGAGTCGAATATTATTATTATTATTATTATTATTATTATTATTATTATTATTATTATTATTATTATTATTCATTTGATAGCTTTTCACTCCAGTGTTAGCTGACAGATTTGCACAGGAGTCTGAGAGATAGCAAGTCTCCTCAAGTCTCCAGCACCCTTCTTAGTATTCTGGCCGATCTCAATAATGCTGTAGTCTGGGTGATTTCCACTCGTCCTCTTATTTCTGAATCATCCATTCCCTGTACCAATCCTTTGGTGATTGTACAGAGCGCACCAATTACAATTGGTATCACCGTCACTTACATGTTCCATAGTTTTTTCAATTCTCTAACAAGGTGGAGGTATTATCTCTCTTTTCGCTTTCCTCCAATTTTACTCTGTGGTCATCGCAGTCAACTGTTCGGCAGGTTCTCTTTTTTTTTTGTTGACTACCACTTGGTCTGGTCGTCTGGCTGAGATTAGATGATCCGTTTGTATCTCAAAATCCCAGAGAATTTGTGCATCCCATTTTCTAGAATATATTCTGGGTTGTGCATTTACCACTTGTTCGTATGTTCAAATTTAAACTTTTTGCACAATTTCCAAAAGATTCCCATGCTCACGCAATCATATCTAGTCTTATAATCTCTTTGCCCTAATTTACTGCGTTCGCTTATTATGTGATTGATCGTTATATCTATTGTTATTATTGATAATAATAATGATAATAATAGAAAAATATGCCATGCTAAGAATGAGAAGTGGAAAAAGACAATTGATAGAAGGAATGGAACTACCAAACCAAGAAAAAAATTTGAACGCTAGGAGAAAAGGAAACTTACAATTACTTGGGAATATTGGAAGTGGACACCATCAAACAAGTGGAGATAAAAGAAAAAAAAATGAAAAATGAGTATCTAATGAGAACCAGAAAAGTACTCGAAACCGAATGATATTGCAGAAATCTCATCAAAGGTATAAACATCTGGGTTGTTGTTAGATATTCGGGACCATTCTTGAAAATCTCATCCTATTTATACATTTTCTTGTTCAAACAATTTTTACCTGAGCAACTGGTCGTGGTGCATTTCCTTTCTTACGGTGTCAGCAGTACAGAACGAAACTTGTCACTCACAAATTTGTCATTATTACGAAAACATTGTCCTACATCATCTTCAGAGGGGCAAGAACCCCTAGCATAAGAAAAGAAGGTTTAGTTTGGTTAGGTTTTATGGCATATCAGCCATTTTTGTTATTTAATGTCAATTCCTGTTTTGACATATATATTAAATATATGATTTATAAAAAATTTTCTAGATACCCACAGTTAAATGATCCAACAGTTCTATTTCTACCAATTCAATTTAGCATATGTCATTTGTTTGCACACAGTTTAAATGTCAAACAGTTCACTCCCTATCAGGTGCTATCACTCCGAGTTAAAGTGGACCTGGGAACTATGGCAAAAAAGGGATACTCTGTATTCCCTAAAGGTATAACATTACTGGAATCTCACCATCAGATTGTTTAGTGTCATATCCTGAACAATCAGTGGGGATGGGGGTCTTTCTCCTCTGCAGAGATGCAGTCGGTATATTCTGCAGTCCCAACCGACTGGGCTAACAGGAAATAAAGTGTTTTAGGTATGAAATTTAAATTTGTTTTAAACATATTTTTGGACACGAGTTAAAGCCCGTGAGACTTTTTAATATTGTCGTTAGTTTTACTCTTATTGCGATGAATATGCTCATTATCTCATATGAAAATTAGATTTTAGCTTCCGGGAAAATTTTCTGGCTGTGTGTAGTAACGAACCGTAGATCTAACAGCTGTATTTGCGCTGATTTTACCACCGAATAAAGCCAGCAAATAATTTCCCTCTCATAAATATAAGACAAACGCTATTGTTGTACAAACGTCGTTGCTTTGCTTCGAACAGCATTTTCTCCTAAATCTACTAATTTAATCAATCAATCAATCGCTTATTTGTTCAGTTCTTTCTGTTGCTTTATATCAACGCTCGCATGGAAACTGCACGTATACAGGAATTTATTCAACAGCCACCGATCCCTTGAATTTCAACTGATGAAGACAAAAGTCAGGTCACTTTTTTTTTTTTTATTATTCACTCCTTGAGAGTTGTTCACAAGAGTTTTAACTGGTAGACTTTCGCTGAAGTCTAAGTCTTCTTAGGTCTTTAGAGCTCTTTTGAGTATTTTAGAGTTGCTTACAAGAGTTTTACCTGGAAGACTTTCGCTGAAGTCAAAGTCTTCTTAGGTCTCTAGAGCTCTTTTGAGCATTCTAACTAATCTTAACAATGCTATGCTCTGTAAGTTTTGATTCTTCCTCTGATTTTCGATCTCCTGCGGCTTCCTTTCCAAACCTTTTAGAAATGTTCTACACACGCCAACTACAATTAGTATCGCCCTCCCCATCATTTTCAACAGCTCTTTGTAAAAATTCTCTGGCAAGGTGCAAGTATTTGTAAATCTTTTCGCTTTCTTTTATTTTCACTCTGTGGTCTACTGGAACAGCAAAGTCCACAATATGGTAACTTCTTTTTTTCTTGTAAATTAATACTAGGTCTGGTATCCTGGTTGGGATCAGGTGATCCGTTTGTATTTCTAAATCCTAGTGAATGGTGTGCTTCTCATTTTCTTGGACGCATTCTTGTTTGTGCATATAACATTCGGCAGTATGGTCAAATCTTAACAATTGCCAGTGGATCATCTTTACAACCTAGTCGCGCCTAGTCTTGAACTTCTTTTGTGTTTGTTACATTTGCTTATCATGTTATTAATCGCTTCGTCTTTGTCACCACATAACCAACACTAGCAATTCTGTCGCGCATTATCTATTTTCGGTTTTATATAATTAGTCCTTATAGTGGTGTTTTGTGCTGCTATTAAAAAAAGATTCAGTTTCTCTCTTTAGGTTTCCATTTCGTTGCCCTGTCCATTTCTTCTCGTGAAATATTTCGCCAGAGCGTCGCTTAAATATCCATCGGTTGTTGTCCGTCTATTTTTGCTTACTCGTTTTACTTGTTGTTCTGTTTGTTCTTATATTATTACTGCGCTTACTGGTCGCTGTTATTTGTTTTTCTTTGCTCTTTTTAATGTAGTCATTATATTGATGCATCTACTTAATTCTCGGTGCTGGCGAGTCTTCTTCCACTTTCTTATCTCGACACACATTGTCTTTGTCATCTCTTGAATGTAAGGTCTGGTGAATCGTCATCAACTTTCTTGTTTTCCTGGCCATTTGTCTGGGTTCCTCTCTTGTCCATTTTAAGAAGGGTCCTACCGTACAAGAGGACTGTCCAAGTTATTATTATTATTATTATTATTATTTACTCTTTGAGAGTTTTTCACTCCAGCGTTAGCTGATGGTTTTCACTGGGGTTTTAGTGACAGCAAGTCTATTCAAGTTTCCTCAAGTCTCTAGGACTCTTCTAAGTATTATGGTCGAGGTGAACAATGCTGTAGTCTGGGTGGTCTCCACTCGTACTCTTATTTCTGTTTTCCAGTCCTTGCACCAATCCTTTGGGGATTGTCCCAAGTGCACCAACCAGAATTGGTATCGTCGTCACCTTCAAGTTCCAAAGTTTTTTAATCCTCTAGCAAGGTCTAGATACTTATCTCTCTTTTTGCTTTCTTTTATTTTCATTCTGTGATCTGCTTAGACAGCAAAGTCCACTATTCAGCAAGTTTTGATGACTATCATTAGGTCTGGTCGACTGGCCGAGAATAGGTGATCCGTTTCAAATTCAAATTCCCAGAGAAGTATTCGTATGGTCAAATTAAAATTTTTTGCACAATTCTCAATGGATCACCTTCCCTACCTAGTCGTGTCTTGTCTTATACATTTTACGCTAATTTGCTGCACTCGCTTATGGTATGAGTGATTGTTTTGTCTCCATCATCACATAACCTACACCCTCTATTTTGTTGTGTCTTGTCTATTTTTGCTTTATTATTATTTACTCATAAGAGTTTTTCACATCAGCATTAGGTGATGGTCTTTCACTGGAGTTTGAGTGATAGCAAGTCTCCTTGAGTCTCCAGAACTTTTCTCAGTATTCTGGCCATTCTCAACAGTGCAGTAGTTTGGATGGTCTCCACTCGTCCACCAACTTCCAAGTCCTCCAGTCCCTTTAGTGATCCTTTAGTTACTGTTCCAAACGCACCAATTACAATTGTCATCTGCATTTTCCATAGTTTTTTCAATTCTTTGCAAGGTCCAGAATCAATCTAGGAGAAATAAAACTCTAAATCAAAACCAGCTCTACTCGGCTTAAAAATGAACCTTATTTTGCAGGCAAATCAGACAGAAATACAAAAACCTCACATGAATGATGTCGAATCCACGAAACTTTATTTTCCAGCCGTCCGACATTTTTAAGCCGAATAGAGCTGGTTTTAATTTAGAGTTTCATTTCTCCTATATTGATCGTCATACCAAGGTTAATGAACACAGTCTACTCGACTATTTACCCATGGCTGGCAGAGAACAGATGAATTCATGATTTTCCATGGGCATAAGCGTGAAGTGAAATGCAAACAGCCTCGTCCAGGGTTGAAATCGGGTCGCCGATTTTATCTCTTCCTCTGATAATCGTTTCGCTTTGAGTACCTCAACGTAACCTATATTAGGGGGACGTGAAGGGAGATTTTTTTTGTAGTCAACAAAGAAATTGCTAAATATTAATTCGCTCCCAGAGGGTGCTGTTTGCTAGCTCTGAAATATAGGTCGATTAATAACTGACTGACCGATTTATATATATCCCTAACTAACGCGTATGACTGTTTCTCGTACTCACCGTGAGAGTTTCTGTGATTGGCCCTTTGCTATTGGTCACACAGATAGGTACCAGGTCCATACTACATTGCCACAGGATTAAGAATTCTCCCTATAAAATCTGTCGGGACAGAGCAATCTCTTTACACATTTATTTATGTGTAACTGTTCACTTTAAAAACTAACTTCCCCTCATGAGAAAGTAAGGAAACACCCTCCATAATATTTAAAGTTATAGCAATTTACAAAAGCACTTTCGCTTTTGCAAAAATTAAAATTTACGTGTATCGGGAAAATATTGAAATGATATTGTGACCGATATATAAAAGTCAATCTGTTATGAAATATTATTCTAGCATTTCTCAAAAGAATTTAATAGAATTTTGAAGAGTGGCTCTAAAATATAACGTGTTCAATCAAGGAGATTGAATATAGAAATATTTTCTAAGCTAAATAATATGCTGACATCAGCAACATCCGAGAGGTTTATTAAAAGGCATCAAACGCTCAATTTGGAGGCCTTTATTATGCGAATCAGTATGGCGCCCGTTCTATAATTGAGTGACCCCCCCGCTTCGCTGGTGTGTCAATCATTTTGTAAGGGTCTAAATATTCGATATACAATGATCCATGTTTTGCATCATTCCATCATTTATTAGTGGTGGGCATATATATATATATATATATATATATATATATATATATATATATATATATATATATCATATTTACAAATATATGATATATATGTCATGTATATCATATATACACATGTATAATATGTAAGTGATATTTATCGTATATATACGTATAACGTACATATATATGCCATATGTATATATATATCATAAATATGTCATATCACACACACACACACACACACACACACACACACACTTATCTATCTATCTATCTATCTATCTATATATATATATATATATATATATATATATATATATATATATGGGGAAATGGAAATAAATCCGACGGTATGTAAATGTTCAAATATAAAAAAAAAAACAAGATATTCTGAGGATGCTTTTAAATTTACGAACACAAAAGGGACTTGAAAAAAAGAAAGAAAATAATGCAGTGGTCCGACATAATTTACAAGTTAATCACAACTTTAATTTTAAAGATCGCAAACTGTCTGTTTATATCCATAACAAAAACAAAACAAAACAAAAAAAATGGCGGAAGAACGTTGAATGTGGCATCATTTTTAACTACGACCCTATTAAACAAAATCCCGCCTATTTTGTCAAATTTGTCCTAAAAAGTTACTAATCCCCACATTTGTAATTGGTTTCAATGACTATATATATATATATATATATATATATATATATATATATATATATATATATATATATATATGTGTGTGTGTGTGTGTGTGGTAACTTTCTATATTTTTGCAATAGTGCTTCTTTCTTGTTATAATTTTACACAATAAAATAGTGAAAAGGTAAAGGAAATAAAGAAAAAAAAGAGTCGAGTGGAATGAATATATATATATACATATATATATATACATATATATATATATATATATATATATATATATATATATATATATGTTTATTTGTTTGTGTGTGTGTGTGTGTGTGAGTGTAAAGGAAATATGTTACGTTTTTAAAATAAATTTCGAATACTTCATCACACAGTCTGTGAACGAAACGGAAACAGAGTTTTAAATATGTATGTGCCATCTCCATTTTAAGTGGAAGCCTCTAGAAATAATAGACCTTTTCCTATAACTCAGATGCAACATCTCATCTACTGAAAGTGATGTGCACACACACACACACACATACACACACACACACATACATATATTTATATATATATATATATATATATTAAGACTTCAGTAATCAATGAGCTCAGGTGTAGACGGATCGATTGATAAGTTAACAAGAAAAATAATTTTTGGTTTAAGTATATATATATATATATATATATATATATATATACCTAAAGATGGTTGTTGTAGGTGCAAAGAAAGAATAAGGATATATTTCAAGATAGGAAGGTCCACGAAGACATTTGTATTTTTTGAATTTATTTATTATGTTCTTACATACGTGTTATATATATATGTATGTTTCCAGCATGTTGCGTTCGTCAGAGAACATGTGCGGCACAAGGCCTTTTTAATGGGGTACTCAATGAGACTTGAACTTACTCTTGTTTCCAGTATAAATCCAGTATATATTTATATATACGCAAACCCTCCGCATGTTCAAGATATGACACAAGGTCAATTTTTAAGTGGCATTTAACAGCTTTGAATCCAGAGTTCTCCTTGACCGGCTTCCATACCAATATTAAAGAGCAGAGTCTGTCCTACTATTTATCCAAAGCTGGAGAGTAAATACTTTGATTCATACTTTTCCCAAGAAGATTAGTTCTATATGAAATGCAAAAAGCTTGATCCAGCGTTTAAACTCGGGTCGCTGTGCATATTTCTGACGTCAGTAACCATTACACCACGAGCGCCTCTGTAAATGTTTAAATAAATACTTGGATTTTATATGGCTAGGAATATTTTTTAGAGTTTGAGATAAATCGAGGTTTGGAAGATTAGTAGCGAAACTTTCTAATTTGCTGAGTTATATACTTTTTGGGGATCGTGGTTTTTTTTAAAATTAAACCGAATTGTTAAGATTCTACCATTTCTTGGATATCAAGTAAATTCTTTAATCAAACTAACGTGTCCATGAGATAAAACTGCCTAATTGGGAATAAGTTTTTCGTTTGTCTAGAGATAGAAATATGAAAAGATGTGGGATGTTAGTTTATCATATTTACCAACCCCTCCGCTCGGGCAGGATATGACACAAGGTCAAATTTTAAGCAGAGTTTAACAGGTTTTAATTCAGAGTTTTCCTTCTCTTAGACTAGTTGCCTCACCAAGGCTGAAGAACCTAGTCTGCCCTACTATTTAACCATAGCTGGAGGGAGAATAATTAGATTCATACCTTTCCCAAGGGTATTAGTGCTATGTGAAATGCAATCAGTCTTGTCCAGGATTTGAACTCGTGACGCCGTGTCTATTGACGATATCCATTACACCACGGACACCTCCAATGGGATGTTAGTTTATGGATTAAAATTCAGATATCAAATAAAAATGTCGCATTCCTTGTGGTACTCAAAATTTTAAATGCAGTCCCATTTGTCAAGTTTTATGTGAGTCACTAAGGTACATTTGGCATAAAACTGTTGGTTCATAAATCGACACAGAAGGTGATTTATTTTATTTTGCGGAATGTTAATCAATTATTACTATTTGTGAGATACACTGGATTACTATTTTCATCTGTGGTGTCTGTTGATTAACTTTGGCAGATATTTTAGTCTTTGATGAGATTTGCACGAGATCTGGAGTTACCACTTTGGCACGTATGCAAACGCACACGCGTGCGCACACACACACATATCATCATCACGTCACGCTGATTTTCTTGATTCCCTCAGTTCATTCGTCCCTATCATCCATCGTTCCCGGCAGATCTTCCAGACGATATCTTGCAATTTGCACAGAGCTGTTATAGGTAAATTCTCGTTCGTCGGCCAACACTGGCACGTTCATGTGAAGGATTCTATCGGAAAACGTCACTTAAAAGTTCGCCTTTGCTTTTCAAGCAGTGTTCCGTATTTCTCGTTTGACTTATTTGGATGGTTTTAGAGATGGGAGGTAAGTGTCCATACAGCTGTCGTTTCATGGGGTGTTGCTGCCAGGATTTGTTCAATATAGCTCGTAGCATTCTTGTGCAGTTCCTGTCTAGCTTTTTTCTCTATACTTTCAGTCAGCGTCCATGTGGTGCATTTTTGTTGATATATATAAATATATATACATATTTATATATGTGAGAACTCAACTGGTTTCCTTTCTAAAAAAATCTTGATTTTTGTTCAAAAAATAAGCGCGGGAAACTCTAATTTTTGTGCTTTTATTTTTGCAGTTATTAACCAACCGGCGAATTCGCACTCGCTTTTAAACTTCAAGATACTTTTCAGACGATAATATTTGATTTGCTGCAAAAAATTTGACTGATCAAACACCAAAATAATGTTAAACATTATTTTGGTGTTTGATCCGTCAAATTTTTATGGCATATCAACCCTAGTAGGTTATTTGATGCCAAATCTTGTTTATACGTATATATTAAGTATAGATGATTTGTTAACACATTTTGTAGATAAGATTTTTGAACAAGCTAGAGCTTTTTTTTTTTTGCACACAGTTAAATGTTTTCAAGTATTTCTTTCTAAAAGTCAAAATTTTAATCCTAGTCATTTCTTTGCAGTCATTTAGATAAGTGAGTAAAATGTGAGTAATTTTCTTTTCAAATGAGTTGGAACTAACTTTTTTGCATACAAGTATTGTTATTGTTTTTACATATTTTAATGGTTTCAATAATTAATATCTAATACTAATAATCTTATTTAATATTGATCATTTGTTTGGACACAGAGAAGTGGTTACTAGTCTTGCTATTTTATGCTAATTATTCTAGTGAACACTGTTCATTCATTTGCATACAATTGAACAGTTCTAAATATTGTTATGTAACACTGACATTACCCAGTCATTTGCATTCAGTCATATGATTCTAGGTATTGCTATGTATCGCTACCAATTCAATTAAACATCAGTCATTAGTTCACACGGCTTATATATCAAATAGTTTTATTTGACCTATAGATAGGACTCATTCAGGTATTACCAGTCCGGGTTAGTGTAGACCTAGATGTAATGGTGTATTCTCAAAAGTACTTGAACTTGATTGTTTGTTTAGGTTTTATGGCATATCAACCTTTGTAGGTTATTTAATTCCAAATCCATTTTTATACAAATAAACAGTTCTAGTTAAAACAATTCAGTTTAACATAGGTACACCGTTTAATTGTTTAAAACATTTCTATTTCAAGCTCTTCAGTTTAGTCAAACAGTTCTAATTCAAACAATTCAGTTTGGTTTAAGTATATTTTTTGTCAAAACAGTTCTATATTAAACAATTCAGTTTAATGTAAGTTGACTTTCAATATAAAAAACAGTTCTATTTGAAACAATTCAGTTTAGCATAAGTACGAAGATTAAATGTCAAAACAGTTCTATTTCCGGCAGTTCAGTTTAGGATAAGTACGCAGTTTAATTCTATTTGACCAATAGATAAGACCCTATCAGGTGCTACCACTTCAAATCAGAGTGTACCTGGGATCGATGGCAATGAAGGGGTACCCAACATTATCCGAAGCTCCAGCATAACTAGAACCTCATCCTAAGACAGTTGGGGTGGGGGTTTTACCCCTCTGCAGAGTTGCAGTCGGTGTTTTCTACAGCCCCAGCCGACTGTACAATCAAGGACTGGATCCTCACCATCTGATCGTTAAGTGTAATATCTAGGACGCTCATTGGAAATGTATTACCCCTCTGCAGAGATATAGTCTGTATTCTATAGCTCCCGCCGACTGGGTTCTTTTTAATTTGGTTTGGATTGTTTTTAGTGGCATATCAATCTTCATGGGTTATGAAATACTAAAACGGTCCTTGTAGAAGAACTAATGGGACGATGAGGGTTTTATACCTTTTTAAGGGCATTAGTCCGAAAGTAAATGGAATAGTGCGGTCGGAGTTCGAACTTGGTTACTATTATTTCGCAGTCTATCACATTAGCCATTACGCCTCGGAGACTCCCCCACTTTTTAAAAAAGCTATCATAAACACACTCACCCACAAGTAGACACAACAAGAATGAAGTATATAAAAGACACGTGAAGAGATAAAAAGTGATTCATAAATCGATTATTTAGTTGTCAGATCTTTTATTCTTGTATTTTTTTTAATAGAAGAAGACCTTGGAATCGTCCTTCAAACAGATTTTTATGAAGCACTAAACTCACAAAATGAGGCGACGAAAATCTATAAAAAAAAGAGCAACGAAAAACAACAGACAAGCAAACAAAAAAATTAAAAAAGAAGCAGGATGAAAAATTAAAAAAAAATGCTTGCACTCGGCATAACACTTCCCTGTCAATCGAAAACCATCGCTTCCTATCGCTTACCATTCGTTCGAAGAGAGAATCTAATTCGAAACTGCTCACATTGACCTAATGAAAGACTTTATTAGTCAAAAAGTCAATCGATTCTCTTGGGCGTTGTTGAGGAATTAAAACCCAGACATCAGTGGGTCTGTGTACTTAAGTCTGGATTCCCAATCAAAGTTTACTGATCCTTTACTTGTAGAATTTCAAGTTTTAATTTTACACACTATGAAGTGCACACACATTCAATCCCAATTCGTATGTATGTATGTATGTATGCGGATTTTTAGAAATGTTCTTTCTGATGTTGATTAACACAATTCCAAAGGAGCTACTCAGAAACTGACAGTTAAGTCAGTGATAAGACAAGAGAAATTTCAATGTACGAATTCCTAATTTATGAAGTACCTCTAATTACACATCTTCCTTATATATATATATATATATATATATATATATATATATATATATATAGTATCGCAAATAAATAAGTATACTCCTAAAATTTTTTTGTGAAAGTTAATTTTTTTCTTAATCAAATATATCATTCGATATAATGCTTTAGCATATTGCAAATGTGTATCTATATGACGAGAGTAGCAATACAAAAATAAACACACTTCTTATATTTCTGCTGACTTATGGGCAAAAGTGTTGAAGCGAGTTCAAACTCCAGTCGGACTTACCTTTCTGGGACATTTTACTAATAAATATTAACAATAAGCTAGAATTCACAGTTCATCACAAATCCACTGATAAAATGACCATATATATTTTACTCACATCATAACGTTCCCAGTCGGTTGGGGCTGTAGAATACACCGACTGCACCTCTGCAGAGGGGTAAGACCCCGCCCAAAGCGTGTCCTGGATATAACTAAACAATCTGATGGTCAGGTTCCAATAATGCTAGAGCTTTAGAGAATGCGGAGTACCCCTTCATTACCATCGCTCCCAGGTCCACTCTGGTCCAGAGTGATAGCTCCTGACAGGGTCCTATCTATGGGTTAAATAGAACTAAACTGCATACTTATGCTAAACTGAATTGTTTGAATTAGAACTGTTTGACGAAACTGAATAGCTTGAAATAGAAATGTTTTTGACAATTAACCTGTGTACTTATGCTAAACTGAACTGTTTGAAATTGAACTGTTTATTTGTATAAAAATTGATCGAATCCAGTGCTGGGTTTATGAAATTCGATATCAGGATTGTGATTTTAATCTTAGCGATTTTATGGGGTTAGTTTATATACATAAAAAAACACCGGAAAATGGTTGAACCTCGTATCATTTCAAACGAAAATATTATAAAAAAGAGACCCAGTTTTTTCACTTTGTCTCTTATTTACTCAGATTAGTACTGAAAAGGGACAAAATTCCTTACTTGAAATAATTTGACCTTATAGTTAATATGTACTTTGATAGATAAACAGACAGTTGAATTGAATAGTGATAGAAAGAAGAGGGATAACATTGATAACGATGGATAGATATGTTAAAAATGTTTATAATTGGTAGATATGAATTAAATGATATACATACTAACATGATTCTCGATCCATGTATGCCCCCACCATCCCCTCTATAAAATGACCTTGCGTCAAATCCGACCTGGTGGGAGGTCGCATGAATATCTGATACTGGCTTACATAGTACCAGTAACAGTTTTTGAATTATCTATCTATTTATCAGAGAGAGAGAGAGAGAGAGAGAGAGAGAGAGAGAGAGAGAGAGCATACTTACATAGAAACAGATTTAGATATACATGATTTCTATGATGTTGTTAGTGGTAGTTTTGAGTTTTCTGTCTTAGACAATTTTTCCTTACAATTCTTTAAGTACACTTACGTATCCATGTGTACCCATTCTCATATGGGGATATATCCCTTGAACTGGATGACTATTATTCATTCTTTATGGTGGTTTAAAATGCTTGACAGAGGAGAAGGCGGCCAAGAGTATATTCCGAAGAAACATGGGATTACAAAAATACTATATACAGAACGTTTCGTTAAGTTTCAAGAAACATACAGGAATTTTTTATTCAAATAAACTTTCAGAACCTTTTAAAAAGCAAATTAGGAAGGAGAGGAGAAAATTTGAAGGCCTAACTTGAAATGTATTTTTCTCCTCTTTTTAAAAAGTTATTGGATTTTTGGTTGAGCGGTTTAAAAATGAACTTGGGTGAAAATGAGCTAAGCATTTGAAATAGATATATCTATGTTTTTGGGGGTCATGGTGGGCTTTATTGGCTTGGTGTGGTTTGGTTTATGGCATATCAACCTTCGTTGGTTATTTAATGCGAAAGCCAGCCTTGTAGAAGGGTATTTATTCAAAAGCGTGACAGAAGTTCGAACTCGCTTACTAAGATGTTGCACTCCAGTACACTAGCCACAACACAAGCATGCGATTAGCATAAAAAAAGACTAGTGACCAAAATAATCAAGGGTCAGCTTTTATTTTTATATTGAAACTACGTTACGAAGTGGTATTGAAAAATTTCCACCTAATCAAGCTTGAAAATACCTTTGTTTTTTAAATGATTGTATTTTTTCAAATTTTAAATGACTAACTGAATCTGATGGCATATCAATACATCTAGGGTTATTTTATACCTAGCGGCTTAGGAATCCCGTTCATTGAACGTTGGTATTTATAATTTTGTGTAGTTGTTTCTTCTATGTTTTATTTCACATGGTCCCATCAAATATAAATAGTTTTTAAACTGGTGCATTTGACCCATAGATGAGATCACTACAGATACTAGCACTCCAAGTCAGAGTCGACCGAAGAGTAAAGGTAATGAAGAGGTACTCCACATTCCCCAGGGCTTCATAACTGACGTCTGATCATCAAGTGCTATTTAGTTTTATCCCGAGGACATATTTTTAGTTGGCCTAGTTGTAGAGTGTTCGCCAATGGCCCGGGAGTCTCGGGTTCAATCTCAGGCCGAGTCATACCAAAGGCTCAAAAAATCGTACTTGATACCTCCTTGCTTAACACTCAGCATTATAAGGTACGTTTCAAAGATAAAATGGAACAATCCAGGAAAAGCTATTGAAAAGGGAGCTTTAAGGTAGTTCTCAACAACGGTCGCCAACTTTACTTTATTAACCCTTTGCTGAGCATGCAATCAACGTATTCTAAGCTCTTCCGATAAGACGATAAAGGTCAAAAGATATGTTTGTAACCATGAAATTGAGTATGTCATTTTCTACGAGATGGTTCTTTTAGGAAATAAATTATTAGACACAGATCTATCGGATACGCTGGAATTAGTTCCTTTGTCTCCCACCATGCAGCGTTTTTCTCCATCGATTAGACACCTTATTTTAGCTCTGAACTTTCGACCTGCATTCAACTCAGTGCTGCTGTCAATTCCCTCGTGTCTTCAAGGGCTCTCCCTCACCGGCACCCACGCGAAAACGAACTGATAAGGTAATTTGAGCAAGTAGCACAACGGATTTTGTCCACTCCTTCCAACACACACACACACACACACACACACCACCACCACCACCACCACTACTACCACCACGCCCTGGCCTCCACCACCATCAATCATTAAACCAATCACAATTATCCTCCTCGGATTTATAGAACAAGTCGCTCAGACACGACTGATGAAATTAAAAGCAATCGGCTTCAATCAACAATCGCTATTCTAAGGACACCGATATTTTATTTTGGATAATGTTTAAATAGCAGGACAGGTTGATAATTTTTGCTCTGTTGATAAAATAAATGGGTGCTCAACAGTTTTGGCCTTGTGGAAGACTTGAACAGGCATGGATATGGTATACGGAACTACTTCAAAACATTATCATGAGGATACTATATTCATACAATGCTTCTGCCATGAACAGGATGTGACATAAGATAAATCTTTCTGCGGAGCAAAGCTGGTTTGAATTCAGCGTTTTCCTTCATCTAGATTAGTTGCCTTACCAAGGCTAAAAAACCCAACCTGCCCTACCATATATCCATAGCTTGTTGGGGAGGGATGGATTAATGTATTTCCCAGGGGCATTATCGTGAAAATTACAGACAAATAGCTTCGTCCAGGATTTGAACTCGAGGTCAACGATTTCATTTCCTCCAACGATAACCGTTACACTAAGCACGCCTTCTGTCACGTGGAGAGTGAACGTATTTGCCGATCCCCTCCGTCAGAGACAGGAAGTGATACAATATCAATTTTTAAGAGAATCAAAGCTAGTTTGAATTCAGTTTTCCTTTTCTTAGACTGGTTGCCTAACCAAAGATGAATAACCTAATCTGCTTCATCATTCATCCAAAGCCGGAGGTGGGGAGAATCGATAGATTCATGCCTCTCTCAAGGTCATTAGCGTGAAAATGGAAGACAAAAAGCTTCGTCCAAGATTTGAACTCGTGTCACCAATTTCATTTCCAAAAACGATGACCGTTTCACTTAACCTGTCTCCTATCACGTGGACATTCTATGTCCCAAGCTTTGATCGTTCACAGAAATTTTGCATTGCGTTGATAAGGATTCTGTTTGACCGATCAATTCTACCGTCTCTGTTGGGAAGATTTACAATATTCTGACTACATACCCTCGGCAAAGTGATGAGACTCTTACCCGCAAAAAAAGGGAATCTTCAGTATGACACTAAACTGCTTCTGATGGTGAGGTATGACGAGTATAAGTTAGGAATACTTAATACTATAAAATTGTGTGCAAACAAATGATTATTATGAAATAGAATAATTAATGTTAGACAGTAATACTTGAAAATATATCACTGTATGCCAAAAGGTCCAAGCGTATAAAATACACTGGTCTCACAGATCGGTTTATTTTGAAACTAATGGCTTTAGAATCTACAAGCACATATAATGAGGTCGACATTCCCATTTGAGAAATGGGATGTTGTATCGCCTGTGTTGTTTTGTTCCTAGAGTGGTAGTTTTTCTGTACCAGTAACAGTTATTGTGGGTGCCATTGTAAAAGCGTAGAGGTAACCAGAAAAAAATTCTAACGTACTTTTATGACAAAGCTTAATGTGTATAATATATGCATATGATATTTTATATCTAATGATATATTTTGAGAGTCTTACAACAAAAAAATTTATTTAAGTGATATGTTTAAGGGAATCATAAAGTACCAAATCTTAAAGAAAGTTTATCCTTCTAATTTCTTGATTACAAGTCACTTAGTGAACCTTACTATTACTTCCAGGTCCATTCTCACCGGCCCATTGGCATAATGGTTAGAGTGTTCGCTAATGGTTCGGGAGACTGGGTTTCAATCCCGAGTCGAGTCTTACCAAAGACGCAAAAAATAGTACCGCCTTGCTTAACACACAGCATTTAAGGTACGGATCAAGAGTAAGTGGAGCAATCCAGGGAAAGGAGTAGCACCCCCTCTACACCTCGGTGAAGTAGGAATTGAAAAGGGAGCCTTCGGCTTATCCTCGACAACGATCGACAAACTTACTTACTATGTTTGGGTTGAATATATCTGTTTAAGAATTTATATTAGATTGGAAGACGTAAAACTGTACAACGGTGAAGTAGGTGGTTGTGGGGATATTGTTATCATCGAGGGAAATGAACCGAGTTCAAATTCTGGACGAGGCTGTTTGCATTTCAGATAGCGCTAATACCTTTGAGAAGGATATAAATTCAGTTATTCTTCCCCCGCCAGCTATGGGCAAATAGGACAACGAGTGTACGAGAAGGAAATCTCTGAATTCAAACCTGTTGAACTCCGCTTAAAAAATTGACCTTGTATCAAATCCTGCTCGTGTAAAGGGGTTGGTAAATACATCCAATTGCGTGGAAACAACTGATTATCAAATCTTCATCATCATCATCAAGTTATACTGATAGCACGAAGACGGTTGACTCTTTCTCGCCGTCCGTCCCCATCATCAATTGCCCTTGGTTGGTTTGGTTTGGTTTCTCTGTTTGATGGCATATCAACCTTCCGAAGTTATTTAATACCAAAGCCATCCTTCTAAAAGATCAGTTGTGGTACTATTTAAACCACAGCTAGGAGGATATAGGGGGTTCATACCTTTCCCATGGGTATTTGCCTGAAAGTGAACGTAATAGCACGACTGGAGTTCGAACTCGCTTACTCCAATTCTGCAGTCCAGCGCTTTAACCATTACACCACGAGGGCCACTCCTGTTCTGGCTAGATCGTCTGTACTGCATCTATGGTCCACTTAGTGCTGATGTATGTAAGTCTTTACTAGTTGTCCTTTTTACACCATCAGTGCCCAGCATGTCTTGTTCGTCTTACTTGGATGATTTGCGAGATGGAAGGTAGGTAGTCCTACAGCTGCTATTTTATGGGGTGCTGCTACTAGAATTTGTTCAAAACAGCACATAGCATTCTTGCGTAGTTCATGTCCTACTGGTGCATCCATAAATTAGTACTGACTCGGTCACAGATTGGAAGAAATCCTTTTTTATTCTATCAGAGAGATCAAATTTACATATGATCGACAGCCTTTCAAGAGCAGCCCATGCCTTCCCTATGTATATGTTAACATCGATTTCAGTTGATGAGGTAATGCTACCGAGGTATGTGGACTAGTTTACTGATTTCAGAGGTTTTCCACTTAAAGTGGAGATGACTCCTTCTTAATTGAAACACACGAACTCAGTTTTATCTGTGTTCACATAAAACATTATTTTGTGCAAATTATAAGTATAAGATAGGAATACGTTAAAACATACAATCGAATGCAAATTATTTGTATTAGATAAGAATACTTGATATTATATAACTATGTGCAAAGGAACGTTTATATATAAATAAACGTCCAATCTCAAGAAAATGCAACGAAACATTGAAAATATAATAACAATCTTCTGCGACGAATAATTTATATGCCGTTAAATAAATACATTCGAAAAATAAAGATGATTCAAAATACTCGTAACTACAAATCAATAAGAAAAATATAAATTACCCATATGAATTGTACAGCCTCAACAAGATACATTACTAATTGGCTTGTTCATGCTAAATCCTGTTCACACACACTCACACACACACACACACACACACACACACATATATATATATATATATATATATATATATTGGTATATGATATGTAAACGAGTAGTTTGTAGGTAATATTTTAAACAACCTCGAGATCGTTTGTTTTCACACAGGTAAATAGCTTCAAGTATTGTTATCTAACACTAACAATTAACACCAATCATTTGCTTACGTACAGTTAAATGGTTAAAAAGTTCTATTTGATCCATAGATGGGACCCTAATAGGGTCTGAGTGGATCAGAGTATAATGCCAATGAAAGGGTTACTTCCCTTTCCCCAAAGCTCCAGAACTTAAGCCTCACCATAAGATTCATCTTAGTGTCCTATCAGCACACTCGTTGGGGCGGAGTAACCCCCCTGTTGAGATGCAGTCAGTGCATTCTACAGTTTCAGCCGATTGGGTTCAATTTTCAAGGATATAATAGGTTTAACGACCATTTTATATATTAAAAAAGAGAATAATATCTTACAGATTATAGACCCAAAGAAGGGTATAGAACGGATCTGACTGCCTCCGTGGCGCAGTGGCTAACGTGCTGGACTTCGAATTTATATCAATCGTATTCAAACTACAGTTGCACTATTACGTTCACTTTCTGGCTAATGCCCTTGGGAAAAGTAGCAACTTCCTTATTACCACCAGTTATGGGTTAATTAGTACCACAATTGCTTTTCTACTTGAATAGCTTCGGCATTAAATAACATGTGAAGGTTGATATGCCATTAAACAAAGAAACCAAACTAGAACTAGCCAAAACGTTAAAAGCATTTTTAATCAGTAACATGAAACATCTTCAATTTTCTATGCCTTATGCAGTGCAATGTCTCAATATTTTAAATTGCAAAATAGAAAAATAAAGATAAGATAAAAATTCATTGCTTTGAGTTGGGTATTGCTGATCTCCATTTGAGCCAGTCTCGATTCGTCTGAAGTTTGTTGGTGCACAAGTCTTTGTTACAAAAGAAGTAAGGACTTGACGAAATAGAACTCAAACATGTGGATACTCTCTCAGCTGAGGATTGGCAACATGAAATTCAGACTATTTAGTTTTTATCCCGTTTCTATTGTTATGATATTTAATAGTAGGAAATATTATATATGTGGAAGGTTGGATAATTCAAACACTTAACACAGGTTTAGAAAGTGCGATATTTTGTTCTTTTATTTCATTAGACGAACCAGACATGCAGGGCACTGCTGGAGAAGCAGAGGCGAGCTCATAAGTGATGTACTCCTATGGACCCCCACATATGGCCGAGAAAAAGCAGAACAACCAGCAAGAACATACATACAGCTGCTACGTGGGGATACGGGATGTAGCCCTGAAGACCTGCCAGAGGCGATGAACGATCGAGAAAAGTGGCGAGAGAGGGTCAGGGATATCCGTGCTAGCGGCACGACATGATGATGATTTCATTTTTAAGAAATTTTTAGGTTAAACCAGTTTCTTATTTTTTTCTATATATTAGCAAATGAGGAATATGATAAAATGACGGAGAGGATAAAGGTGAAAAAGGAAGAAGGAGAGGGTTTAGAGTCAAATGTATCAGGTTTCATAAGAGATTTTTGATCGTATGAAAGTGTTAATGATTTTAGTTCGCTGACGGTAAAGAAATAAGAAAAAAAAAAGATGAAGGATAAGTGGTTTCGGCAAATCTTGTTTCATTGAAGACATTGACTATTATGTAACGTCGGCGAAACCCAACGCAATCTAGAAAAAGGAATCTATGAACACAAACGATCAATCAAAACAAATGATGATCGAAATGCCCTTTTCTACCACTTGTTAGAGTTCTAACATACCTTCAATTTTTCCCAAGTCTCTCTAATAAAACCCATACATTGCAATAAATCCTGCAGACAATTAGAATCTGCAGTAATTTCTAAAACAAACCGTGTAAGACAACGCCCTGGATTTTAACTGATTTCACTATACATGGCGGACATCATACCACAAAAAAAAAACCCAACATATTTACATAAAAAGGAATTGTGATTAACACGTATCGAGTCTGAAGCTTTATTTGTTTTTAATTTTTAGATTTAAATGAAGATATGGTATGGTTTATTTGTTTACTGGCATATCAAACTTTCGTTGGTTATCTAATGTCAAAGCCTTCTTTTAGAAGGACAGTTGTGATACTATCTAATCCATAAATGAAGGATAAGGGATTTCTTACCTTTCACAAGGGTATTAGTCCAAAAGTGAATGTAATAGCAATAGCAACTGTAATTCGATCTCGCTTATTTCGAGGCTGAATCCCAGCTCTTTAGCTACTACTTCACAGAGACTCCTTGAATGAAGATATAAGCACAGATTAACAACTTAAAGTGATGATGTCTAGACGTCTAGCTGCTGTCTAGACAAATCAATGCCATTTTTAAAATATAACAAATCATGATACTTTTTGAATCAAATATTTTTGACAAAACACATGATTTTGTAAGTGCCCCCCCATACACGCAAGAGTTAATTTGTGCAATTTTTTAATTGTTTCCTATGCTTTGAATTATTCTCAAGAATAAGAGATTTGAGGACGTGGAGAACATCAAAAGACCCTATCAAAAGAGGTGTTTAAAAGGAATTTTGATCAATTAAAAACCTACTGGAATAAGCAGGTTTGCTGACAAGAAAATAAACGTTTTATTCATTATTCATTTGATTTGTTAAATACAGCTTCAGTCCAATCCTTTAGGAATGCACCTCGTATTTTCAAGAAAGATTAGGTTTCATTCATTATTCATTTCTGTCTTGACAAATACACTTCAGTATTGATACTTTTTGAACACAATTCATATATGCTCACTATCATTCGTAAAGGAATTATGATATATTTGAATTTCATTTAGATGATTCTTTTATAATATAGTGGCCACATCACACCACCAGTGACACAGGTACCCAGTCTAAAACTCTTGTAGTACACGCGGGAGGTATATGAGAGTTGAAGCATTTTTTTAAAGAGTATATTAATTGGCTACCGAGAGAGCGACGAGTAATGATATAAATTTCGGGCTAGCAACACCTCTACTACGATTAAGAGTGAACTAAGATTTGTGAAAGAGTAGATATTTCCCTGATCGACTTGAAAATATTACTTAATGTATTCTTGTTTTTTTAGACCGGTCCAGTAGGACGTTATAGCATCGGCAATAAATTGAGTGAGGTTTTTCTATGGCCACGTGTCTGACTTTTCCTTTATCATCAACATCACTTCATTCCGTCTTCGTCTCTTCGTTTCCGTCTACTTTCTTCGGCAATGCTACACTTTCAGGAAATAAACAAATAATAAATTGATGGACAAAAGTTTTTATTTTTGATTGTTAATCATACCATTCTTCTTCTTTTTTTGTTTTGTTTTAGTTGCTTCTTTCTATTTCTTACTCTCCGTCTTTCCCGAGTAAACTTTTCCTAAAACAAAGAAAAAAGAAACTCCCTTAAAATACTCTACGTTTAACTTTTGAAAATACTTTAAAATATATTAGTTCAACGTCTCCTTTTTAACATTTCATATACCCTTAAAGGATTTTGAGTTGTTTAATTTCACAATACCAAATATTCAGTTTCGCTTTATTTGTTTAATGGCATATAATCCTAAGGGTTTATTTAATGGCTTAACCATCTGTGTAGAAGAATAGCAGTGGTATTATTTAACCCATAGCTCGGAGGATAAGGGGGTTCATACCAATCTATACTTACCAACCCCTTCGCTCGGGCTGGATATGACACAAGGTCAATTTTTAAGCGAAGTTTAACAGGTTTGAATTCAGAGTTTTTGCTTCTCCTAGACTAGTTGCCTCACCAAGGCTGAAGAACCTAGTCTGCCCTACTATTTACCCATAGCTGGAGGGAGAATAATTGGATCCATACCTTTCCCAAGGGTATTAGTGCTATGTGAAATGCAATTCGTCGCGTCCAGGATTTGAACTCGTGTCGCCGTGTCCATTTCCTATGACGATAACCATTACACCACGGGCACCAGATGCAGTTAGTGTCATATCCAGAGCTTTCATTGGGAGTGGGCTCTGATCCCTCTGCAGAGATGCAGTGGGAATATTCTACAGCACTAGCCGACTGGGCTACTGAATTTTGACCATACCTATAAATGGTATATGCTCAAACCAAAACCTGTCCTTGAAAATAAAACGTAGGAAATTGTCTGGGACTCTGAGATATAAATGGATGCCCAAAGCCTGTATAGAAGACCAAACCAAAGATCAGATCTAGTTTTAATTAACAAGAATAAAAGATCTAGTTATCGTTTTTACCGTTCTGGCCGGCAGCAGGGTGAGAACAGTGAGCTGAAAAAGTTGTGGAACATAAAGGTGACTGTGATACCAATGGTAGTTGGAGCCCTTGGAACAGTCCTTACGAACATCGAAAAAGAGACTACGAGAACTGGAGATCAGAGGAAGACTCGAGACTATCCCGACTTCAACACTGTTATGATCAGTTAGAATATTTTGTAGAGACCTGGAGGTCTGAGAAGAGCTGTCGCTCAGATTTCAGTGAAAAGCCACCACTTAGAACTGATGGGAAAAACTCACAATAATAATAATAATAATAATAAGAAGAAGAAGAAGAAGAGAGAGAGAGAGAGAGAGAGAGAGAGAGAGAGTGAGAGGGTAAAAGAAGAAGAAAAAGAAGGGTTGGGATTCTATAGCTTAATTTCCGAGAGAGCGGAAGGAAAAACCCTGGGGCAGATCACCAACACACTAATTAAGGGTTGGTCTGCCATATCTATTTACGCCGATTCAATCACCTGATGATTAATGTGATTAAACATTATTTGAAACTGGTGTCGTTTTTGGATTAAGTATGTATACACGGCTACCGGTGGCGTGTGTACATATTTAGTGGGAGTATTTGCCATCCTTTACTGGCAAAGAGGTAACATAGGGTCGTTTATTAAATGTCGAAAATCTATTTTGGCATAAAACACAAAGCCACTTCTTTTAACGTTGGATTTTTCGAAAAATTACTTGGTCTTTGCCGCAGACATCAAGATGCTCCACTATATCTATTAATGCAATGCGAAAATACTATCTCGGTAACAAGAAACAGGCTAAATAGATTTGGAAATCATTCTGTCATTGAAAAGTGGGGAAAGGACAGTGAAAACGTATTTATTAATTTCGCTTAAACGCCACCATCGTAAGCCTTTTAGTTAATTTCAAGTCACATCAGGATTATAGAATTTATATTATAATTAATTTTAAATAATTAATAAAAGAATCAGAGGAATAATACAATCATTGCAATTTAATAATTATTTACTTTGGCAAAGAATAATGGTGTGAGCGAAAATGCAATTCAAATATGCTTCTCGATAAAATCAAGTTTTAAAGTCGATTAAAAATTACTTTATTCACTAAAGCTTTGTATTCATCACCACCATGGACAGGATGTGACTCAAAAGTGTTCGTCAGTGGCCCGGGAGATCTAGGTTCAATCCCAGGTCGAGTCATACCAAAGACTTAAAAAATGGTACTCGATACCTCCTTGCTTAACACCCAGCACACAGGTACGTATCAAGGGTAAAGTGGAGCAATCCAGGGGAAGGAGTAGCGCCTCCCACTACAACTTGGTGTAGTAGCTATTGAAAAGGGAGCCTTCGGGTTGCCCTCGACTACAGTCACCAACTTTAACAGCTGGTTTGAATTCAGAATTTTCCTTGTCTTTCATCGGTCTACCTTACTATTTTACCTATAGATGACCCATGGGAAATAGCAAATAGCTTCGTCCGAGATTTGAACTCGGCCCGTCGAAAATATTTTCGACTGCAGTAACCGTTACCACATAACGCCTCATTTGCTCCAAGATGTATTGGTTTAATGCAATTGTGGTAAAAAAATCTGTTACAGTAAGATACAAAAATTGGCCGGATATAATGTATGTTTGGGTTAAATATTAACAAAACATATCAGCATCTTGCACAGAATCACATAATGGGACACCCAGTGAGGATAAATTTCATTAAAATTTCACATGGTTCGAAAAATAGGATGGCTAACAGTTTTATTCGGATGAGGCGCTTGAGAACGTTTCTGTTACAACTTCAAGATTCAATGCAGGTATTTTCATTTTTGTGGATGTATTGTAGTGTAACGGTTATCATTATCGGAAATGGACACGCTGTCACGAGTTCAAATCCTTGAGGATACTGTTTTTATTTCACGTAGCACAGACTTAGGCAACTAATCCAGGAGTAGGAAAACTGTTCACGTCCGGTTAAAAATTGACTTTGTGTCACGTTCTACCCATACTGAGGGATTGGGAAACACATGCATTTTCATTTTTTAGATGAAGCACATTTAGTTTTTATTCTTACACCATGTGAGTTTTTTTAGTACTTTGGTAAGGTCCTAGTATTTTGGTACCTTAAATTTCATGCATCTTATTTTTTTGGACAGATTCTGGTTTGTATATATTATTTGTCAGTAGGGTCAAATTTTATTATCTTGAATAATTCCCTTTTGATCATATTTCCTATCCAGTCATGAATATCCTTGTATTCCTTACGTGCAGGTTTGTTGCATTTGCTTACAATGTAATTAACATTTTCATTTCTGTTTATATGTTACATGACTGGACCATACATATACATAGATGTCATATTTCGCAAAGTACAAAGGGATTCGTTGTTTCCAATGCGAAAAGTTTATTTCTGACCGCAACATTTCAGACAACTATCAGCAATCGAAACACGAGAGAAATAGGTATAAGTTATAAGTTTTTACATAGAAACACTAACAGATACATGGGTGGTAAACGAAAGAAAATACCGACTGCCATTTCTTGACCCTTTCGACCCCTCGCTCCCTCCAGTAAGCTCTAAACTCTGAACCCAACCGATCCTCAACTCTGAACTCGACTGCTCCAAACTCAACTAACTTTCAAAAATCTCCTTATTTAATATCTCTTAATTACTCCATTCACTAATGATATAAAGACACGTTTCTTCTACTTTTATTTAATCTAAATTTATCTTAAGTCAGATGATAGAATGTTTACTTTTAATATCCGGCATACAATAACGATTTCAAAATGAATATCCAACGTGTCGACCCAGGTTATTTCCAAAAAAACAAAAAAAAAAAAAAAAAGAAAGAAATTCCTCTCAACCCGATATCTTGCCACACGTTGGGTAAGTGTACAATATAACCTTCGCATTCGGCTTACACTTCTATTCAAAATTTTCCAGTGTTAGCTGATGGTTTTCCACTGGAGTGTGAGTGACAGCAAGTCTATTCAAGTCTGTAGAACTCTTCTTAGTATTCTGGTCGATCTGAACAATGCTGTTGTCTGGGTGGTCTCCACTCGTTCTCTTATTTCCAAGTCCTTTAGTCCCTGTACCAATCCTTTGGTGACTGTACCGAAGACACCAGTTACAATTGATATCACAGTCACTTTTATGCTCTATAGTTTTTTCAGTTCTCTACCAAAGTCTAGGTACTTATCTCTCTTTTCATTTTCTTTTACTCTGTGATCAGCGGGAACGGTAAAGTTCCCTATTCGGCAGGCTCTCTTTTTTTTTTGTTGACTATCACTTGGACTGGTCGTCAGGCCGAGATTAGGTGATCTATTTGTATCTTAAAATCCCAAAGAATTTTGTGCGTCTCATTTTCTAGAACTGATTCTGGGTTGAGCATTCACCATTTGTTCGTATGATCAAATTTCAACTTCTTGCACAACTTCCAGTGGATCACCTTCGCACCCAGTCGTGTCAAGTCCTATAAACTCGTTGCGCTAATCTACTGCATTCGCTTATTATGTGATTGATCATTTCATCTCTGTCACCACATAATCTACGTCTGTAATTTGCGTTTTGTCTATTCTTGCTTTAACATAGTTAGTCCTTAGGGCGTTATTTTGTGCTACTTTTTTTGTGATTCGGTTTATCTCTTAGGTTAGCCATGTCAACGTTTCTCGTGTGAGATTTCGCTTATTTGTCGCTTGAAATAGCCATACAGTTGTTTCTTTTTATCCTATTTTGTTTTCCGTTTATTTTTTTTTTCTGTTAATGCTTGTGTTGTCTGAATTGTTTTTGGTGGCTATGATCAGTTTTTTCCGTGCTTTTTTTAAGTAGCTTTCTAGTCGTTGAATCGATGCATCGATGCTATCTTGAATGCTGGCAAGAATTCTTCCTCCTCTTCTTGGCACATACATTCTGTCTACCTCGCCTCTGTGATGTAAGGTCTTATTAAGTATGGTCCAGAGTATCCTACGATGTGGGCAGCCCAGGTATTTATCCTTTTGATGAGATTTCTGTTATGTAGTTTTGTTTCGATTATTTTACTCGTTCTCTTGATGTATTCTTTTTTCTTTTTTCTTTTATCTTCCTTTGTTTGATGGTTTCCGCTCCCAATATTCCCAAGAACTTTTCTCCGAGCGTTCGGATTTTTTTGGTTTTGGTAGTTCTAGTCCTTCCGTGATTTGTCGTTTTCCGCTTTTCATTATTAGCATGACACATTTTTCTCTGCCAAATTCCATCCATCTATCTTGACTGTATATCCTCACGGCCAGTATTAGGGTTCCTAATTCTTTTTCATTTTTGGGAAACAGTTCGATGTCGTCCATCTATTAATAATAATAATAATAATTTTGACTTGTATATTCTTTCATCTTTAATACCAGCTGCTTTTATTGCCGTTCACTCATGTCGTTATTCCATATCATAAGGATTGACATGATAGAAAAAATCATAATGATAGAAAAAATCATAATGATAGAAAAAATCATAATGATTGACATGATAGAAAAAATCATAATGATAGAAAAAATCATAATGATTGACATGATAGAAAAAATCATAATGATAGAAAAAATCATAATGATAGAAAAAAAATCATAATGATAGAAAAAATCATAATGATTGACATGATAGAAAAAATCATAACGTTAGAAAAAATCATAATGATAGAAAAAATCATAATGATAGAAAAAAATCATAATGATAGAAAAAATCATAATGATTGACATGATAGAAGAAATCATAATGATAGAAAAAAATCATAATGATAGAAAAAAAATCAGAATGATAGAAAAAATCATAATGATAGAAAAAATCATAATGATAGACATGACAGAAAAAAAAACCCAGAATGATTGACATGATAGAAAAAATAAATAGATAGAGACATATGTAATATTAGCACTAATAGTTAAAAGTTATAATAACTAACATGGCGCCGAGAGATCGGAAACGAAGCATAGAATAAGTTATAGGTATGAGTTAGGATTCTTTAGAAATCAGAAATGTAAAGAATTCTGAAATTAAACGGAGACCCCTAATAGCATCCATATTTCTGAGAGTGTCTCGCACAGAGTTAGGGAACCTTTTCATGAGTAAAGAACATAAAATAGCGCCGATATGATAAAAGTCTGTGAGTAGAAAGGATGCTGTTCTACTTGATATAATCTATTTTTTTTTATTGTACGTATAACACGGAAAGATTTGAATTGATTTTTATAAGAAAAATCTGTAGATTATTTGCTACTTTTATAACGTATTTTTCAGAGGCTTATCATTCATTTGTCTCTTTTCATTTGTTTCAGGTTGTTCGGGCGTGTATTTTCCCCAAGTTGGTTACTGGGGATATTTAACTCCTGGAATGGAAATTGGAAGTCGAGTATTAAAGCTCTATGCAACTCGGAGTGTTGACGACTTTGGTACCGGAAAAGTTCGTTACACTTTGGGTCAAGTGTCTGAGCTAAAAACGAACAACAGTTATACGTCGTATTTTAATATTACCGACGATGGATGGATAACTATATTAAAAGAACTTCCATTCCTGAAAAATGGTGAGTATATACATGCAAAAATTCCATTTTAAGAATCGTATCGATACAGGCTCATCTGGTGATTGGCCATGTATTTTTTTCATTTTAAATTTATTTTGTTGAAATATAATAAAGTTGTTTTAAATTTTTTACTGGGGTTTCGGTGACAGCATGTCACCTCAGGTCTACCCAGAACATTACTAACTATTATAGCTGATTTTAAGTTCTCTTGATTGGATGATCTCCAGTTATTATTATTATTATTATTCACTCATTAGAGCTTTTCAAATCAGCGTTAGCCGATGGTTTTTCACTGGAGTCTGAGTGACAGCAAGTCTCCTCAAGTCTCCAGGACTCTTCTCAGTATTCTGGCTGTTCTCAATAATGCTGTCGTTTGGATGGTCTCCACCCGTCCGCCAACTTCCAAGTCCTCCAGTCCCTTTAGTAATCCTTTAGTTACTGTTCCAAACGCACCAATTACAATTGGTATAATTGTCACCTGCATGTTCCACAGTTTTTTTCAATTCCCTAGCAAGGTCGAGGTACTTATCCTTCTTTTCACATTCTTTCAGTTTTATTCTGTGGTCAGCCGGGACAGCAAATCGACAATTTTGCAAGTTCTCTCTTTTTTCGTTGATTATTATTAAGTCTGGTCTTCTGGCCGAGAGTAGGTGATCCGTGTGTATACCGAAGTCCCATAGGAATTTATGTGAGTCATTTTCTAGGACAGGTGCTGGGTTGTGCATATACCACTTGTTCGTACGGTCAAATTTAAATTTCTTGCACATCTTCTAGTGGATCACCTTGCCGACCAAATCATGTCTAGTCTTATATTCCGTCTGCGCTAATTTGCTGCATTATTATTATTATTATTATTATTATTATTATACTTGTGAGTTTTTAAGGTTAATGTTAGTTGAGGGTCTTTCACTGGAGTCTTGGGTGACAGCAAGTGTCCTTCGGACTCTTCTCAGAATTCTGGCCGAGCTCTGCATTGCTGTTGTCTGAATGGTCTTAATTCGTTCTCTGATTTCCTACTCTTCCAGATTGCTTTT